>CM024690.1:23688702-24288702 GCA_014182735.1 Corymbia maculata
TCATGCATATTCATATGGCAAAATACATCATCCATCCCACATCATATAGCACATGCATATTTAGTGTCATATAATATAGATTGCATACATGTTACAATAATTTTCAATTAACGTCATTAGAGCTAGGACATTTGAATTGCTTATCATATGTGGTTAGAGTAAGAATCATGCATGTTAAATCTAGATTAAAGTACGCAATGGGGCGGTGGCTATGGCCAGTGGGGTAAAGGTCGCCCACCCTCATCCAGTGCCCCAACCTATTTTTCGAGTCAAGTGCTGGCGACTCTTTCCTAAATTTGGACGAGGGGTCTGATCCGTGTCATCGTGGGCACGCAAGCCGGTTGAAATGCATCCGCATTGCGTGCTGCATTTCTTGAATTTGGAGCCTAGGGCGTTGTGTCGTAGTGTGCGTGTCTTGTGTCGGGTTTGGAGCGGTGCGGTTGGGATTTCCGCACCGCATGCCAGGTACTTGTGTTCTTTACGCAACTAGCTGGGTGGAACAAGATGTCATTTTGAATGAACATCGCAAAAAATATGCAGGAAATTTGCTCCACTTGCTGCGAGTTTGATTTGCCCGAAATATGGCCACGACCTCGACTCCTGGGACGCACATGGCTTCGCTGAAGCCGGGCCGCTCCGCTGACCGTAGATCGCCTGTCAAGCCGTGTGTGGCTTTTTTGAGTGCAGAGCAGAGATATAAGTGTCTTGGGCGAATCTCGCAAGGTCCTCATATCTCCTCTAGGGACTCGTTCTCTCAAAAACACACTTCGAAGCCTATAACCTTCGGGAATGCCCCCAAGTTCGAAGGCACTGGGCGAGGGCCGCCAAGTCCACACCAGGGCCAGCGATTCTCACCCAGGTTAGGGTGACCCTCCCCCAGATCTGGGAGAGGGTCACCACCCTCTCTTACTTCTGATGAGAGCTAGCAAGTCCTCACCTAGGCGCCGGCAACCCTGCCGACCCCGACCTCCCTTTTCTTTTCTTTTCTTTTTAAAAATTTTTTAATCTAATTGAATTTAAATTTAAATTGCGTTTAGATAAAAATATCCCTCATCGGCCACAATATTTTGCTCGCTGACAAGCCTAAATCATTATTTGAAATAGTCATAACCACTTCAAACCCTCAACCACCCTTCACCAACCATTAGCAATCGTCGGTGAGCCAAGCACAATTATTAGGCGAAGTGTCAAATTATTGACTGGATCTAGAACTTAGACAGGGAGAAGGTGAACCCAAACCTGACTAGTACGGAATCTTGGCATCATCAACCTATCCCTTGATTACCAATGACTCTGGGCTCACGTCAATCGGAATCCATAGTGACTAGCGTTGAGAGACACAATGAACAGTATAAATGAGAGCATGAGGGTTGAAAATGTTATTTATCGACCTAAGAGAAATTTTCAAGAACCCTACAAAGCCAAAAGCAAGGAGGACTTGCCTTGGGTTTTAGGCTTAGCCAATGCTAGCTTTGAGTCAAAGTGGTCCACAAAAATTTTATTAAACACTACAATTTTCACTCAAAAGGCTTTGAAGACCCAAAATCCCTTCTTAAGCCACACGCAACCTAAGCTTGTTTTCATAAAAATATGTAAAAAATAAAATAAAATATGCATTGAGCAATTGAGGCATCCATCATCAATGCACGATTATTGTAAACCAACTAAATACAACAGGTAATAATTTTCGATGTTGGAGATGTAAGATTGATAAATAAAATGTATGTTAAGGTGATGTGACTAGACATAAACATAAGCAGATAATCAAACGAAAAAAAGCAATATCAAATTCATAGTACCGTACCAAGCTTTATTTCTCTGTTCAAGCCGCATGAAGTAGTTGAGCCATTCATCATCAATGCACAACTAAGTTGTGCATTGATGTGACCATATATAGACATAAGTGGACATTCAAATTAGAGAAGCCTGTTCCATCAAATTCATATCACTGTACCTAGCTTTATTTCTCTGTTCAACCGCATGGAGCAATTGAGCCATTCATCACCAATGCACAATTGTGGTAAACAAGTCGTGCATTGACGTGATCATATATAGACATAAGTGTACATTCAAATTAGAGAAGCCTGTCCCATCAAATTCATATCAATGTACCTAGCTTTATTAATGCACAACTGTTATAAACCAATTAAATACAGTAGGCAATAATTTTCGAGGTTAGGTATGCAAGATTGATGGGGTATGAACAGCAAGAGTGTTATAACTTTTGTAGCACTCATTTGAATGCTATAACTTTTTTTACTTATTTAAATGCCTTAAATTTGAAAAATCGATTATTTGAATACCATTGGTAATTTAAGTAGTTGGAAAACCCGACATGGATGCGTGTTATCCTTCGTGGCTTTGCCAACACTCACGTAGACAATTTCTAAATATTTTAAATAATTTTATTTCTTTGAATTTTTTTATTTTATATTCCTTTTTTTTCCTTTTTTTTTAATAGCCGATGAAGGTCACTGCCTATAGCCTTTGCGATCGAGGGTGAGGGCCACCTTGCTCAGATCTAGCCGCAAGGGCCCTGGGCAAGGGCATCGCAACCTTGCGGACCGTGGACGAGGTCAGAAAGGCCCTCGCCAACTCTAGGTAGCCGTGGACAACACTGCCTCAACCAAGGCCTTTTCAGCCAAGGGGGAGGCAACCCTTGCCCAATCTAGGCAAGGGTTTTCCAATCGGTGAGGGTCATGCTAGCCCTAAAAGAAAAAAAGTAAAAAAATTCAAAAAAAAAAAAAAGTAAAAAAATTTAACATAAGATGATTGGCAAGAATTGGCAACCAAATGATCGATTTTACTTTGATGTGGTACTTAAATGTGTGAAAAAAAAATTATGATACTCAAATGAACGCCATATGAAGTTATGGAACTTTTACAGTTCTTCTCCCCAAGATTGATATATAAAACGTATGTTAAAATGATGTGATTGAATGTAGACATAAGCAAACATTCAAATAACATAAGCTCATCCCATCAAATCCATATTAATATACCTAGCTTTATTTCTTTGTTCAATCGCATGGAGCTAACATCGAGTGGATAGATTCCCAACTCGAGGAGTTCCAGACTAATTTCATCAATCAATTAAGACATAAAAGACGAAATTCGGATCGCTAGCCTAAAATGTTCCCTCTTATCCAAAGAGAACATCATGTAAGCGGGATCCAATTCTTCTTTTGTCCCCATCTATAATCACACATGGATAAGAGTACAATATAGATTTTCCCTCCGAAAATCACAAGAATGTTTCCCTGTTTATTTCTTCGAGTTCAAGGCAGTAGAAGCTGCTGCTTTCATTTCGAGCAAAGCATCCTCAAAGCACTTGGCCAGAAAATCAGGGTCGAGGATGATGTCCTTGGCCGCCAGAATCTGCATGTCCGCCCTCCCCGCATAGCTCACCATGTGCATTGTGAGTGCCTGCATACATCGCATCTCACCGAACACCGCACGTCAGTCCTGATAAAGATTCCATTCTAGATACCGCAGAAAAAGGAAAAAGGAAAAACGATGAGGCACGAGTATTTTGGAGCCTTACGTGAGGTAAACTCGAGGCGTTTACCCTTATGTACGTGATAGGGTTGCCCGCAAGTGCGATCTCCTCTTGCGGGCCGAGCACGTTCGAGATGCTGAACGTGGTGTTGCAAACGATCCTGTAGATGAGCAAGCTCACGGCCTGCATCAGCAAAACCCAGACAGATTGCGCGCGTTTGTCAGCTTATTCTCGTTCTGCTTTCCGAATTGCAGAAGCGTGAACTGATCCTTACATGTGCTCCTAGACAAGTCATGACGGTATTCCCAATTTTGTAGGAGAAGTGAGCCTCTAAGGACTTCTTCTTCCGGTCGATCATTGACTTGGCTTTTCTCAGGTATTCGAGAGGGTCGCCGCAGCTTCTGTGGTAGTGAATGGGGAGGAGGAGAAACCCTAACTTGTTGCCCCACCGCAGTCCCAGGTTGCCTTTCATCATATTGGATAGTTCCTGATTAATACCAACACCACACTCGATTCAATCAACTTCCGTTAAAAGGCCAAGAAAATAAGTGAGATCATGAAAGAAAAGAGAAACGAGAGGAACAACAGTGAGACTCACCTGCAGTCCCGGTTGTTCTCGCAGGTTAACCATCGCCACTCCCGTTATTCGAGTCCCTTCCCGCACAGCTGCAAAAGCTAATGAGCATTTTAGTGGTTGAGATTCATCGTCTTTGAACAGACAAAAATCAAGGGAACTATCAGAAATGCTATTCCTTTTTTTACCATCGGGAGACTGGTGGTCTAGGTATTTGAACAAGCCACCCGATATGATCCCGAAGAGCACATCATTAATGGTCTGCATTTGCAGCAATGAATGAGATTCATCATTTGAAATTTTTTTTTTTCTATGGTCAGTATCATCCGGAAGTTGCATACAACAAAAATACATTGGTAGTCATGACATTCAAGAAAAGCATGTAATATTCTTCTTTTAAAGATAAATGACCCATAAATGTAGTATTGCTTGCGCTCAAGAAAGTCGTGCAAACCCTAGCAAGCACTCTTAGCCTTGGCATCATTCGACTAATCCCAGTTGACCCATGGAATTGGCATAGTGCTTGCTAGGAATCTACAATATCTCTCTCTTTCTTTTGAAGTTTACTTTTGCCCTTTTAAATATGATTATTTTGTGTTACTAAAAATGATTTAAAACATGCCAAGCGATTTAACCACCTATCATAACTGTTTTTAATGAAAACATTAATTCGACGTGATGTCATGGACTTCGGTTGAACAAAAGTATATTAGGGATCAAAAGGACAGAAGTCTGTGTATGAAAAAAAGATTGAACAAATTTGAAAGTATTGAATCCGTTGTGCTATTACTCTTTTTGAGCAATAAAAACCTGAAACTTTAGAATTTACCGCATTAGTGACAGCTGACTTGACCACTTTCATGTCCTCCAGCGAAAACCTCGCCGTGGCCAGCTTCCTCGGCCAGAGTTCCACCCCTGCGCCACCGCTCGCCAGCGTCTTCTGGTCGCTCACCCACATGCTTCTCAAAACGAACTCCCCCACGAAGACAACGGTGAACCACACCACCTCCAACACCCTCATTACCGCCTTCAACCACTTGCCGCCGCCGCCGCCTCTCCTCCTCTTAGCCGACGATGGAGGACCGATCGTTGGCAGCCCCTCGGGGTTGTCCACCTGCCGGCACATGTTCAGGAACATCGACATCAGTGAGATCCCATCGCCGAGTGCATGGTGGGTCCGGAACACCATGCACCTGTGGGCCATCAGGAGGTGGACGTCCCACAGGGGCTTATCGTCACCGACGAGCCCCAGTGAGTCAGTGGACAGGTCCGCGAGGTACTCGTTGACTGCCGACTCATCGGAAAGGCTGTCGGCAATGGGGCCGTGGACTGCGACGACATGGCGGTCGATGTCGACATGGGTCCTCCTCCAGTGCTCTCGGCCCGCGGAGTCCCGCACCATGAGGCTGCAGAACCTAGGGAGCTTCACCATGACGGAGCTCTGGATGGCCGACTTAAGGGCGTCAAAGTCCAGGGGGTGCTTCATGCCGACGGCACAGTAGATCACCTGGTTCATCTCCTTCTGGAGGAACAGGCGCCCCGCCGGCGTCAGGGGCTCATCAGAGCCGATCTCTCGCGACCCCATGCCTACGTGAAGATCGAAAAGGAGGAGGTAATCTTCAGCACAGTTGGGACAGCGAGAAAACCACGACAGTGCCGGCACATAAGAAGTTAGAACTTCCTGAATGAATAAAAACACGAATTAGAATCCAAAGGGGCGATCCAAAAATGGAAACTTTCGTATAAATCTTGAACAAAGAACCAATTAATCGGACAGCTAAGAGGCTCCAGCACTACCTTGAAAAGGTCGGTTGCATGGCGAACATGCGAAGAAGAAATCTGTTTTATATTGTTTTGGATATGAATTTCTTAAGTAACTTCTTCCATGACTAACTTTTTAAGTCAATCAGATCGAGCCAACCTCACCTCAACTCTAGCCATCATTAAATCTGCATTTAATGGTTCAAATTTTTAGGTAGGATTTTCGAAATCTTAAACAGTATAGGAGCTCCATCAATCATAATTATTGTGGTACATATGCCAATAAATGCCAAACCTAGTAAAAATAAAAGAAAACATCATCATTCAACTTCACAACTCTAAAAAATATATTGTTTCAACTCCCTCACCACTTTCATGAACCTTCAACGTGAACCACAAAATTATAGAGAAGAATAAGTTTCGACTCTCTTGCTACTTTAATTGACTATTAACGTGAACCAAAGAGTTACGGAGGAAATCTTCAACAGAAGTAATCTACCCACATAAGTCATTTTCTCCATAAACTTCCCTCTCAAAATATCAAGATACCCTATCTATTTTCAAGACTTCTTTGTGTGGTGTGGTGTGTAACTTTTTTCGCCTTAAAAAATCGATAACTACAGTTTGGCCACGTCTCGAAGCCCAACCTTTAATATTTGGAACGTAAGCAGCAAAACCTTTCAAATGTCTATAAAGCCTAACCTTCGGCATTTACAAAAAGAAAAAGAAAAAAAAAAGACCTTTCAAATGTAATAATAATAGCCCAACTATTTAATTTTAGAACAAAGCTGACGCATGATACAAATTTCATCCATTATCATCGTTAAACTAAACCAAATCGAAATACAAGTATAACTTCATATTAAAAGAAGTTATTCGTAAGGGTGCTCCAATAATGATTACACAAAGACTACACTAAAAGAGAATATCTAATAAATTTGGTATTTTCTGTGCCATGCTCCTTATTATGATTTGGATGATACAATGTCATAGTTGTCCTCTTGTTCATGTTGAGAACATTCCTCTAGAGTCAATTCTTACAAAAAAATTATGTCTTGTAACAAACATTTCTAAATTTTTTGCAGAAGTTGGATCTATTATCGTGAACCAAATAACAACAAAAGAGTTATGAATTTTCAATGTAAACCAAAGATATGAAAGAGATGGAGATGAAGAGCATAGGATTTTTTTATTATAAAAAATCTCATTGCCCTTTTTTTCGCCGAAATTAGATCATCGACGAAGTATCTTTCACCGAAATTCATTCTTTCATTTTTATTAAGAGGAGACAGGTTTTGTAGTGATTCAAACAAGAGTTGTATCAATGGAATACAAAAAACAAATATGCTTCAATAGAATTTAATCAATGATAAAGCCTGATGACTTAAAAAGCTTTATCGGAACTTAATTGACAATAAAGTGCGATGACAAAGATACAACGCATAATTTAATCGATAACAAAGATCTATAAACTACAACTAAAGCACGAGAATAAAAAGTTATTTAAATTGCAAAAAATAAAAGTTGTAGAAAAGTAAAAATAAAGATAAATTTGCAAGAGCATTAAATTTTTTGATTGATTGATCAGGACTTACAGATAATATGGGGAAAATTGTCCAAAAAGTCCTAAAAGTATTGTATAATGGCTAATATAGTGTTGAATCTTTTAGTTGTGTCATTTTAGTTTTAAACCTATTGTATGATAGTTAATTTAGTCTTAAACCTTTTAAATTTGTTAATTTTGTTCCAAATCTTTTAATGATTTGCCATTTTAGTTCTAAACCTTATAATAAATTGCGATTATTTCGGCTAATTTTGATTCAAAATCATTGACATGGCAATCCAATCGGCTGAATCTTTTAGTTGTGATTCTTTCAGCTAATATAGTGTTGAATCTTTTAGTTGTGTCATTTTAGTCTTAACTGCGAGGTTAGTACCGTTGCCTTTGTGTTTAAAATTAAGTCATTCTGTCAACAAAAATCCATTGTCCATTGTCGGTTGAAGCATAAAGTCCAGCTTAGATGAAAGGTATTGTTATTCTATCGCACATGGTCCTCTATTCTTGAAGATGTTACTGTTAGGATACACGTGTGAGTTGTGTTAAAGAAGTAGTCCCACATCGAAGAATTGATGTGGTGTGGAGTAATAAATATATCCTAGTCAACCCATAACTCACTAACTTAGGCTTTTGAGTTAAGATGGGTCCAATTAGATATATTGACGGGTTCGGACTTGAACTTCCCCCTTAGAGATCTCCTAGGTAAAGGTATCGGACTTTTGCTGCATGTCCCCAACAATTGATATATTTGTTAGCTGGGTTTACTCCTATGTAGTGAGCCCAATGAGTTGCAAGCCCAAAAGGGCTTGAACCCATATAATAAGTTATATAGAGAACTAGAGTTTCTCACTATCGTTGAAGTGGTAGCCGCAAAAGATGTAGTAACAAGAGAAAAAGAGAAAGTAGAAAATCTGGGGTCTAGGGCAAAATTTGATTTACATCAAGCTGGCATCGAAGATCGATTCGAGATCCGATTGAGCTGAAATTTTGTCAACGTGTTCGTGGCAATGGCTCCTCAAATCTGAACTGTTTGATTTTCATTTGAAGTTCCCTATATCATATTTTTCATGGATTGATCAAAACCTGCATTTTTTGTCAGATTTATCATTGATTTCTTGTGAAATTCATGTGTATTGCCAAAAATTATGTTCTTAAGGTCTTTGCTACCATGTACCTTTAGTATTTGCTAGAGAAGAACATTGTTCACCCAATTTTGTAGATAGTGAAGATTTTCGGGTAGACTCCGGTCTCGTGGTTTTTGATCTCCTCACACCGAAGGGGTTTTCTATGTAAAAAAAATATCTTGTGTTTATATGCTTGGTATTTATTTTGCTTTACTATATCGGTTCTTATTAGGTTTACACAAGAGGGGAGATTATTTTATTCCGCTGCGTTAATTCGATATTGTTCGAATTGTTACCGTTATTCCATCAGAGTGGTATCAAAGCATCAGGTTATTGCTTGATTTTTTTGCCTTGTGCTAAACAATGGAAACAAATACGAGTAGAATGGTTACACTGAATGGTTTGAATTATCATATTTGAAAATGAAAGATGGAAGGTCTTTTATATGTGAAAGATTTTTATTTGCCCGTATTTGCCAAGGAGAAATCAAAGAATAAAACTAATGCTGAATGGTCTATATTTCATCGTCAAGTGTGTGGTTATATTAGGCAGTAGGTGGATGATAATGTTTTGAACCATATTATTGAGGAAACACATGCACGCAGTTTATGGAATAAACTCAAATAGTTATATGCTCGAAAGACTGGGAATAATAAGTTATTTCTAATAAAACAAATGATGGCTCTGAGATATCAAGATGGTACTCGTTTGACTGATCATTTAAATTATTTTCAATGAATTATAAATCAGTTAGCTGCGATAGAAATCAAGTTTGATGATGAGATATAAGCACTATGGTTGCTTGGTACTTTGCCGGTCTCATGGGAGACGTTTCAAACATCTTTATCTAATTCTGCCCTAGATGGTACGATTACCATGGATTTGGCCAAGAGTAGTATTTTGAATGAAGAGATGAGAAGGAAGATACAAGGATCGTCATCTTCACATTATGATGCCTTTGTTGTTGAGAAAAGGGGAAAAAGTGAGTCTCGAAGTCCTAGAAATAGAGATAAAGGTCGAGAAAAAAGTAGAGGTAAGTATAATAAGTTTGCTAATATTGAGTGTCATTATTGTTATAAGAAGGGACACATTCAGAGGTTTTGTCGCCAGTTAAAAAGGGAGAAACAAAAGGAGAAAGGTAAAGAGAAGAAAAGTGATAGTGACAATGATGACAATCGTGTTGCTGCACTTAAAGAAGACTTTCTCGTTATTTTTTATGGTGATGCGGTGAATTTTGTATCTCATGAGACCAATTGGGTAATTAATAGTGATGCATCTATTTGGTTCACGTCAAAACTCCACGAAGAGAGCGAGAGAGTTGAAGCTGATTTTCCTCCGTAACTCTTTGGTTCACGTCAATAGTCAATGAAAGTAGCAAGAGAGTCGAAACTTATTTTTCTCTGTAATTTTGTGGTTCACGTTGAAGGTTCATGAAAGTGGTGAGGGAGTTGAAACAATATATTTTTTAGAGTTGTGAAGTTGAATGATGATGTTTTCTTTTTTTACTAGGTTTGGTATTTGTTGGCAGATCTACCATAATAATTATGATTGATGGAGCTCCTATACTGTTTAAGATTTCGAAAATCCTACCTAAAAATTCAATAATTATGATTGATGGAGCTCCTATACTGTTTAAGATTTCGAAAATCCTACCAAAAAATTCATACCACTAAATGCAGATTTAATGATCGCTAGAGTTGAGGTGAGGTTGGCTCGATCTGATTGACTTAAAAAGTTAGTCATGGAACAAGTTACTTATGAAATTCATATCCAAAACAATATAAAACAGATTTCTTCTTCGCATGTTCGCCATGCAACCGACTTTTTCAAGGTAGTGATGGAGCCTCTTAGCTGTCCGATTAATTGGTTCTTTGTTCAAGATTCATACGAAAGTTTCCATTTTTGGACCGCCCCTTTGGATTCTGATTCGTGTTTTTATTCATTCAGGAAGTTCTAACTTCTTATGTGCCGGCACTGTCGTGGTTTTCTCGCCGTCCCAACTGTGCTGAAGATTCCCTCCTCCTCAAGAATTTTGTTGAATTCGTTGGATCCCGTGAGCAAGAAAGCAAATATGCAAGATATTTGCTGAGCACCAAGATACACTACTAGCAAATGGAACACGACTAAAACACAGTCAATTTCCCACGGTCAATTTCCCCTCGAGGTTGACCTGTCGTCCTTTCTTTTGGGGATGTCTACGTTGGGCAACACCGTGAAGACCGGCAAAAGGAAAACAAATTCGACCAAAGGCTGGTTAACAGCATTAACGAGCCACGGTAGCAACGCCGACGGCAATGAGTTGATTAGCGGAGCAGGATGTGTCGGGCAGCCACTCGGACGGTTCGCAATGATGACCAAAGCAACGGGCTCGGTCGTCGTCGGCTTAAGTAGTGGATCGCGAACAGCAGCGACTCGGACATGCCATGGTGGGCTCACGGTCAACGAACCTGCAAGAACAGAAACTTCGTGGGATCGTCTCGGTTCGGACACGAGCGAGAATAGCGGCTCGTGTTGAAGGTTCGGATGGCAGCGGCTCGTGTTAAAGATTTGGACAGCAGCGGCAACTCGTCGAGGCGGCGTCGGACACGTTGTGACTCGAAAAAAAAACGAGCAAACACTCTCTCTCTCTCTCACGTTCCTTTCACTTTTTTTTTTTGGCCAAGACTCCCACTCTCATTTTTCTCTCGACGTTTCCCTTACTTTTTTTCAGCATTCCCTTTCCTTTTCTTTGACCCCTCGTTCTTCCAGCCTCTCCAGCCCCTTCTATCTTCTTTTTTTCATTCCTTCAGACCTCCCATTTCACTCCCCTCTCTTACGATTTTTCTTTTTCAGCCTCTCTGTCGCACCCCTCTTCATCGTCTCACCTCCGGCCTCTATTTATAGAGGAAAAAGAAGATTTGTTATTCCGCAAATATTCCCCTTGATTGTGGCATATATGCACTCAACAAATGACGATTTTCCAAAACAACTCAATCGAAAAATGATTTTTTATTCAGCAAATATTTCTTTCAACTGTGACATATATTCACTCAACAAATGACGATTTTCCAAAATCGCTCAACCGAAAAATGGCTTCAAAATTTAAAAATCATTTTCAAAGATCAAAATGAAATGTTTAATATATATGTGATGAATAATCTAAATTTAAGTGTTAACATAAGGATTTTTTTTTTTTTTTTTTTTTGAAAATATACGATTGTTGTGCTTGGGAAGAAGGATGTCGTAGAGGATGTAGTGGAGGAGAAAGGCGGGACCAAAGAAGGGAAATGGTGGGCTGGAATTATGAAAGAAGGAGAAGGACGAACCTAAGCCGAAATATGAAGGAAGAAGAATCAGGCAGTTCTACACACTAGACTTTGCCCAGAACAATTCTCAATTTTCCACTTGATTATTCAATTTTTATGGATTCATGAAGCACAATGAAATCTAAACTTTTTCAGTCGCCATTAATGCTCACGTGGCCCCGACGCTAATCAGTGCTCAAGTTCATCCGCTCAACTACCAAACATCGCAGGTACAGGAAAGGACGAATCATCATCATGTCACCTCAATGTCATTATGTGTAGCACTTCTTTCTTTTTTCCTTTTTCAATTTTCCCACAATAAATAATTAAAAAATAACTGCTCCCATAATAATAGCCAGAAAAAAAAAAAAAAAAACTGAGTAGCTTTGTGCTTCTACTAGTTCCTAAAGTAGCTGGTCCGGTTATCGATTTCAAAAATTTGAATCCTTTGAAATTTGGATTCACGAGATCGGTTCCCAATCCTACAAAGAAAATTGGCCTACTTAGAAAACGATCACTTGAAATGTAACATTGGAAAGTTTTGTTTTGTTGTTAGAAAACGATCACTTGAAATGTAACTATTGGAAAGTTTTGTTTTGTTGTCGCTAATTTAGGGATTTTATAACTTAATGTGGATAAATGTTCTAAGTGATAGGAGTTAGTGAACAACACAACTTATTATAAGCATTATTATTTATTTTATTGAATTCTAAAATTAGAATCTTTGTAATTGTTGATTATGGGTTATAAATAGCCACACTGTATTCTTGGAAAGTCGTCCAAAAAGTCCTAAACTTATTGTGTAACGGCTAATTTAGTATTAAATCTTTCAATTGTGATAATTTAGAATTTGCCAATTAAGTCTTAAATATTTCAATTATGTCAATTTAATCATAAACTTTTTAACGAATTGTCAATGAAGTCTTTCTGACTAATTTTGGCCGAAAACCTTTGACGTAACAGTTCAATGTCCTATGTGGTGCGATCTGGGCTAACGTGGACATTTTTTTATTTCAATTATGTCAATTATGTGGTTCCTTGAAAAATCATCTATGAAGGTAACAAAATAAAGATATCCATCAAGTGATTTTGTTTTCATAGGACCGCAAACATCAGAATGCACTAAATCCAATATACCTGACTTTCTTAAAGGAGGGGAGCTTTTAAACGTAACTCTGTTATATTTTCTAGCTAGACAATGAGCACACTTCTTTAGTGCTGAACTTTTCAATCCTGAAAGGAGCTTCTTCTTGGCCAATATAGAGAAACCCTTTTCACTGATGTGACTGAGTCTCTTATGTATCTTCGCTATCTACTGCATTAATTTTGTCTGTGGATAACTTTGCCTGCATAATATACAACGAAGAATATTTTTCGCTTCTAGCCACAACAAGAGAACCTTTAGTGAGCTTCCATTGATCATTACTGAATGTGCTGCAATACCCCTCATTATCCAACTTGTCTATAGAAATCAAATTCAAGCGAATATAAGGTATATGTTTAATATTATTCAATACAAACCTCGTTCCATTGCCGGTTTCTAGGCACACATCATCGATGCCTACAACTTGAGCCAACCCATTATTTTCCATCTTTACAAATCCGAAGTCACCTAACATGTATGATGTAAAGAAATCCCTACAAGATGTAGCATGAATAGATGCATCACTATTAATTACTCAATTGGTCTCATGAGATACAAAATTCACCGCATCACCATAAAAAATAACGAGAAAGTCTTCTTTAAGTGCAGCAACACGATTGTCATCACTGTCACTATCACTTTTCTTCTCTTTACCTTTCTCCTTTTGTTTCTCCCTTTTTAACTGGCGACAAAACCTCTGAATGTGTCCCTTCTGATAACAATACTTTTTTTAAAAGTATTGTATGATGGCTAATATAGTGTTGAATCTTTTAGTTGTGTCATTTTAGTCTTAACTGCGAGGTTAGTGCCGTTGCCTTTGTGTTTAAAATTAAGTCATTCTGTCAACAAAAATCCATTGTCCATTGTCGGTTGAAGCATAAAGTCCAGCTTAGATGAAAGGTATTGTTATTCTATCGCACATGGTCCCTTATTCTTGAAGATGTTACTGTTAGGATACACGTGTAAGTTGTGTTAGAGAAGTAGTCCCACATCGAAAAATTGATGTGGTGTGGAACAATTAGTATATCCTAGTTAGCCCATAACTCACTAATTTAGGCTTTTGAGTTAAAATGGGTCCAACTGGATATATTGACGGGTTCGGACTTGAGCTTCCCCCTTAGAAATCTCCTAGGTAAAGGTATCGGACTTTTGCTACACGTCCCCAACAACTGGTATATTTGTTAGCTGGGTTCACTCCTATGTAGTGAGCCCAATGAGTTGTAAGCCCAAAAGGGCTTGAACCCATATAATAAGTTATATAGAGAAATAGAGTTTCTCATTATCGTTGAAATGGTAGCCGCAAAAGATGTAGTAATAAGAGAAAAAGAGAAAGTAGAAAATGGGGTCTAAAGCAAAATCTGATTTACATCAAGCTGCATTGAAGATCGATTCGAGGTCTGATTGAGCTGAAATTTTGTCAGCGTGTTCGTGGTACAAGCTCCTCAAATGTGAACAGTTTGATTTTCGTTTGAAGTTCCCTATATCAGATTTTTCATGGATTGATCAAAACCTTCATTTTTGGTCAGATTTATCATTGATTTCTTGTGAAATTCATGTGTATTGTCAAGAATTATATTCCTGAGGTCTTTGTTGCTATGTACCTTTAGTATTTGCTAGAGAAGAACATTGTTCACCCAATTTTGTAGATAATGAAGATTTTCGGTTGGACTCCGGTCCCGTGGTTTTTGATCTCCTCACACCGAGGGGGTTTTCCACGTAAAAAAAACATCTTGTGTTTACATGCTTGGTATTTATTTTGTTTTACTATATCGGTTCTTATTAGGTTTACACAAGAGGGGAGATTATTTTATTCCGCTGCGTTAATTCAATATTGTTCGAATTGTTACCGTTATTCTATCATAGTGGTATCAAAGCATCAGGTTATTGCTTGATTTTTCTGTCTTGTGTTAAACAATGGAAACAAATGCGAGTAGAATGGTTACATTAAATGGTTCAAATTATCATATTTGAAAAGGAAAGATGGAAGGTCTTTTATATGTAAAAGATTTTTATTTGCTCGTATTTGCCAATGAGAAATCAAAGAATAAAACTGATGCTGAATGATCTATATTTCATCGTCAAGTGTCTGGTTATATTAGACAGTGGGTGGATGATAATGTTTTGAACCATATTATTGAGGAAACACATACACGCAGTTTATGGAATAAACTCGAATAGTTATATGCTCAAAAGACTGGGAATAATAAGTTATTTCTAATAAAACAAATGATGACTCTGAGATATCAAGATGGTACTCGTTTGACTGATCATTTAAATTTTTTTCAATGAATTATAAATCAGTTAGCTACGACGGGAATCAAGTTTGATAATGAGATACAAGCAATATGGTTGCTTGGTACTTTGCCGGACTCATGGGAGACGTTTCGAAGATCTTTATCTAATTCGCCCTGGATGGTACGATTACCATGGATTTGGCCAAGAGTAGTATTTTGAATGAAGAGATGAGAAGGAAAACATAAGGATCGCCATCTTCACATTCTGATGCCTTTATTATTGAGAAAAGGGGAAAAAGTGAGTCTCGAGGTCCTAGAAACAGAGATAAAAGTCGAGAAAAAAGCAAAGGTAAGTATAATAAGTTTGCTAATGTTGAGTACCATTATTGTCATCAGAAGGGACACATTCAGATGTTTTGTTGCCAGTTAAAAAGGGAGAAACAAAAGGAGAAAGGTAAAGAGAAGAAAAGTGATAGTGACAATGATGACAATCGTGTTATTGCACTTAAAGAAGACTTTCTCGTTATTTTTTATGGTGATGTGGTGAATTTTGTATCTCATGAGACCAATTGGGTAATTGATAGTGATGCATCTATTCATGCTACATCTTGTAGGGATTTCTTTACATCATATAGGTTAGGTGACTTCGGATTTGTAAAGATGAAAAACAATGAGTTGGCTCAAGTTGTAGACATCGATGATGGTGCTTAGAAACCGGCAATGGAACAAAGTTAGTATTGAATAATATTAAACATATACCTGATATTCGCTTGAATTTGATTTCTATAGACAAGTTGGATAATGAGGGGTATTGTAGCACTTTCAGTAATGGTCAATGGAAGCTCACCAAGGTTCTCTTGTTGTGGCTAGAAGTGAAAAATACTCTTCGTTGTATATTATGCATGCAAAGTTATCCACAGACAAAATTAATGCAGTAGACAGCGAAAATACAACTGAGTTATGGCATAAGAGACTCAGTCACATCAGTGAGAAGGGTTTGTCTATATTGGCCAAGAAGAAGCTCCTTTCAGGATTGAAAAGTTCAGCACTAAAGAAGTGTGCTCATTGTCTAGCTAAAAAACATAACAGAGTTACGTTTAAAAGCTCACATCCTTCAAGAAAGTCAGGTATATTGGATTTAGTGCATTCTGATGTTTGCGGTCCTATGAAAACAAAATCACTTGATGGATCTCTTTATTTTATTACATTCATAGATAATTTTCGAGGAAAATTTGAATTTATACCTTGAAAGCTAAAAATCAAGTATTAAATGCTTTTAAGTAATTTCAGGCTTTAGTTAAGAGACGGACTGGAAAGAAATTGAAATGCATTAGAATTGATAATGGGGGAGAGTATATTGGACCTTTTGATGAATATTGCAGACAATGGGGTATTCGACATCAAAAGACACCTCTCAAGACGCCTCAGTTAAATGACTTAGCTGAAAGAATGAACAGAACACTAGTTGAAAGGGTCAAAGATCCTTTTGGGGTGAGGTTTTTCAGTTGCATATGTATTAAATATTACTCCTACTTTGTTTGATGTTCATTTTGGTAAAGATGTTTCTTATGATTATTTGTGTGTCTTTAGATGCAAAGCATTTGTGCATATTCCCAAAGATGAGAGGTCTAAACTTGATGTGAAAACACGACAGTGCATATTTATTGGTTATGGACAGGATATTGCTTGACTACAAATTTTTGAAAAGAAAATTGTAAGAAGCAGATATGTTGTGTTTATGGAAGATCAGACAATAGAAGATATTGAGAAAGCAAAGATGATTTTAGCACCACAGGTTAGTGATGATTTGGATCCAGTTCCTCTTACAAATATTTCTACACAGGTTAATCAAGAGTAACAAGAAGTCAATATTCCAGATAATGCATATGTTCCTGAACATGTTGAAACAGATAATATTATTCCTGAACCAGATGTTCAATTAGATGTTCCACAGGATATTCCAATCCAAAGATCCGTTAAAGACCAATGACCTTCCACCATGTATTTTGAAAATGAGTATGTATTATTGATTGATGTAGGCGAACCAGAGTGTTATGTAGAAACAATAGAAGATGAGTACAAAAGTAATTGGTTTGATGCTATGCGAGATGAGATGCAGTCACTTTATGATAATCATACTTTTGAGCTGGTGAAGTTACCTAAAAGTAAAAGAGGTTTGAAGAACAAGTGGGTATACAGGTTGAAACAAGATGAACATACTTCACAACCACGGTACAAAGCTAGATTGGTTGTTAAGAGATTTAGTCAGAGAAAGGGTATTGATTTTGATGATATATTTTCTCCGGTAGTGAAAATATCTTCTATCCGTGTGGTACTAGGCTTAGCAGCTTCCCTAGACTTGGAAATTGAGCAAATGGATGTCAAAACAACATTCCTACATGGTGACTTGGAGGAAAAGATATACATGGAACAACTTAAGGGTTTTAAAGTGAAAGGGAAAAATGATTATGTATGCAAACTAAAGAAAAGTCTTTATGGCCTAAAGCAAGCATCGAGACAGTGGTACAAAAATTTTGCATCAATTATGACATAACAGGGCTATAAGAAGACTGTCTCGGAAAACTGTGTGTTTGTCCAAAAATTTTCTGATAATGACTTTATTATTCTATTGCTCTATGTTGATGATATGTTGATTATTGGCAGGAATGCTTCAAAAATTGAGTTATTGAAGAAACAGTTGAGTAAGTCTTTTACCATGAAAAACTTGGGCTCGGCAAAGCAGATTCTTGGCATTAGAATAACCTGAGACAGAGATGCTAAGAAGTTATTTTTATCGCAAGAGAAATATATTGAGAATATCCTTCAGAAATTTTACAAATACAAGGCTAAAGTGGTTAGTATTCCTCTTGCTGCCCATTTTAAGTTAAATAAGAAGCAAAGTCCTATGATTGATAAAGAGAACAAATATATGGAAAATGTTCCATATGCCTCAGCCGTAGGAAGCTTAATATATGCAATGGTATGTACACGCCTAGACTTGGCACATACAGTTAGCGTTGTTAGTCGCTATTCATCAAATCCAAGTAGAGAACATTGGAATGCAGTGAAGTGGATTATGAGGTATCCACGGGAAACTTCAAATTTGAAACTCAGTTTCGAGACCGAGAAACTTGAGTTAGCTAGATCCACAGATTCCAACTTGGCAGAAGATATTGATACTCGTAGATCTACTTCTAGTTATTTGATTTCTTTTATGGGTGGAGTTGTGTCATGGAAGTCAAGATTACAGAAGTGTGTTGCACTTTCTACAACCGAAGATTAATTTATTGCAGTGACCAAAGCTTGTAAAAAGATGCTATGGATAAAGAAGTTCTTGGAAGAATTTGGGTTCAAGCAAAAAAAGTGTGTGCTATTTTGTGATAATCAAAGCGCATTCATCTTAGTAAGAATTCATCTTTTCATTCTAAATCGAAACATATTGATGTTGGATATCATTGGATAATGGATGTTTTAGATGAAAAGTTGTTGGAACTTGAGAAAATTCATACGTACCATAATGGCTTTGATATGATGACAAAAGAAACTTGAACATTGCCGATTAATAGCAGGGATGGTGAATCCCTTCCACATTGTCATGAGGGGGGATTTGTTAGTTAGGTTCACTCCTATGTGAAAGAAGCCCAATGAGTTGTAAGCTCAAAAGAGCTTAAGTCCATATAATAAGTTATATGGAAAAATAGGGTTTTTCACTATCGTTGAAGTGGTAGTCGCAAAAGACGTAATAACAAGAGAAAAAGAGAAAGTAGAAAATCTAGGGTT
The DNA here is from genome assembly GCA_014182735.1 of Corymbia maculata. Lineage (NCBI taxonomy): Eukaryota > Viridiplantae > Streptophyta > Magnoliopsida > Myrtales > Myrtaceae > Corymbia > Corymbia maculata. The sequence goes on from CM024690.1 coordinate 23,707,661, forward strand.
TGGGACAAAATCTGATTTATATCAAGTTAGCATCGGAGGTCGATTTAAGGTCCGATTGAGCTAAAATTTTGTCAACATGTTCATGGTGCAATCTCCTCGAATCTGAACGGTTTGATTTTCGTTTGAAACTCCCTACATCAAGTTTTTCATGGATTGATCAAAACCCACGCTTTTGGTCAAATTTATCCTTGATCTCTTGTGAAATTCATGTGTATTGCCAAGAATTATGTTCTTGAGGTTTTTGCTGTTATGTACTTCTAGTATTTGCTAGAGAAGAACATTGTTCACCCAATTTTGTTGATAGTGAAGATTTTCGGGTGGACTTCGATCCGGTGGTTTTTGATCTCCTCACACCAAGGGGGTTTTCCATGTAAAAAACATGTCTTGTGTTTGCGTGCTTAGTATTTATTTTACTTTACTATATCGGTTCATATTAGGTTTACATAAGAGAGGAGATTATTTTATTCCGATGCGTTAATTCGATACTATTCAAATTGTTACCGTTCTCCCATCAGTTACTACTTCAATGCGCTCACTCAAAAGAAAGACAAGCTCAACCCAATCCCACTACGAACCCTGGATTTGGTCATGGCCCCACAAGAAAGAGTGAACAACTTAACACAGGCATTACCACATCCGCCTTGCCTTCCCCCCTCTCAAGAAAATCGGGGGGTTCACAACTAAGTCGTCCGAATGCGGCAAATTCAAAGCTTAACGAAAACAGAGAAATGGGTCTTTCATCTGCCGGCGATTTAACTCGAAAGATGTGGAGCAAAGACAAAATGCGTGGAGAGAAATAGAGGGAGAGAGGGAGAGAGGGAGAGAGAGAGAACCAGAAGAAGAGGAAGAGCATTTGACGGTAGTTCTGGAGCGTGGCAAGAGAAGCAGGGTCACGAAAGGGCTGGCCCTCCCACTTGTGGCCATTGCCTCATCGACGTGAGGGTCACCGACACTCAGCAAGGGTCGCCAATCATTGCGACACCTGCCCCTCCCCCCGGGGAGATGATAGGGCACATCCACAAGTAGAGGGAGGGCTTGGGTTTTTTCTTTTTTATGTGTGTTTTCTTTTTCTTTTTGTAAAACTTTTAGCCTTTTCCTTTTTTGAGTTTGTCTTTTTTACAAAAAGAAAAAGGAAAGAAAAAAAAAAGAAAAAAAGTAAGTGATGAATATGCATTTAATTAACCAATGAAGTCAAGTCCTTTTTTAAGACTGATATGGTCACTTCAAGGCTTTATTTGAAATAAGTTCATTTCAAACTTTTATTTAAGAAAATAATGGCATTTCAAGTCATTGTTTAGAATTTTCCTAACTTTTAATTTGTTTAATATATTCTCTAATCTAAACATATGATACATGTTCAAACTTGTCCCTAGACTATATGAAAATTTTCAATATTATCATTTCATTAATTTAATTTTAAAGACAATATTAAATATTTTCATATAATTCAGGGATTGGTTTAAATATATACTTAAAGTCTAGAGACTACATTGAATAACTTAATTGTTCATGAACCATATTGCACATCAAGGTAAAATTCATGACTTACATTGAACAAATTATAAGTTTATAGACCAAATTACATATTAGGCCAAAGTTCAAGAACTATTGTTATGTTATTATCCACTTTTGGAATGTCTTTCATTTTTTACTTTTTTACAAAAAAAAGCAGAAGAAGAAATTCTTCAAGGTTTGTAGATGTTATAATTGTCATTTTATTCATCAATTGATATGATTCATTAAGGATGCGTGTTTGAGAGAGGTTCAAATTCATTTCCCAATTTTTTTTTTTTGATTTAAAGGACAATTTGCTCAGGTTGGTTAAATGATTTTTTATATATATTTTATGCAATGGTTTTGAAGTGAAAATGAAAAAGGGACAATAGATGAATACCCATCCAACCAAAACTAGAGAGTGGGGTATTCACCGGTCACAACCATCGCAGATTCATGGCCAAAGCAAATCTAACCCCTGGTAACAATTGAGTTGTTGAAGAAGCTAATCAAGACATCGTTGAGGGTCGCACGACCTCAGCAATCCAGACCCCCACGAACCCATATGCTCGGCGATCAAGACCAACGATCAACAACCAGATGCTTGAACCTGGAAACTTGGAACCCTAGGCCATCGTCATCAACTGTTGACAACTGTTGCCAAAATGAGCACAACCGTTGAGCAAAGCGTGAAACTAATGACCAAATCTAGAACTTAGATAAGGAGAAGATGAACCCAAATTCAGCAAACCCAAATCTCGGCGATCGTCGACCGTCCCAGGTCCAAAAAAAGAAAAAACCCAAATTCAGCGAACCCAAATCTCGGCGATCGTCCCCCGATGACCATTGACTCTAGGCTCATGTGGACTAGAAACTAGGGTGACGAGGTATTGAGAAAGACGACAAACAGAAGAAATAAGGGCAAGATAGGAATTCGATAATATTATCTATTAACCCTAAGAGAAATTTTCGAGAACACTAAAAAGCCAAAGCAATGAGCACTTGCCTTGAGCTTTGAGCTTAGCCGGCGCTAGCTTTTGGGTCCAAGTGGTCCACAAAAACTTTACCAAACACTATAAATTTTCATTCAAAAGACTTTGAAAGCCATTAGTCCTTTCTTGAAGTTGTGTCAAACGCAACCTAATCTTATTCAGGAAAATATTAAAAAATAAAATAAAATTTAGACAATGCGATTGAGGCAGCGATCATGGCCCTTGTAAACCAATACAACGAGTATTGGTTTTTGATGTTAGGAATGTAAGATTGATATATACAATGTATCTCCAAATAATGCAATCAAATGTCAACATGAGTGAACATTCAAATAACACAAGTCTGTCTCATCGTTTTAAAAATTATGAATTCATATTAATGTACCTCAATCCATTTTGTTCTCTTCATTTATCCTTTCAATTGCATGGAGCCCGACATCAAATGGATAGATCCTGAACTCAAGGAACACCCAACTAACTTGATCAATCAAATAAGACATAAAGATGAAATTCGGATCGATGGCCTAAAATGGTCCCTCTTGATTCAAGAGAAAATCATACCAGTGGGATCAAATTTTTTTTGTCCCCCTGTATAATCACACGTGTATAAGAATACAATACAGATTTTTCGCGCTTTACATCACAAGAATGTTACCCCTTAGCTCTTCGAGTTCAAGGCGGGAGAAGCTGCTGCCTTCATTTCGAGCAAAGCATCCTCAAAGCACTTGGCCAGAAAATCAGGGTCGGGGATGATGTCCTTGGCCACCAGAATCTGCATGTCCGCCCTCCCCGCATAGCTCACCATGTGCATTGTGAGTGCCTGCATACATCGCATCTCCCCAAACACACCACATCAGTCCTGATATAGATTCCATTCTAGATACCAAAGAGGAGGAGGAGAAAGGAAAAACGACGAGGCGCGAGTGTTTCGGAGCCTTACGTGAGGTAAACTCGAGGAGTTCGCCCTTATGTACGTGATAGGGTTGCCCACGACCGCAATCTCCTCGTGCGGGCCGAGCACGTTCGAGATGGTGAACGTGGTGTTGCAAACGATCCTGTAGTTGAGCAGGCTCGCGATCTGCATCAGCAAAAAACCAGATAGATTGCGCCTTCGTCAGCTTATTCCCGTTCTGTGTTTGGAATTTGCAGAGGCGCGAACTAACTGATCCTTACACGTGCTGCTAGATAAGACATGATGATATGCCCGATTTTGTAGGAGAAGTGAGCCTCCAAGGACTTCTTCTTCTGGTCGATCATCGACTTGGCTCTTCTCAGGTATTCGAGAGGGTCGCCGGAGCTTCTGTGGTAGCGAATGGGGAGGAGGAGAATCCCGAACTTGTTGCCCCACCGCAGTCCTGGGTTGCCTTTCATCAGATCGGATAGTTCCTGATTAATCCCAACGACCACACTCAATTCAATCAACTTCGGTTAAAAAGGCAAAGAAAACAAGAGTGAGATCGTGAAAGAAAAGAGAAACGAGGAAAAACAGAGAGACTCACCTGCAATCCCGGTTGTTCTCGCAGATTAACCATCGCCACTCCCGTTATTCGAGTCCCTTCCCGCACAGCTGACAAAGGCGAATGAGCATTTTAGTCAATCAAGATTCGCGACCTTAGAATCGACAAAAATCGAGTGAATGGTTGGAAATGCTATTCATTTTTTACCATTTGGAGATCGGTGGTCCAGGTATTTGAACAAGCCGGCCGATATGATCCCGAAGAGAACATCATTAATAGTCTGCATTTGCAGCAATGAATCAGATTCATTACCTGAAAGTTGAGTACAACAAAGTGACATTGATAGTCATGAATTACAAGAAAAGCATGCAGTATTCTAGATAAATGACCAATGAATGTAGTATCAGGTTATGCTTGAGAAAGTCGTGCAAACCCCGGTGAGTGCTCACCAGAGTCAGTCGAGCAATCCCGGCCAGCTCCCTTAATTGGCATCAAAGCTTGCTGAAATCTACGATATCTGTTTCCCTTTCTAAGTTTCAACTTTTTTTATTTTCTACATTTTAAAATATGATTGTTTTGTGTTATTTAAAAAAAAAAAAATAAAAACATATCACGTCTCCACCAAATCTTTAATTAACGGCTATTTAACGGTCATCATATTTTTTTGATGAAAAAATTAATTTTAACAAAAATATGGTAGGGATTACACTGAAAAAAGAAATATGTGTATAAAATCAAGATTGGACAAGTTAGAAAAGTACTTAAGCCGCCGTGCTATTATTCTGTTTTTCTTTTTTGGGCGATACGCAGGAGGAACCCTACCACTTACCGCATTAACGACAGCTGACTTGACCACTTTCATGTCCTCCAGCGAAAACCTCGCCGTGGCCAGCTTCCTCGGCCAGAGTTCCACCCCTGCGCCGCCGCTCACCGGCGTCTTCCGGTCGCTCACCCACATGCTTCTCAGCACGAACTCCACTACGAAGACCAACGTGAACCACACCACCCCCAACACCCTCACAACCGCCTTCCACCACTTGCCGCCGCCGCCGCCGCCGCCCCTCCTCTTAGCCGACGATGGAGGACCGATCGTCGGCAGCGCCTCGGGGTCGTCCACCTGCCGGCACGACGCCAGGAACATCGACATCAGAGAGATCCCATCCCCGAGTGCGTGGTGGATCCGGAACACCAAGCACCGGTGAGCCATCAGGAGGTGGACGTCCCACAGGGGCTTGTCGTCGCCGACGAGCCCCGGCGAGTCGGTGGACAGGTCGGCGAGGTACTCGTTGACCGCCTCCTCGTCGGAGAGGCCGTTGGCGACGGGGCCGTGGACCGCGACGACGTGGCGGTCGATGTCGATGCGGGTCCTCCTCCAGTGCTCTCGGCCCGCGGAGTCCCGCACCATGAGGCTGCAGAACCTGGGGTGCTTCACCATGACGGAGCTCTGGATTGCCGACTTGAGTGCGTCGACGTCGAGGGGGTGCTTCACGCCCACGACGCAGTAGATCACCTGGTTCATCCCCTTCTGGAGGAAGAGGCGCCCCGCCGGCGTGAGGGGCTCGTCGGAGCAGATCGATCCCATGCCCGCGTGAAGATCGGAGAAAACCACCACAGCGCCGGCTCGTACGGAGTCGGAGCTTCTTGAAGGAATAAGAACACGAATCAGAATCTAAAAGGGTAGTCCAAAAATCGAAACTTTTGTACGTTTCTTGACAGATGAACCACTTTGACTTCTGTGGGTTTGTGGCGGCGAGGGGGCAGGGGAGGAGCTGCCAGAGAGTTCGATTTGGAATCTCCCGGCGAGATAGCGTGAGCCGTACGGCTGCCGGCAGGAAGAAGAACCAGAGAGAAGATAAATCCAGATGGGGGTCTTTGTCTCGGCGCAGCGAGAGGCGCTGGTGAGAGATGGCGAGCTTCCCGGTCGGGACTTCTCTTCGACTGGATGGATTAGTTTCGTCTCCCTCGGGTCGTCGATTTCGCCCAGCATTCATGGATCTGATGGTCTCTTTCTGGTAAGGAAAGCGACAGCTTTAGAGGCTCTTTACACTAACAATTTTTTTTTTTTTTTGGGGAGTCAGACTTACACTAACTTGAGAAGGTCGATTCCATCGTGAGCGATGCGAAGAAGAGATTCGTTTTATGTTGTTTTGTATATGAATTTCATAAGTCAAGTTGTTCCATAAATAAGTTTTCGGAATCAACGAGATCCATCATCTCTTCTAAATTGGTATTTCAATATCTCCTTGTCATCCTCCCCCCTTTTTCCGGCTTTTTTTAAGTGACGAGGTTGCCTCGAACTTCGATCCGAACTCAATGGTAGCCATTACTTAAATTATATTTGGTCGTTTGGATTTTTAGTCAAGATAAGGTCGGATATTAAAGATTAGCATAGTTTCAATCAATTCGATTCCGACTTTTAAAGAGAAATGATTCAATTCTCAATTACACTTTTATACGAACCACTAATTTCCGGTTGCTTCTCGATTTCCATAAAAATTGAACTGGAACTAGAACTAGGATCGAAATCGGACTAGGAATTGAGACCGAACCGAGAACCTAAAGTAAAATCCTCAATTTTACTTTTGAACAAGAACCTAAAGTGATGTTTATATTATTGTATATTGTAATTTTTTTGATGTATATAATGAGTCTATATTATTTAATCTCTTCTTTTCTTTTAAGATATGAATTGTTTGAATGAGAATATTATCATTGATAAATAGAGTTTATAGTTGAAGCGGAATAAATATATGTGGTGTAGCTTTCTAATAATTATTTAGCTTAGTCAATAGTAATTTTGAAATTTAAAACTACCATTAAGTGATTGATTATGATTGTTGTTTCTTTTTATTTTGAGCAATTAAAATTTGAAATAATTTTTCATGGATGATTGAGAGCTGAATTTTTATAATTTAGGTTTTATATAACATGTTTTGAACATTTTATTATTTATTTTATTTTACATGTTATTTTTTTTACGGATTGTTGCTTTTGACAAATAAGAAACTTTCACTTTTGTTGTTATGTTCACTTTTGTTTTGCTTAACAAAAATGAAAAAAAAAAAATCTATTACACATTAAAATGGACTTTAAAATTTGTTAGTACAATTGAAATGTTTATGATTAAATTAGTTATTGCAAAATAAAGTACATGCTTTTATCACTCCCAATGTCTTTTTAAACACTTCTTATTCTCTATCTTGGAGGATCCTTTAAGAAATGCAACTTGACCAATTAGAAATGTTAGCATCTTGACATCTCTAAATGTCTATATGCTCTAAATTAAATTTCTAGATGGGTTGTAACTAAAATGTAGTCCCTAAAGGACTTGAATATGAGGTTCGTTCATTGTGGGATAGCATACCTATTATAACATGATCTAGTTTTTCTTGGTTCTAAGCATAGATCATTTTATTGCCCAAGAATATGATGTAGCTATTCATAACCTGCGTTACATATTCATCAATTACAACTTTGGAATTCAAATAAACAAATAATGGCGATAATAAGAAATTATAGTATACACTAACTTTATCATGTAAAACCCTTATCTAGATGAAGTTATAAAATCCCTAAATTAGTGTAAGCAAAACACAACTTTTCAATAATCATGTTTGGAGCGATCGATTTTCAAGTATGTCGATTTCCAACTTAGAATCAAGAACCAATACTCTCACTCTCGATTGGCCAATTCAGGAATGAATAGAAACATAATTCTCCAGTTTTTTTTTTTTCGTTATTGCGAGAGCAATTGCTTTATATGTTATTTATTGAGAGAAAATTGGAAGAAAGAGAGTGCTAACTAAAGACATTAAGGATGTGCTCAGATGTGGTCTAAAACGAATGACATCGTAGTCAAATTCGACCAAAAATAAAGGACATCGAGGTGACAGTGAGTAGATGGGAGTTGAGCACCGGTTAGCGCACGGCGTACGTGAGCATTGATGGCGATTGAGAAAAACAAGACTCTGTAGTAATTAATAAATAAATAAAAATTGAATAATCAAGAGGAAAACCGAGAATTATTCCGGGTAAAAGTCACGCTGGCAAGAGTTTGGTGTATAAACCGGGCAAGACATTCGCACATGAGGCCGGCGTCACGTGTCGGCCCGGCCCACTTAGAAGCCATTAAGGCCCAAACGCAATCTCCATCGAAGTTTCCTCCAAGGCCCAAAAGCAAAAAACCCTAGCGCTCGCCGGTGCACCATATATAAGCCGCGCCTCCGCTCATTCTGCTCCATCGAGCGTCTCCGTCTCCGTCTCCAGCGCCAGTTGCTAGGGTTTCCCGGGACCAGAGTCGACGACGCAACGACCATGGCGGCGCCCATCGAGTCCGTCCAGTGCTTCGGGAGGAAGAAGACGGCCGTCGCCGTGACCTACTGCAAGCGCGGCCGCGGGCTGATCAAGATCAATGGCGTCCCCATCGAGCTGGTGGAGCCGGAGATTCTCCGGTTCAAGGCCTACGAGCCGATCCTCCTCCTCGGGCGGCACCGCTTCGCCGGGGTCGACATGAGGATCAGGGTCAAGGGTGGCGGGCACACCTCGCAGATTTACGCCATCCGCCAGAGCATCGCCAAGGCCCTGGTCGCGTTCTACCAGAAGTTCGTGGACGAGCAGAGCAAGAAGGAGATCAAGGACATCTTGGTCAGGTAAAATCGAAGCTTTAACTCTTGCTCGGAATAGTAAGTCTTCTTTTGGCAATCGAGTTGTTAATGGTAGGAGGGTGATTGAAGTACTGCATTTCGAAGAGCCTGAGGATGTTGCTGTGAATTCTAGTGTGGGATAATCTTCTAGGAACTATTTTCGCATATGGATTTCTCAGTTTTGATGTGTTTAGTCTGTCTTTAAGTTGACGACGGAGGTGGGTTTAGCTTTGATATGCGAAGGAAGATATAAGATTCGGCCTTGCTGCTACGGGGGCCAGAAAGTCTGCAACTTTCCCTCATTGGATGTTCGTTTGTTTCGTAGGTATGATAGGACTTTGCTCGTGGCCGACCCGAGGAGGTGCGAGCCCAAGAAGTTTGGTGGACGCGGTGCTCGCGCCAGGTTCCAGAAGAGTTACCGTTGAAGAGGTATTCGAGGGGGGAGTCGTCAAGTTCTTCCATATATTGTTCTACTTTTGTTTATGCTTCAACTCCTGGTTTTTGGGTTTGAGGACATGGATTCAGCTGAGGTTTCAATTTGATATATCGATGAGTAATTTGGCAGACGGGATAGTCAGTGCTCATTTTTGTTAATTTAGGTACTCATCTGTTGGCTATAGCTGGTTGAAAGATGAATGCATAATTCATTTCCAAGTGTGCTTTTCCGTGCTTATTTTGCTTCAGTGCATTCTGCTGTAGTATGTATACTAGACCAAGTAGATTCAGTTTTTTGTGAATTGGCAATGGGAGCAATGCTTATTCATTACCAGGATGCGGAGATGATGCTTATAAGGTCGTATGGTGGGCTTGTGCCTTGTCCATGGAGCAGTATCTGCCACTTAATTGACTCTGCATTACTATCCAAATTGTAGTTCTCTAGGCGGTTAGTGTGCTCGATTATCAGTTTTGGTCTCATCATGGACTTGCTAGACTAATGGGTGATGATGTCCCATTGCAAAGGATCTGTAATGTAGAGGGGGCTGGATGGGTTTCAGCTTGAGCATCTTAGGTTCCATGTGGTTGGACCAAAGTCGGGTTTCTCTGAAGGGGGAATGTTGAATAGGTGATGGCTTGGCCTTGCCGCAAGGCATCATTCTTGTTCTTCTATTGATTTAGCTTTGTTGTGCTGAACTGGTGTCTCTCCCATTTGCATGCTAGAGTAGGTTGACGGAATTTGTTACATGTTGGAGTTCGACACGACTGTAGTTCAATCAGCTTTGTGCAAGCAGTTGACTCTTAGGTTGCATATCTGCGTCCTTTTAGGCTCGTGAATTCTTTCGATCGTTGGACATATCCTTGCCTCTTCTCCAATCGGCAATGAGTTTTAACTCTGAAGAGAGTTTATTCTGGGTCTGAATCTGATTTTTACATTGTGAAAATTTCTTTGAGAAATTGCTGCTCCCTAGTGGTTAAGATCAGGGGTGTAAAAAAAAAAAGAAAAAAAAAAGCCAAACTTACTCGAAAAATTTCCAGTCTTTTAAGGTTGGATCTCATTACGATTTGGATATTAGATAGGAGATCAGGCGACCTGACCAAATCGAAACCCATTAAACACTAGAAGTAAACACCGTTGCTCTCATACCATGAAGCCTCATCCATATTCTCTTTCTACAACTTTTCCCTTGAGATGTGCACGCCTTCTCCTTCCATAACATCTTTCCCAAATCATCGATTCCGTAGCTCCGACTACTCGGGACCAAGATCACCTGTTTTGGCTCCCAACTCTGTCCTCGTCTGCACTTCTATCGCCATCTCGATCTCCCTCCTCATCACAAACTTTGACTCCCTTCTCCGCCCTTTGTCATCACCTTCGAGGAAAGCTTCAATCCAACGGGGTCGCCCCATTGTGCCTCTTCAAGGAGAACGCTCCCTTCATCGTCGACATCGCCAATCTCACCGTCAAGCAACGAACGAGCAAGAAGAAATTCCACGAACCGTAATCATAGGTTCTTCCTCCTTTTATTCGTGGAGAGGACTCCATTTCACAATATCTCAGAAACAACGCTCCTCAGTACATAACGAGATAAAAGTGCAATTAGATTATCAACATGGTGAAAAGAAAAGAGACAAATGAGGGGTGCCGAGTCAAGAAGAGTAAAACAACTCATCTACCCAAAAAATTCTTAATTTCCACCAAGAAGAAAAATCTTAACTCAGAGGTAACGCTTCACCTACAAATGCTAAGTCAGGGAGTCTCAGACCAGAGGATAGACGCAGTTTGGCTCCACTGCCCTGTGATGAATCTGGAAAAGAAAAGAAGACAAAAAACAGAACACGAAAACCCGTGCGGTAGCGCCCGACGACCCGTCCTTTTCAGTTCGGGGTCTATTCAAGTTGGGTCACAACGGGCATGCACTCTTCACGTTTGGGTTAGGCAGGGTTTAGTGGGGACCCGGCCTGAACCGTAGACGCCCCCAGTCAAAGTTGACTTGTAATTTAACATAATGGTTAGTGATGAATGCAATTACAGATACTTAAGATCAGTTCTTGTGTAGGACCTGCAATATTAAATAATCTCTCTATTTCCGAGTAAACTTGTTATATGCATGGTTATTTGTTTTTCTCTTGTTGATCTCTTAAGTTTCTGACATGGATACTTTTAAGAATGCACTAACAAGCGAGTTATTTCATGATGTGGCTGCTTCATCCGGACTGTGTAAAACCAAGCTGGCATGGAGTTGCATCTGAGAGAAGAGTTTTCGAGCTCCGGCTTTACATCGCTTGGACCTCGATTGGCATCAGCGAGAGAAACTCATCCACGGCAGGACTCTGAGACTTTCTTTGCAGTCCGTGCTCTGCTGCCCTATTAAAGGGTGGGATCATGTGGCATCGTACCACAAGGTGGCAGTGAATAGTTGATTTTCAGATGAAGCCTGCTAATTTCTATATCTAGGAAGTCGAGATGAAACGTATGGTTCAGGTCCTTCGTTGCCCCCAGATCGAACAGTGCGTTTGGTGGGCTGTCCATTGCTGCTATTCCTGGATAAACATCACTTAGCAAATGGATTCCTCAGCTACCCATCCGGATTTATTCATGCCAGACATATATCCTGTTTTGAGAAAAACCCTCTATATAGGATATCTTCGAGTTCGATCATCAGCCTTTAATGTTTCAAAAAATTTAGCTATGAATCGTTTGCTTATCTTGGAATCATCGTAGGTGTTATTTTTGCAACTAGTAACCTATAATGTTATATGACAATCTATTGGTGATAAGCGTACCGAGTGGTCCAAAGAGTTAATTTCCTCAATTCACCGACTTTTGTAAGATCGAAATGATATTTGATATATTAGTCTCTTCATTTTTTTTACAATTAACATTATGAACTATGGTTAAAGTAGTCGTGTCTTCATTACCAAGATTTACTTTGCCTTTTGTTTTGGGCCGCAGGATTCACTACTGCATGACTAATGGAAGAACTCGAGATCAATACAAAGAAACTGATCAGAAAAATCACAATAAAAGAAATTTTGAGCACTAAAGAGAAACGGCAATAGAATTTGGCATTTAATTATGAATCCTGTTGCTGAGCTCAAGCCACTCGTTTAGGAATATAATTTGTTTAATCCACAACAATATCATGCAAAAGAAACAGCAACAAGTTATACATAAATCTCTCTCTCTCTCTCTCTCTCTCTTTTGTCCTGGGTTCTACATTAAGAATGAACCCTGATCATAAGGACTTCAGATTAGATGCTCAGCTGATCCGGCGGCAGAGAGTGATGCCATCACCCACAGGGAGCATGCATATCTCAATCCTAGGATCGGCGGCGAGAGCCTTGTTGAGCTCCAGCACGAAGTCCCTATAGTACCTCACGTACTTCCTGAGTGGGGCGTCCGGTGGCGCAACCACTGAGCCGTTCCATAGGGTGTTGTCATAGCCGATGAGGCCACCAACCTTGACGAGCTCGATCAGCCTCTTGTGGTAGTTGAGGTAATTGTCCTTATCCGCGTCCACAAATATGAAGTCGAATGTCCCGTGCTTCCCCTGCAATAGTAACCCAAGTCACAATCTAATGGCATCCATAAATTTTGCAATGAAAAACATTTTCCTCCACCAAATGAAGTCAATATTTTCAGCAAAAGCATCGACATAAATCTTATGAATGCTTAAGTGGATCTATGGGTTTAGGGAAAAATTAGCCCCGACCAGATTATGAACTTCAATCACTATTCTATTGTTATCCCCAGCAAATCATCTTGTCCTCTCAAACGATAGTTTTGGTGTAGAAATGGCAAATTGTTTCTAAAAGTTTTGTTGCAATATTTCAGGAATCTACCAGGAGTAATGAACGAACCCCTGCATTTAAATGGTATCTTTATGGACACCAACGTGGGACAAACAGTGATGGTTTGAGATATTTGTTAGGTGCTCCAGAAGCATTGCTCTCGATGCATTTCAATCTAGATGTACACGAGGGCTATGCATTGAATAATCTTTACGCTAGAGCCAATGGTCGAGATGCATCAGAAGCAAAGCTTCTTAAGCACATACTAATTATTTGTGAAGCTGAGATGCTCAAAGGAAGGGGTACTCACATCTTGGATCAACTGATCAAGAACAGGTAAAGCAGGGCCTTCTCTGAAGTCAATCTTGTGGGCGACACCGGCTTTTTGGATGACTGGCAGGCCAAGTTCATAGTTCTCTCTGTTAATGTCCATGGCCAATATCTGCATAAAACAATCAATGACCATAAAATTTCCAGAGCCTTTCATTTTTGACAAAGCAATTCGATGTTCTTGAAATGTGTGGGAAAAGCTGCTGGTCTGAGATTGAAGAAATCTAGTTGACTTGAAAGAGAACAAATCAGACCGACCTTTCCATCATCAGGAAGAGCAAGAGCGGTGGCAAGGAGAGAGTAGCCAGTGTAGACACCAATCTCCATGGTGTTCTTGGCGTTGATGAGCTTGAGAAGCATGTTCAAGAATTGCCCTTCGTCTGCTGATGTAGTCATTATGTTCCTATTTTGGCAATTTTCATTCAAAGAAACGAAAAGGGTTCAGCTCAAGAAACTAACTGGTGATGAAAGAGGGCATTTATTGAAGTCTGATCTGTTTCTGTTGCTGAATCATATACGAACTCACCATGGATGCTTTGCCGTTATTTCCCTGAGCTCCTTCATAGGCTCAGGCTCTCTTGGGTACACGCTGGTCTCCAAAATATACTGCAAAAAGAGAGAAGATTGAAGATCAGAGACACGGTGCCCCAAGTTGGAAATTTTCGATTGAGCTATAAAACAGAAGCATCCATCGATTCCAACAAAGCAATAAAGATTCACACTCACTTGGTAAAGTGCATCACTCTGAAGGAGAGACTTGTGGCCAACCTCCTGGTGCCTCCCGGCTTGGTTCTGGCTCTCCTCTCCGGTGGTGGCCATTGATTCAGTCTCTCTCTCTCTCTCTGTTGTGATCAAGAAATGTTGCACTTGACCAATGTTTTGTGAGCACGCATGATGCAACAAATATAAGGACAGCAATGGTCCGATTTGAACCGGTCTAGAGAAGATTGGACCGCCTGCCAAAAGGTCTGTGGTCCGGGGTTGGTGAGCTCCCGGAAGCTTACAGACCTCTTGATCTTGGAGTTGTTTTCAGCCTTCTCTTTTCCGGAGAAAAGATTCTTATTGGGTTTGGTGAAGTTACTCCAACAGAGCTCATCGTAATCATTGAAGGAGAGAATAAAAACGAGCAAGTGACCCAAATTTTTACATTGTCAAAAGCCTTATTTTCCTCTTTAAATAAGTTTTATTAATAGGTGTATTTTTTCCTTTCCACTAGTCAAGATATACGGAATGCGACATTCCAGGATCCCTCCCATTTCTTCTCCCTAAACAAACTTATCGTAATGATTAAAGGAGAGGATCAAAATCGGACCGAGCGATTCAGATTTTTACTTTTTCAAAAGCCTTGTCCCCCTTTAGAGGAAAGTCCAGGTGCTTATGATGAGCATTCTGATGAAATCGTTTTGTCATGAGTGGATGATTGCGGAACAAGACACGGTGAAACGTTGTAGGGCCCTGCCAAATGAGATTATGGAATCGGTCAGATGGGAGGGAAAGAAACGAAAGGAATGTTGGCGTGGAGTTGGTGAGGGAGGGGGACATCTTTGGCTTCGAGGCCACCATTTTGGGTTGGTGGCCACCTCCCCTGGCCTTGTTACAGCATTTGGCTAATTCGTATGAAACAAGCAGATGGGTTCGGGGAAAACTGCCCTTTTACCCATAATCATAATTTCGCTGATAAATTCTGATGAGACATCGATTCTAAGTCGTGACAGTCGCATCGACACGGTTTGCCTCATTAAACCGATTGTAGGGTAGGGTGATTAGACAGTTTTTCCGCTGTGTTTTCGGCGGTTGAGCGATCGGGACAATCCTCTGTTGTCTCGACAAGATGATGACACGCTTTGGCAATTGTCCTCTCCTTGCTTAAATCAGTATTCTCTTTCTCTTCTACAAGTAATTTAATTCAAAATTGAAACAAAGTGTCTGACAAAGAGTAGAAAAGTTGAGATTAACTGGATGATGGGGTGAGGTCCAGTTTGTTCTGCCTAATGCAGTGCTGGGCATCTTTTCTTTCCCTCGGAAGGAAAAAGGTTTAAGTAGGCGAATTCATCTTTAAGTTTAGCCTTAATTAAAAAAAATTGATTTTTTTGGTGAGCGTGATTTCAATATGTAAATCAAGTCCCTAAATTTTCTAATCTATTCAATCGAACCCTTTTATTCTTCTTTTTTTCTGAAATTGAGCCCCGTCAAAATTTGAAATGTTAATATGTACCGGCACTTCAACGTTAATCGTATACGTCGGTGCTCATGTGTAATTTACTTTTGTTGAGCGGATAAAACATTAAATAATTTTAAAAACCTAGGAGAGAAAAAGGGAGGCTATAGGGGCAATGGCGGCGCCGTTCACAAGCCGAGGAGGGCCATTGAATCCCCACTTGCCATCTCCGATGTCTAGCAACGCCTGATAGGGCTGGGTCATCTTAGTAGATCTAAGCCCAGATCGCAGAACAGTCAATGCTGCGCCACCCTAGCCATTGCTTGCTAGGATTGTGTGATCCTCAGCATGGCGCCGTTGACATTGGGCAAATCCCAGCGGCACCTCGTCTCCTTCCCTTCTATCTTTTCTTCTTATTTTTTGCCATTTATTTTATTCTTGGAATATTCTTTATATTCGAATCATTCTTTTGTAAATATTGCATAGGATATCACGTCATCATTTAACGATCACATCAGCATTTCTATTCATAATTTTAGCAGAATAGCCAATTTAAAAAGAAAAAAGAAAAAACACGTATATTAGGGGTTCGATAGTACAAGAAGAGAGTTCGAGGACCCAATGAAACAATTTGGTAGAGTTCGAAAAATCTATGGCGCCTTTCATCCCTTAAAATAATCTGCTAATTGGCTGAATAGTCCATACCGAATCCATCCGGACTTTTCTTCTGCAAGGACTGAACAGTTTGTCCCCTCCTCGACGGAGAGATTCAGCCAGAAGCAGCGTGGCCTTTCCAAGATGTTATTGTCAGGGCACCTTCATTGAATAAATTGTCTTGTGTGGTTGTCGTCAGCAATTAGAAAATCTTTAAAAAAAAAATAAAAATTTCTAGGTTGGTTAAAAGATGGTTTTCAAGCGCGTTTGCAGTTGGTCTTCCTATTCATGCTGGCCAGTTAGGTTGTTAAGCACAGAGCATGAATTACTTATAATCCGTTGTAAGAATAAGTCAGAGAGAGATGGAAGAGCCAGATGAAGAAAATGGAGCACCAGATGGATCGGTGATCCGTCCAGCGATCGGGTTGATCTTCAAAACAGCCGAAACTCAAGGTGGGACCGTAGACATAACTAATATGTAAATGGTCAGTGATGAAGGTGATATTTGTAATATTTCTTAATATGAACAATTATCAAATTAATAACGAATTCGATTCATACATGATTGTAAAACACCAAGAATCCAAATATGTACAGCGGAATTAAACACATACATGTTTGAGCCATAGCCTCACTTGATTGAAAACGGATCAACCTGATATGATCAGTGATCTGTCGGTATGCCAGTTCTTCCTCTCTATGACCTATTTCGGTTTAGCAGCCTTTAATGGGATTCGGCCGATAGGTATAACCTACCCTTTTATAGGCTAGAGAGGGGACCTAGCAAACCCTAATCAACAGCGTGTCAACTGGGCCCCTCTCATTACGGGCTTCGGTTAAACACAATTGCCTACACCTGCTCAATTAGGCCCGTAATTAATAGATGCCAAAACCCAATTCAATAAGATCACTTGAGGGTTTAACATATATTGGAATATCCATTAACCCGATTATATAAAATAGAAAATTAATTAATTAATGTAAGCCCATTATCGGAAAATTTTCAACATTCTCCCACTTGGGCTACATTAATTAATTTGTTTTATCTTTGAAAACGATTTTATTTTGAAAACGACACTCTCGGGTTAATAACTGAAAATTTATTTTATGTGGCCACAATTTTGAAAAATAATATTCCAATAATGGCATCTCAAAACCAATCCAATCCTATATAACCTCATTATAGGACTATGGCGATCAACGTGTTAAGAAAATACCGTAACGTATGACCTTCCATAATCACATATAATAAACATTATATTTTCATGGATCATTGGCCTAGTAGTGTAGTAAGAAATAGTGCCAACATGTGATCAAAATATACACTATTTCTTATCGGTCCTCAATGCAATTTCTAAATGACATGAAACTGCATTAGCGCAATTTCTAAACAACATGAAATTGCCTCAGTGCGATTTTTAAACAACATGAAATTGCACAACTATGTCACAATCCAACATGAGATCTCATAATCAGTAACATCCGGTCGTCTTTAAATAAAAAATTGTTTAAAGATACTGTTTCATATTTCCATTTCTCAATCGACAAGAGAAAGGATAACGATAAAATCAATAATAATGATTATCAAAAGTAAATGCTTTAATAAACATTATAAAATCATTATTAGTTTGTATATAACTATAATATCTAGAAATACAAACTATATAGCTCCCACTAACAAAATAGATCAAAAGACTCTAAAACACCCATATTCTTTACATGTTCTTTAAACAAAATGGGTCGTAAGCCTTTTGTTAGGGGATCGACCAACATGGACTCGTTCTAATATTCTCTATCACAATGTCTCCATTTTTGACTAAGTCCTTAACAAAGATATAATATTTGATTTCCATGTGTTTGGACGCATTGCCGATCTTGTCATTCTTGGAATAAAACACAGTTGTAGTGTTGTCACAATAGATCACCATAGGTTCAGCAATAGAGTCCACAACCCGCAATTCAGAAATCAAATTTCTAAGCCAAACAGCTTGAGTTGAAGCTCCGTAACACGCTACAAACTCAGCATACATTGTAGAGTTTGTAACCAATGTTTGCTTTGTGCTCTTCCATGAAATAGCACCTCCAGCCATCATAAAGATATATCCAGAAGTTGATTTTCTGCCATCCGAACAACCAGCAAAATCAGCGTCTGAATATCCAATCACCTTGAGGTCATCTACTTTGCTATACACAAGCATGAAATCTTTTGTTCGTTGCAGATATCTCATCACTTTCTTAGCCGCAACCCAATATTCATGACCTGGATTCGACAGATATCTCCCAAGAGTATTCACAGCAAAAGCAATATCAGGTCTGGTGCAAACTTGCGCATACATAAGACTACCAATTGCACTAGCATATGGAACATTCTTCATTGCTTCTTTTTCAACATCATTATTGAGGCATTGTTCTATGCTCAATTTATCTCCTTTTACAACAGGAGCTTCACCAACCTTGCAGGTTTGCATATTAAACATCTTCAGAACACGATCTATATAACTTTTCTGAGATAATCCCTTAACCTTCTTAGATCTATCACGATGAGTTTCAATGCCTAAAACAAAAGAGGCTTCCCAAGATCTTTCATATCAAACTTAGCAGACGAGTAAAACTTTTTGTATCATTCAATAGATCAACATCTCTACTAGCAAGCAAAATGTCATCTACATAAAGTACTAAGAAAATATATTTACTCCCACTTACTTTCATGTAGATGCATTGATCAAACGTGTTTTCTTTAAAGCCAAATGATCTCACAACTTTGTCAAATTTCAAGTACCACTGACGTGATGCTTGTTTAAGACTATAAATAGACCTCCGAAGCTTGCACACCATATTCTCCTTTCCATCTTCTTTAAACCCTTCAGGTTGCTGCATATACACTTCTTCATCCAGGTCTCCATTTAGAAAAGCTGTCTTGACATCCATTTGGTGAAGCTCTAAGTCGAAATGAGCCACCAATGCCATAATTATCCGAAATGAATCTTTAGTGGACATCGGAGAAAAATTTTCAGTATAATCAATGCCCTCTCTCTGCGTGAACCCCTTTGTGACTAACCTCGCCTTGAATCTCTCTATGTTGCCTTTATTATCTTTCTTGGTTTTGAATACCCATTTGCAGCCAATCGGTTTATGCCCATCAGGTAAATTGACAAGTTCCCATACTTGATTATTTGACATGGAAATCATCTCGTCCTTCATCGCTCTTAACCATTTATTTGCTTGATCACTATCAAGAGCTTCTTTGAAGGTCGTCGGATCAACTATATGTCCAATGTTAAAATCAGCTTCTCCAAGATAGACATGATAATCATCTTGAAGTGCCGATCTTCTTTGTCGTTGTGTCCTTACAGGCATTTTTGGAGTCGGATCATTCGTCTAGGGAATTTCATTTGCAACCATATCTCTAGTATCTGCTTCTTGATGTGAAAACACTTGAAATTCTTATCTCCATTTCTCCCATTGTTCCCATTTTTCTTGAAGTCTTGGCTTTTCTTTAGACTATAAGCATTTGACCATTTAGGCTTCCATTTTCCCCTAGAGGAACTCGACTTGGCATTAGCAATTATGTGGGCCGACTCATTCTTCTCCTTCTTCAACTTCTCCTCCTCAGTCACACACTTCGAAATTAGGGCATTAACGCTCCAAGTCTCATTCTAAGCGTTATAAGCAGTCTTAATCTGTCTGAATTCAACTGGCAAAATATTTAAGACATGATGCACAATATAATCTTCAGAAAAAAATAATTTTATGGGTTTTGAGTTTGGACTGAATGTGGACCATCTTCAGTATAAACTCTCTAACACCCACAATAGCATCATATCTCATATCTGTTAACTCATGCAGCTAGTTTCCAGCTTCAGCCTTGTCCGAGACTCTATATCGTTCTCCCACTACTTCAAGGAATTGTCTTGCATTCGTATTTTCCAGTAAATCACTAATAATATGCTCAGCAATGGATCTCTTCATAGCAATGAGGCTCAGTCGGTTGGATTTTTCCCATCTAACATAATGGGTCTTTTGTTCTGCACTACTTTGATCATTGGGCTTGGGAGGTTCATTCTCACGTAGTGCCAAGTCCATATTCACAATGCCTAAAACAAACTCTATATCTTGCTTCCACCTCTTGAAGTTTGATCCAGTTAACATCTCAACCGTGGCATTATTGTTGTTCACGTAAAAGTAACAATTTGTCACACATAATGCAATATGATTAATTATGGGCAATAAATTATTCCACAAAATAATCAGTATATTATAAACTCCCCTTTGAGCAGAGCGTATAATACATCATTATTTTTCACAGCATGAAGATTGTAAAACAACAACAAGGAGAATTACATATAATTGTCAAGAATTTATCCTCTTTGGGCAGACAAATCCTTTAAATTATATATCTCCATAATATCAATATATAGAGATGATAAGGAGAATTACATATAATTATCAAGGGCTTATTGACTTTGTGCAAACAAGACCTTTTAAATTATACATCTCCATTATCTCGACATAGAGGAGAATTACACATAACTCCAAAATTTATCCCCTTTAGGAAAATAAAACTTTTGAGTTATACATCCCCATCAATTATCTCTATTATATTAATATAGAGGGGAATTACATATAATTTTCAAAAATTTATCCCCTTTGGGCGGATAAATATTTTTCCAATTATACATCCCCATCTTTTAAAGTGGGAATTCTTCATGCAATTTTTCAAATTAATATACACAATAACCCCATTTGGGCGGGTAATTGTATATACTAATTTTTATTAATAGGAACTCCAAAAAATTTTATAATGTTCCATTTAATCAATGCCCAAAATTTATCAATATGAAGCACTTAACAATATGTGCTTCCCAAAATCATATTGCATTAAACAACAATTTTTGCCACAAATTTTATTTATTTATTTATTAATGCGGAGAAAAATAAAAAAAATAAAAAAATAGCTCGGCGGGCTCGGGCCAGAGATTTCTGGCCACCGGCCCGCGTGGGCCTATTCCAAAGGCCCGGATTCTGGGCTTGCGCCCAGAAACTCAGAGGCCCGGCTCCCTTGGGCTTCTTCCATAAGCCCAGATTCTGGGCTTGCGCCCAGAATCTTTTGAGGCCCAAATTCTGGGCTCAGAAAGCCAGAAAACAGGTCCGCCTGGGCTTCTTTCCAGGAGCCCAGAATATTCAGCAAGCCGAAAAACAGCCCAGTTCGCTGGGCTTATGCCTAGATTCTCCGAAGACCAGAAAATAGGCCCAAAAAAAATGCCAATAGACCAGTCAAGCCCAGACGCGCAGAAAATTGGCTGGAACGTGTGGGCCAACAGCCCAGAAGACTGCCTGGCCCGGCTGGAGGTCTTCTTCAACCTCCAGTCGGGTCCCGAAATCTGCAAACCGGGTCACACGACCCGGTTTCAGACCCGAAGCTCAAAAACTCATATTAGGGTTGATTTTGATTAAATTTTTCCATGGGTTTTACTTATAATCTCATTATAAATAGATTAAACTAAATTAATGGAAGAACAAACGAACAAAACATCAACATTCAACCTTCAAGAATTTCGGATCTCACACCCATGGCCGAAATTCAATTTTCTCAAATTTAAGGCCAAAAAACTCACTTTAATGCAACTAATCAATTCTGAAGCATATATATAACAATACCCATGCATCAATTTATAACATACTTCATTCAATTGCAAGTAATTTAAAAAAAAAAAAATTTGGAACTTTTCAATGGTGCAAACCCTAGAATTTCATATTCGAAATTCTCTCTCAATTCTCAACGGAAATCTATAAATTATATATGGTTGGAAATATCTCGACATGCAGAATAAAAACTCTAAGGTTTCAGAATCAATCGATGAAAGAGTCCGCATGAGAAAATAACGACAACATTAGGATAAAGGGAGAAAATTTCGAATTTGTTCATAAAAATTTTGGGTTCTACAATCATATATGACAGGCTCTGATACCACATGTAATATTTCTTAATATGAACAATCATCAAATTAAGAACGAATTCGATTCATACATGATTGTAAAACACCAAGAATCCAAATATATACAGCGGAATTAAACATATACCTGTTTGAGCCATGGCCTCACTTGATTGAAAACGGATCAACCCGATATGATCGGTGATCGCTTCGGTATGCGTTCTTCCTCTCTATGACCTATTTCGGTTTAGCGAGCTTTAATGAGATTCGGACCGATAGGTATAACCTACCCTTTTATAGGCTAGAGAGGGGACCAAGCAAACCCTAATCAACAGCGTGTCAATCGGGCTCTTCCCATTACGGGCTTCGGTTAAACACAATTGTCTACACTTTTTGCTCAACTAGGCCCGTAATTAATAGATGCCAAAACCCAATTCAATAAGATCACTTGAGGGTTTAACATATATTGGAATATCCATTAACCCGATTATATAAAATAGAAAATTAATTAATTAATGTAAGCCCATTATCGGAAAATTTCCAACAATATTAACTCACTGATCGAAAGTTGAAATGTGTCGTGATGCCATCAACATGTATATATAACATTGACGGATGGTCTCGAGTATTCTACCCGATGGTCACACATGATTATCCAATTGACCTCTCTTGACAAAGCACCATTGTAATATTATTTCATGCAAATGTGCAACCACTATCCAAAAAGATTAGACATGCATTAGTCTCTTGGTATGGCATTTGTCACTTCCTTTCACCACTCTTCATCTATAGACCGCCACTTGTCAAATAAATTTTGGCGACCCATCAATAGTATCATATAAAATAGTAATCTGAACACTCATGCACGGGGGACCGTTTTTCTCTCCGGCTCTTTCTTTCTGAAAAATAATCTCACTTTCCATCCTTAAGTTCATATCTTCTCACTCTCTCTGTTTTTTTTTTATTCCAAATTTCCCTCATTTGCATGGCTAACTTCAGTATCGGAGGCGGACGGCCTGACCCCTTTTTTGTGGTGCAGACTGCAGAGCAATTTCCTAAAGGATCTTCAGACAGAGTTCGCGTTCAATAGTCGGTATTGACCACCGCTACCTCTTTTGTTTTGCTTGTGAGCATCCTAAGTCTAGTATTTCTGTTGAAGCCGATTATATTCTTGCCGCGAGATAATTATTTTCAAGTGAAGATCCTCTCAATGTGGCCTTGGAATCAAATTTAAATTTGCCAGTTCCCTGTTTCAATTCAACATTTTGAGTTTGTCTTGTACACCATGGCAAGAGTTCGAAACACGGTCCTACTGTATCTTCGCTACTGTAATTCTAGTAGGAAACGGCCACTAAATTGTTGCATCAGTTGAGGGGTCGAGAGGAGACCACCAAAACATCAGTTGAAGGGGTCATGGGAAGACCGGAAAAACTCGAACAGCATAAGCATTAGACAAGGAACGAAATCATGTCACGGTCGATGAAGAGGCTCCGTTCAACAAAGCATTAATTGTTGTCGACAATCTGAGATTCAATATATGCTTCCAATGAGAATAGATTCCAACAGCAGAACTACCCCTCCTCTCTAAAAACCATAAACCCAAGAATTTCCTGCTACATGTCCACAAGGGAAAAAGACCAAGAGAGGCTCCTTCCTCCTGTCAGCTGTAGAGTCTTTCTTTGAGAGTGAGCTAATTCAGCTTTTGCACCCTCCAGGCGGACCGAACCCTGAAGGACAAAGAAAAACGTGTCAATTATTTTACGTCATCCCGTCGAAGTTGCAAACAGATGCATCTTACTCGATTTATTTTTCCTTCAAATTGGGAGACAGCTTCAAGGCTCAAGACATAGCCTTGCCTGAAAAAAGACTAAAATACTAGCTAGGGCTGAAGGTGTGACCTAATTTGTTTTCTGGTAACACAAGCCAACTTAAATCCTCAACAGCTAAAATGGGAAATTAACAGAGCAAGTGGTACTCAAAAGGTTTGCAGGATTGCAAGATCATTATAGGACAGATAAGGTATGCACATTAGTTTGGTTCATCTCCTCGTTTGCACTCACCTCCGAGGAAAGCTCCAATCCAACGAGCTCGCCACATTATGCCTTTTCAAGGAGAATGCTCCCTTGATTGTCAACATCACCAATCTCGCCATCGAGCAATGGCCCTTACCATCGATTGATTAGGTTTTCTGTCTCAACTCAACTGTAGAGAGAAATCAAGTTGAAATTAAAGACAGCACCACATCGGAGGGAAAACGGGCAAGAAGAAATTCCGTGAACCATGGTCATAGGTTGACTCCTTCTATTTGTCGTGAAAATTCCAGTTTCACAAATTTCTCAGAAACGACACTCCACAGTTCATAATGAGACAAGAGTGCAATTAGATTATCAACATGGGTGAAAAGAAAACAGACAAATGACGAGAATGCCGAGTCAAGTAGAGTAAAACAAGTCGCCTACTCAAAAAAAATCTCAACTCAGAGGCAACGCTTCACCTACAAATGCTACGTCAGAAAGTCTCAGACCAGAGGATAGACGCGTTTTGGATCACTCTCCACTACCCTGTGATGAATCTGGAAAAGAAAAGAAGACAAAAAAACAGGACACGGAAATCCGTGCCGAATGGGCCCAAACGACCCGTCCTTTTCGGTTCAGGTTCTATTCAAGTTGGGTCAATATGGGCATGCACTCCCCATGTTTGGGTTAGGCAGGGTATTAGTGGAGACCCGGCCCGAACCGTTGACGCCCCTGGTCAAAGTTGACTAATAATTTTAACATAATAGTTCGTGATGGATGCAATTACAGATACATAAGATCAGTTCTTGTGCAGGACCTGCGATGTTGAATAATCTCGCTATTTCTGAGTAAACTTGTTATATGCACAGCTATTTGTTTTTCTTTTGTTGATCTCGAGTTTCTGACATGAATGAGTTTAAAAATGTGGCTGCTTCATCCGGATTGTGTAAAACCAAGCTGGTATGGAGTTGCATCTGAGAAAGAGTTGTCGAGTTCTGACTCTACATCGCTGGGACCTCGATTGGCATCAGCGAGGGAACCTCATCTCCAGCAGAACTCTGAAACTTTTTTTTGCAGTCTGTGCTCTGCTGCCCTATTGAAGGGGGATCGTGTGGCAGTGTACCACAAGGTGGCAGTGAATATTTGATTTTTAGATGAAACCCTCTGGGTTTCTCTGGAGGGGGGAATGTTGAATAGGCAATGGCTTGGCCTCTCCGCGGGGCATCATTCTTGTTCTTCTATTGATTTAGCTTTGTTGTGCCGAACTGGTGTGTCCCATTTGCTTGCGAGAGTAGGTTGGCGGAATTTGTTACATGTTGGAGTTCGACACGACTGTAGTTCAATCAACTTTGCGCAAGCAGTTGACTCTTAGGTTGCATATCTGCATCCTTTGAGGCTCGTGAATTCTTTCGATCGTTGGACAGATTCTTGCCTCTACTCCAATCAGCCATGAGTTTTAACTCTGAAGAGAGTTTATTCTGGATCTAAATCTGATTTTTACTTGTGAAATGTTCTTTGAGAAATTTCTGCTCCCTAGCGGTTAAGATCAGGAGCGTAAAGAAAAGAAGCCAAAATGACTCGAAAAATTTCAAGTCTTTTTAGATCGTATCTCATTACGATTTGGATAATAGATAGAAGATCAGGCGACCTGACCAAATCGTAAAACCCATTAAACACTGGAAGTAAACACCGTTGCTCTCATACCATGAAGCCCTCAAATCCATCTTCTCTCTCTACGACTTTTCCCTTGAGATGTGCACGCCATCTCCTTCCATACCATCG
Organism: Corymbia maculata; assembly: GCA_014182735.1. Lineage (NCBI taxonomy): Eukaryota > Viridiplantae > Streptophyta > Magnoliopsida > Myrtales > Myrtaceae > Corymbia > Corymbia maculata. The sequence goes on from CM024690.1 coordinate 23,733,349, forward strand.
TTTCCAAATCATCAATTCCGTAGCTCCGAATCCTCGGGACCAAGAACACCTCTGTCTTGGCTCTCAACTCTGTCCTCCTCGTCTGCACTTCGATCGCCATCTCGATCTCCCTCCTCATTGCAAACTTCGACTCACTTCTCCGCCCTTTGTCACCACCTTCGAGGAAAGCTTCAATCCGACGAGGTCGCCCCATTGTGCCTCTTCAAGGAGAACGCTCCCTTGATCGTCAACATCGCCAATCTCGCAACCTAGCAACGACCCTTACCATCGATCGATTAGGTTGTAGTTAAAGACAGCATCACGCCGGAGGGAGAACGAGCAAGAAGAAATTCCACGAACCGTGGTCATAGGTTCTTACTCCTTTTATTCGTCGAGAAGACTCCAGTTCACAATGTCTCAGAAACAGCACTCCTCAGTACATAACGAGACAAAAGTGCAATTAGAATATCAACATGGTGAAAAGAAAAGAGACAAATGAGGAGAGTGCTGAGTCAAGAAGAGTAAAACAAATCATCTACCCAAAAAATTCTAATTTCCACCAGGAAGAAAAATCTTTACTCAGAGGTAACGCTTCACCTACAAATGCTAAGTCAGAGAGTCTCGGACCAGAGGATAGAAGTAGTTTGGATTACTCTCCACTGCCCTGTGATGAATCTGGAAAAGAAAAGAATGACAAAAAACAGAACACGAAAACCCGTGCCGTAAGGGACCGAGCAACCCGTCCTTTTCAGTTCGGGGTCTATTCAAGTTGGGTCACAACGGGCATGCACTCTTCACGTTTGGGTTAGGCAGGGCATTAGTGGGGACCCGGCCTAAACCGTTGACACCCCCAGTCAAAGTTGACTTGTAATTTAACATAGTAGTTAGTGGTGGATGCAATTACAGATACTTAAGATCAGTTCTTGTAGAGGACCTGCAATGTTAAATAATCTCTCTATTTCTGAGTAAACTTGTTATATGCATGGTTATTTGTTTTTCTTTTGTTGATCTCTTAAGTTTCTGACATGAATACTTTTGAGAATGCACTAACAAGCGAGCTATTTCATGATGTGGCTGCTTCATGCGGATTGTGTAAAACCAAGCTGGCACGGAGTTGCATCTGATAAAAGTTGTCGAGCTCCGACTTTACATTGCTTGGACCTCGATTGGCATCAGCAGGAGAAACTCATCTACGGCAGAACTCTGAAAGTTTTTCTGCGGTCTATGCTCTGCTTCCCTATTATAGGGGGATCACGTGGGATTGTCCCACGAAGTGGCAGTGAATAGTTGATTTTCAGATGAAGCCTGCTAATTCCTATGGCTGGGAAATCGAGATGAAACGTCTGGTTCATGTCCGTTGCGTTTGATGGGCTGTCCATTTGATGCCCTTTTTAGGTAAACATCACTTAACAAATGGATTCCTCAGCTGCCCATCCGGGTTTATTCATGCCAAACATATACCCTATTTCGAGGATGACCCTCTATATAGGATATCTTGAAGCCCGATCATCAACCTTTAATGTTTCAAAAAATTTAGGTATTAATGGATCGCTTATCTTGAAATCATGAAAGGTGTAATTTTTCAACCAGTAACTTATTGTTTTAAATAGCATGACTTGTAAAGTTACTTATAATGTTATATGACAATCAATTGGTGATAAGCGTATGAGTGGTCCAAGAAGTTAATTTCCTCAATGGACAGATTGTTGTAAGATCGAAACTATATTGATATATTGGTCTCTTCATTTTTTTACAAGTAAAATTACAAACAATGGTTAAAGTAGTCATGACTTAATTACCAGGGTTCACTTTGCCTTTTGTTTTGGGCCACAGGATTCACTTCTGCATGACTGATGGAAGAACTCGAGACAATACAAAGAAACTGATCAGAAAAATCATAATAAAAGAAATCCAGAGCACTAAAGAGAAACAGCAATAGAATTTGGCATTTAATTATGATCTCTCTCTCTCTCTCTCTCTCTCTCTCTCTCTCTCTCTCTCTCTCTCTCTACATTAAGAACGAACCCTAATCATAAGGACTCTCTCTCTCTACATATTAAGAATGAACCCTGATCATAAGGACTTCAGATTCGATGCTCAGCTGATCCGACGGCAGAGAGTGATGCCATCACTCACAGGGGGCTGATCTCAATCCTAGGATCGGCAGCGAGAGCCTTGTTGAGCTCCAGGATGCTGTCCCTGAAGAGCCTCACATGCTTCTTAAGCTGGGCGTCCGGTGGCGCAACCAGCGAGCCACTCCATAATGTGTTGTCATAGCCTATGAGGCCACCGAGCTTGACGAGCTCAATCACCCTCTTGTGGTAGTTGAGGTAGTTGTCCTTGTCCGCATCCACAAATATGAAGTCGAACGTCCCGTGCTTCCCCTGCAATAGTAATTGAGATGCATTAGAAGGAAAGCTTCTTAAGCACATACTAGTTATTCGTGAAGCTGAGATGCTCAAAGGAAGTGGTACTCACATCTTGGATCAACTGATCAAGAACAGGCAATGCAGGTCCCTCTCTGAAGTCAATCTTGTGGGCGACACCTGCTTTTTGGATGACCGGCAGGCCAAGTTCATAGTACCCTCTGTTAATGTCCATGGCCAATATCTGCATAAAACAATCAATGACCATGATATTTTCAGAGCCATACGCTTCTGGTCTGAGATTGAAGAACTTAGTTGACTTGAAAGAGAACAAACCAGACTGACCTTTCCATCATCAGGTAGAGCAAGAGCGGTGGCAAGGAGAGAGTAGCCAGTGTAGACACCAATCTCCATGGTGTTCTTGGCGTTGATGAGCTTGAGAAGCATGTTCAAGAACTGCACTTCGTCTGCTGATGTTGTCATTGGGTTCCTGTTTTGGCAATTTTCATTCAAAGCAAGGAAAAGGGTTTTCAGATCAGGAAACTAACTCGTGAATGAGAGAGGGCATTTTTTGAAGTATGATCTTTTCTGTTCCTGAATCATATACGAACTCACAATGGATGTTTTGCTGTTATTTCTCTGAGCTCCTTCATGGGCTCAGGCTCTCTTGGGTAAACGCTGGTCTCCAAAATATACTGCAAAAAGAGAAAAGATTGAAGATCAGAGACACGATACTCCAAGTTGGAAATTTTCGATTGAGCTACAAAACAGAATCATCCATCGATTCCAACCAAAGCTATAAAGATTCACACTTGGTAAAGAGCATCACTCCGAAGAAGAGACTTGTTGCCAAACTCTTGGTGCATCCTGGCTTGGTTCTGGGTCTCCTCTCCGGTGGTGGCCATTGATTCAATCCCTCTCTCTCTCTTGGCCATTGATTCAATCTCTCTCTCTCTCTCTCTCTCTCTCTCTCTCTCTCTCTGCACGCTCTTTTGCAAGATCATAATGGGACGGATTATATATATGCATTATTTTGGCTCCTCACCTTTGCTGTTATTTCTCTGTGGAAGCATATAGAAACGTCATTGAACTGTTTTGGCAATACGACATTCAAGTATCTATCTGGTGGTGGGCAAGTCCCGGTTGCTTTTCCAGGCAAGTTTATGAGTGTTAACTGAGAAAAATGTCAGAGTAAATTGCAGTTAGTTGATAATTAAATCAGAATCAAAGCCACTCTTTCTGTTCAAATGGAAGAAGAGGCTCTGGTCTTCTCATTCTGTTGCTGCAGCGAGACAACAAAGCATCGTTGGAAGTCAAGAAAGCCATTTCTTTTTTTCTTTTTGATGACTCGGTAGGAAGAAAAATCTCACTATGTTGCTGCACATCTAACAGCTCTTGGCCTACATTAATTTATAATTTCGTCATACAAAAACCCTTCTTTGCAGTTTGAATTGGAAAAAGCTCCTAATTTCCTACACTGCCAGATTCATTGGCTCTAAAAAGAGTAAATTCAGTTGTACAACCTTGACAAGTTGTGGCGACCTAGATCTGAGTCACACGACCCCCCGTGAGTGGCGGTGACCCAGGTCTAGTCACGCAACCTCCGTGAAGGGCCACCTGAGATCGCGTGACTTAGGCGACCCTCACTGAGGTTGCCACAACCCCCCACAAGTTGTGGCGACCCAAATCTGGGTCGTGCAACCTCTGTGAGAGGTTACGAGGGTCACATGACCAAGCCACCCTTGCCAAGTTTGCGCGACCTTAGGCAGCCTCACTTGGGTCATGTAGCCCTCACCAGGGGTAAGCTGACCTCACACAGCCCTCGCCAGTGGTCTCCGAGGGTTGCCTGAGGTCTTCCAACCTCAAAGTCGCCGGCAATAGATCGATCACCAGCGGCCAACTGCCCTTGGCGGGCCAATTTTTTCTTTTGAATGAAACTTTTTTTTTTTTTTTTTTTAATCACAAAAGTCCATTATAAATATAATTTCTCTAAATATTATTTTACTCAAAGGTACTTCATAATGGATTTTCAGATTATAATTTAACAAACATAATTTGCATTTGGAAAACTCCTTCAAGAACAATTAAGAAACATTCTCTTTCAAGAACAAGCTACGCAACTTTAGTCTATTTCTATTGTGGTAAACAGGCTTGACATAGTAAATTACGTGAAGATTATATTATATCTCGGTTGAGTCACGTAAACTTCACGTCATATTAGAGTCATGGTCTTTTTCATGGACTCTGTTTTACTTTACAATTCATCGATCATGAATCCAAATGGAGAACTAGTAGGATGAGTTTTTTTGTCATTTATCGTTTCTCTTTATAAATTAGCAAAAACTACAATGATTTTTCTTTCTTTCTTCCTCCTTTTTCTTGTCATGGTCGTGTGATGTTGTAGTGTGACGACAGCTTCAATTCCAATTCAGCTCCTAATCCATCTTTATCATTATTGCAATTGCCCAAACCCAATAAAGCAGGCCAGAAAATAATGAGTTGCTCTAATTTTTATGTTTCGTAACTATAAAGGATCTAAGTTTTATTGTTCATTCTCAAAACAAAGCAAGATCAAAGAAAAACAACTATGAAATTAGGGAGGTGAAGAAATTTTACTTACTCTCCCCTTCTTTTCTTGTGATTTTAACTGAAATTATTGGGAGAAAATATTTGCTTCGTGATTTTGCTTGAGTCTAACAAAAGAAAGAATTATAATAGCAAAATTAAAATACTTGCTCTGTGATTTTTTTTTCTTTTGACTCACATTATTATTTTGTCAAAATTTTAATTTCAAAAGTTTTAGAGGAAAAAAATTATAAAGGATCAATTTAGTGCCAAAATGTATAAATAATCACTTTGGCGTCAAAACTTTTTAAAACCGACTACTTAAGTGACTCCAACAATCCACAAAATTAGGTCTCCAAGTCAAATTTTTTTCAAAAGCTACACAGCATTTAAATAATCATCCGAATAATTTCATCACATGCATTATACAAAAATTATGTTATCGATACCGACCTTTGAAAGAAATGAAATACCCAAAAAGAATGTCCCCTGGCCAATTCTAATGGGAGGCCCATCTTGTGCCGTTGGTCGTGCATGACGTCTCTAGCTTTTAACTATTGAGGAAGGTGTTTGTTGAGAACATGGGGTCCTTCTCTCTTTTTCTCACTTCTCTTTCGAGCTATTGTCCATCTTCAGACGTCCTCTTTTTCAGGGGAGAAGAGAAGAAACAAGACCAATGGGGATTCCACAAATGTCAATAGCCGGTACCTACTTCTCAATTCATGGGCATATACGCATGACCGTCATGCACTGATGTCCACCATTTTTCCATGGGCAGGTGAGTCACCTTCTTTTAGACCATTCACATAAAACTCAAGTACAGGAAGTTTGTCCTCCTTCATTTAAAGTGGACCTCTTTTTTCTTTTTCTTTTTCTTTTTCTTTTTTTGGTTTCGCACCGTCGAGCTTCCATGAGACGGATCGAGTCGACTTTGGCCAGGCTCAATTGAGATATTTTTTTTAATAATATTAAATAAATTAGGACCGATCATGGTGCTGCAAGGTTCACAAGTAAATTAGTTACCTTTTTTTCCAACGATTGGCGTAGGAGATTATGTCCACTCATCTTTCTTAATTACTCCAAATCTGGACTTAGCGGAGATATCTTTGCAACTTCATATTCCATAGAATTGTATTTGCACATTGATGGAAACGGATTCCCGAACACAAATATTGAACTAATCGAATATCAATCAATAAAAAATGCGGAAACGGTCCAAGGACACGTATAATACCGATCAGAAAGCATATCACTTAAATGGACATACCTTATTAGCCACGGATTAAATTCTTCCTTTGCAATGACGAGAGTTCTTATTTTTGGGGCAAAAAATCTACACTTGAGAGAACTATTTCCTTTTGTTCTTGTGCGATAGATATCTCAACGTTTGAGAGAGTTAAACTGTTAACTTCCCCACAACTTTTATATTCTCCACAAAGAAAAATAACTACCTCTCTCATGGGCCTTTTCAAATGGGCTGGGTTTAGCCCAACATGGGCGGTCCATAATTAATAGCTAAACCCATCATCTCCCACTCGCACATGGTGGGCTAAACATAACTCTCTCATTTTTGCAAAGTTCATACAAGAAAATAATCCGTGCGACCAGCATACTTTGAGAGCTCATTACCATGCATCTGTTAGGAATACATAGTAGCTTAAGTTGGGCATGATTTTTCGAGTAGATATAGTATGCAGTACCCTAGATCAATTAGTCACATTTACATCTCTCTTGATCTCTTTGCATTTATTATATGTTGTATTCACAATTATGAACTAATCACAATTGGTCGACCAGTGAATACAAACAGAATATGACATCAATAACAAATTGATCTTCCTCTTTCCTTAAAACTCTCAATTTCAATTCAACTTGCTATTCTAGAAATGTCCCGTTAGATCGAATCAATTTGTAATCATCGGCAACATTCTAAGATAGCAAACATTAAATAGAAATCTTGAGAATAAGTAAGAGTCATGAGAGCACTTAAATTGAGGAACTCTTTTCCTCAAGAGTCTCACACGGCTTATAAGTTGAGATCAAAACTTTTGCCACTCTTATTGGTCGTCTTATGCATACGTAGTATGAAATACATATTATGGTATTAACTCATTTCCCATAGAGCGTATGTCTTCACTTGAATACCATACAGATGATAGTTCAAACATACTTAATGTCTAATTTGAGTTCACAAATCTACTCTTTCAAGGAATCCATTAGAACTCACATCGGCTCCAAAAAAAGATAAAGTAAAATATGTGGGTTATTTTACTTTCGGACATAATAAATAGTATGTCCTCATTTTAACACTTAGTTAAATCGACATTTATATTTTAAGTTTGAGCTCTCAATTATCACTTAGATAATCGGCTTAAAATTGTCTCATCTCCATTTTTCACATAGTAAATAGAGGCAATTACCCGTGTGAGTGGGCTAATCTCTTATACGTTCGACATACTTTTTCAAACATAATGCACTAAGCATTGAGATGCATAAATGTTAAATAAAACTCATAGGCATTAATAATTATAGTAAATATCATCAACAATGAACATTTAGGGAAAAATACATTATTCAGTACATCAACATCTACGTAGTCTCAGAGATTTTACATGACCATAAAAAACATCTCTAGGTATCGGCTTTGTCATAGGATCTGCTATCATTATATGCGTAGATATGTACTGCAAGTTCACATCTTTTCGTGCAACATTATCCTTAACAAAGTTATACTTTGTATCTATATGTTTGGTCTTAGCATGATATTTTGGATCCTTCGTGTACGCTATCGCTGCTTGGCTATCACAGTTAACCAACAATGAGTTTGCAGCATTCTCAACGACACCTAAATGATCCAAAAATCTCTTAAGCCAAACACCCTCTTGTACAGCTGCTGATAATGCCACGAACTCGGCTTCCATCGTGGACAAGGCTATACACGTTTGCTTCTTACTACTCCAAGATATGGCGCCATTGTTTAGTAAGAAAACAAATCCGGAGGTAGATTTCCTTTCATCTAAATCTCCTCCCCAATCAGCATCTGAGTAGCCTTCAAACCGCAGATCCTTTCCTTGATAACTCAGCATATAATCAACAGTTCCCTTCAGATACCTCAGTATTCTTTTGACGGATGTCCAATGTGCTTAACCTGGATTGGATTGATATCTACTTACCATTCCAACTGCAAAACATATGTCAGGTCTTATACACATCATGGCATACATTAAGCTTCCAACAGCACTAGCATAAGGAACACGTTGCATCTATTCCTTCTCTTGTGGAGTCTTAGGACACAATCTATAGCTCAATGCTTCACCTTTTACAATAGGAGTATCTACGGGTTTACAATCCCCTGCATTTACGAAATCGTTCAAGAACCTTATTTATATAAGTTTCTTGCGAAAGAGACAATATTCTCTTCGAACGATTTCTTAAAATCTTAACTCCAAGAATATATGCAGCTTCACCCATGTCTTTCATCTCAAAGTTGGAAGATAACCAACTTTTGACAGTATTGACAAACTCCAAATTACTTCCGGCAATCAATATATCATCAACATATAATGATATAATCACAAATTGATCTTTGGACCTTTTGATATATACGCAATGATCCTCATCAATCATTGTAAAGTCATATGCCACTATAGCACTATGAAAACGTATATACCATTGTCTCGATGACTGCTTAAGGACATATATTGATCTCAAAAGTCGACATACCTTTTGCTCATGACCTTTTAAAATGAAACCATTAGGTTGTTCCATATAAATCTCTTCTTCTAATTCTCCATTGAGAAAAGCAGTCTTAACATCCATTTGATGTAGTTCAAAATCCATACTTGCCACTATTGCCAAAATAAGGCGAATTGAGGTAAATCTCACCACAGGAGAAAATGTTTCCTCATAATCAATTCCTTCTTGTTGATTATATCCTTTGCCCACAAGGCGAGCCTTATATCTTTCTATTGAGCCATTAGCTTTACGCTTTAGTTTGAGAACCCATTTGTTCCCAATGACTTTGCGTCCTTTTGGAAGATCAACCAGTTCCCAAACATGGTTCGACTTCATTGACTCCATTTCTTCTTCCATTGCATGCATCCATTTTTCCTTATCGGGGCAATTTAAGCCTCATTTACATTCTTCGGCTCATCTTCATCTCGTGGAGCAACCATAAAAGTTTCCCCTTCAATGTCAAAACGTCGACGGGGAATACTTTTGCGACTTGTTCGCCGTATGGGCAATTGTGCGCTTTGCACATTGCTCTCCATTATGCTCCCACTTGGATCAAATAATGACGATATCATCCTTTTAGATTATTGCAATTGAGATTGATCCGAATTTAATTCTTCACTTCTCATATTGCTCCCACTTAGACGAACTCCATTATCTTGATCCAAGGTTTCAAATAAGGAGTAGTCCTCGCCTATTTCGCCCTTCTTAGGAAATTCATTCTCTAAGAATGTGACATCTCGTGATCCAAATTCAGTTATACTCCCACTTTCTTGCTCACCTATAAACACATACCCTTTCGAGTATTCTGAGTATTTTATAAAAATACTCTTCTTACCTCTAGGACCCAATTTCTCATACTTGTGTGATGGTTCATGTGTATAGGCAGCAGAACCCCAAGGTTTGAGAAAACACAAATCCAGTTTTCTACCTGTCCATAACTCATATGGAGTGGAAGTAACTGATTTAGAAGGCACACAGTTAAGAACATAAGCAGCTGTTAACAAAGCGTCACCCCAAAAGGTGATGGTTAAGTTAGCTTGTACCATCATAGACCTAATCATTTCCAATAGAGTTCTGTTTCTTCTTTCCGTAACACCATTTTGTTGAGGAGTATAGGGAATAGACAATTGTCTTTCTATTCCTTTTTCATCACACAAATTTCTGAACTCATCAGATAGATATTCTCGACCTCGGTCAGATCTTAATGCTTTTATTTTCTTGTCTAATTGATTTTCTACTAAGCTCATAAACTTTTTGAAGCAACTAAAAGCCTCAGATTTATGAGAAATCAAATAGACGTGTCCAAACCGAGTATAATCATCAATAAACGTGATGAAATAAACAGCTCCATGCCTTGCCCTCACATTCATTGGACCACAAATGTCAGAATGAATTAATTGCAAAGGAAATTCAGCTCTTGTCCCCTTTCCAAATGGTTTCATTGTTGTTTTCCCAACTAGGCAATGCTCACAAGTGGGCAAATCAACTTTTTCAATATTGCCCAGTAAGCACTTTTTTGGCTAATCTATTCATTCGTTGTTGGCCTATATGACCAAGTCTAGCATGCCATACATTCACATCATTATCACATGAATTAGAAGACGTGAAGAGGGAATAACATACATTAACATTACTAGAGTCAACATCCAGCACAATAAAACCATCTAGAAAGTAACCACAACCATAGTAACTCGTTCTTAAAAACAAGTCCACACCACTATTATGGAAGTTCAAACTAAAACCAAACTTAACCACCACTAACACAGACACCAAATTCCGACGAATCTCCGGAGCATATAATACATCATGTAAGAATAAAGTGCGTCCACCACGCATGTTTAATTGACAAGTGCCAATCCCTTTTACTTTAGCTCTGGAGTTGTTCCCTGCATAGATCCATTTCATTCCAGTTGGAATTCGTCAGAACTCCATGAAGGCACCTCTGTCCTTCGCTACATGGTTTGTGGCTCCCGAATCTACGGTCTACAAAGGATTAGATTCAGTTAAAAGTACAGAACTTGATACAAAAATAGAGTTCTCAAGAATACAAGGAGTGTTTACCTTCTTTGGCTCGCTACAGTTGCGAGCATAGTGACATTTCTTGCCACAATTGTAACACTTTACCCTTGACATTCTCTTCATACGAGGACGGTTTCCTCTCTCACGTTGGTCAATTCTTGGTTTCTTCCCTGAAGAGCTCACTCATTTGTCTTTCTACCTTTTGAATGAGTCAGGATGCTTACGCTTGGAGCACGAAGCTCCTTGTGAGCTAGAACCTGCATAATAAATATCAGTTTTTGGCTTTGCCGCCAAGAGGCGATCCTCTTCTAGCTCAAGATGGCGTACTGCATCCTCAAAGGTTTTGATGTTCTCATTGTGGGTCAGGTGCACCTTCATATGCTCCCAACTTTGAGGCAAGGAACGAATCACTGCTTGTACTTGTTGTTCATCAGTCATAATGTGGCCAGCATCCTTCAGCTCATTTATCATGTTTGACATCTTCCTTAAGTGTAGTTTCATGGACTGACCATAAGGCTTCTTGTATGAGTCAAACCTTATAGTGAGCTGTCTCAGCTTGGTCACCGATGTATGACCAAATCTTGCTGCCAGTGCTTCCCACATCTCTTTGGCATTATCAAAACGCATAAACTCCCGCATGACATCATTCTCCATGCTACTCAGCAACGTGATGCGAGCAAGAGAGTTCTTTCTTTTCCATGCAACAAATGCATCCTTATCTCTTTTGTGTTGTGCAGTGTTCCCATCTTCAGGCTCTTCCATAACCAGGTTAAGAGCTTCAAGAGCCTCTTGCTCTTCTAGCACATACTTTTGGATTTTCATATGCCATATTTCATAATTATCACCGTTGAGCTTCTCTCCTTTGTTCAATTTAGCGACTATACTCTTAGTTGCTGAAGCCATTGGATCTGAACATATCAGACACACATGCACGAAACATTAATGCCTATCATTTATGCATCGGTCTTGCATAGACTAATCATATTAATAAATAATTTCAAATAAGACTTCAGAATCAAAAGGTCACTATTGTTTCCAATCATCATCTAAGAACCTTAATTGAAATTATCATTAATATAACCTTCCATGCAAAAATAAGTCATTTGAAGCTACTTAAACTTCTATAACTACCCACAAGAATTAATAGTAATAAAAAGCAATTGACATTGAACATCCATTAATGAAAAAACATTCTTACATAACGTAACTAATACATTAGAAGTCACAACATCAACATGGAAGAAACTATTTACAGAACGTAACTAATACATTAGAACATCCTAAACAAACATAACTTCAAACACTCAATAAAACAACCTATGAACAGGGAAAGACTCATAAAAACGCTTTGAAAGCTTGAGTTTCTTATTTGGCACCCATGGAAAGACAGAGGGAAAACCCCTAGGGTTTCTCCTACGCACATTCATTCCCCGCCTGGTTGTATTCATCCCTAAGGTCGAAGTCCTCGAGGCCTCAATCTTAAAGTATTCCCTCACAAAAGCCACTTCAAGCTTTTTGTAATCCGGAACCATATTGACATCCCATAGGTGATTGAACACCACTTGCCATTCCGATGGAAGAGTGTTAATCATGGATCGCACCATCTCAAAAGCTGGCATGGGATAACCCTTCCAAATTATTTTCTGTATTATCTTATTGACCTTGCGCACGTGTACCCTTATATCACCACTTTTCCATCGATAATTAGCCAACTCAGCTATCAATCTTTGAAGTCTCCTCTTTTGTCTTCTTGAAAATGCGCGAATAGGTGTATGCATGCGAATGGGAGGCATTGTTCCTGCAACAAATGCAGAACATAAGAGACTACACATAATCCATAGTGAAAATTTTTTTGGTCAACTATGGTCAACGCAGGTCAACGACGGTCAACTAAAGTCAACGGTCAACGCATGTCAACGACAGTCAATGGTCAATGGATGACTAGGTCAAGTCAATGGGTCACGGGTCGGGTCTTGGGTCGGACAAACCGACTCCCAAACAACAGGATGACGTTAGCCATGGGCGCGTTCACCGCACGCGCGGGCGGTTACCCGTGCGTGTGTGGCGCACGCGCGAGCAGTTACCCATGCGCGTGCAGCACACGTGCCTGGGAAAAACTGCCTTGGCGCGTGCGTTGCACGCGCCGACAACGACAGCCACTTCCGTCCACGCATGGCGGTGCGTTCAGCTACCTCCGGCGGCGTGCCACCACTCGTTTTCCTCGTCTTGACGAGAACTACGATCTTGTGTATTCAAAAACTAATTTTGACATACGAAAAGTCATAAAAGAGGAACGAACAGTGCCGGTGTCGGGATTTATGCCCCCGATCACTCCTCATCTAAACTTATTAGCCATAAAAAATTATAAACTACAGTAATGATCAGCAACAACAAACCTTGGCTCTGATACCAATGATGGAAACGGATTCCCGAACACAAATATCAAACTAATCGAATATCAATCAATAAAAAATGCGGAAACGGCCCAAGGACACGTATAATACCGATCAAAAAGCATATCATTTAAATAGACATACCTTATTAGCCACGGATTAAATTCTTCCTTTGCAATGACGAGAGTTCTTGATTTTTGGGGCAAAAAATCTACACTTGAGAGAACTATTTCGTTTTGTTCTTGTGCGGGAGATATCTCAACGTTTGAGAGAGTTAAACTGTTAATTTCCTCACAACTTTTATATTCTCCACAAAGAAAAATAACTACCTCTCTCATGGGCCTTTTCAAATGAGCTGGGTTTAGCCTAACATGGGCGGCCCATAATTAATAGCTAAACCCATCACACATTAACAGACAAAAGAAAAGAAAGAGAGAGAAAAAACACGAGTAAAAAGACAAGATGGGATGACAAACTCAACCTCGTCAGTCATCACATGTTAATGACAGATTTGGCTGTTGCTCGACTGATTTTCTTTGATGTATATAGCTTGGCAGTTGGCAACAATATTAGAAAAAGACAGAGGCATTATATCATTTGGTACTCGTGGTAATTTTTCTTATAACCATAGTCAGGGTTCAAGGTATATTTGGCCCAAATCAAATCATATTTTGGTTCGTCATCGACTTAAAAGTCGATTTCAAATTCTTGACATCAAACTTTCACACATATAAGAGGCTTAACACATGTCCATACTCATGAATTGGGTACCTCCGCTATCAAACGAGAACCAAACAAGAAAAAAACGAGAGGCACCCCTTTCAAACCTTTTCCATTGGGCCTTAGGGCTCCGAACTTGTATATCGATATTGCTTCAGCTTCAAATAGTACGGCGATGATTGCTTGGACCTTATTACCATGACCCCTCGGATCGTTAGGCCTTGAGGACTCGTTTGGTAGATGATTCAGCAGGAAATTTCAGAAATTTCAAGGAGGATTGTCGTCACTGTTGTTTCTGATTCTTGGGCCATCATTGATGCAGTTCTTAGCATGCCTGGACTAGAGTAGAATATGTTGGTGGACCCAACATTCTTTTCTTATTTGTGCCATATGAATTCATAAGCACTGTCGAAGTTATCAGTTATCCGAGTCATCCACGTATAATCGGGTTTGAATTTTCATTAGAAGTTAATTTTGTTTTGTTTGCACCAAAAAATCATCATTAACTTTAAAATTTGAAGAGACGTGCATTAATGTCTGCACCATCCTATCCCTCGTTTTCGGCAGCTACTATGTTGCTTTTTCTGTCACTTTCTTCTAGAAACCACCCCGTCCCTTTAGTATTAGGAACGTGATCACGTCCATCCGTCTCACATGATGAAGTTGGTATTAAAACCAGATTCGGTCATTTCATCTTTTGCAGAACTTTCGCATTGCTGGATGAAAGTTAATTGATAGCAATAATACTTTGGCCATCTTCTCCTAAATTGGTGAGCAGTGAGCCCTACCACTTAGCACAGTCAGCACTTGGTATGGGTCTTTCCAAGTTGGCGACCATTTACCGAATTCAACATCTTTACTAAGTTTTAAAATTTTAAAAAACTACAACCAAATCTTCCAATTTATCAAATTAACACAATAAAGTCCTTCCATTTACTCCGTCCAACTTTTTGTTTTTGGTAAGGTAGCTTTTTATTTATTTATCCTACTCTAACTCGAAACTCGCTCTCATAAACCTACACCTGAAACTAAATGTTCCCACCCCAACTTCTTATAAAAATAAAAATTCGAATCCTTTGACTCTCCCTTTCCATGTAAGAAAATTGTAACAAATTTTAAAACTTAATTGTATTTTATTTGAAAATTTTATGACTCAATTGCATCTTTATGATAAGTTTTAAAATTCCAGTGCAAAATGACGAGAAAGCCTAAAAATGCAAAGATGCAATACCAAAATCTAATTGACAATGCAACACCCAATATAAGTATACATGTCGAAATTTTATCGATGATGCAAATCTGGAAACTATAGTTAAAAAAAAGTCAAAAATTAATCAACAACATAAACTATTGTATAGGAAAATAAAGATAATTGAAAGATTGGACGTTTGTTTGTTTGCACAAGGGTCTCTAGTAGACAACCGATGGTATTTATTATGCCATAACTATCCCTAAGCATTTCTCTTGCGTTTATAGCCATGTTCCCTCATCTTCGAAAATCCTATGCCTATACATACTATCATGATGCTATGTGTTGAGAAAATTTCATCATGGTTTTGATGTTAACAAAATTCTATAGTTCTAATATTCATATTAAAATAGATCTTGGAACAAGAGCACTTAAGTTTGAACAACATTCAAAGACTCAACAAAGTTTGCTCTATTTTAGAAAGATTTATACAGACTCTACTAAGGAGATGCATATCCCACTCTAACAGGTCCAGAACGTAACTCATCCAAAATGAAACTCAGAACCAAAAAATGACAAATTTGATTTGCAACGACTAGTAATTTGGTTAAGGATTTCACTTTCCCTAATATTTATTGATTGAGTCAATCAAATTGATTGACAAAATCAATCCTTAAGACAAATTCCAAATGAAGATGATATATTTATGGAAACCTACATTTTGCTTGTATGGACGACCAAAATCAACATGGATTCAATCTTTTTTTTCAACGGCTACGAGATCTCCTTGAATTAATCTATCCAATGGGTAGATTGAAAGATAATACTTCAAATGATTGGCTAACGGCTAGTGCAGCATGGAGGAGTATTTAAAGAGTTTGCACCGCTTGGAGTAATAGGGTGCGAATCAAAATTCCAAAGTCTACTTATTTGTCTTCTATGAGCCAAAAACATTGTGATTGTGAGTGAATTATACACAAGAATGACTTGGTAAGATAGTGTGATATGTCACTGAGTGTTTACACTCAAAAATTATAATCATTTGTTGATCATATAGTAGAATCTAGTTAGTAGGCTATTAGTATGGAAGAATAGGTGTATGCTAAATCTAAGCAGAACCATTATAAAATTTGTGTGCAATCTTCTTATCCCTCATCTATTTTACTTAAATTTGCTGTACACATACAAGTTATTTCATAAGTTTGTTTCATCATATAACAAATTGTGAACACGATTCTAGGATCTAATCTTCACTCTAACTTTAACTCTTAACCTATTTCATTCCGCATTAATTTTTGTGAAAATTTCTATAATCGCCTATTCATACTAGCCTCCTCACCATGATCTTGTCTTCAAGCAGTTGCTCCCTTAAAATTGCATTTTGGTTACTCCATGACTTCTTGAACTCCATTGCCTCACTCAGCACTGATTTCCAATTTGAAAACTCATAGCTGCATCTCAACACCCTCTAGGTATTCAACCTCCTCTCGGTGCCTCGATCGGTAATGCATGACTCATTTTAAATCGATATCCTTGTCAACTATCACTAACCATATGTCGTCGTATACCAACGACTAATCAATAGTCATCAATGTACTTTAATATCAACAACAATTCTTATGGTCATCGACAATGGTTCGTGTGTTTAATAATGCCCTGCCCTCTGGTCACATGCCTATCTATATTGACGACTTGGCCAAATTTTAGTGCAGACAGGTGGAAATGCGCAAGCAATTCTCATGGAAGCCATCACGATACTGGACCAACGGCACGTGACCCACGTGCTCAAGATTGGGGTCGACGTCGAGGTGAAGCAGTCGGTGAGGTTGTTCGGCAACAGCGTGAAGAGTGAGAGAGTAGAGGAGGCAGTGAAGAGAGTCGTGGAGCCTGAGGAAGCAGAGGAAATGAGGAGAGCGAAAGAACTTGCAGAGATGGCGAGAGGGCTTTGGAAGAAGGTGGCTCTTCTTCTTTGGTCTGATTTGGATGCTTTGCTTCAAGAGCTCAGACTGCAGAGATTGGCTCCCGACAAAAAGATTCTAATTCATGACCTGAAGCAATTCGATCTGGATTTTTTTGCTTCTAGAGAATAAAACTTAACAAGTAGAAATCTCCCATCCTCAATTTCAGAGTCTCTGTTGTGGTTTTAGAAGTAGAGAAAATTACTGGACTTGCTGTTTCTTTCCTTCCTCAATTTGTGAACAGATGCTGTTCTTAGCATGCTTGTTGGATTGGATATTAGAGCTCTCTGGGTGTACCAAACGTGCTTTTCTCATTTGCTCCATGTGAACTCATAAGCATCGTCAAATTATTATCTATCCAAGTCATCGGGTCCAATTTTCCTAAGATGTTAAATTTGTCTTGGGACATTGTTAAACTTCTGAAGATGCAAATTCATCGGCTCTATCTGATTGATTCATCCATCAAAAAGGCTATGGCTGAGTCTGCCTTACGATTTCTGCATCATCATATGCGAACATCATTACTCGGTATAAATGCAGGATATGAAAGATGGAAGATGAGTGCGTCCATTACCACAATAACCAACCAAGCATTATCAGCCAATTCCTAGGATTAGCACAGATTCCCTGCCCCATTTAAGAGATGGAGGCCGGAATAAAGTTGGTCTTGATTAACATAAAAGATCGGGGGAGTTGTCACTTGTAGCTAGTTTAGAGGCCAACTTTTGTTAAAGTTGCCTCTTGATGGGAAGGCATAACATATGCACAATCATGCCCATTTTGAATTTTCCACATTGGACATGTTTAGACTTAAAAAGCTGATTATCTTATTTAATTACGTGAACGCCGCAATCAATATACTTAATCACTTTTTTTTTTTTTTTTTTCAGTTAGAGAGGAAGTGGTTTTTCGTTTCTTATAAAGTACAGCGCTATAAATTTAGCCGACCCAGCTAGCATCTTCGATCGTTCCAAACATTTGGATATTTTGCACTATGACACCTCAATTGGGAATCATGTCATCTACCTCTACTATATATAACGCCATTTTTCAAATTTGGTGTCGGCCTTTTATTGGACTAGAGTATCATATTCATCCCAATAGAAGAACAAGTAGAGAGAAAAATACAAATAATTTGACACTCAAAGATTCAACATCTCGGGATCTTACCTATCAAACCTCATATTTTTATGCGTACATAACTTCACGTTTGAAATTCTTATCCATATTCTTTACTAAAAGTCTTTTAGAGCCATCTCAAATTGAGTCCTTTTGTATGGTGCGTGCCGGGGAGTTAGTACTATTAAGGGAACTTTTGAATTCGGTGCACGAGTTCATGGTTTTATAATTACAAATTGCTCAATTCGTGGGCCATCATTTAGGGAAAATCTGTTCCTCTATATGCTGGGATTGCCAAAAGACCAGATAGGAACAGCAATCACTCGCCAACCGTGGAAGAGATTATTTGGGACTTGCTTCAGAGCGATATAGTCCCTGTAAGGTTTAAAAACCCATATCAACAATTAAGAAACATTCTCTTTCAAGAACAAGTTACGCAACTATAGTATATTTCTAATGTGCTAAATGGGCTTCACATCGTAAATTACATGGAGATTATATCATATCTCGGTCGAGTCATGTGAACTTCACGCCAAATTAGAGTTGTTCACCAATATAGCATGTGTTTTTATGGACCCTGTTTTACTTTTAGAAATCATCAATTACGAATCCAAACCGTAGTCTTCAAGAACTTTTCTCTTTATAATTCAGCGAAAACTATGGTAATTTTTTCTTTCTTCCTTCCTCCTTTTACTTGTCATGGTTGTGTGATGTTGTGGTGTGACCACAACTTCAATTCCAATTCAGCTCCTAATCCATCTTTACCATTATTGCAATTGCCCAAACCCAATAAAGGAGGCCAGAAAATTATTGAGTTGCTATAATTTCTATGTTTCGTAACTGTAAAGGATCCAAGTTCTATTGTTCATTCTCAAAACAGAGCAAGATCAGAGAAAAAACAAATGCGAAATTAGGGAGTTGAAGAAAATCTTACTTATGGTATGTTTGTTTCAATGAAAAATATTTTTCTGAAAAGTGTTTTTTGGACTTTTTGCTGTTTGTTTTTCCAAAAATAATTTGGTCAATGGAAAATACTTTTCGGTCAACAGAAATATTATGTTTTATTTTAGAAAAATGAATTCCTGTGTGTGGAAAGGGAAAAACAATTTCCCTCTTTATTAGGTCTTTAGGTCCTTCTTTTTTATTAGGTCATTTCCGTCCTTTTTCTTTTACTCTCCAAACTAGTGTAAATTGTTAGTTCAAATGTTATTCAATCATTTTCCAAATGACATTTAAATGCTTGAAAATATTTTTAATCACATATCACCAAACACAGGAAAACTAATCATTTTCATGAAAAATGATTTCCTGAAAAATATTTTCCAAAAATAGTACAATTTCCGCGAAACAAACGCACCCTTAAGTGACTCCAGCAATTTTGTCACTTTCTCAAAATTTTGTCAAAATTTTAATTTCAAAAGTTTTAGAGAAAAAATTATAAAGAATCAATTTTGTGCCAAAAATTTATAAATAATCACTTTAATTTTTTCAAACCGACCACTTAAGTGACTCCAGCAAGCCATAAAATTGGGTCTCCAAAGTCTTTTTTTTTTTTTCAAAAGCTATGTGGCATTTAAATAATCATACGGAAAATTTATCACCGAAATGTCCATTGTCGAAAGAAATGAAATACCCAAATAGAATGTCCCCTGGCCAATTCTGATGGGAGGCCCATATTGTGCCATTAATCATGCATGACGTCTCTAGCTTTTGACTTTTAAGGAAGGTGTTCATCAAATTAGGCCCTATCGTGGTGCCGCAACGTTCGAGAAGTAAGTAAATTAATTACCTCCTCCAACAATTGGCGTAGGAGATTTTGTCCAATCATCTTTATTAATTACTCCGAATCTAGACTTGGCCTTTTTGCTCTCTTTTGCAATCCCCGAATTCTTGGCAAATATATAATTCTAGTTACCATTTAAATCAGGATTTTTCCTTCTAGGGCGTCTAAAGCATAGGAAAAATCAACCCCTTCCTTATAAATTCGTCCTAGGTTTGAAGTCCTCAAACAAACCTCAGCTTTCAAAAGTCAACAGCGGCACAACCAAACCTTTCTTGTGCTTCGCCACCATCATCCCGGAGTACGTTCCGGTACAAGTGATTCTCCTGAGAGGCCAAATGGGTAGAGAAGACCATCAGCTTCACATTTTCTTCTTCCCTTTCATGGCTCGGGGCCACGTGATCCCGATGATCGACATGGCCAAACTGTTCACCATGAGAGGCTGCAAGTCCACCCTCATTGCCACCCCCCACGATGAGCCCACCTTCTTGAAATCCATAGCGAAACCCCAGGATTCGGGCTTCGACATCGATGTCGTCACTGTAACATTGCCCCTGAAAGAGGTTGGCTTGCCAGAAGACTGCGACAATCTGGACAAGCTCACCACTGAGGAAATGCGCAGGCAATTCACGAGAGCCATCATGATGCTGGACCGACAGCTCAAGCTGCTCATAGAGAAACTCGCCCCCGATTGTCTAATCTCGGACATGTTCCTCCCCTGGACAAACGAGATCGCGGTCGAGTGCGGCATTCCTAGGCTCGTTTTCCACGGGACTAGTGCCTTCTCCTTGGCAGGCTCAGAATGTGTCAGGCTCTATGAGCCTCACAAAAAGGTGTTGTGTGATTCGGAGCCCTTCGTCATCCCCAACTTCCCTGGAGAAATCACCCTGTCCACGATGCAGTTGCCGGACTGGGTTAAGAAAGAGAACGAGTCCACCGAGCTGTTCACTGAGGTGAGGGAATCCGAGAAAAGGAGCTTTGGAGTCGTCATGAACAGCTTCTATGAGCTCGAGCCAGCTTACGCTGAGCATTACAGTACATTCCTAGGAAGACGATCCTGGTTCATTGGCCCGCTCTCGCTGTGCAATAAGGAGACTGAGGACAAAGCACACAGGGGCAACCAAACATCCATTGACCAGCATGACTGCCTGAAGTGGCTTGACTCGAAGCAACCCAACTCAGTGATCTACATTTGCTTCGGAAGCATGGCAGATTTCAATGCTGCTCAGCTCCACGAGATCGCAGTTGGACTAGAGGCTTCAGGGCAACAATTCATCTGGGTGGTGAAGAAGGACCCGAGCGTGGAAGAAGGCAAAGAAGAGTGGTTGCCTGATGGGTACGAATCAAGAATCCTAAACAAGGGCCTCATCATCAGGGGCTGGGCTCCTCAAGTGCTAATCCTCGATCATGAGGCAATCGGGGGGTTCGTGACGCATTGCGGGTGGAACTCAATCCTGGAGGCAGTCACGGCCGGCGTGCCATTGGTGACGTGGCCAATTGCAGCGGAGCAATTCTACAATGAGAAGCAAGTGAACCAAGTGCTCAAGATCGGGGTCGACATCGGAGTGAAGCGGTGGGTGAGGTTGTTTGGTGACAGCGTGAAGAGCGAGAGAGTGGAGGAGGCAGTGAAGAGAGTCCTGGTAGGTGAGGAAGCAGTAGAAATGAGAAAGAGAACAAAAGCTCTGGCAGAGATGGCGAGAGGGGCTGTGGAAGAAGGTGGGTCTTCTTGGTCTGATTTGGGCGCTCTCCTTCAAGAGCTCAGACTGCAGAGATTAGCTCGCCACAAGAAGATCTGATTCAAGACCTGAAGCAATTAATCTTGAAGTTTTGCTTCCGGAGAATAAAACTGAGGCAATAGAAATCTTCCGTTCTCAATTTCAGAGTCTCTGTCGTGGTTTAGCAATAGAGAGAAATGCTGGATTTGCAGTTTCTTTTCATGGGATTGACTCTAGGAATGCTACGATCATTTCATTTTCATTTCTTTGAGAGGCAGTAAGCAAAGATGCCCTGTCCCTTTTTCGGATTCTCTGTCCTTGAGACACGAGGCGGAGAGACCTTTGCAACTTCATATTCCATAGAATCGTATTTGTACATTAACCGACAAAAGAAAGGAAAGAGAAAAAAAAACAGAAGTAAAAAGGCAGGAAGGGATAACAAACTCAACCTCGTCAGTCATCACATGTTAATGACAGATTTGGCTGTTGCTTGACTGATCTTCTTTGATGTATATAGCTTGGCGGTTGGCAACAGTATTAGAAAAAAGACAGAGAGGTATTATATCATTTGGCCCAAACCAAATCATATTTTGGTTCGTCATCGACTTAAAGTCGATTTCAAATTCTTGACATCAAACTTTCACACATATAAGAGGCTTAACACATGTCCATACTCATGGATTAGGTACCTCCACTATCAAACAAGAACCAGACAGGAAAAAAACGAGAGGCACCCCTTTCAATCCTTTTCCATTGGGCCTTAGGGCTCCGAACTCGTATACCAGTATTGCTTCGGCCCAAAGATTATGGCGATGATTGCTTGGGCCTTATTACAATGATCCCTCGGATCGTTAGGCCTTGAGGACTCGTGTATATATAGGATATTTTTGCAACTAGTGACCTGTTGTTTGAAATCATCATAACATCATAAGTAACTTTTACAAGCTACTTATGATGTTATATGACAATCTATTGGTGATAAGCGTATGAGTGGTCCGAAAAGTTAATTTCCACAATGTGTGGACCGTTGGAAGATAGAAACGTTATTGATATATTGGTCTCTTTGTTTTTTTAAAAGCAAAATTACGAACTATGGTTGAAGTAGTCATGACTTAATTACTAGGATTCACTTTGCTTTTTGTTTTGGGCCACAGGATTCATTTTTGCATGATTGATGGAAGTAACTCGAGATAATACAAAGAAACTGACCAGAAAAAACATAATGAAAGAAACCGAGAGCACTCAAAGAGAAACCGCAATAGAATTTGGCATTTAATTACGAAAAACCGAGAGCACTCAAGAGAAACTACAATAGAATTTGGCATTTAATTACGAATCCTGTTTCTAAGCTCAAACCAGCTAATTCAGGAATAGAATTTGCTCAATCCACAACGATATCATGGAAAAGAAACAGCAACGAGATACACATAAATATTTCTCTCTCTCTCTCTCTCTCTCTCTCTCTCTCTGGTTCTACATTAAGAATGAACCCTGATCATAAGTCTCTCTCTCTCGGGTTCTACTTCTACATTAAGAATGAACCCTGATCATAAGGACTTCAGATTAGATGCTTAGCTGATCCGACAGCAGAGAGTGATGCCATCACCCACAGGGAGCATGCAGAATCATCCATTGATTCCAACCAAAGCTATAATATTGGTAGATTAGGTTTATACTAAAGGGCATAATTGTCAGCTGTAGAAAGTCTTCCATTGAGAGCGAGCCAATTCAGCCTTTGCACCCTCCAGGCGGTATGTTACCAAATCCTGAAGGACAAAGAAAAACGTGTCAATGATTTTTTGTCATCCTGGCAAAGTTGCAAACAGATGCATCGTACTCGATTCATTTTTCCTTGAAATTGGGAGAGAGCTTCAAGGTTCAAGACATAGCCTTGCCCGAGGGCAGACAAAGATACTAGCTAGAGCTGAAGATGTGACCTAATTTGTATTTTGGTAACCCAAGCCAACTCGAATCCTTAACAGCTAAAATGGGAGCAAGTGGTACTCAAAAGGTTCGCGGGATTGCAAGATCATAATAGGACAGATAAGATACGTACATTATTTGGCTCATCTCCTTTACTCATTCTCTCTGGCTTTACCAAGGCATATTAGATTCCATAAGGATTGTGACGAGCTTATTCGCTGGTTATTTAATGAGACAGGGACTTGTATCTGTCCTGTCATTACTTATTACTCCCCTTTGACTATTCTAACTTCTTAAGCCCCTTTGGGAGTATTTTCTATGACACACCTATTAGCACGTCCATCAGAGACCATTTATCAACAGAGACTGGTGATGGGTAATATGCTGATCTGAAAGTGTATAAACCAACTTTTTGTACAAGCATAACCTAATGGCCACAAGCCATAGAAAGTTATTAACTGGATAACTCTCCCGCCATCAGCACAGGTCTTCTGAGCCCCTCCTGAACAATTCGGGCAGCACAAATCAACTCCACACCAAGTTCCATTTCACTACGCATCACGACTGCAACTGCTTAGCTCTTGCTTAATGATTTTGAATCAACTCGCTCTTTCCTGTGGGACTTATCCATGGTGTTTCTACATACCAGAATGACATGTTGTGATGGACCATCATCAGATCGATTGACTTTAGATCCGGTTTCAGCTGCAACTACAAGCACACTCAAGGAATCGATGAGGGACAGGAAAAGAGGGGAAAATAGTGCGACGTCCAAATTAGTTAGTTGTCTCTTTGACTTAGATCTTCCTTGTTTTCTGATGCATATATATCCTTCAATTCCTCTGGAATCAGGTCATCATAAGAAGATTGTAGCCTTTTCACTTATGTACTTATTAGTTAAAGAAAAAAATCAACAAAACAGGGACCTGTTACATATTACTCTGCTTCAATAACTAATTGCCCTCATATAACAAAGTGCACTACGATAAAAGGTGAGAATGACACAAATATAGGTAATATCCCATAATACCATACAAAGCAGTACTCAATGCAGATGACAGGGCATATACAACAAAAAGTTAAGAACAGAGGGGAAAACAAGTTATAGGATAATTGCTGAACTAAAGTAACCATCTAACATTTAAAAGTCCTTACAAGAAAGGATCAGCTATTAAGGGACCTAAAGCAAATTGTAAAACAAGAGGCAATCTAAAAATTCCAATTGTAGTTGGATATTCAATGCCCAATACATTCTAAAGATCCTATTTCTAATTCTGGCATGGAATGAGGTTGCCATAGTTCTCCCTCTCCTGTATCTCAACGAGTGCATTTAGATTTATGCCTAAGTAAACATAATGAACCATTGATATATTTCTTCCGTTGCAGTTAACATCCTTAAAACGATATCTAAAGTTTGCAATTTCAGTTAGTCTAGTCATAGAATAAAAATTCCAGTAGTTTAGAAACCCCTAGGCAGAATTCGACCTCATAGCATTCAAACAAAAATGCATACTCATGATGCCGAATCTCCAGATATGAGATTTTTACATTCAATATGTAAATTCAAAAGGGAATGCATGTATTTGGATCCAAAACAGCATCTGCAATGTAACACAAACCTTAAACCAACCATGAACATACTGATAGACCATTGAGGGTGAGGAAATTAGAGACGCATTACATGCAAGATTAGATCGATTGTTGAAGCATATAGAAACGTCATTGAACTGTTTTGGCAATACGGTGTTCTAGTATCTATCTGGTTGTGGGCAAGTCCTGGTTGCTTTTCCAGGCAAGTTTATGAGAGTGTTAACTGAGAAAAATATCAGAGCAAATTGCAGTTAGTTGATAATTAAATCAGAATCAAAGCCACTCTTTCTGTTCAAATGGAGAGTCTCTGGTCTTCTCATTTTGTTCCCACAGCGATACAACAAAGCATAGTTGGAAGGTAAGAAAGCCATTTCTTTTTTTCTTTTTGAAGACTGGTAGGAAGAAAAATCTCACTATGTTGCTGCACATCTAACAGCTCTTGGCCTACATTTATGTACAATTTCATCATACAAAAACCCTTATTTGCAGTTTGAATTGGAAAAAGCTCCTAATTTCCTACTCTGCCAAATTCATTGGCTCTAAAAGAGTAAATTCTACTAAATCCAAATAAAAAAACCCGGAAAAATGCACCAAATAAACCACCTTTACCTCTCCATTGAGGGAAAAAGACCAAACCCAAAACGATCCCCACCCACTAAAATCGGCTGCAATCAGATCTCTCTGTCAATCTACGAATTCACTGAACAACCGGCCACTAAATGAATCACTCTGGTCGTGGAAATCCTTCGCTAGTGCGGCCAATGCATCTCGCAAAACCCGACCTTTTCCAGAATTCAACTCCCAACCAGCATCCAGAAGACGGTGTGTCTGATGATCGTGCAATGAACTATCTCCTAACTCACTACACAGTGCCGAATAGTCCTCCCTCATTAGCAGGGCGTTATGAAGAATCGAACAAGCACCTATGTAAGCAACTGCGGTCCTAAAATCCTCTTTTATCGGCCTGCTTAAAACACCCCAATTCCTGAGACTAGCAATAGTTTTAAGGGCAGGCATAAGCATCAAACTATGCGCCACATTGAAATAAGCCTCGCATGATCCTGTGGTGGCATTAGTGAAAGGCACGATCAACCAAGGAAGCAGAGGGTACCCTTCATCTCCAACCAAATACGGATTCGCATTGACCCCCTTAACATCCACAAAAGGCGAATTTAGTAACCTCTCCTCCTCGATGTCTTTGAACAAACTTGATAGCTGAAGAACTCGTGACCGGCCCTTATCACCGCGAAATCCTGCAATAACACTCAGAATTCTCGAGGTGGAGTCAACGACTATTTGTGCTGCAATAGTATCATTAGGCCCACAATCGGTGACGGTCTCAAATCTTGCACAATCAATCACACCGCAGCAATTCGGCAACCCAGTAAGCGACTCGAACCCCCTTGACACGGATTCGAGCTCGGCTGGGCTCGGGAAACCTGCCCAGAACCGGAAATTGGTGCACAGGACTCGGCACAACTGTTTGGTGCAAAACCGAGAGGCCGACTCTGAGACTCCAAACTGGCGAGCCACGTCGCAGTGGTCGCTGCCGGTGGCCAGCCGGAAGAGCCCGAGCCCGAGGCGGAGCTCCGGCGACAGGTTCAACGGCGACCCAACCGGGTCGCGACAATCCAGCAACGGCTCGAGCAGGCCCGCGAGCCATTCGAAGGTGGAAGCCGTCATCTTGAAGGAGCTCATAAACGAGTCGGGACTCCGAGCCGGGCCGAGACCGACCCGGCGGCCCTCGCCACCGAGCCGGCCCCCAAGCTCCGAGTCGGAGCCGGAGCCGGAGCCGGAGCCGTCCGTCTCGTCTTCATAGGCGGGTCCGGAGTCCGGTTCCGGGAAATGGGTCCTCTTCCTTTTCCTCGAGACGGGCCGGGGAGACAGGGAGGCGGCGATCTCGTTGTGAGACAGGAAATGGGCGATCAAAGGGAAGAGATTGGCGAACGAATCGAAGCCGCGGGAGGAGAAAGGACCGGGATTGGAAGTAAGAGAGAGAGGGGTTGAGGAAGGGAAGATGAGGAGCAGCAGCAGCATCATCTCGGCGATGAGAGAAGACAGTAAAGCTGCCAACTTTCTTGATTCCATGGATCCTTTCTCGCTTCCCTCGAGCTTGTCGGAGAATGTGGGATTCTGGGTTTCTTCCTTTCGGCTCGGAAATCGAGAGAGAGAGGAAGGTGAAGAATCTGAGAGAAGGGGAGAAGGAGAGAGAGAACCACCTGGCTGATGGTTGATGGCTGTTTTCGGTTTTGGAAGTTTCCTTTTTTTCGTAGCGCACGTGCGAGAAGTGTCTTTGTCGGGATGGCGGGAATGATTCGGTGATGCTGCTTCGGCTGGAGTTTCCCGTGAGCTCGGTTTTGACTTTTCTGATCTTGTTGCGCTGATCTCGCGGCCACACGGTCGCCACGTCATCCCGACTTCTCTTGTTTCTTTCGATGTGTGAAAATTGTCCGGAAAAGGGGAAAAAAAAATGTTTGTCTGAGAACAGCACACAAGCAAAATCTATTTGCGTGACTTAAAAATTTTTCAATCGTGCCCGTCGGATTTAAGACAGCATCATCCTTACATTTGAGCTCTCTTTTTATTAACAATTAATTTGTTTATATGATGCATGAACTTGATTTTAATTAATTATTGGTCATTTCGAAATAATCGAGTCAAATAGCTACACAAAATTTTAAATGGTTTGCTCATTTAAAAAGATACGAGGGTATTTTCTAAATAAAAATGGATGAAAAATAATGTGACAAAGGCAAAGGAGAACATCGTATATGTACAATGCATACGAATTGTCGGGCCCTATACTTCAAATTATGGCGAAATTAAACAAAATAAAGTGTTTATCCAGGTACATAAAATTGGATCCTAATTATTAATAACAATACATGGTGTTGGATCATTGAAATTTTTCTCTTTTTTAAGGGCCTACGCTTGACTTAATTGTACTTTGCTTAAAAAAAATTAAAGGCTGAAGTGCATTTTGTGGAACATAAGTTCAGCCATCAGATCCTTTTGAGAAGATTTGTTTGTGATATAGGAGATGGTGGCTACATTTTTTTTTTGGCCAAAGATGGAGGTACATTAACAAAGCCATTTTACCATGTCAATTATTAGGATCTTGATCCAACAAAAAAAGCGCATTTAATATGGCAAGTTGCCCTAGGTTAATTGGGGCCAAAAAGGATGGTTTGTCATATTAAACATAAATCAATATGCATATCCGACCATCAAGTAAGAACTACTTCTTCACCGTCAGCTAACGACAAGTTGATTCAAAATGAATTCAAATGATATTCATATAAAAATATTGATATGAATATCAAAAATGAAAAAAATTCTCTGTAAAAGTAAAAGAATTTATGTATAATGATTAATGATATGTAATGTTCTCTTTACTTTCCTTTTTATATAGAGATTGAGATGAAATAAGGGCGTTTTAGTCATATGAGGAGTAAATACCAAATTTAAAAGTCGAACTTATATATGGTATGCATATTAAAAAGAACTTATCTTTTTTTTTCCGGAGATGTCAGATAACATACCTTTACAAGCAAAAAGAATTTATGTATGGTATAGATTTAAAAAATAAAAAACTTGTCTTTTTCTTTCCGGAGATGTCAAATAACATACCTTTACAAGCAAAAAGAATTTATGTGTGGTATGAGTTTAAAAAACAAAAACTTATCCTTTTTTTTCCAGAAATGCTAGATAACCTACCTAGACAAGCAAATTTACATTACCCAATTTTCCTTTTGCATTTAATTATTGTATATGTAGGGTGTGGCTTTCCATAGTGGACAGATCACAGATTTTCGAGCCTCTAGGTTGTGATTTCCTACTTATTTTCAATGAACATAGACGTAAAATTCACAGGAGTGGAGACTAATTTAAGTCTTGTGCTCTTAATGCAAGCGGAAATGGAAATTTCATCCAACCTCAAATCAAATCTGATTATGTTTACTAAATGAGCCTTTCGTCATTATTAGATTACTATGGTTCATGTCAACCGAAAGAAATTTCACAATTAAGAATCCTATCACCCAATTCATTTAAAAAGCTTCAACTTTAACTCGAGTATCAATTATAGCTCAAATGATTTAACTTGAGGTAGGTTTGTAATGCGAGCTAAAGTTTATACATTTTTTTGGAGACAAAAGAAAATTGGGTCAAAATTGGGGCCTCGGCTAAAGTTAGTGTTTTTATTTATTAGACAAAAAAGTTTGGGTCAAAATTAGGTTACAAGCTAAATTAAGTACTTTTTAAGAAACTGCTCGAATCTTGTCCAATTATTTTTACAAATTTTTCTTAAACATGACTATTGAAATTACTATATTCATTACCAAACTCGATAAATAGTTTTTCCAATCATCCTTAAACTCTTTTTTTTTTTCGATAGAAAATAATTGTCCATCAATTTACAACGTATGAATGTAGCAAATGGGATTTGTTTTTTCTTGTACAAAAATTCATTCAATGTGTCCTTTGTCACATTGTATTCAATTACGTGATTTTATAAGTTAGTTATTATACATAGTCAAAAAAGACAATGCGTGATGAAATTGTGTGATACAAGATGATATATTTAAAACATGGCCAACAAGTATTTCGAAGTATTTATCTGAATTTCTTGAAAGAAATGTTTTAACAATTATCAAAATCCTAAGAAACTATCAAATCATGCTTTGTATCTCCTGACAATCGAGACTTTTTTCAAATTCAAAATTGATGCAAAAAGAAGCCAAAAGCGATGCCATGACCAATTTCTCACTCTCCCTAATCCTTGCAGCCTCAATTGAAGAAATGCACAAATTAAAAATGACTTAAATAGAGATGAACCGCATGAGAGATTAAATCGAATATAACAAAATCATGTCTCATCTCAATCATAAAACACGTGACACAATCCGTTATGATGACGTAAACTTATTTAATATAATCGGATCTAGGATAATACCTTAAAAAGACTATCTTACAATACAAAATTACGTAAAATTAATCAATTTAAAAAAAACGCGCGTAACCGTCGAAAAAGAAAATTAACGGCTTTTTGAACATGGTAAATCATGGGACATGAAATTTCACAAAAAGGGTTGGAGAATCCATTCATGTGTTCAAGAACAGAGAGGCCTATATGAACACACATTATCCAATGGCAAGCAAACCATAGGAAATCGAAAGTCTCCGAGGAAATATAAAAGAAAAAATCAGAGGGGAAAACATATTCTTAATTATTGGGAAAATGGAGATTATAAACACACTGCTCGAAGCCAAGCCACCCCCTTAATCTCCTCTCCCCCACACCCTCTCTCCTCCCCCACCCCACCTCTCTCTCTCCCTCTCTCTCTCTCGTTGCGTTTGCTCACTGGCCCTTTCTCGTGTTCCGATCACCGGGAACGAGGGAACTGAAAAGAGAGAATTTTGTGAAGAAGACGACTCGGGGTGAGCCCGAAATGCCTCTGATTGATTCTCGTCCTGTCACGAACATTTCCTTCGTCCTTTTTCGCGTGTACCCATTTTGATCTTTGTTTCATTTTCTCTGTGTCGTTTAGAATTTGCTCCGCTCCGTCTCGAACAGGCGCGGACTCGTGGGTCTTTCCGAGGTTCAGGTACTCGTCTCGATTCCGGCCCATTTCTTGAAATTGATCTCTCGAAGCAGCTGTGCTTGCTTGCTCACGTTCTTGGGATGATCTTGTGATTGCTTGAGGTTTTTCTTCTCTTATCGGTTTTTTTTTTTTCAGCTCGACGTTTTTTTTTTGAAGTTGCCTTGGAGGTAGAGGAAATGGGAAGACGCCCTTAAGGGGCCGATTCTTGAAATGTAGAACTTTTTTTGGCTCTTCACTTGCATGTGTGTTAGCTGTTCTTAAAGTGGCTGATCAGGGTCTTGGGCATCTTGATATCGTTTATCGGACGATGCCCGGAATTGGGTTGTTCTTTTTCCATTTTGGAGGAGTGATACTCGACTTGGGAATTTCACTAACTTCTCCTACACAAGGATAGGCTCATTGATTATAACACGTGTATCTGGTTTTACATCAAACTATTTGGATTCAGTGATGTGGTTAGATTTTGGTGCTGGGATTGTATATTTGATTTAATGGTCTGACACCACCATTGAATTATGTTCATTTTACCTCACGTCTTGATTTGAATTTTGTTTTTTTCAATTGAACAAGCCTCTTTGTGGATGTAGTCTATTACTGAGGATAGTCTGTTAAAGCATTAGGAACTTTTGTACACTAACAATTGCCCGAGTAGGCTTTCCGAACTTAAATTGCCCTTCTATCTTTTCTGGACTAGGTTATCATATCCATTGAAGATGATTCTGAAGTCCGGCTTTTGGTTGATATGTTCATGACGCTTCATCCGCCAGTTGTTATTTGCATTCGGTAAGTTCATATTATAGAGAGATGGATTGTGTGATTCCTGGAATTGCTTTGGCAATCAAGATTGTATACTTTTGTTTCCTTGTCAGTTCCTTTATTGATCTCGATATCTCTCACATGCAAAGATGGTTCTTAAGATTTTCTGCTCAACTCCCAAATGCCCCAAATTCAACTCCATTCTTATAATTGTTTTTTTTTACCAGAGAGAGATCAACTAAATGCTTGAAAGTGTAACTTAAGTGACATTTTTCATTTTATACTAGTTTATAGTGATTGCTACTGCTAGTAACTTAGTATTTGCTACTTTTTTGCTCAATGCAAAACAATCCATGCCCAGTTATATATATATGTACCTATATGTTTTATGTTTCTGTTTATGTTAATTTACTTGAGATTTGTTTCTTGGTGACTTATTTTGCACCTTTATCTTGCTTCTCTGTACCAGGGAGGTGATGCTGAACACCATCAATATTGGAATTTGAAAGACGGTTTGCGTCCTGTGCTCTTAATCAGGAGAAGCGAGTTTGCTTTAATGCAAGGGCAGAAGAGCAACAGCGATTCAGTCCCTGACAATTTTGATGCCAATATGGGGTCATTCTCTCGCAACAATGACCTGAATCGGCACTCTGCTCTGAACAACAGTTCACATCTGGAAGGTAATCACTTCCCGATTAACATGGGATCTTCTAGTGAAGCAACATTGGTGAATGCAGTCGGTCATGGCATTGAGGACTATACCGGATGGAGTCTGGGTCATCCTGGCTCTGTATTGCATCAGGAAAGCCAAGCTAGTCATGAAGATAGGAAGGGGAAACAGTTATGTACTCCTTCAATGAGCGGCGAAGCAGGTTCCAGTTCAGCAGGAAGGCAATTTGAACGGCCCAATATGTTTCTTCCAGGATTGCAGATAAGCAATCAAATCCCCGCTGGCCCTGTAGGTTTTCGCAATTCAAGCACTAATGCTGATCCTTGGCATGCAAATCTGAGTGAGCGATATGCAGGTCATACTGCTGGACCTGGAGCTTCTGCTACTGCTAATCCCAATAACTCTCGTTCTCTGGAAGTTGACAATATGATTTCAGATATAGCTTCGTCTACTAATTTTGGGAGTTTAACTAATATCTCTGGTCAGATGGAGGAGAGAAATAATGGGTCGAGTTCTTCCATGGGGTACTGGGGATCATCATGCAAAAGAAAAGCCTTTGAAGGGACTTCGGGACATCCACATGCTGGTTCGAGTTCAGGTTACTATCCTCAAACTGAAGGTGTACCTTGTCCTCCTACTGGGCTGAGTTTATCTCAACCTACATCATGGAATTCTCCCAGCACTTATTATCAGGAGCCACTGTACCCCAGAACTGGGATTGGCATGAGAGAAGGTAACCCTGCCCCATTTTCTTCTTCTAGGGTAACAGGAAATAGTGAGATTCCCCCGAGAAATTTCAATGGGCAGGTAAGTTCAGGACTTCAACAGGAATCTGATCCATCAAGGAGTGCCAGGCGTGCTAATGCCTTTTCTCTTCAGCAATCACATAGATCTCGTCGGCCTAATCCTTTGGACCCAAGATTAGCATTTATGGTGGCAACCAATACACACACACCACAGACAGAGCTGAATATGAGACCTCCTTCTGGTCCATCGAGAAACATGGATGCTGTTCCCTGGAATGCCACTTCCGCATCGAGAAGTAGCAACGCTTCAAATTCTTTCCTTCCTGCAGAGGTAGTTGTCCAAGATGGAGTAAATTTTAGAAGCAATTCAAGAAGCATTTCCGATGTTCCGATGTTTCCATTAGCTGAGGCCAGAACGCTGCAAAATCCAACAAGTTGGAGTTCAGCTGGTAGAAACACAAGTGGTCTGAATGGTCCTCCTACTGTTCTTGTCGATGGCAGTTCAAGTGTCCGGTCTTCACCAGCTTCCCGGGTACCTATCCAACCGCCAGCTTCATATGGGGAACAATTACTAGAATTGGCTCCTTGGTCTCTCTCTCCTCCTGTTGAAGGCGAGTCAAGCAGACGCAGTAGCCCCTTGCCCCCCCTTCCATCAAATACATCTTCATTGCAGGAGATAGCAGCCTCAACTGGAGCTAATAACCAAGGAAATCATCTGGAAAGCACAAGATCTTCCTCTGCAGATAGACGACTTGAAGGTGTGCATGAGTCCTGGCGTGCTTTAACAGCTAATGTAGAAGGGAGACAACGCGTTGTATCAGAGGTTCGTCTTCTAAGTGTTTTAATTTCTTTCGAGCTTGTAATATATGCATATCTAATTGCTTTAATTCTAGGTTGCCATTGCCTGCATCTGGCATGGTTTCCAGTTATTTAAAACTCTCTTTTCGCAGTGGAGTTCGAGATAATTGGTGGTCCTACTTAATAAACACGTGCTTCGCATCCAAGTCTATTTAATTAAGGACTATACCCAAATCAGAGTTTTAAAATAGTCTTTGAGTGCTTATGTTAGTGGTGTGGGTGCAGTGGAATGTAATGCGATTTAAAACTGAACGGGTTTGGAAACTCAAAATTATTTCTGCATTAATGTGTAATTGGCACGAGGTTCACAATTCTACAAATCTATTTAACATAATAGAGGAGCTATAGCACATTAAAGGAGAAAAACAAATTAGGTGAGTCAGCTGTGAATTGGAAGCTTATGGAAACTTCATACATCAAAACCAAACATAGACTCTCTGGATGTTGGAGATAATGAAGGCAAGGGCATATATTGCTGATCAATTTTGATGGCCAAAAAATGCATGACGGGTGTTGAGACTGATTGGACTTACTCACATAGGCCCTGTTGTTCGGTTCATTTTTTATTTTAATGGGTTGATTTATTTTCCAGAATGAAAAGATCACAGAAACAATGTTTGTAACGGAACCCTTATTTGTTCCAAGTTCTGTATATTTTACAACTAATTTAATCAATTGAAATAATTCCATCTAACTCCAAATATTATCCTTTAGGTCTCTAGTTGGAGGTTGATTAGAACACTCAAGTTCAATTGCTTGAAATAAAAGTATACAGTATTTCCATAAATTTAGAGAGATTTGGTACCATATTCATTTATAGTTGACTTGAATCTGGTGAAAATATAAAAGTAAGGTTCTGATATTCCTATTGAGATAGGCATTGTCATGATAGAATAGTTAGAAATTAGGGTCTGGTCGTATTATGCAGTTATATTGAATATCTTTAATAAATTAAATACTGGAATGAAAAGATGATGCAGTTATTGCATTCATGTTTGCTAATTTAACCCAAATGTTCCACCTTCATGCATACGTGATACTTATGAGTATGAGCACCTTTGAACATAGGGATGTCATTAAAACTTATCTTTTGTGTGTTTCCGCAAAACTCGGAACTTTATTCCTATGTACTTTTCTTTTGTGTGTTTCCACTATATATGACAACATCACTGCATTTAATGGACTCATCCATGAGAGCCAACGTATCGTTGTCTCTGTCAGTGCGTGTTTATGCGCTAGAGTTGTAGAGTACTACTTTGGAGGTCTTCAATTTTATCAGATCCTTTGTTGAGCAACCATGTAGACTATTGATACAATATGATATAATAAAAC
Organism: Corymbia maculata; assembly: GCA_014182735.1. Classification (NCBI taxonomy): domain Eukaryota; kingdom Viridiplantae; phylum Streptophyta; class Magnoliopsida; order Myrtales; family Myrtaceae; genus Corymbia; species Corymbia maculata. Next base: position 23,768,365 of record CM024690.1, read on the forward strand.
AGCTTCAAACTAGTTTAGGAGATTAATAAATGCTCTAGAACATCCAGATATACGTGTGAAATAGTGTGTGCACCACTGGACTTATCTTAATTATTAAGTTTTTATCTCTCTTATGTGGGTTTGCATGTGATTATTTGAAAATTGGGTCATATGGATTTACAGTAGCAATTTTTCTATTTGCAGATTCTTCAAGTTTTAGAAGCCATGCAAAGGGGAGAACGTGTACGAGCGGAGGTTCGGTTTTTATGTCTTGTTTTGTTATATTATTATGTTAGTGATTCGTTAATGGAAGCGTCCTGGATTATATCTGGTTCAGTAAACAGTCCATTGTGATGAGCTATGCTCCGTCAAAGCATTCTTTCTTTGTCATAAAGCATTCTCTTGTCCTTATGATGGTTGCACTAGAAGTTTGTAGCAGAGTCAGTGTAACTGTCGGTTACTGTCTAGTAAATTTGCAAGAAAAATGAAACTTTCAACAGGATCACTCGCTTGGAGTTTTTATTTTTGTAATTGTAGGATTTTAGTGGCTAGCTTGACCTGAATATTAAACCTTACCTCTGGGGTGGAACTATTGGGTTAGTTCAATCTGGGAAGTTCATTTTAGTCCCAGTATATTGCAGCATACCTCCTAATGTGATCTCGGTAGCTGATTTGGGAATTTGAACGTATTTTCTCGAGCTCTTTCTGTATAAGGGTTTGCAACCCCTTTATAGGTGATTTTTTTCTTTACCTATATAAGAAATGTTATGGTTTACATAATCTGCATTGTATTGTTGCCTGTCAGGTGTAGGTCATCTCTGGTTGTCTGCTCTGGCTGAATATAAAGATTTTATGTCCTTTAGCTATTGTTTGGTTCAGCCAATTAGTGGATAATGTAATTCGTAAACTTCCGTTTGGTTGTACTTATAACTTTGTGTGTTGACAAGCAAGAGCATTGGACCCTTTGCAAGTGATGAGAAAGGTCTCTAAAATATTTAATGATCTAGGATAATATGTGCTACTTTTGTTTTATTTAATTATTGCTGTGTCAATCAGGATTACGTGATTTTTCAGCCCTTCTTAAATAATGGTTTTGGCGAGATGCACGACAGACATCGAGATATGCGCCTAGATGTTGATAACATGTCTTACGAGGTAACAACTAACAATCATCCATTGTTTTCCTGGACATGCAGCAAGTTCGAAAGGCTTGTTTTGCTCTATCTTCATGTTTTTTCAGGAATTATTAGCACTGGAAGAACGCATAGGAGATGTTAGCACTGGGCTAAGTGAGGAAACAATTTTGAAGGGCTTGAAGCGGCAAAAGAAGAACATATCTGTTGCTGGAGAGCTCCCACAGGATGTGGAGCCATGCTGTATTTGTCAGGTGAGAACTCTGTGTCTCTAGGGCTAGTGACTGGGAGCAGAATCGTGAACCTAACAAAATAAAGGTTGGGTGCTTTTCATAGTTAAACTTGTTCTGTTATATGGATAATGCGCGTTCCTTATATTCTAGTGAAAACCGATTATCTGATCTGTTGAAAAAGCCATTAATTCCAGCTAGCATAGATCTCTTACGGTTCTCGCATTCGTAAGTATATATTTTTGCTTCTGTACCAGTTTTTGCTAGCATAAGATTGTGATCGTATCAAAGCACATGAAGTTTTACATCGTAAATATCATGTTATTTCAAATTGGATATTTTTTAATGTCCTTACCGATGCTTGAATGTTTATTATGACAGGAGGAATATGCTGATGGAGATGACCTTGGGGTGCTGGGTTGTGGCCATGAATTTCATGCCGATTGCATCAAACAGTGGTTAATGCGTAAAAATCTTTGTCCGATCTGTAAAACAACTGGCTTACTTATATGACAGATCGGAACTTCATGAGGCAGCAACCCCAGACTTTCCAGTCAGAGCATCATTTTCTTAATTTGGTGGATGATACTCTCAAGTTATACATACAATGTCGTCTGGACCCAGTTTTGCTCCTATATTTTTGGAGACAATTTTTACTGCATGAACCATTTTCTCAACTATTGGGATACTTAACAATTGATGGATAAATATATAGACAATGACTGATCATTCATGATTTCATCATGCTTTTAGATTCTGCCATTATTTAAGAGTCTAGAGTACTTATGATGAGATGTGGGTCCGGGATTGATCTGCTTTCTTATCCTTCATTGCATCCTGTAGAGAATGCCTATAGCCTCTCCTGGATGGATTACACTGTGCAATTTTGAATAGATCTGGGCTAATGATTTCTATTTGGAATCTTTTAAACGCCCGAGTTGCTGTGTTTATTAGGTAGCATGGCCAAGAAAAGGTGACCGTGCTTGTAAAGCTTTTATGTAAGAAGTATTTATGAACAATAACATGCTAGAATTTTTTCTTTAGTGTTCCCAGAATAAAGTAGTCTACAGATTATACAAGCCAAAATCTTCTCCCTAGCTCCAGTATTTTGGTCTCCTTGCGTTTGCATTGATCTGATTCTCCTATGCATTTGCTGTTCTTATTTAAAGTTTCCTAGGAAAAAACCTAGAGTTGGCACTAGTAATCACCATTTTCACATGGGAAGGGGAAAGTAGGGGGTTCGAATCCTCATCTTCACAGAAGTTGAGATGGAGACGATTTAGTTTTAGGTATAAGTTTCAATTTTCGTGTCCTGTAAAGAGATAGGGCAAAAATCTGAACATGGGAGTGAAAGTTAAGAGTAGAAGTAGAAGTAGAACTGACAAAAAAAAAAAATGTAAACAAGCCACCTTCCCATTTATGTAATAATCAAGGCATTAACTAGTAGTGCTCGATGCTTGTAGTTAGCTTACAGGCTAATTCACCCGGCCTTGGGTATGTTTTATCCTATGAAGACTTTATTAGACACGTAAGATTAGAGGAACAAGTTGGTCTTTAATATGCCATCCATGGAAATGCTATGTCCAAACCAATGAGAACCCGCTATGAGAGAACCACCATGGCATGCTAAGCAATACATTAACTCTAGAGCCAAGAAGGGGTAATATGTGTCTCACGGCACTGACCCTAACTCATCCATATTGCAAGCCAACCATGACCGTATGGAACGCTAATGATAATGAGGAGGGTGGGCGAGGTGAAGCAGGATATGAGGTGCATTTGATGTTGGAGCATGAATGGCGTGGTTCAAGAACTTCATTTTCCTCGTTCCTCATCTTCGTCCCAATGAAAGTACTGTACCGAGATCTTCGTATTATACAAGCAGCACTTGAATCAATCCTTTCGAGTGAACCTAATCTCTGTAATCCAACTGGATTGGATTTTTAGAGGTTAAGGAGCAAACATTGTGCGGATAAAATGCACGATACCTGTTCAGCTCTCCACTCTATCAAAGTGGAAAAATAACATGCTTAGGCATTGGCTCATGTCTTATCTGGTCTAATCATAAGGGTTAAACAAAAACTAAACCTCTGCTAATGAAAATGGTTGTTGTAGGCTAAGTGCACTATGGCGAATTGCGGCCCTTAGTATGACTAAAATTTCTTTTGTCTGAATTTTAAGAACTAAAAATACGGGGATATTCCCTCTCTTGGGTAGGGAAGACAAGATATACGCATGAATTAAGGGGCTCCCTTGGGAGAGGATAGACTCTACCGTAGCCTCTTTTGGGGTTATTCGAGGAACTGGTAGGTTGGTACAGTAGAAACTAAATCTCTTCTAATGAAAATGGTTGCTGCAGGCTAAGTGCGCTATAGTGAATTGAACAGTCAAGTATATCAAAACCTTAGAAGAAACAGTGGCATAGCTGGAAAAGATGAGCACCAAAGCCTTCAATCTCAATCCAAAATGCCGTTTCGGAAAGCCTAGCCAACGTCTCAAGGGAGGCATTCATGACCGGACGTTGGCTTCAAATTATTCTGGCCAAGTCGAACTCGTTTCCATCCGCGCCTCACCCAGTCACTTTCAACACATGGAACTCTCCGAATGTCATCCTGAACGTGGAATATTTTCCGCTATATGCTCTGTGCTGGGGAAGCTTAATGTCAAGGTCATAACCGGTAGCTAAGAGTACGCATGGTAACAATTTTTACTCAAAAATGATTTTTTTTTATTATGCTTCTGGGAACAATTTTTGAATATTTGAAAACTTTTGGTAACTGTCCAAAATTTTTACTCTTGGAATAGAAATATATTTGGTAAAATCTGAAAATTTATAGTCCAAAATATTTTCTTTTAATTTTTTAACGATATAAATACAATTTTCTTTTTTTTTCCTTTCTCTTTTCATCTTCTTCTTCCTTAATAAATCGTCGGCGGCCAATGACTAGCTAGACGAGGGCTGGCGGTCGGTGCCCTTACTGGAGCGTCACTGGCCCTCAACAACGCCGAGCCACGGCGAGGTTGGGCTGCGAGCCTTGCCGTGAGTTGGGTGAGGCTTGCTCTGAGCTGTGCTTGGTGTAACTGGGGACCAGTCAAAAGGAAGAACAAGAACCAAAAGGAAGAAGAAAAAGAAAAGAAAGATGAGAGAAATTAAAAAATTTTAGCTGATTTTGAAATTGTTCCCAAGAACAAAGAAATAACTTTTTTTTTTCTTGATTCCTTTTCAAATCTATTCCTAGGAACATTGTTTTCGAATTTCTATTTCAAATCTATTTCCGAGAACAAAAGAACAGAAATTTTCACTATTTAGCAAGCTACTAAACAGGCCCTAAATTTCTAGTGATCAGAACGAAGCATGTTCCCTATTCAAGTGTGCTCGAGCAGCTGCATTCCTCTGCTCTTTTCTTCTTCTTTTTCTCCATATTTCTCTATTTCTCAGGATAAATTGACCCGTTTAGCCTGTGCACAACTTCGAATGGTGAAGTATCAGCAGGCAACTGAATCTGCTAATGGACTTGCGGATGCATTGTGGGCCGAACAGATATACCATGCAATCCACGGAGGTGACCATGCAAATGCATCTCTTCATATAAAATGATTTAAACTTGGCCAAAGCGAAGAAACCGTCGATTCAGGTGGGTTTGCTTAAAGACTAGTTGTCGTATATCTCTATTTAACATTGAATGATAGTTCCGATTGTGTATGTCGATGCTATACTATTCATTCTCTGGAACATTTTTATCTCCCCAGTTAAATCCATATAAAACTCGTTCATTTCGCCTCATCTTGAATCTTGCTTTTATTCGAATCCGTGCTTCACATAATCATGGTCTCATTCATGGTGAAAAGAGTCTTTGTGAGCGAAATTAACCATGACAGAAACACAAATCCTTAATGACATCACACATTGGATCAAAGTTCAGACACTATTTATATCATTTTCTGTATTCTTTTCTTTTAAAGGTTGACCCCATCTCCAAGTTAATTAATTTTGGGTCTTGGGATCCAGCACAACGAGCAAGAATTCATGCTCCAACAAGTTCAAAAGCAATGCTAGCGTTAAAGGGGCTTCAACAAGGCCTCCAAGCCCACTATCAGACAAAGTAATTCGACTTAGACCGACGAAGGATGTAAGCTTCTGACCCCTTACAAATTCCACGTCCACCAACAGCTAATTCTAAACTGCTCTACTTCATTGTGGTACGAGGATATTTCTCCGATCACGACCGTATCAAAGAACGCACAGAGAAATACTTCCATTTTCTCTTCACACCGAGAAGAGAATTAATAGCACTGTCCCGACCAACTGCCACTGACAAAGTGATCGACTACTTAAATGAGTTGAGCTAGTATCAGGTGCGGCCGGGGTTGCGGCATTTCCGGGCTGTGGTATGTCACACGCACCAATAGTCATGTTCGCCTGCTCATGCATAGCGATTAAATAATCAGAGAACTAATTACAAGTCATTGATATGCAATGCTAACTACCTGGTTAATCTAGGAAAAACCTGTCAGGATAAGTGGAAATGTCAATCACGGAAGGCATCGACTGACCTTGCAAGAGGATATACTATTACATCCACAGACAAGATGACCATTCACCATATCTTCTGCCGCCGGAGCTCCCCCACCGTCGCTCCTCTGAAAATTTTCACATGCACATAATTCAAAGTTAAATGCTTCATCTCTTCTTTGTTTAAGGTCTTACCTTGGATAATCAAAACTCGGCCAAACCTTGTAAAAGTCAACTGCTATGAAGTTAGGCCAACGTTTGCCGGCTGCTGCATAACAGGTGTCGACCATGCTGATCAAGGGGGCTGAATTGTGCTTGCAAGCTCTGGTGAAGTCTGGCATATCTGGGAAATAGTTCACAAGAACCAGAGACCTGCTTGCTGTGTTCATTGAGGGCGATTCAGCACGGTTTGGGCAAAGACCGGCTGTCATCCCTCCATCACCATCTGTAGAATTGATTGACATAATAGTCAACCATTGACCCATAATACGAAAGCTCCTAGTTCAACAAGATTTCTGAACAGAGAAGTTGATGAGACATACACTGGTTTTCCACCATGTATCGCCACTGGTATGCAATTCCTTCAGAAGCCTCCTTCGATGATTTTGAAGTGAAAACTAGTAGTCGCTGATTCTTCTGGATCATATCGTCCACTGTTGGCCAATCACCGCCATTTTTTGGCATACGAGATACTGGAAACCAATATTTCCTCAAGCCAGCAGCATCAAATACCTTGGTCAGTCCATTAGGCGATGAAATATAGTCTTCAATTATAATAGTCACAATCTCGGATGGATTTGCTTCCAGAAATGTCTGAACTTCTTTCAGAACATTAATGGCTGGTTGCTGGCAGACAAACTTCCTTAATTAGCGTTGTTCTTCTAGAGTACGTAAGAACTCAACAATTCAAAGCAGTCTTAGAAGAAAATTACGAATATATGATCAGTTAGTAGTGCATATTGATATTGTTTAAAAACTGAACATACGGAATGTGACAGAGTTGTCCTTTCAACTTACAAAAGCTGTATAGTTGTAGCAATGTCCCCCATAGGAGTGACATAACCAGATATCATTTTCGAAATCATACATATCCAGCATCAGTCCCCTAACGCCATTCTGCAAAGTTAAAATAACAAAGTCGGAAATTTAAAGCACGAACAATCAGAAGTTTTAGCAATTCACACCAGTATAAGCCTAATAGGTAAAAATTCCAGCTAAAGAATGAAATTACATCATCAAATGATCAGCTCATGCATGCTGATCAAGTCCATACAGATTGTAAAGATAAGAAATACGGCAGTGAAGTTATGACAAAGAGGAGTCTATGTCCAGGCAATTACTGCTGCCACTACAGTAAGAAAATTTCTTATGATTTAGAAGGCCCGAATGCTACTGGTCATTAATATTGACCGACTTGAACTTCCAAGTAAAGATTACGTTTAGAATGATCCTTCAAATAGTGAAAGGATAACCGCAATTAATCAGGATTAAAGGCTGTCCATTTGGTCAACATATATAGATCAACCACCAAGTAATTATAATTATCCTTCTTCTACGTACGGAAATGAGAGAAGAAACCGTACAAAGTCAAATATTTTCATTTTGAAGCTGCTTGCTATTTGCCCAATTTACCGCATATCTTAATTGCATGAGAGGAACTCAATATGCAAGTGGATAAGCAAAGAATAGAGTTTTCTTCTTTCTTTTTGTTTTTCGGGTTTGGAAGCTTCATCAAATGGAGAGCACATTGAATTCAATAAGGACTCGCATATGCAATGATATGATAATCAATTATAATTATATTATAAAGACCTAGAGTTAAACTGACAACCCAGGTCAATCCTCAAATAATCACATCCCCGGAACGACATCATTAAAATATTAGCACTTAATGGAAAACCAAGTTGTTCTGGATTAGTATAAGACTTAGAAAGATGATCTACACATGCACCGTGTCCCACACCCACCAACCACCCGCACTAGAAAAACGTATTCAAACACAAAAGCTCTTCTCAAGAAAGAGACCAAGATTCCATTTCCAGTCTTTCATGCCAAGGTTGCAGCTTTACCATTTGTCTTTGCATAAATTATTCGCCAAAATCAATGCTTTACATTTGAGCATCAAACTCACACAATTAAACTCGCAGATACATGACACTTTGATTTGCTTCACCGTCAGATTACCTCAACTTGAAAAGCTCAATTGGGTGGCCAAAACATTTAATTGGATTTTAATTTCTGCCATTTTCCCAGAAAAAAAAACATTTATTTTTTAATGTAAAAAGAGAGATTGAAATCACCCACATTGAGCTGATCAGCGACGGTGTCCTGCTGGTTCCTGGGAGAGACTATGACTGATCCAGTAGCCGATTTCACTTGCATCCTTGCATATGCATTGTGAGTCGTCAGCCATGAGTACCTGTTAAATGGCAAATTATTGACCTGCGCAAACAATCAACGCCAACAAAAAAGAAGAGACTGAAGTCGAGCAAGTTTTTAGAACAGATCGGCCCGGGAATAGAAACAAAGAGAAGAAGAAGAACCTGTGAAGTGGGATTGGAGGGCCGAATCCGTGTGCATCGAGGGCGCGTGTTTCCATCGGCGACGCAAGTCTCGCAGTGCAAGCCGGAGTCGCAGAATCTGTTTGCGACGCAGGTTTGTCCCCCTGTTGAAGAACAATCAGCAGAGCCATAGCTTATGACCAAGTTCTTGCCTTTTTCACGTGGGTGTGTGAGGATGTGGACAGAGAGAGAGAGAGAGAGAGAGAGAGAGAGAGAGAGGAAGGACCTTGAGAGCAGCTGAAATGGCGAAGAAAGAAGCTGTGACCAAAAGGGTCGCGACGGAACCGATCCTCTGCGCGGACGAACGCGACGGTTGTCACTCGCGGCTAAAGAAAAAACATAAACGAGAGACAGGACCATGCATTCAGACAGAGAGATAGAGAGTTTACATGCCTCCATGGATATTAATAATTAAGGTCGTAGTGATGGCGGCATATGGAGAAGACAGATGAGGAGGCGGCTGGACTCTCTGCGTGTGATGTGAACTGTGGAGCCTTTCGGGTCTTCTGTCGTCGGGTAGCGATGGAGGAAGGGTAACGAAGAAGAAGAAGAAGACGACGGAGCACCTGCTGCTGCTGCAGGAGTTGGTTTATAGGGACCGATCTTTCAGCATCAAGTACACAACAATAATTTTTCTCCAAGCTTTCGTTCCCCCACGCGGCGCGTATTAACGACGACAATCACGGGTCATATGCTTGCTCTTACTAAACTCCCATTTAGTCAATCCAGCATCCTCTCACGTTTACTCCAGAAAATGACCGATTTTTGTTATTATTGACGTGTGATAAACTTAATCGATGAGAGCAGAGTTCGATTGTTTATGAAGAGAATTATTGATGACTTGATGAATTGACGGCTTGAATGAATCAACACATAATAGAGCCGGCAATCTCGGATGCGAAAGTCAAAAAATTTACGATTGACCAGGTGGAACTATCATGGTAATGGAATCAACATAATCGTTGATGTAATTGTTCAGTAAATTTTTCTTTGTAATCATCGATTTAAGTTTTAAATAGCCATGTCATAATCTTTGAAGATCCTTACGCACAAATAAACATATTATCTTTCAATTCTTGCAACGTAATTACAGTTTCCAGATTCGCATCGTTGATTAAGTTTCAGTATATATCTTTGCTATAATTCTTGGGTGCCTCATAGTTAATTAAATTCCTATGTTATATTTCCATGTGTTTACGATATGCCATCGATTAAACTCCAGAACAAGTAATGTACATTCGGTTCTATTTGAAGTGGAATTTTCGATTCTTTTATCTATCTTGTGATATTTTCTATTTGAAATTGCTACAAAATATATTTTCTCTAATATAAACCGAAGAACACTTTCGATGAAAGATATTTTATTATGGAGTCGAGTACCAAACAAAATAGTATGAATTATGAATTGATGCCCACACAAGCATTTCCACTCCGTCGATGATCTGTTGCGCCAAATTATCTGCACATGCTCTAAAAGATTTGGCCTATGTGCCCCCTCTTAAAACTATCTCTTGCTCAGTAACTCGGTCATATTGATTAACACCCTAGCGTAATTTCCGTATGAAATTTCCCCGACTTTCAAAGGATCATAAAGTTCTCGATGAACGATCGAGCTCTTCACGAATCCGACGGCCATAGGCCTTCGTCAAAACCGTCAAAAAGCACATGAAATAGAAAGGACGAGGGATCTGACCGCGACAACGGATCTTCGTTCCTTTTTCGAACATCAATTTGGCTATCACCTCCTCCGTCCGCCACGATCAGATCAGGTCACAAAACGTCATTTACTTTCACTGCTTTTTATGCTCGAGAAACGTCGTCCATTCAATTTTTACGGTCCCTGATGGAAGGATGCTGCTCAAAAGAAAGCATGGCATGCAAGCTGGTTTTCTCGCCATGCGCCTTTCACTTTCTGATTTTTCCAGTACTATAAAGCGTACACATTTTACACGAGTTGCAGGTTGCGTGTGTATGTTCCACTTTGAAGTTTGGAGCACACGAATATTTTGCAAATTTAAGCCAAACCTGGATGAAAAGCAATAACAAACTTGCGCGCCAACGTTAGCACGCAGAGTCTAATCCTGCCCTCAGATCAAATTTACTAGAAAAAGTGAAACTTGCCCGTCTCTCTCTCTCTCTCTCTCTGTCCGTGACAGTAGAAAGTTGTCATTTTTATGTCTTGTCCGGAACATAGAGAGAAACCCACATTCGTTAACGCTATACAACATAGCTACACTCTTCATTCCTTAAGCGCGATGCAACGTCACCTGCACGAACAGGAGAGAACATTCCGTTAAAGAGAGGAGCGATATCTTGCACGCCACAGACCCGTTGAGATCGCCTGAAGATGATGTGCTTTCCCGAAGTAGGGTGCATTGCACGCATTCTCAAACGAACACCGCCCGTATAACCAAGTCCTGCCCTCGCCCTGGAAATGTCACCTAAAACAGAATCGCATTTCCAAAGGCACGCATCCACACAGGTCCCTACCGTATATGGCATGTCAGTGCTCCATCCTTGAAGCAAACACGACTCACACTAGAGGAATATCATATTGCAAGATAATCTAAATGAAAACGCAACCTTCATTAGCAGATTATTATTAGTCACGGAGACAACACAGTAGAGCTTTGCATGGCGGTTCTAAAATGCAAACTTCGATCCATGCAGGGACGCACGTTGAACAGAAAAAACAGGCGTGGTCCAAGCTCTCAGTCGTCCTTTATGCAACTTTCGGGGTGACCCAAGGACAAAAAAAAAGAACGAAACTAAAAGGAGGACATTTCAGGATCGTAAGCATGCTTCAATTAACTTAAAACTAATGTAGTTTACAGAAGTTTTGATAGGCATCTCGTTCTTCTAGCAACCAGCCGCCGCTAGGAATTTCCTCTTACTCAGAGGTTCTTCATGCAAGGTCACCACATCCCCCAACTTTTTGAAGAGCTCCTCCAGCCCATCCACACCAAACTTTTGGTAATCGAGCGGTCTCTTATAACGCTGTTCGTATATTGCCTCGAAACAACCCAAGAAAATGCGACATGAATAGCTGACTAGAATCTCTTGCAGCTCATGCTTGAACTGCTCAAGACCTCGAGCATCGAGGTCACATGGAGAATCGCTTCTGTCACTTGTCTTCCCTTGGACGCTCCTCTCTTCACATTCCAGTTGCTCTTCATCTGATAACTCATCTGAAGAGCCGACACCTGCAATGGCGTCAGTCTCTTCCTGAGGCCCTTTTCCTTTCTTATCTTTCTTTGTCAAAACCAAAGCAGGTGCAGTGGGTTCTGCCTTCCAGTTGCGGAGATAGACAAACTTCTTTTGGCCTTTTCCCTCCACGGCAATTGCATCATTCATCTTCTTGAAAAGATTCACAAGCTTACAAACACCATATTCTGACACATAGAGAGGCCTACCAAAAGCCTTTTGATACTCCGCAGGCACACGGGTCAGAGGCATACATCCTCCGAAAAGTTCTAGCAACTTTACAAGCTGCCCTTTTAGTCCGTGCAGATCCCCAGGCTGAACCCACATTGTTGAATCATTTTGATCAGCCAAAGAAATCGGTCCTCCAGCTGTACCTTCATTCAAACCAGTTGGAAGACTATGAGATCTTGATGTTGAGGCAAAAGAAGGCATCGCAATAGTTGTGCTGTTGTACTCAGATAAGGACTGCGCTATTAATGAAAAGTCTCTTGAGTTGCAGTAGCTTTGTGAAACCCCCCTGTACACAATTGCTTCCTCCTCATTAGTACAGTCCTGGTTTTCAGTGATGTGACACCCCATGAAGTAGCCTGCGATGTCGCAATGTCCTCCACGTGGGGCTGTTATAGCCTTGGCTGCAGGAACAAACCCTTCCCCACGTGCTACACTAGGCCAGTCCCACACAAACTTACCGGCATTGCTGAGAGCAGTGGAAACCCATACATTAGAAGGAATAACAAGGATTATGGTGTATCCACGTTGCCCGAGTATGTGGAGAGCGGGGGCAAAATCGACATCTCCAGATATGAGCATTATAGAAGATGGTGGAGGATTGTCTAGCGCAAACAGGAACATGTCAACCAAGATAGCCTTATCAGCCGCATCTTTCCTCCCATTTGGAACATCGACGAGTTTTACACCGGTTCTTTGGCATCCTTCTCTTAGACGCCTCGGGAAAGCATTGAAATCTCCATAGGCAGAGAACGTCATGACAGCCCCATTAATTATGGGATGCACACGCAAAGCCATTCTGATATTACCGGCTACATCTTCCGGACGGACATCACTGGGAACAGGGCAATTCTCGATGTCCCAAAGGATAGCTACTGGACCGTCAGAGCTACTCTGGCTTTGGCGACCCAGAGGAGGCTGAAGTGTTGAGTTAGCATCTGCCATATCTGTTCCTCTTTGTTCCAGTGAACCAAAAGAGACCAGTGAGTTCGATGAATTTGGATTAGCCATCAATGTCCTCTTCTACGATCAAATCATCCTGCTATTTTTGGAAAAGATATTAATTTTCAAAAGCCAGAAAAATAATGCTATCCATATACAATTAAAGCTTACCTAGAATAGACAATTTGATACTGTTCATGTGATGGAGTATAACGAAGAGATTGTTTAAAAACATTGCACTTATCAACTCATTGCAATGGAATAGTTGACACTTGAAAGCATGAAACATGATCTTTAGCAGTTTCACTATGATTTGAGTTTCCCATCTTACATCTTAACAATCTTACAATCCTAATCTTAATCTGAAAATGAGAGGCTGGCATAGAATGGTAAGTGTTCTGATGGACAGCTTGATGGCGATTTCTCCTTTGTATTGATCACAAATTTCCCACGGCATATATACATACTTACAGAGAAATTAGTGCAAGAAGCGGGAGAAGATACACACGCTAATCGGGGGCATGGAACTGCAGCTAGTCCTAAGACGAAAAGTAGCATAATCAAAACAACAGTACCAATAACCTAAGATGAAGCAAACCATTTCATAGAAACATATCAAAACTCACACAACCTCACAAAAATGCTTACTGGGAGGAGAACCCTCATAGCCACAGCTCATTTACCCACCTGCAATTTCCAAACTGAAGCTTCATCTAATTCTCACTATTGGTCCAATAAAGTGGCAGGAAGAGATTAAAGTGAGTTATTTGGATTTGGACTAATCACGTTTGCACATCAGATACAGCTTGATAACACGCTAGCACAGACAATCAGATACAGACTCCCCGTAGATTGTTCCATAAATAAGACAACAATTCAAGGGAAAACCACAACATTTTACAAACATAACTGTCAGGAAAAAAAAAAGACTTGAGTACATAGTTTCAGGAATCTCGTCTCATCGTGAATATTTTGTTAGGTCTAAAAAAAGGGCAGGGATCTCCTGTCCAAATACGAAAAGACGTCAGCATTTCACTTTAAACCACTGAAATGTCAAGAAACCACCATTAACGTATCATTAGAAATTGTTGTTGTAAGATCCTTTAAAGGAAAAAATACAAGAATTAAAAGGCACGGTCTACTATTAAAATCAACCAGACACCATAGGGGGGAGTAATGAGCCATCTACTCTCCAAAGCAGCTCCCCGAACCACAGATATCCCGGACTTCCTCAGTTTATAGAGGCAACATGTTATGTGACTGTTGTTAGTAATATTCAGATCTAAATGCTACATGTCAATTAAGAAAATCTGATCAAAACCATTCAGAGGCAAGTCCCAGTCAGAGATCAAGAGGAATAACTGAAATTAGGAAACCTTTTACACAGCACTAAACTGATATCTGAAGACTTATCTCCTCTCATGGTATGTGTCTTATCATTTTTAGAGCTAGGGATAACAAAAGGTAAGATCAACAAAAATTGCGGCGGCAGCATCCAATAATTAGCATAGGCTTAACTCCTTTCCCCATATAAGAAGGCAGATAAGAGCATTACATTTCTCCCGACAATAAGCATTATAAGGGCGGTCTCCATAGTCCTCAATTAAAGATTGAAAGCAAATGTTCAAAATCCCTTACGTCAAGCTACATCCTATATGGGAATATGATAATCTAAAGAAACCTAATTTGCTTCAATATGGGAAGAACCTTCTCAGCAATTAACCAAGTATAGCCGGAAAGATAAAAGCAATGGGCAACATCTACAGACACCCACAACAAGCACGAGACGGATCGTTTGCATTGAACCAACCACGACTGGGAAGAGAAGCAATTACCTCATGGCGACGCCCCGATTATCTGCGCAGCTCCCAAGGGGGAAAGCATTCCTGAAATCGGAATCGCCAAACAACATAACCATCATACGAAACACAACTCAAAACTCGAATCAACTACTGGAAACTAAACCACCAAGACGGAATCACACTTACCCAGAACGCAGAAAGGAATCTTTCGAGACGGAGACCAAATTTTCCCGGCGAAAAGAGTAGGAACGGGGGAAAACCCGGGCGCAAAGGAAGCTCTTTTTGATTCCTTTTTCGAACACGGGGTTCAGGGATTGTCCCGGTTTCTTGCTTTCTCTTTCTTCTGGGGTGTTTGACGGGAGGGGGTGGACTAGAACAAGAACTTTCACTGCTGGATCAGTGGGGCAAATTCAGCTTTGTGGGGTGGAGGAGGAACCGACTAAAAACCACGGAGGAGCGTGTAGATTCATGATGCCATCTTTCGGGTTTTCTTTAATGTGGGGGGGTGGGGGCGTGGCGCTTCAAACCGACTCCGTGGCGTTTGATCCAATGGCGTGGGACTCACACGATATCAGGGACTCCCGGAGCCGCTTGATTTGGAGAAGAAAACACAAAAAAAAGTGGGGCCCCACTTGCTTGACCATGAAGACGTGAAGTCATACGCAGGACCCGATCCGCTCTGAGAAATTATGTCTGATTAGCACATTTTCAACGAGGGCTAATGCCGTTGTTCAGAGGGTTCTAGACGGCGACACTGTCGCTACTGCCCGTTTCTGGTAAAAGGGTTTGTCGGCCAATCCCCCCACCCTGGCTAATCGGATCTTAGTGGGACGACGGCCTTTTGAGCTTCAGAGACGGGTTTAGCGGCTTCGTACTGTACTATTTTTCAATAATGATCATTGAACACAATAAACAAATCAGATAAATATCTCGAGGGGACTATCTTAACCAAGATTTCAGAAATCCTACTCCCAAATTAGTGAATAGGCTTCCCACTTCCCGAAGTAAGGAGGTGTTCCACGCGTGTCGATGTCCGAAAAAAGATAAATCTTTCGGGATAAGCTAAATCCCAATTGTGAAATTACACACCCAATTAGCGAACCCTTTTAGGTGTTCTTTTCTCTTCGCCTGGCCAGGCCTCCCACTCGTGACGGGCTGCTCAAAATTCAACATCCTCTTGCAACTTATGATTCGTCTGTTCAAGCAGTTGGCTCCTTAGGCCCTTCGTCCAAACCTGCCCCATGGTCACGCCCTTTGTCTGCTGCACAAAGCTCTTGTGACTCTAGATTTGTGGTGGATGGAGCACACACTTTCGGTCATCGTCCCTACAATTGGGCAAAACAGGGTAATCTCTTCGATCCCTAGAGCGTGCAGTTTCGACAATGATGACGTTGTCATTCATTCGGCAAAGTGAATGATCGAATTGAGATGGCGTCGCAGCAAAACTTCATATGACTCGCTCTGCTCACGATGGGATAGACAGTGGAAGAAAGGACCGCAAAGCCCGCTCATGACAACTGACAAACAGTCTCGGAAACGAGTTCTTTGCATGAAAAGATGGTGCATCTTGGTTTGGCATTTGCCATTTGCCATTTAAGACTACACTGCCCCCAGCGAGTGATCATCGACCGTTCAGATGCATTTATCAGGATGTGCCAGATTTAGCTAAACGAATCCTTTGAAGGAGACTTTCCATAGGCTAAAAGCACTATTATACGTAATCAAGCACATCAGGGGAACTATGTCCACCAATATACATCTAAGTGTGCCTCGCATATTAGATCCAGAGCACACTACTCATCTACCTAGGTGACAGAAACCGCCTTATACGACATTACAATGCTATCTGATCTTATATGATTAGCCTTATATTTACAATATATTGCATCAGTATTGTAGGCTTATTGATGCTCCCAATTGGATCTTTTAAGTTTGGCACAGACACGACTGAAGAGTGATAGCAAAGCAGCTACAGATCGAAACTGTGGCTGTTGAAATGGAAGACCGGCTGGAGAGACCCCCTCCTTAAGTTCTGCGACCTGCATTCTCTGGCAACACTTGATTGAAGAGTCTCAGGACCACACAGGATTACGCCGACGTCAACATTGCCCCAGCGCTCGGACACAGATGTAAAAATTTCTGTGCAGAGTCACACAAAGAAATCAATGCATGGGATTCACATTGTTCCCGCATAACACCAACAAGTACTCAGCTCTTTAGTTACTGAGGTCACTACTCAACTTAAAACAAGTAAAGAATATCATTTACAGAATGACATAGCAAAGAGTGTACCTTTAAAGTTTGGTCTAGCGCCATAATACATTCTCCTCGAAATGGCATGATCTTTTGGGACTAAGTTGTCCTGTGTTAGATTAACACTGGCACTGTGCTGCAACACGTCATCCTTCCTGGCATCTGCAGATTCTTCCATATTTTGAATTCTTTTTTCCCAGAGGTGCCATAGATAGATGACAGGGCCTCCAAATATGATTACACTGGCAAACATGCATCCTACAAACAAGAGGCCTTTATACCACCATGAGACTATGTTCAAAGGGTTTATGTAGAAGATATCCAGCAGGGCCATCAATATGGCAAAGCCAACCACGGACGAGATAACATAAACCCCAGACCACACACGGTTTCCGGTGCCAACTAGAACAGACATGGGGCTTCCCTTGGATGGAGGAGACATGGAAGAGCTAATGCCCTCGTAAAATTTACCTTCTTCCTGCATTATAATAATACTCAGTTCTACATGATTTAAAAATTGAAAAGCGATAGCAGAGAAGTTAATTGATCTGAGGCAAGTTGTATGTCAAAGACACAAATGAAATTTACCAGGGGAGGAACTGATTCCCGAGTGACATAAACAGAGACTTCTAGATTTAGTTTCTCAGAAAAGTTAGGGCAGATCGACTCCGCATCGAGAGTGGAAAGTAAAGGGAGCTCATCTGATTTTTTGATGGCCCAAATGACTAATACATTTTTGGGTACGCATGGTTTCCCTTCCTTTGTAAGATGAAGTATATCACTCAAGATAGCCAAAAAGGGGGATATCCCAATGCCTCCAGCCACAAGGATGAGGTTTTCGTATCTGCCAGAGAAAATAACTCAAGTAAGAACATGCCATTGTCATGATGGCAAAATTTTAAATCAGCAAGCTTTCACCAATGGAATCGAACTGAATGAACTTAAGATACTTCCTAACTTTGGAGAAGTCATCAGAGTCAGAATGTATTCTTTCAAATTGAGAATGGTGAAAATCCATGTAGTTTTACTCATCACTGCTGGTATGCTTCATGCATTATTGTTCTTTCACCATCAAGTATGAAAAATGGACTAGCAAATCATAGCTCGTACGTCAGATGGTAAGGTAATTCATGCCCGTAAGGCCCTTCAACAGAGGCTGTTATGTTGGAACAAGATTGGTTGGGTAGTTCTTTTTCTCCTTCAGCACTAGACATGTCCGATACATTGCCCCTCAATTTTGCTGTCCATTCTCCTAAGACCTTTATGAGGACAGAGACATGATTCTTCCCAGCCAAAGGACTAGAAGAAACACTGAAAGGATGCCATTGTAGCCAAGATAATTCCCTAATCTGAAGGAAAACGAAACTCAGGGCATTGTACTGTAGATCTGCAATGAGATAGGAACAGTAATTTAGTTAATGGAACTTTCTTGAAAAGGGTACAAAACGTAATAATAATTGACTAAATAAAACAGCATGAGAACAATTATTACTTGATGGCTTTGAAAAGACCAATTCTACAGTTCCACCAGGCAGGCACGTTGCTGAAATGACATCCACAGTCCTTCGTGATTGGCAGAATCTCAGAAACCGGTCAATCACGAAGAGGAAAATTCCTCCAGCAGCTATACTGAAAACAAAATCTCCGACATGCAGAGCCAAAAAGATGACAAAGACAATATAGAGTTGGTGCGTGTAGAAGAACAATTCAAATTGCTTCTTCCTCACTGGAGACAAAGATGTCACCCACATCAGTAGACCAGCCAAAAGGCTGATAACCCCAGGTAGATTAGCAACACCAAAATCTTTCCACTCCAGTATCTGAACAAAACATTTTTAGTCAGGAATATGAACTTCAGCATAATCAGGTTTGGTATATGTGAATAATTCCCAAAAAAGAGTTGCCGTGGACCCAGATCACATAAGACATTTTATAGAAGCTAGAGATTGTGTGTGCTGACATTCCCATCTCTTGTTGTCATGACTTGTTGAGACGATGGATAACTTCTTAAGAAGGATATGAAACGCAAAGCTGGAGCCTTGCCCATTCATTAGAGGAAAGGTACAGAAGCTACAATACTTGGAAAATATCTTGTAGCCGAAAAGTTAAGCAGCAGACTTGGCAAGATTTTAGAATTGGGGAGCATCGATATCAGAGTACAATCTTTATTTTTAATATCATTTGAAGATTTAATACAACCTGCACAGTAATTGGCCCTGTTATGCCGGACCTGTTCCCTTCAATTATTGAATTGCAAAAACCATATCTATTGTCTTAAAATTGGTTGTTGTTCAATATGTCAAGCTACCTAGTTTGCTTGATACATGTGACAGCAAGTTAATGAGAGGGCTTCATTCAATATATTGGACTGAGAAAGACATGAAAGTAAAGCTAATTAAGGAAAACTGAAAAACAAGAAAAAGTAACAGTCAGGCATTTAGCAAAAGCACAGTATGAGGGCTCACTTCTTGTAGCAGGCGACCTTGCAGACCCCATGCAATTAAGTAGAATAGCCCATGGAGGGTGAAGACAAACATTGTGAGATGTCCAAGCCAGACGTGATATCGAGTTGCTTGCTCAAAGGGGATGTCAATGATACTGAGAAGAACAGATCCTCTAGTAATCGGCAGGAAGAGAAACGCCAAGAAGTACAGCCCGATGGAACCAAAGCGAAGTCCAGAAAGTTCCAGCATCACTATGCTGCAAAGAATGATGAAATCTTCAGTGGAAAGGCTTTTGTTAGGAGAATCAAAAAGCTGCATACAATAATTAAAATTAAGATCTTGATACATAAATTCAAATGGTACACTGGCCTTGGTTCATTTTAGCCTAAATTTAGGTCAATGGAGAAAGCCTGATCATGAATTAGAGTGAAGAATGAGTAATACCCTTTCGATTCGGAAGGTACTTGGAGCTCAGATATCAAGTTGAGATTCTGCAGGGTATAACCATAAACAGCCCAGAAGAGAAACACGACAAAGATGCAAATCCCAATAAACTCAGCTGCTGAGACTACTCCAAATGGTCCATCGACCAGGATGGGAAATGTCCGTAATCGAAACCTGGGGTATTTGCTAGGCTTCTTCCTGTGATCTCAAGTTCAGTGGCAGTGAGAAATTAAATTTGCACAACAAAATTGCACAGACAATCAAAACAATGACTGGAGGTTCAATTCCACGTACAGTTGGAGCTTTTTCTCCCCAGCAATGATAAGACTTGCTATGGCAAGAAACAAAACAGCTAGAATTGGGCCACTGTATACCAAGAATATGCTTCCTGCAGGTTTTAAGCGCCTCAGGGCTTAAGTGCCAAAATGAGGCAACAATGACAGCTAACTATGCGAAGACAGGTGAGGGAGAGCAAAAGCTGAACCTGTAAGGCCGTATATGCTTCCACTGGTTGCTCCAGTTAAATTTCTCGTGAACTTCTCCGCAGACTCAGAGGGGGAAGCAAATATGATCACAACCCAGAAAATGAAGAGGAGCCACATTACGATGTTGAGAACCCAATTGACGATGGCAGGGGGGCCGACACGAGTTGGCTTCTCAACATCAGTAAGGTTGAGCAGCAGAGGCTCATGAGCAGAGTGCTTTTTAGCCATGCTAAGAGATATGATGATGGAGGGTATTCTGAAGCAGCCTAGGCTAAAACCATAGATATATATAAACTCAGAGAATTCGAGGACACCTCCAAGTCCGAATTATGTGGAACCAGACGATATTAAGGAATTTGGCATGGCATATATCAGTTAGGAGAATTCAAACCACTCACATCACAATCTTAGCATCGCCTCCGAGAAGAAACCATATCCCGTCTCAATGAGCACAGATTGAGCCGGTGGCGTCGTCTTCCCCTCGGCATTCTGTGGCTGAGACAGCGGACACCGGGATTCTTGATACATGAAGAAGACATCAGTCATCGGTCAACCGTACTGAGTGCATTTCGTCTCTAGCAGCGAAGCTGATAAAAGATTCTCTCTGTGCCTTGCCCCTTTTTGATCTACCAAAGTACGATGAAGAAGTGAACAACGAAACCAGGTCCACAAAAAAATGAAAACAGGACAGGGCAATTACTGGTTGTTGGCTGTCCACCCCAGAAGAATCATCCTACGTAGAAGCGATCAGGTCCACTCAACTTCATGCGTACGCGAGAACCTGCGTTGTCATGTCATCCGTCTTCACCTGATCAGCCACATGGGTAGGTGACATTTACGGAAGTGCCCGCTCGCTCGAGCGATAGAAAACTTGGCACGTACGAACCAGCAGCACCTGCGGTCTGAAAAGCCGATGATGAGCTTGCATCGTACGCTTCTTCGTACGTTTGAAGTGATAAAGATGCAATCTTTGGCTTTTCGACTCAAGAAAGAAAAGAATTTGATCGACCCAATGAGCAGAAAAAGATACTATTTTGATTTTTCGACAGGCTTGAAAAACCTTTATACGATTTCGAATGATCCCACTATATCATTTAAACGACTATGAGAAACAAGAGCCTCAACCTAGCCAAAAAAGAGCGTAGACACAGAAAACTTGGGCTCGGGGAAAGTACTCATGTTCCTTTTCGGTCACAAAGTTCAAAGATTTTTCTTCTTGTGGGATTTCGACGAGGAGGGTAGATTGGACGACCATGTTCGGGTCTGATTCTTGGTTATTTCGGCGTCCTTGATTTGATCGTGCGTGGCTTGTGGAGTATCAGGAGTGCTTCCGTAGAAGTAATTATGAAGGTGGTGTAAACTTTCTATACCTTGAAGGAGTGATGCGTCTCATCGAGAAAATGATCCACTTTGAAACATATTTCGCTCGTCTTTACCTCAATTTATGAATTCAATGGCCAGGAATGATCGTTGTCAGATTCGTGCACGCAAAGAATATGGCCTACTGAAAACTCCTATTAATGGGAAAAAAAAAACTTGATAGAAAACCGCCTAGCGTGACAGCTATGATGACATCTGATCCAACATAATTAGGATGACATTTATTGTCCGCGGTACATTGCATTATTAGCATAGGCTTGTCGATGCTCCCAATTGGATCTGCCACGGGTGAGGTAGAAGAGGCTGTAACAAAATCAACTACAGATTAAAACTATGGCTGTTAAAATGGAAGACCGGGCCGAGGGACCCCCTCCTCAAGTTCTGTGACCTGCATTGCTTGGCAACACTTGACTGGAGAGTCGCAGGACCGCACACAATCACACCGATATCAACATTGCCCCAGCGCTCGGCCACAGATTTAAAGATCTCTGTGCAGAGTCATACAAAAATGTCAATGCATGGGATCTCATTGGTCCAGCATAAGCATCAATAGTACTCAGTTCTTTAACTACTAATGAGATCATTCAACTCGAAATGAGCAAAGAACATCATCTCCCAAATGACATGGTAAAGAATACCTTCAAAGTTTGGTCTAGCTCCGTAATGTATTCTCCTGGATACAGAGCGATCTTCTGGGACGAAGTTGTCCTGCATTATATTCACGTGGGCAGTCTCAATCCACTGCAACCGGTTGTCCTTCTCAGCATCCTCGGCTTCCTCTACAGCACGGATTCCTTTTTCCCAGCGATGCCACAAATAGACGACAGGGCCTCCAAATACGATTACACTGGCAAGCATGCATCCTACAAACAAGAGGCCTCTGTACCACCATGTGACTATGTTCAAAGGGTTTGTGTAGAAGATGTCCAGCAGGCCCATCAATACAGCAAAGCCGACCACAGACGAGATGACATAGAGTCCAGACCATATACGGTTCCCCGTACCAACCAGAACGGACATGCCTCTTCCCCTTAATAGTAGAGGCAACACAGAAGAGCTAAAGCCCTCATTGTTGTTACCTTCCTCCTGCATCATAACGACACTTAGCTCTATCAGATTGAAAATTTGAACTGGAATAGTAGAGAAAACTTCACCAGTCTTGAGGCAAATTGTGTTTAAGAGACACAAGTCAAATTTACCAATGGAGGATCTGATTCCCGAGTGACATAAACACAAACTTCAAGATTAAGTCTATCGGAAAGGCTAGGGCAGATCAACTCCATATCCAGAGCGGAAAGTAGATGAAGCTCACTGGACTTTCTGATGGCCCAAATGACAAAGACATTCTTTGGTAAGCATGGTTTCCCTTGCTTTCTGAAATGAAGTATGTCACCCAAGATGGCCAAAAAGGGGGATATCCCACTGCCACCAGCTACTAGAATGAGATTTTCGTATCTACCTGAGAAAATAGTTCGAGTAAGAATCTGCAGTAAAGAGGGTGGAAATAGTCACATAGTGATGAACCTATGGTCATGACGGTGAAAGTTCAAATTGAATTGGCAGAGACTTTAGATACTTATCTTGAAAAACTCAAAAGAGTTAGAATATGCTCCTTCATATCGAGAAGGGTCCAAATTTGCCCAGTTTTACTCATCACTAGTAGTATGCTTCATTTCAACCAAAAAAATTAATAGCATGCTTCATACAGTATTGCTTTTTTGCCATGGTTATGAAAGACTTGTCCGACTAATAATAACACGTACGTCAGATGGTAAGGAAATTCATGCCCATAAAGGGCCTTCAATGGAGGCATTTATTTTGGAACAATATTGGTTGGGCAGTGCTCTTTCTCCTTCTGCACTAGACAACTGGGATACATTGCTCTTCAATTTGTCTGTCCATTGCCCTACGGCCTTCACGAGAACGGAGATATGATTATCCCCCGCCAAAGGACTAGAAGAAACACTGAAAGGATGCCATTGAAGCCACGACAATTCCCTAATCTGAAGGAAGATGAAGCTCAGTGCATTGTACCTCAGATCTGCATTGCCAGCAGGAAGTGACTCAAATACTTGAACATTCTTAGAAAGGGCGCACAAGCAAGTTATGAACGATCCACAGATGAAAGAAAGAAAACTAGAATGATTAGTACTCGCTGGCTTTGAGATGACCAATTCCACAGTTCCACAAGGGAGGCACGTCACAGAAATTACGTCCAGTCCTTCGTGATTGGCAGAATCTCAGAAACCGGTCGATCATGAAGAGGAAAATTCCTCCAGCAGCTATACTAAATATGAAATCTTGGGAAAAATACAGTAGGAGTGCCAAAAGTTGGCATGGAGAGACACTTAAAGTGTCAAAACTTACAAACGGTACACTTAAATGTCACTTTTCAAAAAAAATGGATCACTTAAGTGCTAGGTCGTCGGAACCTTGCCGAAAATCTTACGTGGCTCGCCGGAAATTGAAACGATGAAAAATCAGTGCAAAACGACGTCGTTTTTGCGATGATGTGGATTTTTAAAATTATTAATTAAATAATATAAAATATTTTAAATTTGATTAATTAAAAAAAAAAGGGAAGGGGAAATCGGCGAGGGTTGTGTAGCCCCGCCGCTGCCACCATCGTCGGGAAGGGCCAGCGACAATGGGCGAGGGTCGGCCGGGGTCGGCGGGCCGGCCGGCTGCGGCGAGGGCCCCGCGGCGTCGGGCGAGGGCCGGCGACCCCGGCCAAATTTGGGGGAGGGTCGCGACCCTCGCCCAGATTTGGGGCAAGGGCTGCGGGCCCTCGCCGCAGCCGACCGGGGCCCGGCGACCTCGGCCGACCCTCGCCCACCATCGCCGACCCTTCCCGACGACGATGGGGCGGCGACGGTGGCGGCAACGAGGGCAGCGGCCTCCCTTTTTTTTTTTTAATAATAAAATCGATTTTAATTTTTTTAAAATCGACATGGATAATTTTTCTTATTAAAATTGTCACGTGGAATTTTTATTTTGAAAAAAATGCTCCGTCGCGAATGAAGTCGCCGGAAAATGGACACGTGGCAATTTGGCCGGATTTGACACTTAAGTGATCCATTTTGCTCCGATTTTGACACTTAAGTGTACTGTTTGTAACTTTTGGTATTTAAGTGTCCTTCCGTACCATCTTTTGACACTCCTGAGGTCCGTGTGTCTGAAATCTCCAACATGCAAAGCCAAAAAGAGTACAAAGACAACGTAGAGTTGGTGGGTGTAGAAGAATAATTCGAATTGCTTCTTCCTCACTGGAGGCATTGATGTCACCCACATCAGCAGACCAGCCGAGAGGGTGATGACACCGGGTAGATTGGAAATGCCATCATCCGTCCACTCCACTATCTGAATAAAACATTCTCATTCATGAATCAAGAACTTCAGCATAACCGAGTTCGGCTATATGTCTACTTTATGGAAATTCCCAAGAGATCATTTGAATGGAGCCATAGATTGTTTGTGCATGCATTCTCATCTCCTGTACTGTCACGACTTGCACAGATGGTGCTTAACTTATTAATCAGGAAGCCATACAAATGATGAAGATATAGCTGATTGGAAAGGGAAAAAGAAGAAGAAAGATAACTAAGGCATGTTTGGTAACCAGCCAAACATTGACTACTTTTATTCTTTCGTTCTTCAGGATGAAAAATAAAATAAAAATTTATTTGGTAATATTAGTTTATTTTTATATTCTTGAGACAAAAGATTACTTCTTTGTTCGGAAACAACTTGAGAATTAAGAAATATTCTTTTTTTTTCTTTTTTTTTCTTCTTTTTCTTTTCTTCTTATTCTTCCTTTAGACAGTCCCTAGCCTCGACGATGGCCGATGACCGACCAGACAAGAGCCAGTGACCTCACTAACCCCCGATGAGATTGGGGAGGAGAGAGAGAGGAAATATGTAATAAAATTATTAAAATAAAAGAAATTCTGAGTCATAAAAAAAAATTGAGTGTCGTACCAAAGGCATTTTTATTCTGATAATATAAATTTTGTGCAATTATCAAACAACTCCAAATGCTCAGAAACTCATCCAGAAAACACAATAAAATAAGAACTATTTCTGAATAGATATTATTCTCGAGAACAAAAATAAATATCAAACATGCCCTAACTAAGGAGCACGAGTGCTGGGGGCATACTTTATCTAGCAGAACACTCTTGCATCACCCATATGGTTATGTAACATAGCCCGTGGAGAGTGATGAAGCACATTGCGAGATGTCCAAGCCAGATATGATACCGGGTTGCTTGCTCGAAGGGGACGTCTATGATCCTAAGAAGAACAGATCCCCTAGTGATTGGGAGGAAGAGAAACGCCAAGCAATACATCACGATGGAACCAAGGTGGAGTCCTGAACGTTCCAAAATCTCCAACCTGCAGAAAACGATGAGATACTCTGCGGAAGGGCCTTGTTTACTAAGAATCGAGAAGATGCATGCACCAGTGACTCATTAACACTCGAAATTCTCGACATATGCAGACAGATGATAGACCGGCCATCTACTTAAGCCGCGATGGGAAAAGGTCAAGTGAATTAGTATTACCATTTCCCATTGGAAGGTGCTTGGAGCCCCTCCCACAAATGGTCGAGAATGTCCGTGGCGTAAGCACATACAACCCACAGAGCAAACAAAACGAAGAGGCAAATCCCAATGAACTCAGCTGCCGAGACTACTCCAAATGGTCCGCTGACCAGGACGGGAAATGTCCGCAGTCGGAACCTAGGGCGTTTGCTAGACTTGCTCCTGACATCTCATGTTGGTGGCAATCAGAACTTGAACTTTTGTACGCAAAAAAAGAAAAAAAATGCAGCAACAAAGAGGTGTGACGATCGAAGGTTCGGCATACCATTGGAGCTCCTTCTCTCCGGCAATATTGAGACTTACTATGGCAAGAAAGGCGATGACGAGATTCGGACCGCTGAACACCAAGAATATGCTCCCTGCAGGGGGTTTTCAAACGCCTAACATGGGGCGACAATCTTTGCTAGCTGGCCAAGTTCAAGATTGAGGAGAAATCATTAGAAAGATGAACCTGTAATCCTGTATATGCTTCCGCTGGCTACTTTAGTCCAATTCTCAAGGTACATATTCCCGGCGGAGTCCAAGGGGGATACGAGCATAACCACGACCCAGAAGCCAAAGACAAGCCACATTGCGATGCCAAGAGCCCGTCTGAAGAATGTGGCAAAGGTGGAATGAGATGGCTTCACCTTCTCGGCATCGGCAAGGTTTGGCAGCAGAGGTTCATCAGCAGAGTGCCGCAGATTGGCCATCGGAAGGTATTCTTGAGCAGCCTAGGCAGACAAATACGTAAATATTCAGAAATAACCAATGAGTGGCCCTCCAAATATTAGAAAATGAAGCAAGTGATTGCATAAAAATAGACGACGCCAGATTCATTCCACCATAGAATAAGCCATACTTATATACTCAAGCACTCAAATATTCTATTTCCCAACCCCAATTACACTAAAAAAACTCATATTCAGTATTTAGTCTTCATCGTTTTTAATAAAATATTCTCTTAATCTGATACAGGAATTATTCATATTTTTTCATAAAATATTCTCTTAATCACGCACAGGAATTACAATTTTTAATCACAAAAAAATGTAACTGGCTATATCACCTACAATTACAGCCATTAAAATGAACAAATAGGAAGAGCACCCTTTATCTGCACGTCAACCACCAACTTTCAGTGCGACGATGCACCAGCAGAACTTCTCCATCTTTTCGGCAGGCAGTACGAATTATCGCTGGATGTCCAGGCATTCCCAGAAGAAACTGAGAAATCTGCGGTGGTCTCGCTGCATCGATGCCAGCGTCATCGTCCTCACAGAGTCAGCTAACGGCCAAGTGCATATTACAACCGTGGACATTCGCAACGACCGCTCGCCAACTGAGAAGACTTGACACGTGTGGTCCAGCAACCGGTCTTGATTCCGAGATCGGTTGCATTTGCTGTTCGAGCGAGTATTGAAGGCCATCAGTCTTGAAGAACAAAGTACAGTCGAATATGGCAGGGAAGTTACTGTTCTTATTGGCAGATTCCCTTTGATTGGTGGATTGCTTTGTCAGTTTGTTGCTCTGTTTCTGGGTAGTTTGTGGTTTGATTCTTTGTAGTTGATGCTTGTGCCTTGACATCAGCTTGATTGGCTTGAAGCTAGTCATCCCAAAGGAGTTCTTACAAATGAGGTCTTAACAAAATATCTTTGTTAGAATTAATAATTTAATATCAACTTCTCTCCTCTTTAACAAAGATATTTTATTTTTTTATCCTTTACCAACTTTTGTTTACATATCTTACCAACGGTTTGAATTTACCAACTATTATATGAAATTAACAATTTTTTTTAATATATGCGCGATAGAGACTTCTCTTCAATTAGATTACCAACTAATTTCATGTAACTAACTTTCATTCAATTTGTTCACCAAATATTATTTGTTCATTATTGATTTACTGACTTTTCTACTTGGTTTACCACTTTTGTATATAACTTCTCAGAAATACTTTTTTTTTTTTTTAAAGAAGTTATCAATCTCAATTAGAATAATTACCAACTTTTCTCCCATCAAATTTTCAACTTACCAACTCTTATCTGAGTTACTCATCAATGGTTATATTTTTGTTCCTTAAATTACCAACTTTTCTCATATCTCACACAAAAAGAAAAAACTTCTCTTATATTTTTGCAACTTCTATTATATTTCTTAATGACACTTTATTTTTAGGGAACAAACGCTCCTAGCCTAATGTGCAATGTGATCCATTAACTTTTAATTTATTCGATGTGATCCCTAAACTTTAATTTAACGTGCAATGTCATCCTTGAATTTGTATATTATTTAATGCGGTTCCTAAAATTTTGATATATGTTCAATTTAGTCCATAAACTATATGAAAATATTCAATGTTGTCCCTAAACTTTAATTAATGAAAAATAAATATTAAACATTTTCATTTAATTCAGGGATTAATTGAACATGTACCAAAAGTTTGGAGACCATGTTGAACAAATTAAAAATTCAGAAACAATATTACAAATTATATTAAAGTTGAGGGATCGTATAATGCATTGAATCAAAGTTCATAGACCACATAGCATATTAGGCAAAAGTTCATGGGTCATTTGTGTCATTATCCCAAACTTATTATACTTTTAAAGTTTTGACCAAAAACCCAAAAGCTTACTTTGTCACTAAATATGATTAAGAACAAATGAGCCCTTTTCAAGTGGACTTCTATCCCCACTTACTGTTCTTGGGCGTGGCGTAAACTCCTCACCTTGAGAAATGAAATTAGATCACTTTTCAAGTGGCAAATAGGCGATGGTATGTCTACTTCACTTTGATTTGATCCATGGCTGGAGATGGGCCCCCTTAATTCCATTTTTTCTGATACTTATATCTACTAGTCAAACCTACCAAGAGAAGCAGTGGTAGCGGATTTGTTCTCTCCTGCTGGGCAGTCTTTCTTACAGGAGCTTTCATCTTGGCATATCATGATCCCTTCGCTTAATCAACTACAAGACAGATTTATGTGGATTATGGACCCTTCAAGAAAATTTTCTATTGCGTCTACATGGTCCACAATTAGGCGGAAAGCTTCAAACCCCTATGGTCCTCCTTTGTATGGAATAGGGCCATTATCCCTAAGCACCAATTCCTCTTGTGGCTGATGGTAAGGAATTGCCTTCCCACTCAGGTATTCCTCATGTCGTATGACAAAATTCCTACTTCGATGTGTGCATTGTGCAATTCCAGACCCGACTCGATTGATCACCTATTTTTTGAGTGTCAAGTGTCTAATTCCCTTGCTATGTTTTGGGCTGCCAAGTGTAATTTTTCTTGGCGCTTTCTTTTGTGGAGAGATAATTTGCGTTGGGTTATCAACACATTGTCTAGTTGTGGCTTCTACCAAGAGATCTCTCGATTTGCTTTTGGTGCTTTATGCTACGTGATTGGAAGACTCGAAATGACATAATTTTTCGTGCTCACAACTTATTTATACCTTCGATGAAGCAACACCTTATTAAGGCGGTGAAGGATAAGTCCTTCACCTATAAATCTGTTGAAGACAATCCCAGCAATAGGCAGCTCCAGCGTGCCTGGGGTCCTCATCCTAGTATTGGCTGCTCCTTTGTGATCTGGTCATGTATATGTACTTATTGTATGCTTGCTTTTCACTTTGTGAACGTGGTACCCCCCACTCCAGTGACTTATTGTCCTATTGAGTGAGGGTTGGTGCCATGTTTCACTTCTTGTATAGTCCATTTTGGTTGAAAGTTAATATTACTTACCTTACAAAAAAAAAAAAACAAATGGGCCCTTTTGTTGACTCAAGGAGAAGACATTGCTCTTCCAAACGTTATTTTCATTTTTGAAATTTAGGGAAAAAGTCATCCAGTTTCGAACAGTTTTAAATATTTGAAGTAGTAGATACTAATTGAAAGAATATATTTGAGATTGTTCCCAACCCATCCTAATAATATTCTGTTTCAAAAAATCTCCTTTGAGTGTGTAAAGAGAACTTAAAAATTAGAGGAGGATTAGTAGATCAACGCATGAAGTGCTCAGTCACATAATGCAACAGCGAAACAATGTCCACCAATATACATATGGGTGTCTGGCATTTTAGATTCAGAGCACGCTAATCATCTAACCAGGCATCGTAATACTGCGTCATGCCACATTACAACGTTATCCAATCCTTCAAGATTTCTTGATTAGGTTAATATATCATGAGTACTCTAGGCTTATCATTACTCGCGGATAGGATCAGTCATGAGTTTGGCACGGACGAGATTGAAGAGCATTGACAGGGTCGCTACAGATCGAAACTGTGGCTGTTGTAATGGAAGACTGGGTGAAGCGCCCCCCTCCTCAAGTTCTGCGACCTGCACTGCTTGGCGACGCTCGACTGAAGAGTTGCGGGACCGCACACGATCACGCCAATATTGACATTGCCCCGGCGCTCAGACACGGATGTGAAGATTTCTGTGCAAAGATGGGTATGCGAATCGTATTGTTCCAGCATTAGCATCAATAAGGGTTGAGTTCTTTAACTGCTACCGAGTTCTTTAAGTACTATCAAGAGTGAGATCATTTCCATATAAAACAAGTATATCATCTCCCGAGTGACATGGCAAAATGTACCTTCGAAGTTTGGTCTGGCGCCGTAATGTGTAGTCCATAAAACAGCGCGATCTTTTGGGACTACGCTGTCCTGCATTGTATCAAAATGTTCACTCTGCTGCGGCCTGTCATCCTTCTCACCATCCTCGGCTTCCTCCACAGTGACGGCTCGCTTTTCCCAGCGATGCCATAAGTAGATGACCGGGCCTCCAAATATGATTGCACTGCCAAGCATGCACCCTACAAGCAAGAGGCCTTTGTACCACCATGTGGCTATGTTCAAAGGGTTTATGTAGAAGATGTCCAGCAGGGCCATCAACACAGCAAAGCCGACCACAGACGAGATGACATAAGCTCCGGACCATATACGGTTTCCTGTACCAACTAGAACGGACATGCCTTTTCCCCTTAACAGAGGAGACACGGAAGTGCTAATGCCATCGTCTATGTTACCTTCTTCCTGCATCGTAACCACACTTAGCTTTTAGTTCACGGATCCGAAGCAAATTGTATGTCAAAGACACAAGTCAGTTTTACCAGTGGAGGATGAGATTCCCTGGTGACATAGACACGAATATCGAGGTCCAGCTTATTGGAAAAGTTAGGGCAGATCGACTCTATATCCAGAGTGGATAGCAGATGAAGCTCATTGGAATTTCTTACGGCCCAAATCAACAAGACATTCTTTGTTAAGCATGGTTTCCCTTGATTTGTAAGATGGAGTATGTCACTCAAGACAGCCAAAAAGGGGGATATCCCACTGCCGCCAGCCACCAGAATGAGATTCTCATATCTACCAGAGCAAATAATTCAAGTATGAATCCGCGAAAAAGAGGGGAGAAAAGTTATAAAGAAATGCAACTTACGGTCCCGATGGTAAACACCAAATCAAATGGAAACAATCTTAAAATACTCCCTAATCTAGAAGCACTAGTTCTTTTATGGAGGTCAGCTGTGTCCTTTCAAGGGTCCAACTTTGCCTAGTTTTACTCCTAAGTGATGGTTTCATACGTGATTGTTTTCTTGCCCTTAATCACGAAAGATGCACTAGCAGATCATAAAACATACGTCAGATGGTAAGGGATTTCATGCCCGTAAGGCCCTTCGACGGAAGCTGTTATCTTGGAACGAGACTGGCTGCGGAGTCCATTTTCTCCTTCTGTACTGGACATATGCAACACCCTGTTCTTCAAGTTCGCGGTCCATTCCCCTAAGACCTTTACCTGGACAGAGATATGTTTCCTTCCAGCCAAAGGACTAGAAGAAACACTGAAAGGATGCCATTGAAGGCAAGACAATTCCCTAATCTGAAGGAAGACGAAACTCAGGGCAGTGTACCGCAGATCTGCATCACCAAGAGGGTACCGACTCAAATAGCAGAACATTCTCCAAAAGGGTACAAGGAACTATAATTAACGATCCACAGATGAAGAAAATGAGAATTATTAGTACTTGCTGGTTTTGAGAAGACCAATTCTACACTTCCACCAGGTAGGCATGTTGCAGAAATAACATCCACAGTCCTTCGTGATTGGCAGAATCTAAGAAACCGGTCGATCACGAAGAGGAGAATCCCTCCAGCAGCTATACTAAAGATAAAATCTCCGACATGCAGAGCCAGAAAGATGACGAAGATAACATACAGTTGGTGCGTATAGAAGAACAGCTCGAATTTCTTCTTCCTCACCAGAGGCAACGTAGTCACCCACATCAGTAGACCAGCCAAAAGGCTGATAACCCCCGGTAGAATGGCAATACCTTCATTTGCCCACCCCATTATCTGAAGAAGACATTCTGAGTCATGGATTAAGACTTCAGCATAATCAAGTCCGGTTATGTCTGATTATAGAAATTTCTAATAGAAAGTTACCACAGACACCGATAACATATTAAGAGACACAAGTTTGTGCGTGCATTCACACCTCGAATTCTGTCTTGACTAGCACTTATGATGCTCTGATCCTTAAACAGGAAACGCAAAGAAGGACAGAGGAAAAGATAAACCATTTAAGCAAAAGCAAATTGCTGGGGCTCACTTCATCTAGCAGTTGACCTTCGAGCGCCCATGCGATTACATAGCATAGCCCATGGAGAGTGAAGAAGGACATTGTGAGATGTCCAAGCCAGACATGATACCGGGTTGCTTGCTCAAAGGGGATATCTATGAGACTAAGAAGAACAGATCCCCTAGAAATTGGGAGGAAGAGAAACGCCAAGCAGTATATCCCGATGGAACCAAAGCGAAGTCCAGTAAGCATAAGCATCAAAATCCTGCAAAGAAGAATGAAGTACCCAGTGGAACGGCCTTGTTTACTAAGAATCAAGAAAATGCGTGCCGCAATAACGCTAGAGATTTTTTACACATAATTTCAAATGGTAGGCCGGCTTTGGTTCATTTAAGCCTCAATTTCGGCCAAGGGTAAGAGGGGTAACAATGAATTTAAGCTAGAACAAGGCATACCATTTCCCTTCAGAAGATAATGAGAGCTCCGATAACACGTTGAGATTCTGCATGGTGTAAGCATATACGGCCCATATAGCGAATACAACAAAGAGGCAAATCCCAATAAACTCAGCTGCTGAGGCAACTCCAAATGGTCCATCAACCAGGATGGGAAATGTCCGCAATCGAATCCTCGGGTATTTGCTAGTCATCTTCCTGAGATCCGTGTTCAATGGCAATGTACGAGGAAGTAAATTTGTTCAGTAAAAAATGCAGAGACAAAAAAAGGGACAGTGAATGGAAGTTCAACATACAATTGGAGGTCTTTCTTCTCATCAACCAGAAGACTTGCGATGGCAAGAAACACGATGACGAGAATCGGGCCACTACACAACAAGAAGAAGCTCCCTGCTGGGTGGTTCAAGCATCAATAAGGCGACAACCATTGCTAGTAGGCCAAGTTCAGGATCGAGGAGAGATAAAAAAAGCCGAACCTGTAATTCCGTACAGGCTTCCTGTGGTCGCGCTGGTCCAACTATCCAGGAACTCAGTCCCGGCATCAGAGGGGAAAGCAAAAAAAAGCACGACCCAGAAACCGAGGACGAGCCACATGGCGATGCCGAGAACCCATTTGACGAGCGCTTTGACGAGCGCAGTGGCGAAGGTGGAGCGAGGCGGATTCTCGTTCTCGGCATCAGTAAGGTTCAGCAGCAGAGGCTCATCAGCAGAGCGGTTGTCAGCCATGGAAAGTCGATGCGGCGACGAAGGGTGTACACAGTGAATTCGAGGACGCCCTCAGATTATCTGCAACTGTACAACATTAAAGGGATTAGGCCTTGCATTGCATACAGTCAGGAGGGCTAGTAGAATCCGAGCCACTCGCGTCCCAATCTTAGTATTCTTTGTGAGCCACCCTGCCCGCGCACTCGGGATGTTGACATTACACAGCTAGGCCTCTTTGATATATGAAGAGTCTGTACTGATTGCTTTTTGCGAGATAAAAATCACGTCTTTGTCTCTCTTTTGTGTCCGATCAAACACTAAAAACCAAGGCCACATAAAAATCGGATCCCGCCGTGTTACATCCATCGCTGGTTGTCCAGGAGGAAGAGTACCCTGACAGAGAAGTCAGGGGTGGTCCCCTGTTTTTATGCGTGGAAACTGAAATTCTTATTGTCCTTGTTCATGATGGTCGTCCTCACTGAGTCTATTCATGGCCGCATGCATTAACGCTCCAGCCGGCCCACAATAACTGATCGACCACGACGATCGCCATGGATCCACCGGCGGTGCACGAGGAGTAGTCCCTGTACTTCGTGTTCTCCCCATAAAGTTTGTATGGGAAGAAAAGTTTCCAATCGCTCATCTCCTCGTGCTTTGGGTACTCACTTGCTTTGACAGTCGAAGCGTCAGCCAAAGTCCTCATAACAGCAGCTCTTCATCGTCCTTCATGCCGAGCTAAGAGAAACGTCGCTTTCCGCTACTCCTACTAAAACCTATGCACTGCACAATATCAATGTAAGTAGCACCAATATCAACGCATGACATATGACACAACACACCACCACGTCATTTCGAATCCTAACATATTGGGCAGGCACATTAAATGTATTTTTTTATGCAATAAATTATCATTTTTATTTGATTTAAATCCATAAATAAATAAATTCCCTAGTTTTGGATTGATTGGGTATATGACTTAATTGTCTGTGTATATATATATATGTGATATATTTGTATTTTAACCCTTAATTTATTGAAAATGTTTAAAATTAACCACATGCACATCAGAATAGTGTGTTAGGACTCTGGACGCGTGTGTGGATAGCGTTTCAAAGCTAGAGCTACCAAAATGAACTCATATTCAATAAGGGGTTAGTTAAGTTTTAATAAATGGGTTGCTTATGGTTTGGGTTGTACGTAAGTCAATGATGCATGGCTTGTAAACGGGTTTGTTTTTAAATCCATTTAACTTATAAAAGTTCTTAATTGAGTCATTATCATTCTTTTGAGCATTTTTTTAAATATTTTCATTTTTCAATTTTTTTCTTTTTTTTCTTTCTTTCTTTTACTTTTTTCCCCTACGAAATTCGACACTAAATGAGGGTCGCAGGGCCTCACTAGTTGCAAGCAAGGGCCAAAGCCCTTGCCTACAATGAGCGAAGTTTGTGGCCCTCACCCAATTGTCTAATCGCACTCGCAAGTTTGAGCTTCACCGACCTCCAATGAGCTCATATCTTGCCCGGTCAATTGCCGGTCATCGTCATGCTAGCCCCGGGTGAGGAAGATGGAAACAAAAAAGACAAAAAAAAGAAAAGGAAAAGGAAATATAAAAAATAATTACTATTTTGATTTTTATAAAAAAAAAAAAATTATAAGGCTAAAGGGAGAAAGATAATGTGTAAGCTTTGGGTTGGAAATGTGTTCTAACTCCAACTTATTTAGACCTATTTATTTTAAGTTTTCAATTTTTAAACCCATTTAAATATGCTTTTTAAGATTTAAGTAATTATTTATAACTCATTTATGTTGTAACTAGGTCATTTTGGGTTTAAACCCATTTTGATGAGAAAATATTTAGTGATTTGCAAGCGTCACATCATTAGCTAACATAGTGTGGTGTGCATTAATGTGAGTTGGTGTAATTAAAAATTGACACATTTTCTCTCTCCTCATTTTCATCACAACCACCATCTCTCCAGCCACTCGAGAAGCCATGGTCACGACAGATTTGGGGCATGATCGCACATTCAAGTCAAATCTAGAGACACTGGCCACGAACGAGCAAAGATGATGGACAACTTTCAGATTTGGTGAAGACCCTTGACGAAGGTGAGCACAAAGATTGCGAATTTTCAAATGGGAGCTCGTCCATAGCCACGAACCTTGAAGGCGAGGTCCATGGGAACTTTGCCGGTAGCAACGGTGGAGGGAGGCGCTAGATTTGGACGAGCAACATTGGAGCTGACCATGAGCGATGACAGAGGTGTGGCTTTGGGCCAACTGCAAACGCTGCCGAAAGCGGTGGAGATGGCAACTGGAGGGGTGGTGCTTTGTGATGGAGGAGGATGGATCGGAAGCAACGCTAGAATGGGTGGAGATGGTGGCTGGAGAGGCAGAGCTATGTGACGAAGGAGGAAGAAAATAAAAATCAATTTTTTTTTTATCCCACCTCGGCAGACACGTGTCAATTTATTATTGGATATGAATAAGAAATGCATGCCGTGTAAGTGGCTAACGCGACGCTTGCAAATCATTGAATATTTTCTCCATTTTGACAAGCCTACTAATCCCTAGCAAAGATTTTTTTTTCTTTGTCGCCTATCAAGTTTTTTTACCTATTTTACCGACCGTTTAATTTTACCAACTATTATATGAGATTAGCAATCTTTTTAT
The DNA here is from genome assembly GCA_014182735.1 of Corymbia maculata. Lineage (NCBI taxonomy): Eukaryota > Viridiplantae > Streptophyta > Magnoliopsida > Myrtales > Myrtaceae > Corymbia > Corymbia maculata. Next base: position 23,804,966 of record CM024690.1, read on the forward strand.
TCACGTGCATTACAGAATTTTCTCCAATTAGATTGCTAACTAATATTGCATTACAAACTCTCATTCGACTTGTTAACCAAATATTATTTGTTGTTTTTTTAATTTACTAACTTTCCTACTTAGTTTATTAGTTTTGTATATAACTTCTTAGATTTACTGTAAAAATTTTTTTTTTAGAAATTATCAATCTCAATTAGAATAATTACTAACTTTTCTCCTAGCAAGTTTTCAACTTATCGACTCTAGTCTGATTTACTCATGAACGTTTATATTCTTGTTGAGGAAAGTACAGCGAGAGTGTCAAAAGTTGGCACGGAGGGACACTTAAGTGTCAAAACTTACAAACGGTACACTTAAGTGCCACTTTTCAAAAAAATGGATCACTTAAGTGCGGGTCGGTGGAACCCCGCCGGAAATCCTACGTGACATTTTTTTATTAATTTTTTTGTCTACGTGGCTCGCCGGAAATTGAAACGATGAAAAATCAATGCAAAACGACATCGTTTTTGCGCCGACGTGGATTTTTAAAATTATTAATTAAATAATATAAAATATTTTAAAATTGATTAAATTAAAAAAAAAAAAAGGGGGGAGGGGAAATCAGTGAGGGTTGTGCAACCCTCACCGCCGCCACCGTCACCGCCCTATCATCGCCGGGAGGGCCGACGACGGTGGGCGAGGGTCGGCCGGGGCCCGACGACCCCCGGCCGACCCTCATCCACCGTCACCGGCCCTTCCCAGCGACGGTGGGGCGGCGTGCAGCCCTTGTCGATTTCCCCTCCTCCCCTTTTTTTTTTTTTAATAAAATCGATTTTAATTTTTTTAAAATCTAACGTGGACTTTAAAATTTGATGTTGACAATTTTTTTTATTAAAATTGCCACGTGGAATTTTTATTTTGAAAAAAATGCTCCGTCAGCAAATGAAGTTGCCGGAAAATGGACACGTGGCAATTTGGCCAGATTTGGCACTTAAGTGATCCATTTTGCTCCAATTTTGGCACTTAAGTGTACCGTTTGTAACTTTTGGCACTTAAGTGTCCCTCCGTGCCAACTTTTGGCACTCCTGGGATCCGTGTGTCTATTATTGTTCCTCATATCACCAATTTCTCATATCTAACACAAAAAGAAAAAACTGTTCTTATGTATTAGCAACTTTATTAAATTTCTTAATACACTTTATTTTTAGGAAAAATAACATTAATGGCCCCTAAACTTTGGCCCGATGAGTAATATTATCCAACAACTTTTAAGTAATTCAATGTAGTTCTTGAACTTTTATTTAATATGCAATGTCATCCTTGAATTTTTACATTATTCAATGCGATCAATGGACTTTTAATATACATTCAATTTAGTCAATGAACCATCTGAAAATGTTCTATGTTGTCCTTGAACTTGAATTAATGAAAGGAAAATATTGGATAAGTTGAACATGAAGCAAAAGCTTATGGACTACATTACATATTGAGCTAAAGTTTATGAACCACATTGAACAAATTAAAAGTCTAAGAACCACATAGCATTTTGAATTTAAGTTCATGAAACATTTATGTCATTATCCCAAAAAATTTTAAGTTTTGACTGAAAACTCAATAGCTTACTTTTTAATTGAATATAATTAAGAACAAAAGGGTTTTTTTAGGGTTTGTTTAGCAATCAACCAAACAGTACATTATTCTATTTTTTTGTTTCAAGAACAACAACAAAAGAACAAAAATCTGTTTGGTAACTTTTTTGTTTTAGGAAATAAATTTATTCTCTGGAGTAGATTTTTAAGAGAATCAAGAAGTAAAAAAAAAAAAATTGATTCTTTGTTCTTAGGAACAACTCCGAAATCAAGCCTCTTTTTTTTTCTTTTCTTATTTTTTCCCCTTTCTTCCTTCTTCATCTTCTTCATTTAGTCAGTCACCGTTCTCGGCCACAGTAAGTGATTGGCCATGTAAGGACCGACGACCTTGCCAAGCCACCGCTAGGTTGACGTCACCTAGCCAAGGCAAAGCCGAGACTCGTAGGTGGGCTCACCTAGCCACGACGAGGCTCAACCTTGCTTAGGGCCCGACAATGCTCAGCAAGGTTATCAACCATGGCCAAGTCCAGCGATCGGCTAAACAAAGAAGATGAAGAAGAAAAGGGGAAAAAAAAAAAGGAGAAGAGAAAAATGTACAAAAATTATTAAAAAATTAAAAGATATTCTAATTCATAAAAGAATTTTGAGGTCATGCCAAATGCATTTTTATTTCCATAGTAGAAATTTTGGACAATTACCAAATACTTTTAAATGATCAAAAATTATTCCCGAAAATGAAATAAAAAAATCATTATGAACAAAAATTATTTCCAAAAATAAAATGATTACCAAACACACCCTTATTAACTCAAGGAACAAGACATTACTCTTCCAAATGTTATTTTCATTTTTCAAATTTAGCGAAAAAAGTTATCCAATTTCGAACGGTTTTAAATATTTTAAGTGGTGGATACTAATGAAAAGCATATATCTGAGATTGCTTCCAAACCCATCCTAATGATATTCCGTCTTACAAATCTCCTTGAGTGCGTAAAGAAAACTTATAAAATTAGAGAAGAGGATGAGTAGATCAACACATGAAGTGTCCAGTCACATAATGCATCAGTGAAACAATGTCCCCCAATGTACATCCGGGTGTCTCACATTTTAGATTCAGAGCACACTAATTATCTAACCAGGCATCGTAATACTGCGTCACGCCACATTACAACAATATCCGATCCTTTATGATTTCTTATTTAGAATAATATATGATCAGTAGTCTAGGCTCATCAATGCTCACGGACTGGATCAGTCACGAGTTTTGGTGCGGACGAGATTGAAGAGCAGTGACAAGGAAGCTACAGATCGAAACTATGGCTGTTGTAATGGAAGACTGGGTGAAGCGCTCCCCGCCTCAAGTTCTGTGACCTGCACTGCTTAGCGACACTCGACTGAAGAGTTGCGGGACCACACACGATCACGCCGATATCAACTTTGCCCCAGCGCTCAGAGACAGAAGTGAAGATTTCTGTGCAAAGATGGGAATGGGATCTTATAGTTCCAGCATAAGCATCAATAAGGGCTGAGTTCTTTAACTGCTACCGAGTTCTTTAATTACTACCAAGAGTGAGATCATTTTTATCTAAAACAAGTATATCCACGGCAAAACATACCTTCAAAGTTTGGTCTGGCACCGTAATGCGTAGTCCTTGAAACAGCGCGATCTTTTGGGACTATGGTGTCCTGCATTGTATTGAAATGTTCACTCTGCTGCAACCCGTCATCCTTCTCACCATCCTCGGCTTCCTCTACAGCAATGGCTTTTTTTTCCCAGCGATGCCATAAATAGATGACAGGGCCTCCAAATATGATTACACTGCCGACCATGCATCCTACAAGCAAGAGGGCAGTGTACCACCTTGAGACTATACTCAGAGGGATTATGTAGAAGATGTCCAGCAGGGTCATCGATACGACAAATCCACCCATGGATGAGATGACGTAAGCTCCAGACCATATACGGTTACCTGTACCAACTAGAATGGACATGCCTCTTCCCCTTAATAGAGGAGACACGGAAGCACTACTGCCCTCGTCTATGTTACCTTCTTCCTGCATCATAACCTCACTTAGCTCTTTAGTTCACAGATCCGAGGCAAGTCGTACGTCAAAGACACAAGTCAGCTTTACCAGTGGAGGATGCGATTCCCTGGTGACAAAGACATGAAATTCAAGGTCCAGCTTATCGGAAAAGTTAGGGCAGATCGACTCTATATCCAGAGTGGATAGCAGATGCAACTCATTGGATTTTCTTATGGCCCAAATCACCAAGACATTCTCTGGTAAGCATGGTTTCCCTTGATTTGTAAGATGGAGTATGTCACTCAAGACTGCCGAAAAGGGAGATATGCCACTGCCTCCAGCTACCAGAATGAGATTTTCATATCTACCAGAGCAATAATTCAAAGTATGAATCCACGGAAAAGGGGGGAGAATAGTTAAAAAGAGATGGAACTTACGGTCCTGATGGTAAACACCATGTCAAATGGACACAATCTTAAGATACTTCCTAATCTGGAAGCACTAGGATTTTTATGGAGGTCAGAATGAGAAGGGTCCAACTCTGCCTAGTTTTACTCATCACTGATGGTTTCATGCCTGATGGTTTCATGCCTGATTGTTTCCTCGCTTTTAGTCACAAAAGATGTACTAGCAGATCATAAAACTTACGTCAGATGGTAAGGGATTTCATGCCTGTAAGGCCCTTCGACAGAAGCTGTTATCTTGGAATGAGATTGGCTGCGGGGTTCGTTTTCTCCTTCTGTGCCTACCTTGTTCTTCAAGTTCGAGGTCCATTCCCCTAAGACCTTTATCAGGACAGAGAGATGTTTCCTTCCAGCCAAAGAACTAGAAGAAACACTGAAAGGATGCCATTGAAGCCAAGACAATTCCCAGATCTGAAGGAAGACGAAACTCAGGGCAGTGTACTGCAGATCTGCATAACCAACAGAATACCGACTCAATCAGTAGAACATTCTCCAAAAGGGTACAAGGAACTAATTAACGATCCACAGATGAAGAAAATGAGAATTATTAGTACTTGCTGGCTTTGAGAAGACCAATTCTACACTTCCGCCAGGGAGGCACGTCGTGGAAATAACATCCACAGTCCTTTGTGATTGGCAGAATCTGAGAAACTGGTTGGTCACAAAGAGGAAAATCCCTCCAGCAGCTACACTGAAGAGAAAATCTCCGACATGCAGGGCCAGAAAGATGACAAAGACAGTATACAGTTGGTGCGTATAAAAGAACAGCTCGAATTTCTTCTTCCTCACCAGAGGCAACGTAGTCACCCACATCAGTAGACCAGCCAAAAGGCTGATAACCCCGGGTAGAATGGCAATATCTTCATCTGCCCACTCCAGTATCTGAAGAAGACATTCTGAGTCATTTATTAAGAACTTCGGCATAATCAAGTCCGGTTATGTCCGATTATAGGAATTTCTAATAGAAAGTTACCACAGACACCAATGGCATATTAAGAGACATCTTGTAGGAACCACAAATTTGTGTGTGCATTCGCATCTCGTGTTCTGTCTTGATTAGCACTTATGATTCTCTGATCCTTAAACAGGAAACGAAAAGAATGACAGAAATAGAGCTAATTGGAGAGAGGAAAAGATGACCGTTCGAGCAAAAGCAAATTGCTGGGGCTCACTTCATCTAGCAGTTGACCTTCCATTGCCCATGCGATTACGAAGCATAGCCCACGGAGAGTGAAGAAGGACATCGTGAGATGTTGAAGCCAGACATGATACCGGGTTGCTAGTTCAAAGGGGATATCTATGAGACTAAGAAGAACAGATCCCCTAGAAATTGGGAGGAAGAGAAACGCCAAGCAGTACATCCCAATGGAACCAAAGCGAAGTCCAGTAAGCAAAAGCATCAAAATCCTGCAAAGAACAATGAATTACCCAGTGGTATGGCCTTGTTTACTAAGAATCGAGAAGACGTGTGCCACAATCACACTTAAGATTTTTTATGCATAATTTCAAATGGTAGGCCGGCAGTGGTTCATATAAGCCTCAATTTCGGCCAAGGGTAAGAGGGGTAACTATGAAATTTAACTAGAACGAGGAATACCATTTTCCTTCAGAAGATGATGAGAGCTCCGCTACCACGTTGAGATTCTGCATCGTGTAGCATATACAGCCCATATGCGAACACAACAAAGAGGCAAATCCCAATAAACTCAGCTGCTGAGACAACTCAAAATGGTCCATCAACCAGGACGGGAAATGTCCGCAATCGAATCCTTGGGTATTTGCTAGTCATCTTCCTGAGATCTCGTGTCCAATGGTAATGTATGAGGAAGCAAATTTATTCAGTGAAAAGTGCGGAGACAAAAAAGGGACAGTGACTAGAGGTTCAACATACAATTGGAGCTCTTTCTTCCCATCAACCAGAAGACTTGCAATGGCAAGAAACACGATGACGAGAATTGGACCGCTCCACAACAACAAGAAGCTCCCTGCTAGGTGGTTTAAGCGCCAATAAGGTGACAATCATTGCTAGTAGGCCAAGTTCAGGATCGAGGAGAGATAAAAATAGCCGAACCTGTAATTCCGTATACAGTTCCAGCGGTAGCACTGACCCAACTCTCCAGGAACTCAATCCCTACATCTGCAGTTGAAAAAAAACCGCAATCCAGAAACCGAGGACGAGCCACATTGCGATGCAGAGAACCCATTTGAGGAATGCAGTGGCGAAGGCAAAACAAGGTGGATTCTCGTTTGTGGCATCGGTAAGGTTCAGCAGCAGAGGCTCTTCAGCAGAGTGGTTATCGGCCATGGAAAAAGTTGATGTGGCGACGGAGGGTATCACAGCGAATTAAAGGACACCTCCAGATTACCTGGAACCGCACAACATTAAAGGGATTAGGCCTTGCATTGCGTATATCAGTCGGGAGGACTAGTAGAATCCAAGCCACCCACCTCACAGTCTTGGTATTCCCTCTCAACACCTCTGCCAGCGCTCCCGGGATGTCAACGTTACACAGTTAGGACTCTTTACACATGAAGAGTCTGCACTGGTTGCTTTCTGAAGATAAAAATCATGTCTGCGTTTCTTACTGTGTCATATCAAACAGTAAAAACCAAGTACGCATAAGAATCGAATCGCCAGCTGTCCAGGACGAAGAATCCCCAGACAGTGAAGGATTCTATTCGTCCTTGTTCATGATGGTCGTCCTCACTGAGTGAATTCATGGCCGCATGCATTCACGCTCCCTGATCGACCAAGACGACCTCCATGGATCACCTGCAGTGAGCGAGGAGTAGTCCCTGTATCTGTTGTTCTCCCTGTAAGCTTTGATAGAAACAAAAGTTTCCAATCGCTTTTCTCCACGCGCTTTGTGTGCTCCTGCTTTGATAGTCGAAACATCACTAAGGTCCTTCCCATAACAGCTAAAAAAGAGCCTAATTTTGGGCTGGCTGGCTATATGACCTCAGTGTATATATTTTTGATGGATTTACATTTTGATCCATAATTTATTGAAATAATTCAAAATCAACCCATGCGTGTCGGGATGTTGGACTAGTGTGCCGTTGGCGTGTTCGGAGTTAGAGTTGTCAAATTAAACCCATATTTAATGAAAGGTTATTTAAGTTTTAATAAATGGGTTGTTAATAGGTTCGAATTGTATGTAAGTCTAATGACATATAGGTTGTAAATGAGTTTGTCTTTAAAGTCATTAACTTATAAAGGTTAGGAGTGAACGGTTTCATGTTTTTGATAGATTCTACTTGGAACTTGGAACTTACCATCATATACAAGTTACTTATTTTTTAGAACCTAGAACTTGAAATTACCCTATTACAAGTTCTAAAAACGGTTCCAAGTTCTAACAGGTAATTTTTTTTCATCTTTAGTTAAGTAAAATGAAAATAAACGCAACAATAAAAATGAATAATCATTTTATTATCGATTGCTTAAGAACGAGTGTCATTATGCACCTATCGAATAGTATTAAGAAATTTTACGATTTTTAATGCACCAATTGCTCTTGTGATATGTAGAATCATTATCTTAAAAGAAACAATTGCCCGAATATTGCTGCATCAAATAAGCAATAGGAATTTCCACTAGTCTCATGATTTAAGGAAATAAAATTCACAATCATAAAATAAAAGTTTAAACTAATGGTTTAAGAGTATACACTCATTATCAAATGCCATCGAATACTTTAAGATCACGTGAAGATATAGATTAAGAAAAACACAAACTTATCCTAGGCTTTATGTTACAGATTTCAAGTTCCAAATTCTACCAATTCAAAACCTAACCTACCCATCGAAACAAGTTCCCCAAATTTTAGAACCTAAAATATATCTTACAGATCTTAAAACATGGAACGTACAAGTTCTAATTAGTGCAGTTCTTAGATTCCAAGTTCTACCCCGAAACCATGCTCACCCCTAGTAAAGGTTATTTGTTGAGTGATTATCATCCTCTCGAGCAGTTATTATTTTTAATTTCTGATTTTTTTATATTTTAAAATTTTACTTTCTTTCTTTTACTTTTTCCCCTACAATCCGACTATCAATCTTTGTCAACTACTAAGCGAGGGTCACAGGGTCATCGCTCATTGTGGGCAAGGGCTTTGGCCCTTGCCAACAATACGCGAGGTTCACAACCTCACCCAATTACACCGGCAAGCTCGAGCTCTCTAGATTTGGTGAGGTTGAGCCCACCAACCTCGATGTTGGCAAGGCTCGAGCCTCCCCAATCTAGCAAGCCTCAACTTCGCCAATCAAACAAGGCCAATGCCTCACTAGCCTCAAGGGAGGCCAAGGCTCAAGCCTCATCAATCTAACGAGACTCGAGCTCATCGGTGTCAAGGCGAGCTCAGCCTCACTAGATCTAGACAGGTGGAGTCTCGCCCAAGGTTGGCTCAACTTGTTGGAATTGAGCAAGCTCAAGTGTCGTCGATCTATGACAAGGCTTGAGCTTGCCTATCGCTGACCATGGTCGCCAATGAAGAAGAAGATTAAAATAATTTATTTTTCCAAAATTAAAAATTAAAAAAAAAAAAACTTAAAAGGAGTGCTCAAAAAATCAAATCATATTTTCCATATCAAATTGAAAATATTATCTAATTCATTTTCATATCTCAATCAAACATCAGAAAGTATCATCATTTCTAGAAATATCACAATTTTCTAAAATAAATGGAGCCTCAATAAATCAAATTAGATCTTCTATATTAAATAGAAAATATATTCTAATTTATTTTCAAGTTTCAACTAAAGATCGAAAAAATATTATCATTACCGAAATACCACAATTTTCTAAAATAAACGGAGCCTCAATTTTTAAAAAAAAAATTATAAAATTTATCCATTAAACTTGTAATTATATAGAAGTGTTTTAACAATATAATTTTTTTTAAAAATTTTAAGAAACAAGTTTTCCTAAATTTGATTAAATATGGAAGTGATTTAATAAAATAAACATATATGAATTAGATCAAGTATTGATCGATAAATTTATATTGCAAATAAATTGGTTAATGAATTAATTTAAATCGGACTAATATGGCCTAACCCAAACTTGATTCAATTCACCCATTTTACAAATTTAGCCGAAGTGTTGATACACAAAAAAACCTTGATTGAGTGTCTGTTGTTGCCGATCCTTGTGAGAGAAAAGGAGGAGGAGGAAAAAAGAGTGAAGTGGGTCAAAGGTCACGCCCGGTGGGACTCGAACCCACAATCGTCTGATTAGAAGTCAGACGCCTTATCCATTAGGCCACGGGCGCTTCACGGTCGTTGAGGATTCATACATTATTTATATAAACTCTACATCCCAGTAGAGACAACCACATCATACCAAACAGTATCTAAGGATGTCCCGTGCAAATCGCACGCGAGGGTCCCATGATTCCACGCTAGCTCATTTTTGTGGTCCGTAACCTTGGAAAATACTTCAGGAGTTTGACGACATGAGCATGGATATTAGGGCCCGAAACTTGTCTAGACTTCTTCATGACTCTTTTTCTTATACACCTCATAGATGATACTTTGCATAGAGAGACCATCGTACCGAGTACACTCTTCCTCCGCAAAATGTGAACTTCACATGTCGTGTTTCGTGGTCGGTGCACATAGAAACAAGTTCATGTCAAAGCTCCAGATGACGATTTTCCCATTGCATCTTTCCCCCGGGAAGGATCAAGACAGAGATTGTTCTGGTCCGCTGCCAATCTCCTTGATCAGTGTCCATTTGCACATTCAAAAGGAAACAAGGCGAAAGGAGCAATGATCAACTCGAAGCGTGGTTATCCCTGGAATCATTCTCGTGGGTAATCTCACCTCCGGCAGAATGGCCAAAGCCTTAAGACAACCTCATCATTACCATAAAAAAAGTTCACCAATTACTCGAAACAAATCGAGTGCCTTTGATCTTATTACAAGCAACATGCATCCTTTGCAATACAAGATTGGAATAAGACCACCAACTATGGCAACGATGCACAGCCAAAAGCAATGCCACGCTCCAGCAATTAGTGCATGCTGTCTGATCCGTCAAAAATCTACCACGGACCTGTCAGCGTTCTCCTCAAGCAACATTGCCTCTTATTTTCCCCGGACAGTCCATTCAACTTGTGTGAGATCTGTTCACAACATATCAGAAGATGATCATCAGGCTCTCCACCACAAAACAAGCAGACTAGTAGCATTGAATTTATGGATTATGAATGCTTCACTGAAGTTCTATATCCACAAAAGATATGCAATAAGGATTAGTTTATCGACGCAGATTGTTTAACTAATTTTTCTTGAGGACTTTCTGGTACACCAAATTTATGGCCCTGAGTCTAAGTGTATGGCAGATTCACCACATGATCTTTATGACGAATGGTACATTCATCATTTATTAATTCATTATCAAAGGACACACCTAGGACCCATCACACATGCTCTCCTGGCAAGTCCTCTGGAACCAACAATTTAGCAAGTTAGCTTGCTTTCTCTTGCCCATGGAAAGTTTCTCAGTTTCTGTTGAGTGAAGATGATCCAGATAGCTTAACGATCGACAGGCATAAACAGAGAAGAAAACCATGCAGTAAATTATCAGACGACAACACCCATTTATGAAGTAGAAAGTACTATATATGTGCAGGTCCTGGTTGGCCAAGTTTTAGCTTCAACAAACTGACCAGCTTTAGCAATACCTCAAGGATCACTCGCATGAATAAAAAATTTGATGGTCACGAAGGGAAGAGAAATATTTGTGCATCTTGCTTGAACACGATTTCAAAAGTCTTATCTGCTTACTTGCTTAGTCATGATAGAAGCAATAGGTTCGGATGAGGAGTATAAGCGGAAACTCGACTTACCTGATTTTTCTGCGTTTCCATAAATTCAGCCTGTAAGAATAGAAAATATTTGTCATGAAGTGGAGAAAAGAAAATAGTGATCTGCAGTTTGCCTGCGACAGCATCTCAGGTTGGGTGAATTACCTGTTTTCTAAGTAGTTCCTGATTCATCTTCTTCAGATTTGCGATTTCTGCTTCCAGTTCCACATTATAGGCCTGCCACAAATTTAAGAGACTACAGAGATGAACTGCAGATCCATTTCTTAGTAAAATCACCAAAAAATTAGAGCCTAGTCTAAAAATTATACTCCTATTCCAAGCAGAAGACACAATTAAACCATGATGTTGTATGAAATATGCAAATATGTATCTGAATATCATCTAGGAAAACGGCTTATGTTTTAAGGAGTTCAACTGTCAGCAACAAAAGAACAATACTTGTTCCAGTCAAAGGAACTTTCAAAAGAGTAATATTCTTTAACAGCACTTTTGATGATTCTAAATGATAGTTTCAGCAACTCCGCAGCAGAGGAGCGAACCACGTTAGCTGAAAAATAGAATGACGGCATATGCAGGTTCCAGGCTACACACATGAGATACCCAAGCGAATTACCACTGCAGGATCTTAACTCTTTCTTCGGCTTTCATTACGCAATGTTTCTTGGACTTTATTATAGCTAAAAACATCATATTTTGCTGGTTGGTTTAATAAACAATGGGCTAGCAAGACCTAGCCAGTGAACTTCTCCTAGTCTAGTGAAGAGCATAATCAAAGAAATGCAATTTTCGAGCATCCTGACCTGCTTGCGAGCCCTTGACTTGGCAGCGGACTCCCTGTTTTTTATCATTCTCCTGTGCCTTCTCTCAATTGCTTTCTCCTGTACATCTTTGGATCTTCTTCCACGGCCAAAAGCATAAGGAACTGGTGACAGCGAGGATACGTCTGTACTATTGTTGGAAATTGCATCTGGTGATACCAGATTTGCCGGAGATCCAGCAGCAAAACCTGTTCGGCCCAAATCCCCCAAGCACAGTCCTCCAGCCTGCATAGCACCACCATGAACTAACGCTTTGTTTAACGACGAGGGTGTGATTCCAGTTGCATCCCTTGACCCTGGACTTGCTAAATGACCTGTGTTTGCTAGATGCACGGGGGATGCAAATGAAACGCTTTCTGGCTTTGGAAAAAGCGGAGCCTGTGGCTTAAGCGGCTGTGGCTGTTGCTGTAGCTGAGAAGGTCTAGTTACAATAAAATCTAATGACGAACCAGCAGGCTTACTAGGGAATATGTCATTGTTTCCAGCAGCCGCACTACTGGTGAAACCATTACTAGTGAATCGTGGTATTTCTCCATGAAATCCGTTGTCGCTGGGCCTCGCCATCATCTGTGTGTCCTCCCTCACAACGCCAGCTCTCACTAGGAACTCCTCCAATGTCATCTCTCCCAAAGTCCGTTGCCTTTGTGGCAAATTTATGTCACCTCCTCCTCCACTCCCTTCTTTCACATCCTCCGTCTCTTTGAACAAATCTCTCCACACTTCATCAACTGTTTTTTGACTAAGAGTCCGCGACAGAGTCAATGAACCCTGTCTCAGCAAATTCCCTACTTGACCACCTCCTTCCCCTCTATCACCAGAAGGCCCCATGGTTTGCAGTTGTAGTTGGCTCTCCTCAGCTGTCCATATGTTCTTCAGGAGCTCATCCATATTAATGGATCCGAAATCCTTAGAAAGTCCACCCCATGTGTTCTGAAACTCATTGAAAGTCAAGGAATATACCGAGGGTTGCCGAGATAATGACGGAATTCCCGGTTGAATTCCAGTGCTTCTTTCAGCTGCCGGCACATCAGCTAAGTTTCCGAAGTCCATTTGAGGACCCATTCTGCAAGCTAGAATTTTAACATGCCCACCCGAATGAATTGGATCAGTCCTTAATATTTAATTTGTTTTCTTCCACTCATGTTCAGATCACGAATCAGCCACGAAGAATTATAAATAAGCTAGACAGACTGAGGCAGTGTTAGACTATTCATTCACACATCTTTAAGGTTCAGTTCTGGGAAAGAGCTGCTTATCAAATCATTTAAAAAAAAGAAGTACAAACTGGGAGAACAAAGTGCTTTTTAGCCGGCAGGAAACACCCCGGTTCGCTTGCATCCGACAAAACAATCTAAACTTGAAAGTGGACAAGTCATCAAGAAGCTTCTGAGCATGAAAGAAAGAAATCAATTTAAGTCCGGAGTACGCATACGGTACAGAAATTTCAGATAATCTCAAATTGGCGAGACTCTCGAGCAGTACACGGCATGAATCGCCGGACCCACAAGACTTCTCCCTCAAATTCATTGCAGGAGACTCCAATCAAGTTAAGACGCCGACCACTTGATGAACCGAAGCTCATCAAAAACTAGATAAGGCAAGATCAGCTTCATATGGGAAAATCAAGAAAGAATCACGCCATAAGAAGGAAAAAAAAAAAAAGGTTGGAAATCTGCAAAATAGCCCGACCCACAACCTCGGCTAACTTCACACCTCGAAATCATCACTCGAAAATCTGCAAGCTTTATCACACAGACAGAATGAACCAGATGGGTGGGTTCAAGCAAGGACACGAATCCAAGAACTTTCAACTACAAAAAATTAATTTTTCCCAACCGGATCGCATAAGCGCAGAGAGCAACTATATAAACCGAAGCTCGGCAGCCAAGAAGAACAACAAGAAAACGCAACGCCCCATATTTCCAAATGGAGAATCAAAACTGGAGGCGAAGGAAGCGAGGGAGGGAGGGAGAGGGTGACGGTTCTTACCAGCGATTGCTATTTCGGGTAAAGTGGATTTTCCTTCGAGATCGAATCGAATCTGCTAATTGCGCTGGGAGATGACAAGTGTCGACGTCCTTCTGGACTCCGGACACGAGTCGCCATTTAAGGAGGTCGGCTGTCGAGCTTTCCGAGGATTTTAAAAATCGGATTTTTATTTTCTTTTTGTTTTTTAAAAGCTCGAGAGCCACTGACGATTCGCGACGTGGACCAATGGCGAGGGCGTTGAGACTTGTTTGATGTGATTTGCGGGCCAATGGGATTGCGAAGCGTGGCTCCTTGCCTCACCGTCTAAATGGCAAATCTTTATCGGGCAACATGATGGATATGAAAAAGACTGAACAGCGAATGATCTTATTATGCCCATTAAGGTTCAATATGCATTTCGACCAAAAAAACAAAAAGGTTTAATATGCATGTATGGTTTCCAGCCCGGGTGATAGGTTTGAGAGAATTTTCAAAGTAAAATTATGAATGCATTGAGCTAACATCGAGGAGCGCACGCCTAAGCATGTCAAAGGTGGACCAGTCTCGGTGTCTATAGTCTTTCAAAAAGAAATAAAAAAAGTACCAAAATAGTTTTATGCACATCACATTTGATATTAATTCAATCATAAACATTTCATGATTAAAAGAATATTGGAAATCTTATTATCAAATTGCTTTAGGCTTTGTTTGTTTCGTGAAAAATAAAGCCATTTTCTATAAAATAAAAAAAAGGCAATATTTTTTCATATTTTTGGCCGAAATTCAAGAATGAGCAAGAAAATAATTTTCTCTGTTCAGTATGGAAAATCTCATTTGATTTTTCTTTATGCACTCCTTCTATTAATATATGTTTTTATTTTTATTTACTTTTTCTTTTCTTTCTTGTAAAAAATAAAATTTTAATTCTTTTTCTTTTTCTTTTTTCCTTCTTATTTGGCAACAGCGACACTTAGTGAGCTCAAGTCATGCCAAAGGTCAGCAAGCTCAAGTTACTTGAGGTCAACGAGCTTGAATCTTGCTAGATCAACAAGGCTCAAGCCTCTCTTACGGCTAATCGATAGTTGTTGCCATGGACAGCAACCGGTCAAGGAACAAGCAAAAATAAAAAATAAAAAAATAAAAAATAATCGAAAATTTGATTAAAAAAACAAGAATGAATATTTCATTAATTAAAGACCCAAGCTAGAGTTTGATAACTTGCGCATGGCCTCTATGAATCCAAGTCAGAGTGTCGATAACTCACACGCGACCTTTGTGGACTCAAGGTTGAGTGCTAGAGACTAGAGCTCAAAATGGATGTCGTGTTGGGTGTTTGGGCATAGGACATAGGCACTAAGAATTCAAGCTTGGTCTCAATGGACCTAGACATAGACATAGGAGGCTCAAGCCTAGGTGCTAAGGGCTCGAGCTTAGGAACTAAGGTCCTGAGCGTAGCCTCAATGGACCAAGTCTAATCTTAATGGACTCATGCTCAGGCATCAAATACCTAGTCCCAGTCTCGATAGACCCAAGCTCCACCTCAATGGGCCCAAATCTAGCCTTGATGGACCTAATCCAAGCATTGGAGACTCAAAAACTAGCATTGGGGTTTCCATGTTCAAATATCGAGTTTCGCGTCTAAGCACAAAAACCTAATCATATTTTGGAAAAAAAAAATTCAACATTTTCAAAGAGGAAATTATTTTCCTAAATTTATGCATAGTTTTTCCGTTGAGAAGGAAATTATATTGACTCATTTTCCTAAGTGAAATGAATGTCGAAAAATGAGGACAATTTTCATGAAATGAATGAAGCCATCTACGTGGTAGTATTAAATGAAAATCGCTAAAGCCAACGCTAGCGTCTTACTTAGTACATCATAGATGACGCTAACGTGGACATATATTTAATAATATATTTTTTTCTTTTTTCTTTTTTCTTTTTCCATCATTTTGGCCAATGAGAATTGTCGATGACCCTTACTAGCCGCAAGCAAGACCACAAAAGCCCTTGCCTAGAGCCTTCATGGCCTATCAGCTCTAGGCAAGGCAGCCCTTGCCTAGATCTAGTGAGGGTATGAGTGGAGGTCATGACCCTTATCAACCAAAACGAAAAAAAAATAAAGAATTATTAATATATTATATCAGTGTGAGTTTTATTATGCAAGATAATTGATATTTATATCAGCGATTTTTAATATAAATTGATTAAATAAATTAAATGAGTATCAATATAAAAATTTTGAGAATTAAATTAATATAATTGAAAGATTAAAAAAGATTTAGTCGATAAAAGGTTGATAATTGAATCGTTACCGTTATAATGGGTTTACGATCCTTTCTGGTATTTAAATGGTGAAGTCGCGGACCGTCGTAAATGGGGTGGGCTATTGGGACCTCAGTGCTCCTTCCATCTCTCCATCTGACAACATCCAGCGTGCTATGTCGACAACCTCTGCAAACGAACACGACAGTGATTGGCGGCGAGTTTGTCGGTTTCGACTGCTTTCGCCCTCTATCGACCAATAAGATTTGCCTTTGCTTTGGACAGTGAATGAATGGGATGGGATGGTAAGCCAAAGAGCTGACGGGTCATGGACCTCTGAAAATTGGGCAAGTGTCTCCATGACGTTATTGCTGCTGAGCATATTCGGGCAAGGAAGTGGAAGTGGAAGTGGAAGTGGAAGTGGAAGTGGGTGGAACATGCAGCACTTTGGCCCACGCCGCAAGCACACCCCCCGGCCTAGAGATTTGTGAAACCGCGGGAGCAGCACCCACCCTGACAGATTTTGGAGCCACATGACCTCACGAGTTCCCACCACAACACCAAAATTCTATATCTCATCAAAGTTCAATAAAAATTAATGTCAGATTTTATTTTTTTATCAATCATCTCCTACTTATATTATAACTTTAATTGTCAGACTTTTATTATGCTTCATTATAAGATGCAAAAATAAAATTAAAATCTCCATCTAAAATTAAACCATCCTTATTTCAATTCCTTAAAAATGTGAAAATTCAAATCCTCTACATTTCTCTCCCATATAAGAAGGGTAATTGGTAAGATAAATCTTAGTGATTAGATTAACATGCCATCAAATTGTAAATCGTCATATGTTAGTAATTATAACTCGATTAAGATATTTAACAAATCTAGAAAGGTTGGTACTTCAAGTACTTCATGGAACTTCTTTTCATCTTCCAATCAAGTACCTAAACCTTTTATCGTCTTCCAATCAAGTACACTGACTTTTCGAACGTGAGTTAATGCGAGATCCTTGTCGAAGAAATTGCCTCATCGTGTGCCTAAGCAAAAGTAATGCCATCTCCATTTAGGTATTGGGTCATGAGGAGAGAGGGGGGTGCTGTTGACTCGGACAATCTTGACCATCCAATATGACAAGGAAATCACCTAATATTTCCAGCGGCATATATCGTGATGCCTGCAAAGGGTATGCTATGGTATTGAATACCAAAATTTGATCGAAGAGTGCTGTGGACTTTTTCAAGTAATAGGACTACATGCGAAGCGGATGCTTCAGAAGTTAAATGCTTCTTCGTTTCGATGATGTGATGTGCAATTAAGCGGATTTCGTTTCGTTGATATGACACAATATGAGAGAATGTTCTCTACATAGACAAAAGGCAAGGAAGCAAGGTCGGTCATTATCTAATCAAAGCGACGGGGGACTTTGGCGTGCACTGCGAGCCACATTGCATGTGAATGCAGATGGACGAGGCCATGTCAATATCATATTTTAGTCCAAAAATATCTCGATTATTATTATATTTCTATCTAGTATTACATAGTAGATATAAATAGAATCAAACCATAGTAAATTATATATCATATCCCTGGTAAGCCTGGCTCCTCCTCCTCCTCCGTGTGCTAAGTGGTGATGGGCGCTTGCTCTACAGCCAAAAATTCTCGAGCTTATATGTGGTGCGTGGATGTTTAGGTCGGCTGCGTCAAAATATCTCACCGAATAATTGTCTACTTTAAATAATATAAAAAAAATGCAAATGGTTTTATAACAAGAGTTCAACTCATTATTCTCAAAATTATAAATCATTTTGAGAATTTGGCAGGAAAATGAATAATTTTTCAAAAAATTTCTAAAAATGATCTCTTCTAAGAATTAATGAACAAAAATTAATTCTCATTATCCATGAAAATATATAGATATAAATGGTTGTTAGTAATGAAAATATTTTTGATTGACCGGTTATTTTAAGTGATGAAAATGATTAATTTTAGGATAATATTTTTCAAATCATTTACTTTCCACGAAATAAACGGAGCTCGAATATAAACATAAATTGCTTCACTTGGTTTTTTGTCCATATTTTGAGAATCCTCGGTGATTAGGCAATATATATCGTGAAAAATTATTATCCTATTCGCATCATGAAGTTAACTTCTTGAAACTAAAGCCTAGTGATTGGATTCGCTTGAATTACTTTGTTCATGGGATAAGAAATAAGTTAGTTTGGGTAGCAAATATCATGAATTATACAAAATTAGGGTAAGAGTAATAGAGTGAATTCTGTTGGAGTGTGGTTCATGCTCTCCATCAATAGGATGGCACAAAGATCTCGCTTCGTGATGAGCAAGCAGGGGTCCGAGGGCTACCTCAACGAGGCGGCGAGGCAACACTCTTGACCCGGCCAAAGAACCTTTACAATTAAAACCCACATCTTATTGATAATTTTGGTTCGAGTCCATGAATAGATACTGGTAGGAGTATCAACAATTCAATTCGGTTCAAATTTTTAGAAAAACTGAATCGAACTTATAGTGTGTGAATCCGTCTCGAACCGAAAACAAATTGAATTGAAAACCCGATTCAGTTTTGCTATTTTTACTCTATTTATTGGAATCGAACTAAATAAAGGGTGAGAAAAAATAGAGATTTTAAGTTGGACGTTTACTTTTTGTTGAGAATTTTGGTTCAACTTCGTTAATTGAATTGAATTGAATTGAACCAGAAAAAAGAAAGGTTAGCTTTTTGGTTGCATGAACTAAAAATAGAACCGAACTGAAAATGCATAAAAATTTAGTTCAGTTTTAACAACCTTAGCTACTGGATATATGTATACTCTCTTTCTCTAGAGAGATATGATGTGTTAATTATGGTTGAATCTTTTATTGGATGTTACCCTAATTTAAAGATAAAACAAAGATAAAATCTTATGTCTCGAATTCTCTTTCTACTTTTATTCTCTATTTTACCGTGATTGTACGTTGAATCATAACAAATTCAACAATTAATCTCATGCCAAAAAATCATTATATACGATTTGTTATCACACCCTCGTGCCACCTATTCGAATCAAGGTCCTAACTTAATTAGGTCATTGGCCAATAAGAATTTCATCAATCTTGAAAATTAGTCGAATGAAATCCGAATCATCTGCTTATTAAAAGTAAAAATAATAATAAAGAAGACAGACTTATCTATCAATTTGTTAAAAAAAATTATTAGGGATTTTATTATATAAATTGAAGAAGGCGGATAATTAAGAGAATCAAAAAAGCAAATCAAAGGATATTTTATTGAGGAGGCCACCAGATTCACAGCTCAGCAAAAGAGGAAACGGGGGTCAACTTGCTTATCTGGACAGAAGGTACCAGAACCAATTCTCAGCTTACATGTCAAGCAAACACCAGCGAAAACGACACCCCACGACACGTCATTGACTTCCGTTCCTCTCTCTCTCTCTCTCTCCCTCCCTCCTGAAGTTTAGCCCTACTTTTGGCGGCACCCCTAATCGATCTGTCGATGCACTTTTTAAAGAGAAGAGAAGATAAAGTCGATCAAGCTGTACATGCCGTGGATTTTGTCAATTAATTTTTATTTTTTTTGAATAACTCTATAATGATCCCTCCAATAACATAATAATTTTAAAGGGTTAGTTCAAAACTTAAATGGACACCCTTTTTATTTTTAAATCAATCAGAGACGATGATAACGACTAGCAATATTCGTAAAAATAATAAGAAAAATTATCAAATCGGTCTTAAACGCATTATATGGATTCAATCAAAAACTTTTGGTTCGTCAATTTAATTCCAAATTTTTGTGTGAAATTTTAATGTAGCCATTCCAATTAGCTTTCGCTGGAAATCGTCGGCATGTCAATTTAGTCAACGATTTTCGATAAACATTAAAAATTTTGCACAAAAATTTTATGACTAAATTTGCAGGACTGGAAAATATACAAGAGGTAGACACTCAAATTATATAATTTCCCCTAAAATCAGAAATTATATTAATCTTTATTTAAATGACTCCAGCCACATATATATAGTACAATTATTATGTCACTTTTCCGAGGCGAGTGCATGTCATGAAGTTACTCCAATTATAATATGACTTAGGTATTTGGAGAAAGGGAATATGCCAGCAGTCAAATTATGGCAAGTCTGCAGAGGCACAGATTGTCCCTCGAAGATTCCAACGTGGCCTTAACGGATTGATTGGATTACCAAATCCTCGTTCGGTCGTAATAAATCGGCGATATCTCGTCGCCGAATTTCTCGATTCCTCGCGCTCTCAAAAACGGCAACTGGTCCTCGTGCCTCCCTATAAAGCCTCCCTCGCCCTAAGAAACATCCTTAAATCTCGTTATTTTCTTGTTCTCTCTCCCGACTTCTGAACCTTCCTGCCCGGCAGCCATGTCGAGGCCCAGTAGCGCCGCCACCACCGCCGCCGCCGCCGCGGCGCCGCAGCCCCCGAGGCTGGCGGGGCCACAGCGGCCGCTCCACAAGCAGCACTCGTGGTCGCCGGACATGCTCCGCGAGGAGGCGTGGCAGAGGAGGAAGGGGAGTTTCAAGGGCCGGCGGCGGCACGCGAGCGTGACGGACGACGACCTCAACGAGCTCAAGGGCTGCATCGAGCTCGGGTTCGGGTTCGACTCGCCCGCCGACGGCTGCGGCGTGGACCCTAAGCTTTCCGACACGTTCCCGGCCCTGGAGCTCTACCATGCGGTCAACCGGCAGTACCACAAGAGCCTGTCGAGGTCGTCGTCGGTCGAGTCGTCCCTGTCGCTGTCGTCGCTGGCCTCGGACAACGACGCCGAGAGCACCGGCTCCATATACGACCCAGGTACGCACAGATCGACGAATCGAAAGAAAATCGAACGTGAAGTGCACGCATCGTTCCTTCTTCCTGACGCATTTTCTCGATGCGGAACTGTAGGTGATGATCCGGGAACGGTGAAGACGAGGCTGAGGCAGTGGGCGCAGATCGTGGCGTGCTCCATCCGGCAATCTTCGTCTCCTTCCTCACAATGATCAGCGGCCCCGGCGACGCCTAAAACCCAAGTGTTGTATATAGGAATTTGATCGATATACAGGAATCGATAGGGCTTTCATTCAATTTTTTCGATCAAAATTCCATTCATGACATTCCTTCTCTCCCTTATTTTCTACCCCTTTTTCTAGAACTAAGACATCGATAGAAAAACACCGATTAATTCACTCTTATCTGGGTATTATCTGCAAATGTTAAATCTCTTTTTGAAATCTTGTGATGACGATGAATGGAGTAGGAGAAGGACTGTCAATGGGGGCTGTCAGTCTTTCGCTCAGACTTTCTTTCCTTCTTTTGGGAGCCACAAGGATGGCAAGACAGATCAATATTTTTGGATCTCTTCGGGAAAATTATTAGCTGGCAGAATAATGTTAGGTTTGCGTGGGATGCGGTTCGTATATGGTCAATGTTCTTATTAGAGGAAATATCTGATATATTACCTAAAAAGAAATTATTTTGAATTCTTGATAAATATGGCAAAACAATAAACATGATAGAGGTTGAGGTTAACGGTTCAATTGAGATGTGAGAATTGATAGGATAATAGATGTGGAACTGTCCGATCATAGTCAATGTTCTTGTTATAGGAAATATCAAGCATATTTGATAAATATGGCAAAATAATAAATGCGATAGAGGTGAGGTTAACAGATTGATTGAGACAACTTGAATTCAAGCCACTCAGACCACTATAGCTCCTTGCAAGTCCTTTAGATTTGCCACGCGTTTGATTGGACGATCGAGGTGAAATTGTCTGATTTGTCTATAGTCAATGTTCTTATTAGAGGAATATTAGATATATTATACACAAAAATTGTTTATTTTTGAATTCTTGATAAATATGGAAAAAATAATAAATAAGATAGAGGTCAAGGTTAACAAATCGATTGAGATGTGATTCGAATTTGGGATGACACCTTGCCTTTGAGAGAACGATAAAGGTGGAATAGTCCGGTCCGTATATAGTCAATGTTCTTGTTATAGGAAATATCGTATATATCTGATAAATATGGCAAATAGTAAATATGATAGATGCGAGGTTAACGGACCGATTGAGATAACTTGAATTCAGGCATACTCCAACTACAACATAGTTCCTTGCAAGTTCTTTAGATTTGCCATGCCTTTGATCAGACGATGGTGGAAAAATTGTCTGGTTTGTATATAGTCAATGTTGTTATTAGATTAAATATTAGATATATCACACACAAAAAAAATTGTTTTCAATTCTTGATAATTATGGCAAAATAATAAATATAGTAGAGGTTGAGGTTAATGGGTCGATTGAGATGTGACTCGAATTTAGGCCGATGCATGCCTTTGATGGGCAATAGAGTTAGTGTTCTTATTATAAGAAATATCGGATATATCTAATAAATATGGCAAAATAATAAATACAATAGAGGTGAGGTTAATGAACCAATTGAGATAACTCAAATTCAGGCGACTCAAACCACAATATAGTTCCTTGCAAGTCCTTTAGATTTGTCATGCCTTTGATTGGACAATAGAGGTGGAATTGTCTAGTTTGTATATAGTTAGTGTTCTTATTAGAGGAAACATCGAATATATCGCACACACAAAATTTGTTTTGAATTCCCAATAAATATTGCAAAAGAATATGCACAATAGAGGTTGAGGATTGAGATGATTCGAATTTAGACAACTCAAACCACAATATAGTTCCATGCAAGCCCTTTACATTCGCCACGCCTTTGATTGGATAATAGAGGTGGAATTGTCTGGTGTGTGAGGATTGAAGAAAAATTATACAATCAAACTGGATATATATGTTTTTACTTGTTCTTTCGGGCTATTCCGCAATGCAATTTCTTGCAAAATTGCTAAGTTGGGTATGCACGAACATGAACATTAACATGTAGCATCTACCTATCTAACAATTGAAGAACGAAACTTTGGGGGCTGGGGGTTTATGTCACGTCTCGCGTCCTCCTAATTGGGAGTTTTATGCTGCTGTTGAATTGGATCATGGGCAGCACGTCTATCTACGAGGCGTGCCAATACAAAAAGATGCAAAAAGTCTTGGATTGGGCCCGCTCGAACGTGGGTGGGCTTCTTCTTGCGCTCGGGAACGAATCTCGGAAGTCCTTGAGAATGTCAGGAGAAATGGGCCAGGTCCGAGGCCCAGTTCGGTCGCCAGACGTTCTGCTGTTACGTGACGAATCGATCGTTCCGTCTCACCAAGCAAATCTCCACATTCGCTCAAACGTTCTGTCTCGGCTAAGCGATGAAACGTGCGTGAGAACATCCGCCGGTGAAATGTTTCATTCCGTTGTGAAGGCGAATGTTTTGTGACACGAATTCCTGATGATCTCATCCTATAATAGTACAATCGGCAAATCGATTTTCTCTAAATAGATAGTGGAAATATCGTGATGACAGTACATATGATTAAGTCAATTCATCTATATTGATACGGTAAAATGATTGTGACTAATTTCTAAAATATTCATGAAGTTTTCTTACGAACAACAACGTTTGTGTTTAGTATGATGCTCCCTTCCGTCTCTCTTCCATTGGTAAATCACCTTCCTTAACGACAATGAATTATCAAATGATCTAGGAAGAGAACACTAGAGACATTGGATGATTATGTAAAAGAAGTGGATGGGGATGATGTCCGAACGCACGACATGTCGCTGCACTATCAGAAGCCGCGACAGCCACATCAATGATCTCTCCAAACTAGCCTATTACACCTTTCCAACTAATGCAGCAAGTTCAAGTGTTGTCTTCAATGATTAAATAGACCATCAGCCATCGCCAAAACCTACAAGAAGACCTCCCTGAAACTTCACATCTCAGGCAACCCACTTTTCTCAGGCAACCCACTTTGATCGCCAGGCCTACCTGCTCTGGGCGCTCGTGGCACTGTGCGCTTCTTCAGATTTCTCTGTCTTTTGCCGAGCGATCGGTAGACCTGCCTGAGTCTTTATGGGGGCTGAAGAACACCCGCCCGAGCCGGAACTTTCGCTCGTGCGCCACTGGGGGAATACGAACAGTGAGTATATTTTATTTTATTTTTTGCGTAAATTTGAATATTCAATGAAATTCGTTTGCTTGCATTGACTTCCACGGAGAAAAATCTCTGCTTGGTTGCTCTTGACCTCCCCCATAACAGTGTCCTCTTCTCCCCGTTTCTGATCGTCCGATGATATTGAAGAGGAGACGAGAAGCATCCCGAGACCCCGGTTCGCTTTCTCGAAGTAACCTCGATCTCTCCCCGGCTCTTCTGAGGGAAGGGGTGGTTCCGGACCCGCGTCGTTTCCGGAGGAGATGATGGAGAAGTCGCCGAATCCTGCTTCGAATCAGAGATTCTCCAGAGGCGCGCATACCCACGATTCCCAGCCCATCGCCAATGGGATCCCGGCGGCGCCCAAGAGGAAATGGACCAACTTCATGCCTCTCTTCGTGATTCTCGTGGTGGTGGCGGAGATCGCGTTTCTGGGTCGTCTCGATATGGCCAAGAATGCTGCTCTAGTCGATTCTTGGGCCGACGTGTTCCACCGTTCGCATCCTGGGGGCGAGCTGCCCCTGACCGACGACGATTTCCCCGTCGCGGTGGAGGTCGCTGACCGGAGTTCGGGGTCGGAGACGGAGAGCTGCGAGGAGTGGTTGGAGAAACAGGATGCCGTGGTTTATTCTAGGGATTTTGGCAAGGAACCGATTTTAATTTCTGGTCATGAGGAGGTTCGTTCTATGTTCGTTTGTTGGTTTTATGTCAAATTGATTCTTGCTTGATCCATTAAGTTCATGAATTTTTCTGCGTGTTGTCTTAAAGAGAATGAGTAACTATAGTGGATGCTTTAAATTTTGTGCGTTTGGCCACTTATAGTGTGTCGATTGAATGGTTTGTGTAGTTTGCATTCTTCATTTTCTGAAACTGACAAGGAATGGACAAGCAAGAAATAAATGGTTAGCTGCTGAGTTATGATTCACAAACAAAAGGAAGATGAAGGCTAGGAATTGTACCTCTTTATTCTTATCTTGGCTCTCTTCCATGTTTACTTCACTTGGACTAATTCATGTCCATGTGAAGTTGAGCTTTTCAAAACCGAGCTTCTAGAAGGAAACTGCCGCTATAACATGGCATTGAAGTTGCATTTGTGGGGATGTCTAAGTTGGGCAGTTACTGTTTCTAAATCTCCTCTCCTCTCCTCTTCTTCCTTTAGCTGGTAAAAGTAGGAACTCAAGCAAAAGCTCTAGTTCCACTCCCTTCAATATGGATTAGTCTTAGCTATGTGTTTAAGCATTATACTCGAGATGTTGGAGTTCCTCTATATGCTTTAATAGCTGTGGCTCAACTCTGTTTCAGGAAATGTCATCATGAGTTTTCAGTGTGTTTTGGTTGGAATCCTTTATTGACACTCTGTCTCTATACTTTTTATGATATTTTTCTAAATTTTAGAAATTCCTTGGCATCCTTAATTAACACAGGAGTGGAAGACATGTGCTGTTGGATGTAAGTTTGGGTTCGGTTCAGATAGGAAACCTGATGGGCAGATTGGATTACATGGGCAAGCCGGAACAGCTACTATACTTAGATCGATGGAGTCTTCACAGTATTATGCAGAAAATAATATTGCTCAGGCACGACGGTGGGTAAGCACTATCTAGGTTGAGTTGATTGTACTTTTGGTAGGTGTTGTAGGTTCAAGAAAATTCTGCAGTCCCCATATTGGAGTTCCTTTATTGCTATCGTATGTTGGACAGATGTTGTTGTGATATAAGCTTTTTGAAGAATTAAGGGAAGCAATGAGCTTGGTGTAATTCACCCCATGCATGAGTGCTTACCCATTAGAGAAAGCGGAGTCGCGGGTCCCCGGGGGGTGGTGTGGGGAGGGGAGGGGAGGGAAGGCGAAAATGGTTGAGACTGTTGTTTAGAACTGAAATCATTTGCTTGTCATGTATTATCCGGTAATTTCATTTATTGTGACTGTGGAGAGAAGATGTAGCCTTGGGGTCTTAGGCTGCTAACACCATATAACATGGAAAGAAGGTCAAAATAGTGTGCAAGTAGTTATTTTATAACGAGGGGCAGTCTTGTGTATCTCACAATCGTAAATCTCATTTATCACCAAGTATCTGATAATTAATTTTTAGCTGTCAAAACTGCGTTTCAAAACATTCTCCATGATCTGTCAATGGTTTACCCAATCATTAGATCTAAACTCAGGTCTCTGCCAAACAATCTCCTGCAATGAATTAGTGTAATCTGGAAATTGTCATGTTAACATGCATAATTCCGAAATCATTGTGTTTGTTTTACTGATCCAGGAGATCAAACTTTTGCTGTTATTAAGATAAGAACATGTGACAGAAGGGACAGAATTGTTAATAGATTAATTACATAGATTACGATGATTATGACTGATGCTGCCTCTATGTAAGTGCACTGGATTATAATGCTAGCAGAATGACTGGGTTGCTTGCATCACTCTCCACTCCTTTTCTTGCTATTATTCTTTATTGTGATCTTAGATGTTTGGTGTTACAGGAGAGGTATCGATGTTGTGATGACAACTAGTCTTTCCTCTGATGTTCCAGTTGGATACTTTTCATGGGCTGAGTATGATATTATGGCTCCCGTGCAGCCAAAAACTGAGAATGCCGTCGCAGCTGCCTTTATTTCTAACTGCGGGGCTCGAAATTTTAGGTTGCAAGCTCTTGAGGCTCTTGAAAAGACTCAAATAAAAATAGATTCATATGGTGGCTGCCATAGGAACCGAGATGGGAGAGGTGAGTGTTATTATCTTTAGCTGCTCAATCTGAAAATGTTAACTGTTATATAATAGAAATATCTGTTAGTTTAGGTTGTATAACATTGTATGCAGAAAGAAATTGTCATTGTCACCGTCACTGGACAGCATCTCTTTCTTTAAATCCTCGTGGCTTCCTTTGGCCTTGTTCACACGATAAACAAATGGATTTGGGATGTCATGAGCAAACTTACACTTCTGTTAGAATAATGGAGGTTAGCTCTATGCTGTTCCATGAATCTGTGCATCTCACTCATGCATTTTAACATCTGAGTGATTCATCCCTGTATATTCCATATGGAACTTGAGCAATGAAGATTTGTTTTAAAGAGTAGGGCCAGCAGCAATCGACTCTCTGACCAACCTAATTAGATTACTGTGAGAAATTGAACTCCTTATGAGTCCAAAAGTTGAGAAGCATATCGTCCTGCATGAAGTATTGGTGCTCGAATGTGTGAGAATCCTATATCTGCAAGTTATTTTTACCAGTAATATTCCCAAAGGGAACAGAGAACAGAGTTGGATGGAGCTATTCATATCTTTTGTAACTGTGTTTATTGTATTTTGCAGTAAACAAAGTGGAAGCTCTGAAGCACTACAAGTTTAGTTTGGCTTTTGAAAATTCTAATGAAGAAGATTATGTCACTGAGAAATACTTCCAATCGCTTGTTGCTGGTAAATGGTGTTCTTCGTCTTTTAAGTTCTCCCGATAGATATATCTTTGTTGAAAACTCGATCCACTCTCCCATTTGATCTCCTCAGTGATCTCTCTTTTTGGGATTTCCCAAATTTGAATACCAAGTTATCTGGATTTCAGTACACAACTTTCTTTCTTTGGGGCAATCGCTTGGATTATGTTGGTCCATTGAGCAAGTTTGTCCCATACAAACATTGGCAAACATATCCTGTCTGTTTATAAAATTTGAGGAAATCAATTACCTATTAAAAAAAAAAAAACCTATTAACTGTGTCCCAGTGCCGAAATAGTTGTGACATAACGAATTCTGCAGGTTCTGTTCCTGTGGTTATTGGTGCACCAAACATTGAGGATTTTGCACCAGCTCCTGGTTCATATTTACATATCAAGGAGTTAAAAGATGTTCCAGAAGTTGCCAAGACAATGAAGTACCTCTCAGAGAATCCCGTTGCATACAACCAATCATTAAGGTACTCCCCCCCCTCTCTCCTAAAACACAAAAAAAAAAGCCCAAAAAAAGAAAAACATGCGCCCACAAATAATTACTTTTGTTTGTTCTTTCGTTTATTTTGTATAATGCTCATATTGTTCTGATTCTGAAGGACTTCTAATATGCATGTGGCTCTAATAGGTGGAAGTATGAGGGTCCATCTGATTCTTTCAAGGCCCTCGTGGATATGGCAGCTGTTCACTCATCATGCCGACTTTGCATTCATCTTGCTACCACGATTAGACAGAAAGAAGAGAAAAGCCCAGGTTTCAAGAATCGTCCATGCAAGTGCACTCGAGGCTCAGAAACTGTATACCATTTGTTTGTGAGAGAAAGAGGGAGGTTTGAGATGGTATCCATTTACTTGCGGTAAGTGCCTTGATATGTATAAAACAATAGCAGAAAACAGCAATTTCTCTATACATTTGACATGTAGGATAAATCTGTCGGTTCATCCCTTTGTTTGTCTTCCTTGATGTTTCTTACTGACATTCGGGAAGAATTTACAAGATAATTTAATGCTCATACAGGAAACTCACGCTGGAGGCCCTGAAGTCTGCAATTTGGAGGAAGTTCACTTCTATGAATCATATGCCAATCTGGAAGGAAGAAAGACCTGAAAGCATAAAAGGAGGGAATGAACTCAGAATTTACAGGATATACCCTGTTGGCATGACGCAGAGGCAGGCTCTGTATACATTCAAATTCAAAGATGACGCAGACCTAAGGAGTCATGTGCAAAGCAACCCATGTACGAAATTTGAAGTGATTTTTGTCTGAGTAGTTTCTCATCCTGGCTACAGTTTGGCAGAGTGGGCCATTTGTGCATTTCCTACTGTGGGAACTCACGAGGAGGTGAATATGAAGTTCATTGGATCGATGCCTCCCGGTGCCCCATCCTCTTTTGCATATCGTGTTTATGCGAGTGATGGATGGAGCAATAAATTTAGCAAAGAACTGACGGAATATTTATCAAGCTCACTGTGACAAGCTCAAGACATTTGATCATTGTGTTAGCCCATGACGGAAGCTGGATCTAAAGTTTATTTTGGTCCAGGGCATTAGATTAGTTCTTGGGTCATAACCTTTGATGTATTTCTGTGACTCTTTTAGGTGGCAATACAGATATTCACAGTTCAAATCTCGATCTTCTACATATTTTCTGTCCTACATGGTATGAACTGGAAGAGTGTGATGGACTTACTCCACCGCAATCTATATTGGGTCCTTTCAATATCCAGGTTGATGCGTTGATACCATGCTTTGACTTTGAGATTGACCGTTGGAGTTGCACTTAGGGCCTGGCACGAATTCTATTTGGAAGTTTCTAAGCGTCTAAGGAACACTCAGAGAAGGGAAAATACTTGGAAGCAGAAGGAGCAATTTTTTTTAGTAAAATATTTTTTTAAATCATCCATTTTTCAGAAATGAATTGAGCTCAATCTTGAAAAACTTGTTCAGTTTCACTCATTTTGGTTTGTCAGGCCCGCACGAGTCCAGACATTCTACCAAAGAAAGTTTATTTGTTGAAGCACAAACTTTGAGGTCCAAAGTCCCATCCGGTGCTCCATCGTTGAATTTGATGAGGTCAATATTGAAGTGGGGGACTTGCACTTGGGTATCTGACTTTTCTCTTTTGGTTGAAACCATATGCCATTTAGATCCGGAGAGATGCTTCGTAAACTTGCTAAAAAGACCGTTTAACCACAAACGATGACAGATCCTTCCAAGAACGTGGATGGATGTACAAAAACGATGAAATATCCTTTCGCGAACGTGGATGAATCGTTTATTGATTTTGGATAGAAAAATAAATAACAAAAAAATAAAATAAAGGTACATAGATTAGAGGTAATCATGGTAAATTTGCATGGAAGTAAACATAAAAATAAATTTGCAATCATGGTAAAATTGCAGGGAAGTAAACATAAAAATGAATTTGCAAAAGAAGTTGAGTTCTTAATTGATTGAAGATCCTTTACAATGAACACGTTTGGGTATATTATAGCCCTCTTCAAACTGTTGCATAGAGTGGTTATTAATCTAGTAACACTTATCCACAATAAGTGATACAAATCCTGAAATAGCAGCATAGTTTGTATGTCAATTAGCTGCTATCAATGATTTGATGGATCAACTTTCCAAATCTCAGTAAAAGTTCTTATTGGTAACTTTCATATTGTGTGTTGTCTATTTCACTGGCAAGTTATGAATTTTTTTAGTTGTCGATCGTTTTGACCAAACTTTTTTTTGTTGACCGAGCTTGCCACTTTGTCGATAATAATTAAAAGTTGATAATTTCCTCTTTTCATTGAGGACATTATTAGGCCCAATCGAACTTAGCAAAGGATGAATAGAATATTCCTACGGGGATCCAACTTCCTGGAATCATCGTACGATCAAAATGATGCTCCTGCTCGGTATTATTTTAATGGTGGGCAAACGACAAGGAAGAGGAGGAGCAGCGACTTCATAAAACGCCTCACATTAAATTAGCTAAAACCCTTTTCTTTAATCCTAAGACGTAGACAATCCACGCCTCCATAGCTCAGGAACCAATCAATATCCATCCTCTTATCAAGCAAATCTGTCAAATCATGGAAGTTTCATTTTACGTTCGTCAAACTCTCTCCTGGACACGTTTCGATCTCGTGAGCTGGCCGGAGCTCCTTCTCTTCCTTTGTCCCTTCGATCATCTTCTCTTCGTTGAAGTCTCTGTGCCACATGTTGTCGTTTTGACTGTGTGGTGGCGGCTGTCGCAAGGGTGACCTTTGGCCGCTTTGAAGAGGTGCACCACAGCTTCTCAATTCCTTAATAAGCCCACGTGTCCCTTGAACCATTGGGTCCCTCGAAACCGCGGCCATAGTTTTCTCAAGCTGTCGCCTTTTCTCTCATGTTGTCCCTCTCTCCAAGCCAAGGGGGACTGCCCTTTTCAAAACCTAATGATGGCCTTACCGTGAGACCTTGGAGAGAATAGTGGAATGGTACCCAGAAAAACACAGATGTTTTGCTGCATGGAGAGGTTATTACTTGGTTTTGGAGATACTGGAGCTGAGAGTTAACTATCTTGAATGAGATGGAAGATGAGGGGGGAAATCCCAAAGTATAGAGCATTGTCATTTAGACTCTCGTACGGACAGAAACTGAAA
Source organism: Corymbia maculata (assembly GCA_014182735.1). Lineage (NCBI taxonomy): Eukaryota > Viridiplantae > Streptophyta > Magnoliopsida > Myrtales > Myrtaceae > Corymbia > Corymbia maculata. The sequence continues at coordinate 23,836,076 of CM024690.1, forward strand.
GTGATCATCGACCATTTTGGAGTCGGCTAGAGAAAATTTTAGTGGAGAAGATTGTGATCGCTTCCTGATTGGTCAATGACTTTTTTGGCTGGGAACCATTGCTTGCCTTTTCTTTTTGCCCTTTTTCTCAGGCTAGACCACCATTTTAAGTCACACATGTGCCTCACTGATAAAGTTCTCTTTGGTTTTTCCCCCCATGGTGGGAAAGTCCAGAGGGAGAGTGGGACTCAAAAGGCCAAACCGGTTGATCAAAACGAGTTGGCAAGACGCGAAATCTTGTGTCGGAAAACCACAACTGGTAAATGAATATTGGCCCACTGGTTGGTCTCTCCTGAGTGGCTTCATCACCTCCTTTAAAAATTCTAATGGAGAAACTCAACGAAGCCTGGTTAACTTTAATATGGTCCCTTGACCAATAGCAAAAGTCATTTGATCCTGCAACCCAAGATGCAGCCACCTCCTCCTGACCCTGATATGGCAAAGACCACAAGCGTACAAAATGAAGCGGCAATAAAAAATACAGAAACTATTTGGATAATACCATGCAGTAATAAGGACAATCCAAACATTTCATTTCTTCACTCACCATGCATTCTCCATCCCACCTCAAGGGGACAAGAAAAAGGAAAAATAATGAATGGCCTTTAGCAACACCCAAGAGGCCATTTAAGTCAGCTTCTCTTCCTCTCCTTTCCATCCCTCCTAAGGTCCCAGCAATAACCTTCATAAGGCCTAGAAGATGCAAACATCTATGTCTCACTCCATTGAAGAACATAACAAACAAGAGTTTCTTGAGCTTGAGCATCACATAAACATTGAACCATGTCTTCCATGTCCATCCGCTTTCTCTCATCTATCTTACCATGCCAGAAGAGTTCGGCTTCTCTCTTCCGGACAAAGGTGTCTGCAGACACCACCCCAACGGCCGCCCCACCTCCACCGGGGGTAGGGGCAGACGTGGTGAGGCTGGAGCCTAGGTTGGAGGAGAGAGATGGGTATTGGGTGCTGAAGGAGAAGTTCAGGCAGGGCATAAATCCTCAGGAGAAGGTGAAGATTGAGAAAGAGCCAATGAAGCTGTTCATGGAGAATGGTATTGAAGAGCTCGCTAAGATGTCAATGGAAGATATCGACAGGGCTAAGCTCACCAAGGATGATATCGATGTGAGGCTCAAGTGGCTTGGCTTGTTCCACAGGAGGAAGCATCAATGTGAGTCTGCACCGTATTTAATGTGTTTGTATTCCAATATGATCTGCCTATATTTCTTTTCCTTATATGCTCAACTGAGTTGTTTAGGACATGGATGCACTTAAGAAACAAGTACACCACAAGAGAATAGTAGTCATTCTTAGCGGAGGAAATAGTGCTTGAGGATATTTAGGTCAAGGTGTCGGTGATTAGCAATATACATATGAGCTTTGGTATCGAGGGTTGATTCATCCTCCTCTTCATAGGGATAATAAAGGATATAATACTTGCAAATAGTTTGCTGAACAAAAGGCAAGGTCACCTAAAGTTCTAATCTAGTCTCGTTATAATTTGCGTCTTTGATGTTTAGATGGTAGATTCATGATGAGGCTGAAGCTGCCAAATGGGGTGACAACAAGCGCACAAACCCGATACTTGGCAAGTGTCATCAGGAAATATGGAAAAGATGGGTGTGCGGATGTAACCACCAGGCAGAACTGGCAGATCAGAGGGGTGGTTTTGCCTGATGTTCCAGAAATACTCAAGGGCTTGGCTGAAGTGGGCTTGACCAGCCTCCAAAGTGGCATGGACAATGTGAGGAATCCTGTTGGAAACCCCCTGGCAGGCATCGATCCTGATGAGATAGTCGATACACGGCCTTATACCAACCTACTGTCTCAGTTCATCACTGGGAATTTCCGTGGAAATCCTACCATTACAAACTTGTGAGTTCTTTTGGTTTCAGTTAGCCTGATCCTACTTTGTTATGATTGACTCTCTTCAGGGATAACTGACTATCATGTTACTGCAAATTGGCGGCAATTAAGTAGTGCATATATTGGTCAGTGAATCTGAGTGAGCCTTTTATCAAAAAAATAAATAATAATAATAATAATAATAATAATAAATCTGAGAGAGCCACCAAATTGACTTAGTAGGAAAGTTTTTGACTTTACAGTGTTTAAATCGACCAACTCATGTGCATCAATACTGTGCAGGCCTCGGAAATGGAATGCCTGTGTGATTGGTTCTCATGATCTTTATGAGCATCCTCACATCAATGACCTTGCTTACATACCTGCAATGAAGAATGGACAATTTGGATTCAATTTGCTGGTTGGTGGATTCTTTAGCCCCAAGCGTTGCGAGGAAGCAATTCCTCTAGATGCCTGGGTCTCAGCAGATGATGTAATCCCTGTGTGCAAAGCTATTCTTGAGGCCTACAGGGATCTTGGAACCAGAGGAAACAGGCAGAAGACAAGAATGATGTGGTTAATCGATGAATTGGTAAGCAATGATGGGGATAATTCCAATTGGATGTTCTATTTCTCTTCTAAGAGTTCTTACCGGTTAAAAAATATTAGTTTATTCATCCTGTTAATCTGATGAACTTGTGAACTCTCCAAAATAAATGCAGGGTATTGAAGGATTCAGGTCAGAGGTGGTCAAGAGAATGCCCCACCAGATACTAGAAAGAGCGTCCCCTGAGGACCTGGTTCACAAGCAGTGGGAAAGGAGGGATTACTTAGGGGTCCATCCACAGAAGCAAGAAGGCTTTAGCTTTGTTGGAGTTCACATTCCAGTCGGCCGGGTCCAAGCAGATGACATGGATGAGCTAGCTCGGCTAGCTGACAAGTACGGATCAGGTGAACTCCGGCTCACTGTGGAACAGAACATTGTCATTCCAAACGTCGAGAACTCAAGAATTGAAACCTTGCTCAATGAGCCTCTCTTGAAGAACAGATTTTCCCCCAGTCCACCTCTTCTCATGAAAGGGCTTGTTGCATGTACCGGCAACCAGTTCTGTGGCCAAGCTATTATTGAGACAAAGGCTAGAGCTCTGAAGGTGACTGAGGAAGTGGAAAGGCTTGTTTCCATGACCAGACCTGTGAGGATGCACTGGACTGGATGTCCCAACACTTGTGGACAAGTACAAGTTGCTGATATTGGGTTCATGGGGTGCATGACAAGGGATGAGAATGGGAAGATTTGTGAGGGGGTGGATGTTTTCTTGGGTGGTAGAATTGGGAGCGACTCACACTTAGGTGATGTTTATAAGAAAGGTGTTCCTTGTAAAGATGTGGTGCCTTTAGTTGTTGACATGCTAGTGAAACACTTCGGAGCTGTTCTCAGAGGAAGGGAAGAAGCTGAAGATTGATTGTATGCTGTGTAGGGATTGACATGCTGTCGATACAAGAACCTCCGGTGGCATGCTAATAATTGAAGGGAATTGCAAACTGTACTCAACATGGGCAACTAGACATGATTTTCAGTGAACTTTTAGCACAATCAATTGCCAAATGATTAGTACCAGTAGTGGCCTCGCTAGCTAGAGAGTTATTTTAGAAGACCATGTTTTGGTTCTTTCGCTGTTACGATTGCTTGTCAGTGTGAAAAGGCACAAACGTGGGAGGGAAAGCTTGACATGTGGACGCTTTTCCACTGGTATTTGAGTCACCTTATACAGTTTACTTCTCCAGCTTTAATTTTCAAACACCATTATTTTTAGGATCCGAGAAGGGAAAGACAAAAAATGACCTCCATTCAATTACTTGTCACTCCTGCTCTGTGGTCATCACACCAAGAAATTGCTTATTTCAACTTCCAATCCCAGACAATTTGCTAACATAAATGTCTGCCCTTTTAATTCACCACGTTTTTGAGTCAATTCTTGCAACTACCCAAAGAAAGTGAAAAAATTATCTGGAATCAATCATGTATTCCCAATTTGAATTTCGAAATAAAGATACCAAGCTTTCTGATGTAACACAGAACCTAAGATCACATCAGCTCTCACATTTAGCCATTCAGACAGAAGTATAGTTTAACTGGAAGTGGAGAAAGAAAAAAGAGCTACTGATATAAACTTCATTCAACATTTTGACAATGCAACACACCCCTCAACCAATATATATAAAAGCTTGAACACAGCAGAACTCAACCTATCTAAGGTAGAGGCAGGTATCATCTGAGTTAGAAATCCAATGGCATTCCAAACATCTTGTTGATATCATCCATGGCCTGCTTAGTGAAGACAGTTTGCTCAAACAAGTCACTCTCTCTTGATTTGCTGGATGGCTGTGGTGCCACCCTGTGGTTAGGATGTTTTACATCATCTGAAAGAATTGAAAACCCTATATCTCTTTCCCAGTCAAGAGCTTTTGCTGCTGGTATTCCTGGATCCACAACTGGTTGATGTTCCAATTCATCGTCAGGAAGTATCAGAAATCCACTAAAATTTTCCTCCTTCTCCAATATTTTTTCCCGCTTCTTTGATCTTCTAGATCTTACAAATTCTATTGGCTTTCCAAACATGTTATTTATGTCCTCCATGGCCTCTTTCAAGTTGATAGTGGGGTCTACTAGGCCATGGTGGCAAGCATTTTCCACCACTGGCTCATCTAATATGGTTGAACCAACAAACTTGCAAACGACTGTATCCTCTCTTAACTTTCCTCTGGCTGAGCTTGCCATACCTAGCTCATCAGAATTTTCAGAAGCAAGATCTTTTGGTCGAATGAACACAAAAGCATTCACATGGGAATCAGAGACATTTTGTGCTTGATCCTGCTCCGAGTCTCCATTCTCCTTTCCATCATCATTTCCTTCATCATCAATGTATATTTGAAATCCTTCCCCCTGAGACTGAGCAAGTGTGGATCTTGTGTGCTGAAGTGAAGAACTCTTCTCCCATTTCTGATCTTGAGATGCTTCAACTTGCTTCTCTGGATTTTCATCAACAAAGACCTTGAAATTGCTGCTAGAACTCTGCTTTTCCCTTTCATGCCTCCTAAGCGAGCCTCTGCCAACTGGCATCTCAATTGGCTCTCTGAACATGCTGTTGATGGCATTCATTGCCTCCTTCATGTTTATTGTTGGTTCCACCAGTCCATGATGGCATGCATCTTCTGCCTCAGGCTTTCCAACAAGGGCAGTATCTACAACTACAGAGTCACAGCAAGATATGGCAGGTTCATTCACTTTCTTTTCCTCAGTCAATTGTGGCTTTGATGCTTTTCTAAGTTCCATCATTCCACTTTCCTCCTTCCCCACGACCCCATCTGTTCTTGATTGTGCCAGTGGCTTACCATCTTGAGACTTTTCCTCCCAAATTTTGTCAGCATCTACATTTTTGTCCTGAAGAACTGATTTCTTAACGTTATTGTCATGGCATGTCCCATCGTTCCTTCCATAAGAGTGGCAAATGTTTTCTTTGTTGGCTCTCCTCTCTTGGTGCTGTGGAACATCTGCCGTTTATTAGATGACTATGACCATAAGAAAAATCGCTTAAAGCTGCCACAAGCAACCTCAAAAGAACACATGATACCTGGATCCTTTTAATCTTGTGTCTCTCCAACCGATGGAGAAATTGCTCATACGATTTCTGCAGCTCATCCACTGGCTCGGCAAGGCTGCTCAACAGTTAAAAGGAGAAAAGCAGCTTTACAAGCCAAGAAGAGTAAAGTCTCTAAAAAGTTGCATCTGAAACCAACCAAATTATCCATTCACAAAAAGGCTAGCAATGGTTCTGCCGATTTGCTACACTAGCACAGCTTCACAGTTTGTGTTGTAAAATACTCATCGCTTGTTAGCGAGTCTCCTTTTTTCTCTGCTGATTAGCCAACCGTGCATCCAATAGAGGTAAAAATAACAGGGTAAAAGCTTACTTTTGCACTCCCAAGTGATAAATCTTATCAGCCTCCTCGAATTTCTTCATCTTCTCAAAGTAAAGAGCATACGCCTGGTAGAAGAGAGAACGCTTCATGCCAATGCGATTCATCTCCATCGCTCTCAAAAGCACCTTCGGATCATCGACATAATCCATCTGCACATTCATTGACAAAAAAATCTATTAAATACCCATTTGATCAATGAGACAAAAGAAGACTTGATCTTGCGAACGCATTTTCACATGATAAAACTACAGAAAGGTCCACCTAAATCCAACTCCTTGGCTACTTCGAGCAAGGCTCGCCATATTCATGGAAAGAAAATAAGGAGAAACCAATGATTCTGCATTCTCGGTCTGCTCATTAAAAAGACTAGTACCAACGAATGCAGTCGAGAAAAGGGATTACCAACTGCAACCAGATGCGAAGGTAACGCAAGTCGTTCCTGTAGCGGCGGTCCGACTGGAACCTCTCGGCGCACTTCTGGAGAAACCTAGGGAGCTTCTCCTTCAGGGCCTGAGGAGGAAGACGCTCCTTCATCCGCCTGATCCCGCTGCCACAACCGCCGTGAACAATCGAAAGGCGTCAATCTACAGTTCTAGCGAAATGCCAAACGAAATGCGGGAATAAGGAAACAGCGGGGGGATAATCCGGCGTTACCGGAGCCAGGGGAGGAGCGGGTCGTTGCCGGCGTAGGTTCTGATGTCGGAGATCACGGAGGAGAAGAGATCGTCGTGGTGCGGTGGGGCGGCGCCAGTCTCCGCCATGCTCGCGATGAGAGAGAGAACCCCTCAGGTGTCCGAAACAGTGGAAGAAGCAGAGTTCGGAGAATCTCTTTCAATGGCGGTCTCGACCTAGATTTGAATTTTCCCGGTGGGGGCCCTGTCCGTTCCCTACCTACATCGCTTTAAACGGGTGCGTTTTGGCAGCCCATGCCTATTTTCGATGCTGAAATTGAATTTAGGGAAAATGACAAGAATAATCCTCCAAATTTGACTTAATATAATATTGTCCTTGAAATTTTAATTTGCTTAATATGAATCCTAAACTTTAGCCAAAAAGCATATGCAGCACATTACTCGTTGTTACTGTTCGTCTTTCCTCTCCAGAAAGGCGTCCGATATATTGTTCATGGTATTCTGCATTTTCTTTATTTCCAAGAGCTAGCACCGACAATTGGGGCTGAGATTTGGAGGCTAGGCTCATCCTCCTCTGGTCCATATCCTCTTTGAAGATATTCCTCCGGTATGCCCTACTCGTGTGTCAATGCTCACTTGGCTTTAGGGTTTTGTGGGTTTCTCTATGGATTTCGCTCCAAAGAGCTTAGCCCCTTCGATGGTTGTGGTTGAAGGACAAATGGTTGCTGGCAAAACCCATCAAGAAGCTAATGGTGGACGAGGACGAAGCCATAGTAGGCCCTCTTCTATTCATCCCCAGCCTCGTGCTCGACCTTCAACTGAGAAGTAATTGACCCATTTCGCTACTGCTAGCAAAGGCTAGGCGGCCTCTTCCAAGGCCCCTCAAGTTGATGGGAAAAGGGGTCGAAGCTTAAGTAGGCCCCTCACCAATCCTCCTCAGCCTTATGTTCAACAACCTAGTGGGTCAAAACCCCCTCCTACTCGATCCTGGGCCAATGTTACCAAGATGGCCATGAAAGGGTATGATCTCACTTATATACCCCCTACAATAATAAATGACAAGTTGGTGGTTAATCTTTCAAATGACATCTTACAAGCCACTAACCCGAAGTGGCATGAGTGTATTGTTGGATACTTTGTTGGGAAAAAACTCCCATTTAAGCTGACTGAAATAGCTTTGAAGCATGCTTGGGGTAATCATCTTGCTAATGTTATGACGAATGATCAAGGCTTTTATTTCTTCCATGTCCTAGACCTAGAATTCCATAGAAAAATTCTTGATAGGAGCCCATTAACTGTAGCTAGAGTCCCGCTTATTCTACAACAATGGCATCCTCTTCTAGAATTGAAGAAGGACAACCATGCCTCTATTTCGATATGGACCAAGTTGAAAAACATTCCTTATGCTCTATGGTCTACTCTTGGGATAAGTGCGATGGCTAGTGCAATTGGCAAACCACTATATGTTGATCTAAGGACTAAACAAATAGGGATGATCTCGTTTGCTAGGGTATGCGTAGAGATATCAGCTAAGAATGCTCGCTACGATTCAGTGGATATCATACTTAATGGTAAAACGCGTACTGTTGCTGTTGAGTATGGATGGAGGCCGGTCTCATGCCTTAGTTGTGGTACCTTTGGCCACAAATGTCCGGCCCAAGAAAGCCCTTCTGATCTCGTTATGGCCACTTAGCCAATTTCAACCCGTGACGACCCCTCCACCTAGAGCGGTGTTCTTGCCACTCCCCTAGAATCGATCTCTATTCCAGGTACCTCTAAGGAAGGGTGGAAACAAGCTCAGCCTAGTAAGAAAAAGCATTCTCACGTGCTAAAGGAAGTTATTCATACTCTCTCTATGAAGTTAGATGCTGTAGCTCCTAGTGCAATGTAACCTCCTGTGTTCAAGACATGATAGAGGAAGCAAATGATGCCTCAAATATGTGATATTGTGTCTCCGTCTCTCCCTATCGTCATAACTTGTCTAGTGGAATCCACCACTCTAGTAGCTTCGTCTAACTCGGATGAAGACCCTGAGGAGGACGCAACTAATGTAAGCAGTTCTGACGAGGATGACCACCTGGTGGACGGTTCCATTGTTCCACAAGAAGAAACTCCAAAGAATACTTTACTTGCTACTATTAAGCCTACTCACCAGCAAGCTAAGCATGGTAGGATTCAAGCCCGGATCTAGCGCCTTTTGCTCCAAAGTCGTCTACCCAAAAGCCAGTGGTCAGTCGGCGGTGAGTGGGCAAGTGAAGGTAGTCTTCACTTCCATCTTTGTATATAGCTATATATGGATATAGGAGTTTGGAATATTATGGGTCTTATGGATCCCATTAGACAAGAAGAAGTTAAAAGTTTTGTTATCTCCAATAGTATTTGTTGTGTTGGGTTTCTGGAAACCAAAGTCCTTGCATCCCTCTTCCTGTCCATATCTTTGGGTCTCTTATATGGCTGAAATTGGTATTCAAACTATGAATATTCCCCTAGAGAAAGGATTTAGATTGGGTAGAATCCAAATCTAGTGATTTTTTATGTGTGTTCGTCTATTAGAGATAACACAACTTTTTGCCTATTCGTTAAAAGCTTTGGTTGAATTTGTATTCAAGCAGTTCATGGCAAGTTTGGGTCCTTAAATTTAGGGTCCGCTTTTTGCCTATTTGTTATATACATGGAGCATACTTTTATTTCTTAGCGACCTTATTGGAGGAGTTTATGCATCTAAGCATTAACTTGTTGGATCTTCCTTGGTTGGTGGCTAGGGATTTTAATGCTATTCGCGACCCCTCGGATCGCATAGGGAGTTCAGATATATAGCTTCCTTCTTTTGATGAATTCAGGGTATGTTTAGCGCAGGCAGAGCTTGAGGACCTAAGGTATGTTGGCTACAGTTTCACTTGGTCTTCTTCTTTGAGTGCCAATCGGAAGCTAAGGAAGATCAACATGGTGCTTGTTAATACAAAATGGTGCCAGGTTCTCATTTTCGGAAGCCTCTTTCCTCTCCCCAAGCATTTCCGATCATACACCTATGGTAGTTAAAGCTATGGCTCCTTTTACCCATAGGAAACCTTTTAAGTTCCTCAACTTTTGATCAAAGCACCCCGGTTTTCATGCGATGGTCACCCAAGTGTGGGATGACTAAGGGGTGGGCACCCCAATGTTCGGGTTTAATTGTGGCCTCTCGGGAGAATCGATAATTGCATCTTTGATGCACTTTCTAATGCCGCAAATTAAAACCCTTAAAAGGCCGCCTTAAGCAGCTCAACAAGGAATCCTTTTTTGATATCTCTATGAGAATGGCAAATGCAAGGCTTATCTTAGGAGTGACTTCCAGCATTGTTTTATGTGGCGGGTGGGTGATAGCTTTACAACTTCTCTATGGTTCGACCCTTGGCATCCGTGTGGACATTTAAATGTGTTATTCTCAGATACATTTATCTACTGCTCGAGTCTTTCTAGGCAGGCTAAGGTTGCAGATCTATTTTCTACTCCAGGCCAGTCTATCTTATACGTTCTCCAATCTTGGATGTATCCTCTACCGTTGCTTACACAGAACCTTGATAAATTTACTTGACTAGAGCACTCCTCAAGTACTTTCTCCATCGCGTTAGCTTGGGAAATTATCCATCAAAAAGGCAGAGTAGTTCCGTGGTACTCTTTCATTTGGAATAGAATGCTCGTCCCTCGATATCAATTCCACCTTTGGCTCATCACAAGAAACCGACTTCCTACTCGGGTTCTTTTACTATCATATGGTAGAATTGCGGATGTTTCGTGTGCCTTTTGTAATTCAAGACCAGACTCTATCGACCATCTCTTTTTTGGATGCTATGTATCCAATGCCCATGCTATGTTTTGGGCTGCTAGATGCAACATCTCATGGCAAAACATATCGTGGATGGATAATCTTTGTTGGGCCATCAATTCTCTCTCTAGAAATGACTTTTATCAAGCTATTGCTTGGTTTTCTTTCAGTGCTCTGTCATTTCATTTGGAAGACTAGGATCAACATATTTTTTCGGGGCTAAGCCTTGTTTGTATGTACACATTGAGTACATCCTATACATGTATCATAAATCTTTACTGAATGTGACATCGGATCTATAAGTTTTTGAATGTCATCAATTTTCGATCTAGTAAACTTGTAAATGGATCATATATTTAGACACTAGATGAATCAATGGATTTTACCATAATTTTTCTAATAAATATAATTCCGGATCGAGTCATGAGATTGGCCCAAGATACTTTGATTTTTTACGTTTTTCTCTACGTATTATACATACTAATTTGAATTGATGAATATTCTAATTTCTATAATTAATAATATATAATTAATTAATACTACTTAGAAACAACATCTCATCAAGGTTGTCAAGGATAAGGTTATCACCTTCAACCACATTGCGGATACTTTTAAGAATAGAAGGATACAACGAAGTTGGGGACATGATCCCTCTATTTTCTCTTTTGGGGTGTCTGATCTTCCCTTGTAAAAGCTATTTCGAGGGTTGTTGCTTTGTAGTTTCCCTGTATTCGTTCCTTTTATACTCGGCGCCCTTTCACTCGCTTGACATGTTTGTCTTGTTGAGCATGGTGCCTAGTTTCTCTCGCTAAATAGCGCTTTTGGTTGAAAGTTAATTCATATCTCACCTTACCAAAAAAAAAAAAAAAAAAAACTTTAGCCAAATATGTGGTGTCGTCCCAAAACTTTTGGAATTTTCAGTACACAAACTTTCATTTGATGTATAATATTATTCATAAATCTTTAAATTACTCAATATGTCAATATGTCCTAAACTTGAGCTCATTTTGCAATATTATTTATAAGTTTTTAATTTGTTCGATACATTCTTTTTTTTTTTTTTTGGTAAAGGTAAGTATAATTTATATTCAATCAGGATTTATAAAAGAAGTGCATCCCGGCACCAACACGCACTTAACGGGACTATAAGTCGCTAGAATGAGAGGGTGCCATAATCACAGAGGAAAACAAAAGGACTTTGTTCCATACTTTCGATACATTCTTTAAACTTTTGTTTAATCTAACTTTTGGATTATATCAAAAAGATTGTGGATCATATTGCACCTCAAGTTAAGCTTATGACCCATGATGTTCACAATGAGCAAAATAAAAGTTTGACGATGAAATTAGAAATTAGATCAAAATTCAAGGACGACGTGTATCATTATCCTTTTAAATTATCCGATGCGAGACACCTCGTTGAATGACCTCTGACTCGGTAGTAGGAGGAGAGTTGAACTCGACGCCTCTCGCTTCTTCGAGCAGGGAGGGGAGGGGAGGTCGAGGTCGAGGTCGAGGTCGAGGAGCCTCGGCATTGCGCCAACTCGGTCGCTGACTCGGTCGCGTTTGGCGAGTGGCGACGAGGAGCGGGAAGTAACTCAGCGTCAGTCAGTGGAAAGGGAAAAGGGAAAGAACGAAGGACGAAGAGTCGATCTCATCCACTCGGCCGTCGCCGAATCCCCGACTCCCCCTCCCCCGCATCCTTCCGCTCCCGCCGGTCTCTCCCCCGGCGGCGTCATCCGCGCTCGGCTCCGCCGGACTAGGGGCTTGCCGGAGATCCGCCTGCCGCCCCGCCTCGGCATTGCCGCCCCCACCGGAGGGGAACCGCTTCGGAATGCAGGCGGAGGAGCGCTCGAGGACTCGATCTGCCGATTGATCGGTTCATGGTGGTGCCGCTCCCTCTCCGGTGGCGATTTCTCGACATGGACCCGAACGCGCCGAGCGCTGTCGACTTCCTTTTCGCAATGTGCTTCGCCGGCGCCTTCGTCGCCGCTCGCTTCTTCTTCGATAGATTCTTCTTCCGAGTAAGCTTTCCCCCTTGTCCCTGCTGCACTCAGAGCGCCTAGCCATTTTCGAACTTGTTGAGCTCTCCAATGGTGATCATTCGCGCGGTGTGTTGCTTGTGCTTCTGCGTGATGCAATCACTGTACATTTGATGCCAGTATAGACTTTCGACCAAAAAAAAAAAAAAAGCTAGTATAGACTGGATAAGGACTTTTTTCTTATGATGCGCGCGGATCAGGTCTCTTCTAGTTTAGAACTACAATCACGGTGCATTGAGTAGATTCGATGTTTCTCTTCCTCCAATCGTTTAGATTGAGTTCGCAATCTTGTCCAGTCAAGTAGGACTCATTGTGGAAGCGCTTTTGTCAGTCTCTCTCGCTTTGAGAAGTATCTATGCATCTTCCTTTTCGAGCATCTCTCTCCTGTATATGTACTCCACTCATAAATGATGGTTGGATGGTTGTCAATAAGGTACTGCATTATGAATTGAAGAAAAAATTCATTCTACTCATCCTCTGTTATGACAGAGGCAAAATCTCTCGCTGATGTTGATTGTCTAGCCTTGGAAACAGTAGTGCTGGCTCATAAGCTTTACGATAGAGAACATTTCGAGATCATTTTGTCTTAATAGAAATATAACGGGGTCAAGGTGGACTTCTGCCAGTCCTTTACCCTACCAAGCCTTGTAGATCTCATACGCATTACATGGAAATCTAAGTAATATGAGAAATGCGCCTATTGTCTTGGGTCTGATGATATAATCAAAATCAATAGATTAGAAAAGAATCTGATCAAGTGATGCTTCCTCCTTTTTGAAATCTTCCACTGTGCTCACTTCCTTTTTATCTATGAATTTAGAGGCTTGCCATCTGGTTGCTGCGCGATGGGCCTACTCCACTTAAGATTAACGAGGCCGTTCAAGCGAAAGTCAGTAAGATCTCGGAATCTATGTGGAAGCTAACGTACTATGCTACTGTTGAAGCATTTGTTCTGTCAATCACCTACCAAGAGCTGTGGTTTAGAGACACAAAAGTGTATTTCAGAGGCTGGCCCAATCAAGAACTGAAGTAAGTAATTCGTTTGCTTGAAAAACTGAAACTGATCAATCATTCCAGCATCACGAACCTCACTCAACAGATCTTAGTGTGCAACAAACTCTATTGCTTTGTTGGAAGAGTATGTGCCAGATCCAAATGTGTCTTACATTTTTGCTAAATATCCTCTTGTGATCATCTGCACCTCTCTGTTTGGATCCCTACAGAGTACACGGGAATGTCAGTGCCTTTTATGCTAAAGACTTGATTATTGACCAAAAACTTGTTTAAGTTGCTGGAGAGGATATAACATCCCCATATTTTAGCAGGAGTTTTGCTATGCTGAAATTGCTATTGTTTTGATTACTAACTCATTAGTTCAGCTATGTCCTGATTTTGGCTGTGGCTTTTATTAGAATGGTGGTCTGGATACCAAAAGGGAAATGAGACAATCTTACTTAACAAGAATAATTGAAGTATTTGCCACTCCAAATCGAAAGCACAAGCTAAAGTTTTAGGGAATAGATTTTACACTTGGCTTTTACAAGTGGACCTTAAAGTTGGCATGTCCAAATTATGTGAGAAGAAATCCCCTTTGGATAAGTTTACATTCCTTCATTATACTGCTAATATAAATGTCCTTTTTTCCCATGATTTCTGGGGAAAAAAAATTTGGCACATGAACCCTGGAGGCTATAAATTATTTCTTCATTCCATTTCAAGTAGGCTTAGGATAAATTAGTTTGTTGTTGGCCACTATTCACCTTAGATTGGCAGATAGCTGTTTTTGACACATTAGAACCTAAACTGAGATGTGTGATGGAGTTTTCTCATATTAGGTCATTATCTTGGTTACTGTCCTTTCCTCTTAGAAAAGAAGGTTCCTGCATGATATGTTATTTTTGCGGACATGTGGCCAGGACCTAGGTTACCCTGATGAGGTTCATTTGAGACATTAGTTCTTCACCAGTGAGAAGAGGAAAGCTGCTGTTTTGGCCCTCTCTTTGATGAATAGACTTTTCAAAATGAATTTCAATGTCCCAAGTGAAACTTAAATTCTACATGAAGCTTTTCAGAAAATAATGTCAAGATCAGATAATCATATTAACTATCCATTTGTTTCTGCATGTCAGGCTTTCCCTTAGGCTTTTCTACATGTGCCAATGTGGTTTCTACATCTACAGCATCGCTGCCCTACTTACATGGGAGACTCGAAGGAAGGATTTCACCGTCATGATGTCTCATCATGTAATAACTGTCATTTTGATTGGTTATTCCTTCTTGACGAGGTAGGGTCTCACTGTCTCAGTAATCCCTTGTTATGTCCAGAACTAAGAGACCATTTTAATAGTACCTGTGAGGCGGTGCTCATCATTGTGAAGCAATCTCTTGGTTTCCTAGCTTTAGCCTTCCAAATGGAATAAAAGCCAAAATAGCTGTCAGTGGAGTGGAGCTTACCTTGTTTCATAAAATGTTCTTTCCTTGAGCATGTCCGTCCTGTAATGCACTTCTAGTAGGTGGTGATGTCTCTTGCGTGTAAAAGAAAATATTGTATTATCCCTCTCATCCTACAAAAGAGGTCAATTTGCATCAATTACCATCACTTATACAGAACATGTAATTGTTGGACTCTTCGAAAAAGGAGTCCTGTTCACGGAAATATTAGAAAGTTAGAGAAGGATGCCAATTCATTGAGAAATTAGAGAAGGATGTGGAGTGACCAGTGCTGCATAGTTTCTAGATTGTGTGACCTTCCCTTGTTACGGAAATATTAGAAAGTTCAAGAATTCTCTAGTGTTAACTTAAGCACTGCGTTGCTTACATTAACATGTTCAACTAAGTCATCTCCGGGCTGAAGCAAATTCTATTGCCCCTATTTGGTCATTTTCCAACTGAGTATCTGAATGCATTTACTTTACTGAAAACTGATTAAGGAAGTCTGAGCTTTGAATCTGCCTCAGGAGCTCCTTTCCCTGTGCTTGACTCTGAGGATACTTAGATATCAATATGTATCTCAAACAAAGCAGCACCATTTTATTGAAATTCCAGGATGATGTTAATTAGTACTCGACTGGATTCAGAAAAGCTGGCAAAGTTACTATCTAATTTTTGTTTCAAAAGATGATTGCTATTAAGATCATGCCTTTTAGTTTTCTTCTCTTTTTGAGTTAAACATAAACGTTTTCATGTGGAGAAATTAATTTTTGGGGTTTGGGAAGTTGACATTCTTACCAATCAAATGAATTGGAAGATGGACAACACTGGGGATTCTATTCACCCTGTATGCTGGACCTCTGACGAGCCATTAGGAAGGACTACTTGACGGCATTGAAGCATAGATCTTTCCAGGGCACGCAAGAAAATTGCGTGCACACTAGTCTTGGAGAAATTTTCTAGTCATATGGTCTCTTAGGTTTTCAATCAGTAGATGTTCCACGTCATGCTCAATGGCTATTTGAAGAAGAAAGTTAACAAAAGCTGTTCATTGGTAAAACAGGTTTTTCCGGATAGGCTCTATTATTCTTGCCCTCCATGATGCCAGTGATGTGCTGATGGAAGCTGCAAAGGTCTTTAAGTATTCTGAGAAGGAGTTCAGAGCAAGCCTGTGCTTTGCATTATTTGCCATCTCGTGGCTCATACTGAGGCTTATATTCTTCCCCTTTTGGGTCATCGAAGCATCAAGGTTGCATCCACTGGTGGCTGATCTTTCTTTTTGCTCATCTACAATGGCTACTGATACCTTGTGCTTTTGGTTTTCAATGAACAGCTATCACTTAATTGAAGTTTTGCCACTATCAGAAATCTATGGATGTTCATTATACTACTTCTTCAACACAATGCTTCTGACTCTGCTTGTGTTCCATATTTACTGGTGGGTTCTTATATGCTCAATGATCATGAGGCAGCTAAAAAACAGTGGCAAAGTGGGAGAAGATATTAGATCTGGTAAGCAGTTTGAGGTCCTTCTAGTTTTAGTCTGACATTGTTTTATACTACCAGTGATGCCATACATTCAAAGATCATCCATTATGCTTGAACGCCTCCTAAAACTTCATTGGATCAAAAAATTGATTGAATTGAGTCGACAATGTCGACTCTTATGACTAAGTGAAATTTATCTGGATAAAGTTTTTGCATAACTGGGATAGTGCAATTGTTGCTGTTCTACTTCCTGAGGAAAAATAGTGCGCTGCTCATTGTACTTCCTGAAGTGGCATATTTATTGCTATGTTGCTTCTTTAATCTCCTACCATATTCCAATTAGATAATGCTGTTGGTTTATTTGAGAGGCATACTGGTAAATGAGGCAGAGCTATGAAGCGAAATGGTAACTCATGGGTTACTTTTTGATTATGAGTTTGTCACATCTTTCAATTAGCTCGACTGCTCATCCAAACTTTGTTGCGACCCTTGTAGTCATTTCCTTGATCGATCTTTTTTCAGTTTATATTATTGTGGAAGGAACAAAAATCTAAGTCTCTTCTTGTCGAATTATCTGACTTTTCCCCAATTGGAATACAGATTCGGAGGATGATGACTAGATGGAAGTCCTGGCTCATCCAAATGAGTTCCTGATGAGGAAGCTAGTTATGGGAGCGTGGCATCTTTGCCTCTCTTGTTGGTCGTCGAGTTGTCATTGATCACGAGAAGTTGAAAATTCTATGGTCCCCGATTTTTGTTCGACCCCTTTTGGGATAGTATTGGAGAGGTAGGATAACGAAGGAAATCTTTTTCACTTTTTTCCCCCTTGTGGTATATAATTCATAGGCAATTCCTTGTGAAATCTCTGTCCGCTCATATGATAGACAGATTCGATTAATTGAGAATGTGCCGACATGGACAAGAAAAGAGACCCCCCCGGCGTCCTTTTGGGAGAGTTGTTTTTTACCTCATCTCCCACTTCGTGATTTTTCAGTGCATAATTCATGGTTTTGTCATCAGTTCAGTGCACTAAGGCGAAAAGAAAGAGTTGAAAAGACGTTTGAAGGACCCGTTTATGCTATATGCCGAGCCTGCATGGAAGCATCGCAAGGGAAAGTGATCTTTACTTGGTGAATTAGCGACGCGGTGATGGTTGGCTTAAAGGCGAAGTCGAGCCGATTCCATGCGGGACTCGGTATGAACTTTTTTTTCTATTTATGGCGACCACTCGGGAACTTTTTGAGAAATGCTGCGTGTTGTATCTTCCACTTTTTAGGTGTGGACATCGGATTAGGCCTGCACCTTCCTTTAAGGAACAAGGATGGTCCACCTAGACGTCCTTTATCTGATCCAGACTCTGCCCTCTCGGCATCGACTTTTTGACCGGTATTGCCGGTTACAAATCACCGGTCAATTCGCCAGAAGTGCCAGAAGATAATGAGTAGAGCTCTGAAACATCAAGTGGAAGGACTCCGCTAAAATACAGCTGGCGCTGGTGGTTAGGCGTTGGACGGTTTGGGATTGGTCAAAACCTCATCCGTTTATAACCATCGATGATGCAGCTGGAAACCGAGTTGGTTCATGGGTCTGTGTACTCGGTTTCACTGACTCGGTCTAGGCCCTCGGTTACACAGTTACACTTGGTCTTTGCGGCCTTTCATTCTTTTCTTAACTTTTATTGGGGACCGCCCAAACTTCGTCTTTAATTGGAGGGTTCGAGATTTGAGATGATGAACCTTCGACATGGACTTGATTGCGTACGGAAATTTAGATTCTCACTCAAAATTTAGATTCGCCATTTTTATTAAAAAAAAAAATTCTGGGAACTTCGTTGGGATTTCAATTCCTTTTTTTTAAACATAATCCTCTCATAGATTAATTAAGATCATTGATTGAGTTAATAAGATGGCTAGATCGCATAGAGGGGAAATTAAATTTTAAATAAGAGGTTTGGATTGAAGCCATTTTTCCCCCCGAATAATCCCTACAGTAGACCTTATCTTAATTAATATTTCGTTCGTTTTGTGAATAATAAATGATTTGAAATGTATTTTTTTAAAATTGATTGCTTGTGTCATTTGAAATAATTAGTCAATAAAAAATATTTTCGTTATTGGCAACAATTTATATTTAAATATTTTTACGATACTAACGATCACTTCTCGTAAAATGTTATGCGAATTATTTATTTTCCACAAAATAAACAGAGAAAGTGTTTAAAGTGGCTCCCTTATTTCAAATAATAGTTCAAACCCACCAGCTAGACAATTTCTGAAAAATCTGCAAATCAATAAAGAATGGGTACTATCTTCAAAATCAAAACCACAAATTGAATTCTGTTTCACGTGCACATGCGCACGACCATCACATTTACATATCATTACCTTCATCAAGGCCAGAACCTGAACTCGAAGAATAAACTAATTGCGAAAGCACGCGCATTCAGTGGCGTCATTTGACAATGTATGCCATACGGACCCCCCCATGACAAAGAATGAACAGTATCCACTCGCTGAATCTGACATAAAGAAACTCTTGATAGAAACTGCATAAAGTATTATATGAGAAGATGCCTTATCCAAACCATTTTTATGATGGCAACCGCTAACCCACCAAAATTCCCACCCCATCTTACACTCTCCTTCAATTTAGCTAAAATTACATAAGTTTGGACAATATTGCCTTTACTTTATTCGCCAGAATAAAGTTGGCCGACAAGTCCAAACCCTTATTTGAGATTAAATTGGTCACTTCAGACTTTTAATTGAAATATAGTAGATTAAAGACCAATTCTTTGAGCAGATGGCTTAACTTTAGGATTCTTCTCTTGTATAGAGGTGTGGTTTGACAAGAAAATGTACTTCATAAATTCTCTACTTCCTAATATTTTTTTTATTCATCTTTCGTTGAACACAACAAGAGAAAAAGAAGAACATAAATAAATAAAAAAAATCGTGCGTGAGCCAAAAATGAGTTACAATGAGAATAATCTATATGGTCGATAAAAGATTCGACGCCGTTCACATTATAGTTGGTCGCATCACACGGATTTCTAGATATTTCTTCGGAAATATTCTTGTTTATTTTATAAAAAGAAAAAAGAAGAAGAAGAAAAGGACCCGGAACTCTACAAGCCGGTGACCGATTCTGGTAAGTGTGGGGGTGTCCAGCTGGCCTCACCTCTCCGACGTCAGGACGACCGCGAAACTTCGAGGCCCCACCCTTCGCGGGCCCAACCCCCGAAGGGCCCAACACCTGGCCTCATCCTCAACCTGTTGCCACGTGCTCGGTTTTCGCCACGCGCGAGATAAATGATAAAACAGCATCTCCAAACCGTGTGTGAACGGTGTACAGCCTGGCAACCACAGCGTATATAAACCCGTTGACATTACTCAACTCAACCGCCAGAACCAGACGAAGCAGCAGAAGCAGCAGAAGCAGCCGAGCTTAAGCGACAAACTAGAGATGCAGAGAGAGATCCAGAGTAGGCGACTGAAGCTCCCAGAATCAGCCTCACAGCCGCCGTCTCCGCCGCCGCAGCACCGCCTCACCCACGAACAAGAGTTCTCCATCATGGTCGCCGCCCTCAAGAATGTCGTCTCCGGCGCCACCGCCTCCTCCGACTCCACCCCTTTCATCGTTCCCAGCTCCGCCGCCGACACGTGTCAGGTGTGCAGGATCAGCGGCTGCCTCGGGTGCAACTTCTTCACCCCCACCGCCGACCAAGCAGGAGGGAGGAGCAGCAGCGGTGCCGCCGCCGCTGCCCCCTCCTCCTCCAAGAGGAGGACGACGTCCTCGTCACGCACGCCGGGGAAGAAGTACCGGGGCGTGAGGCAGCGTCCGTGGGGGAAGTGGGCGGCAGAGATCCGGGACCCAAGGCGGGCAGTCCGGGTCTGGCTCGGGACGTTCAACACGGCGGACGAGGCCGCACGAGCCTACGACAAGGCGGCCATTGAGTTCCGTGGGGCGCGCGCGAAGCTTAACTTCCCGCACGAGGATCACTCGCTCTTGCAGCCACCGCCGCCCCCACCACCCCCGGCACCACTTCCTCATACACAGTTCCCGAAGGCTTCAAGGACGACGGACAATGTCAATTCGGGAATGGGCTCCAACTCGGAGGACAACAAGGGGAAGGCGAAGGCGAAGGGGGCGGAGGAGGAAGCAGACGACTTCTGGAGCATGTTCAAGGACGACGAGGTGGAGGGGCAGTGGATGATGTGGATGGACATGGGAGGCGATTCCTCGGACTCCAACGGGCAGGCCGTGCGCTCGTTCTGATTCATCGATGCATGTACTGTATTATGAGTAGTCAGCATTCTTCTTCTTCGACGATCATTCGACTTGTATGAGCACAGTTTTAGGATTGCTCAATGAAAATGATTTAATTCGTTCTGATTGTTTTTTGATTCTGTGGGTCATGCTACGAGGTGACGAATCCCGCTTTAAAAAAAGAGACACGTGCGTTAGATCGGAATGTGAAACCGCGCCCTGAAGAAAACGTGACGAAAATGGTCGGGATAAAAGGTGAAAAGAGTGTCCATATCCAGTTTGAAAGGCCCAGGCTGTCCAATCGCGGCAAGGTGACCGAGGAAGTGTCGTCCGCCTACCTCGTATCTTGCTTGCCTTAAATGTGCTGTGCTGTGCTGTGCTGTGCTGTGCTGTGGGGGAGTGATCGAATGTCACAGACGCGAACGCTTTTTGACCGTATGCGGAGCGGACGAGCGTGGGGAAACTCGTTGACTACCGTTTTTGAGTCGGTCAAACCCCCGCGGGGGGTGGTCAGACGGCGTGTCGTGCTCCCGTGTTTTGTCTCGCGAGGCTTCCGAAAAGGCATCCCGTCCCTCCACGTCACTCGACTCTTTCTTACTTGTTTCGCCCCCTACCCCCCACAAAAAAATTTAATTAATTAATTAGAATAATAAAAATTAACTCTGAATTTTTCCGGGGCTTTTTCTTCTTCTTCTTTTTGTTCTGGCTAAACCCCACCCGGGCTCCAGCACCACTTTTTTATCCGAGGAAATGATCTTACGCGGTAGAGACGATACGATACGATACGATCCGACGACGGGTTCGAATCGCTCGCGTTCGAAGCTCGACGCTCGACGACCATTGCGTCGTCACTCTCTCTCCAAAGCCCACCGCCGATCACCTTCCTTTCCGCTTCCCTTTCGTGGCGAGAGCTGCTCTTCTTTTCCAGGTCTTTCCGCGAGCCGAGCTCGTTACACTGTAAGTAGATTCCGTCGGCGTTGATGTTCTTCGGCTCCGCGTGCGTATT
Organism: Corymbia maculata; assembly: GCA_014182735.1. Classification (NCBI taxonomy): domain Eukaryota; kingdom Viridiplantae; phylum Streptophyta; class Magnoliopsida; order Myrtales; family Myrtaceae; genus Corymbia; species Corymbia maculata. The sequence goes on from CM024690.1 coordinate 23,857,610, forward strand.
TTTCAAGCTCTGCACTTGGTGACTGGCCTTTCCTTTCCCATTCGCTGACGAGTTTTCGGTTGCTGCTACGTTTTCCTCGGGAAGATATGGAGCTGGTGCTTCGCGCTTGTGTGGTTGATCTGGGGCATTTCCAAAATGTTTCTTTAAAAAAAAAAAAAATTAATTTTTGGTTCGTGGGTCAAAGTTCGTCGCTTTCTTTCTCTTTCGTCCGTTTTAAGGAAACCCATAAGCCGTGTGTCTTCGGGGTTTCAGCTTTCCGGGCGGGTGATGCTCTGTTTTTTTGTTCTGATTCTGGGTTTTGAAAGGACTCGAATTTGATCGTGTCGCGATGCGGATTAATTCATTCATGGCCGCATGTGTTCCTTCATTTTATTATCCGTGATGCTTTTCGTGTCCGTCGGCATTCGTCGGGTATTCTGACAATTGCGGACCCCCCATGTTCTAGAAAGGAGAAAAGAAAGGCAATTTAGCTATTTGTTATATGAGCTCTTTAGGCAGGTGAAACTCTGCTTTGTGGGATCGTGTCGAGAAAGGATTCGAATTCGGTATCATCATGAACCAAATCGATTCGGTCGTTGCGGCATGTGTTCCTTTATGTGGTTCAATGTGATGATGATTTGGTACAGAGTCCAGTCTACGAGGACAAATTGTTCTGAAACATGATGGGCTTCAAATTGTTGTAGTCCTTGTTTATGTTAGTAGAGCAACTGTTTTATTCTAGTTAATGGGCATACCCTTTCTCCATCATGATAATCTTCCTCACTTCTTGATATGGCTAGATCTGCCAGAGCGATTTTGGCCACTGCTATTTCTTCTTCTTATGAGATTACTCTCTGCAATGCTTATTATAGATGGGCACGGTCCATTACTTAGAAAAAGTGAGCCACCGGTTCAGGTACATGTCTTATTCTTTTCAATAATCCATATTTGTAGCAATGAAATACAGAGTCCAGTCTACGAGGACAAATTGTTCTGAAACATGATGGGCTTCAAATTGTTGTAGTCCTTGTTTATGTTAGTAGAGCAACTGTTTTATTCTAGTTAATGGGCATACCCTTTCTCCATCATGATAATCTTCCTCACTTCTTGATATGGCTAGATCTGCCAGAGCGATTTTGGCCACTGCTATTTCTTCTTCTTATGAGATTACTCTCTGCAATGCTTATTATAGATGGGCACGGTCCATTACTTAGAAAAAGTGAGCCACCGGTTCAGGTACATGTCTTATTCTTTTCAATAATCCATATTTGTAGCAATGAAATACAGAGTCCAGTCTACGAGGACAAATTGTTCTGAAACATGATGGGCTTCAAATTGTTGTAGTCCTTGTTTATGTTAGTAGAGCAACTGTTTTATTCTAGTTAATGGGCATACCCTTTCTCCATCATGATAATCTTCCTCACTTCTTGATATGGCTAGATCTGCCAGAGCGATTTTGGCCACTGCTATTTCTTCTTCTTATGAGATTACTCTCTGCAATGCTTATTATAGATGGGCACGGTCCATTACTTAGAAAAAGTGAGCCACCGGTTCAGGTACATGTCTTATTCTTTTCAATAATCCATATTTGTAGCAATGAAATACAGAGTCCAGTCTACGAGGACAAATTGTTCTGAAACATGATGGGCTTCAAATTGTTGTAGTCCTTGTTTATGTTAGTAGAGCAACTGTTTTATTCTAGTTAATGGGCATACCCTTTCTCCATCATGATAATCTTCCTCACTTCTTGATATGGCTAGATCTGCCAGAGCGATTTTGGCCACTGCTATTTCTTCTTCTTATGAGATTACTCTCTGCAATGCTTATTATAGATGGGCACGGTCCATTACTTAGAAAAAGTGAGCCACCGGTTCAGGTACATGTCTTATTCTTTTCAATAATCCATATTTGTAGCAATGAAATACAGAGTCCAGTCTACGAGGACAAATTGTTCTGAAACATGATGGGCTTCAAATTGTTGTAGTCCTTGTTTATGTTAGTAGAGCAACTGTTTTATTCTAGTTAATGGGCATACCCTTTCTCCATCATGATAATCTTCCTCACTTCTTGATATGGCTAGATCTGCCAGAGCGATTTTGGCCACTGCTATTTCTTCTTCTTATGAGATTACTCTCTGCAATGCTTATTATAGATGGGCACGGTCCATTACTTAGAAAAAGTGAGCCACCGGTTCAGGTACATGTCTTATTCTTTTCAATAATCCATATTTGTAGCAATGAAATACTATTGTTCCTCCTCAAGTGAGAAATGATTGATTACAAATATCTATGATCTATATTCTCTATAAAGGACCGGAAATACCTTGCTTACGTATCATTAGAAAATGCATTAACATAAACACGGCAGTAAGAAGAGGTAATACAAAAGTGTGTAAACTATAAAAACGAGTCAAGGTTAATGGCGAGTTTTTTTTTCTGGGGCAATCTGTTAGTCACAACAGTCGGTGATTAGTAGCTTGATTCAAGTCTTATCAAGCATTGGAAAATTCCATTCCTATCCCTTTGTTACATCTGAGTTTTATGATAAATTTGCTTTGACAGTTTTGGTTCTAGTTTGAGATGGCACCTTAGACTGGGAGGTTGGTTGGGCTCAAGGAAATTCCCATGCAGTTGAGCCTAAAAAGGAATGGATGCATCACAAGATGCATTCAATCAATGATACTGTTAGACACGAGCAGGGTGGCAGTAAGCTAGCTCGGGGCAGACCTGTGCAGACTGCAAATCAAAGGGATGTATTTCAGGAGATAGAGCAACAGGTTGCTGGTATTCAAGCTCAGCAGAGGCAGCAAGAGCGTCGAAATAATTTCATGAAACTAAATCCACCAACTTTTATGGGGGGTACCGACCACTCAGAGGCTGTGGCTTGGCTGATTAAAATGGAGGAACTTTTCAATGTATGTGGATGCTCTGATGAAGAGAAAGTGAATTATGCCACCTCTAGGTTTAGGGAGACTGCTATCATTTGGTGGCAGCTTGAGAAAAGTAAGTGCAAACAGGGTGCGGAGCCATGACTTGGGATGACTTTGAAAATGTTTGCTATGCACAGTACATCCCTAACAGTATTTGGCTTCAAATGGCAGAAGATCTCATCTACCTGAAGAAGAACTTGACTGTAGTTCAGTATGAAGCTCAATTTAGTAAACTGGCGAGGTTTGTTCCACCTTGGGTGGACGGTGATGAGGTCCTCGCTTGGAGGTTTGAAGGGGGATTGAGAGGCCTCAAATTAAGGCATTTGTGATCCTGTTCGAACTGAAGCCATGCAGGGATATTGCGAGGAAAGCTTCTTTAGTTGAGAAATGCCTCCTCGAGGTAGAAAGGGACAGAAATGACGTACAAAAGAAGAGGCACGCCATCAAGATGCCCCAGTGAGAACAGGATTCATATGATCCAGAGGGCAGTGATTCAAAGCACTTGCGCCTTCAGATGGAAAGAGACTTGATCAATCTGAAACAGAATAACTTGACAGTGGCCGAATATGAGGCAGAGTTTCATAGGCTAGTGACTTTCGCTCCTTCCCTGGCGCGGCAAAAGAGGTGATCCGTCCATTTAGATTCAAGGAGGGATTGAAGCCTCAGATCAAACTTGTTGTAGTCCCATTTGAGCTGAAAACTTTCAGTGCTATGTTGAATAAGGCTAAGCCGGTAGAGAGAGTTCTCAAGGAGGAAGGCGGACAGGGACAGATTTGAATCTGCTTGATCGGGAGTTCCTTCACACATTTTTTTGCCTCATCAATCAGGACTTGGGATGCTCGTGGCGTAAAGAAATGTATAGGGAGTTAGGGACATCGTGAATAGCACGGATGTTCTTTTCTCTTTCCATTTTGCCTTGTTATTTGTACTCAGGATCCTAAAGAATGTGGATAGTCTGTCTCGAAAGGCTCATGAGAACTAGTGGGAAGACAACAAAGAACTCATGAATGGTGATTAGCTATTTTGAGTTGTGTTTGTTTACTTCCAAGAGGAGCTTTTCGTTTGGGACAACTACTGCTGTAAATTGAGCTCTGCTAAATTTGGATGAGCGTGAGCATTTGTCTTTTTACAACGATGCCCTGTAGTATGCTCAAAAGTCCCTCATAACCAGTGCTTATTCACTTGAAATAATCGATAAATCATGGCATGTCACGAGAGTGGAGACCGAGTGCGTTTAAAGTTTTATTTTGAAACATTGTGGAAGTTACCATATCGTAATGGCACTCCCCTTGAGTTTTGTTGTTCAATCCTAATGTGCATTCTGAATAATCATTTGCTTAATGAGATAGTTGCATGCATACGGGGGAATGTGTGGAGATTTCAGCTTTGCTTGGCCTTAGAGCTTGCAGTAAATTCGAGGTTACGGCGTTGCTTAGTGAGACGAGCAAGCTCTCGTGGAATTTGATGATTTCCCTAGTATAGCGTGGACTTTCATGACTCCCAGACATTTGGGAAGGACTCAAATCTGTCGTGGCGAGATGCGTTTTTGTCTCTGTTCCAGAACTCGGGAAAGCGAATTTTTCTGGAAGCATTTATCCCGGCGATGAAGAGCTTATGATTTCGTTGAATCTCCCTTTCAGTAGGACCCTCGTATTTGTTGAGAACTCGAAAGAAAATTTCATCGCCACTTTGAAATCTTCAAACAAATGTCAAGTCAACTTCATTCACACTTCTGGTGGAAAAAGAGAGGTAAGTTAGCAAAGTACAAGCAAACTTTATGCATCACAACCCGAGAGTCGGAGGAGGACAACTTCAAAAGAAAAAAAGAAGAAAGGGAGATCTAATTACATCATTTATGCGCCACAAGTAAAAGAACTTCTATTCTATACATGATTCAGAAATCAAGTGTACTATCGCCTGCCAGAGAGACTGATGGAGCTAACTTTCATGGGGGTTGCTACAACCAATGGAGCTTCTGGAGAGTCGCTGATGGCAAACTTGTCGTGCATGAAGCGGCTTTCCACTATGGATTCATCCTTCAGCACAATCTTGTAACAGTAACAGCTTTTAAGGCCTTGCTGATTCTGGTAGCACTGGTGTGCGCTGTTCTTCACTTGCTGGAAGTCCCATATCACGCTGAATTTCCCCACCGTCGCTACTAGATGCCTTTCTTGTTTACCATTCTCGGTAACCTGAAAGAAAAAATAATTCAAGAAATCAGACAAGAATACGTGAAGTTATATCCGAGTCCATCCAGATGCAATTTTGGCAATAAAAGAAATGACAGCCAGAAAAACATTGTCATTGCTTAAACATAATTTTAAGTCTGGAACATAGATCCAGCTATAACGCATTAGTTCTCATACCCAAACAGTAAGAATGTCTTTGTAACACCAAGAAGTTAATTCTTGCCCAGCACCACTATTCACAGAAAGCCTGCCTTCTTGACAAGCTAATAGATGACGCCAGCATATTGAAATAGAAAGCCTCCAACTTCCCCAGAATTTTTAATGGGTTTAACTGAATTCCACAAGAACAACCGTTGTGACGAATTTCTATTCAGAGAGATATTGACTGCATGATGCAAAAGCTCATGATAGCTTAATAAATGACTGCTAAGTGAACAATGCACGAAGACTCAGATATCCAAAGCCTCACACGTGACAGATAGCAGAACTACAAATAACACAATCCACCAATGCATCCATTTATAATTGATCAAAGACGACTCTACTGCACAAGGTAAGAGTAAAAGAAAGAAGTGAGGTTTACCCATGAGAAGTGGCCACCATGGAACTTATTGTTCTCACCGGCCAAATGTGAATCCAGTGGAGTTAGCTTCAACAGTCGAGGAGCTGGAATCTTGTTTCCCATTCGACCACTAAATCCAGTTTTTGTCCTCCCATCTTTGTCGGTGAAAAGAGTACATATAAGAACCAAGTACGTATCCGTCGTTCCCAGCACCCACTTTCCATCGTAAGTCACATCAACATGTGTAATTGGAGAACCAAGCCCTGGAAAAGCAGTTTTGGCCTGCCTCATTGAAGTCTTGGAGTACAACCTTACCTTACCATCAATGGAACCGACAACAATTGAGCCATCCCCAGTGGTCGCAAAGCACTGGAAATTTGTTCCCCGTGAAAACTGGTGACCCTGGGTCCAATGCAAAACAGGAGAATTCGAACTTGCAATATTTTGCACAATCCCTCTCCTATCTCTCATATCCCACTGACAGAGCCTATTATCATCCAACCCTAAAAAGGTCGATTCCGAGGGATCCAGCTGCGAGCCTTTAGTGTCATTCGTAATATCTCTCATCGTAATATCTGCCCCATCCTTCTCAAACTTCCATTCAGTCACAATTTTCCCCATCTCAATATCCAATTGCTGAAGCCCCGTAGCATGGGGTTTCCCTTCCTTCAAAGGACTCATCAACATCATATTAGTCTCTCCCCTCATTAACATAGCCTTCTTTGGGGTCGTCTCTGACAAGCTTGAACCCACTTTCTTGTTCCCACCGTCATATCTCACATAAACGCCTTTCCCTCTAATCCCATGTGCCGAATTCCTATACACCTGAACCCCCAAATCATTGACCAAGAAGCTATTATCCAATGCACCAAGAGTCAAACTCTGAATTCCGCCATTTGCAGCCTCCTCAAACTCTTCCATCAAGTCCGGATTCGGATGCTTACTCGACGACAACTCGGGGCTCTTCCTCAGATCATTCTCCGCGTCCTCCCACACCGAATCGTCCGCCACCTCGGGCTTAACCCACCCAAGGAACTCCTTCCCATAAACCTTCACTTTATTCTCCTCAGTTGCTCTCAGCCCATGCACATTCTCAAACAAACAATCCTGATACCTCGTCACGAAGCTCCGATACTCCTCGTCAGTGAAAAACTTCATCGCCCAAACACCATTACTCACAAAATCCACGCGCCTCTGCTCGCCAAACATCTTCAACTGCATATCACTAGAAACCCTAACGCGCACCTTCGACCCCACCCTCAAAACCCACCAGGACCCCTCCCCGCGGCCTCCCGCCTCCTCCTCCTCCTCCTCGTAATCATCATCTCCGCCGCCGCCGCCGTCGACTCTAGACGTCCTCACGAACTTATAAGACGTCAGCTTATCCGAAACGATCCACTTCGCTTTCGGCGTGTTCCCGCCGATGTGAAGGTAGAGCTTGACCGAATTCCTCAAATCCGGCGGTCGCGCCGCCGGATACTTGACCTTGAGAGCCTTCAGCCTCGCATCGATCTCGTCGAGCGAGTTCAGGGTTTGAGAAGTACCTGAGGAGGAAGAGGCGGCTCGGCGAGGCTCCTTCTGGCGGTGCTCGTCCTCGACGTCTTCCTCGTACTCTTCTCGGCCAGACTCGTAGTCGCCGTCGTCCTCCTCCTCCTCGTCGGAGGAATCGATCGCGAGATCTTCGCGACTGTGCGATCCTCCCATGGCGGCGGTTCGACCGTCGGTTTTCTCGGGAATCGCGAAATTGAAAACGACTGATTTCACGGGAGCCACTCGAGTTGACGGGGTGAGAGAATTGGAGAGGATATCGAGAAAAATGGTAGTTAGTTATGGCCGCCGGGGGCCTTTAAATAGGAAAGGTAAAGTCACGGGCTGTGACCGAGTAGCGTCGTCCAAACGCCCGCGTTTGCTTATCTGTGAAGTAAAATGCAAAGTGCGAGTGGCCCCGTCGCTTTAACGTCTCTCTCTCTCTCTCCTTCCCGGGGTGGGACCCGCTTCCCGCGAGCCCGACACGTCCGTCGCGCGCTTTCCAGCTCGACATCGCCGGGCCGAGACCTTTCATAGCCTGGGCCGGGTTAGCTGTTCTGGGCCAGCCCAAATGGACTAGTCTGGCCCATCTTCTAATTGCGCCAGTCCATGAAAACATCTATGGGCTTCAAATGTGTGGAACAAGCTCATTAGCACACAGAGTTATCTGCCTAATTTCTTTCAAGAGGAAAAACACATGATCAACACAGAGAAAATCATGCACTCCACGGGCCATAATTTGCATTGCAGCAATATTTACAGCAATATTGAGACTCTAATATCTGTTTAAACATAGTAATTTTTTCTCACAGCACTTGGTATTCTCTCCATATCTCAATATCTAAAGAGTAGTGCGCAGAAGCAACATCTGGAGTGGGAATAGGCAAGCTGGAAGTCTGCGTTTGCTTTCATAAGGCATCCCTTGCGGCGATGCGGCATGTGATGGCGTCTGCAAGCGATGATATTCCCAATTCTGGGCCAGGTATCTTGTAGTGCTGCAGTGCGTAAGAGTTCAGATTATTTAGTGAGTCGAGCATCCAAATCCTGATAAACAGAAACACACTAGTCTGTAGCATATTAAAAGAACAAACTGGCACACCTTCTGTATCTGGGCTAGGTTTGCTTTCCCCTCCAGTTCTTCCAACTCAATTTCTTTCCCACTGATAAGTGCAGAAATGGCCTTCATCTGACAGTAAAAGGAAGGAATGAAGTCAGGACCTAAATTGCTGTCATGGCCTAATTCAATGAAAAGTTCAAGATATTTGCAGCATAACCAAATGATAGAATAATATACCTCATCGGGTGATCCATTGAAACGGGCAGCAAGAACATAGGTCGAGCTGTCAGAGATTCCACATCGTTTCAAGGATTCTGTAATCTAATGAAATTGAAATCACCGAGAGGTTAATAACCACACTAACTCTCCGATAAAACAGAAAAAAATTTCATTCTTCATTTTTTTTTTCCAGTTGAAAGAGGCGTGTCAAAAAACAAGCTTACATACATGCTTAGACCCTGAATAGTTGTAAACAAGCTCTGAGTGGAGAGTGCGTGTAGTCAGTGAACCTCGAGAATTGGACAGAAGACTCTTATGTGCAGCAGCTAGAACAGGGAAGATATCGGGAATCTGTCAACATGATCTTTGTAAGAAACGTTAAAAAGCACAATAGGTGGAGAACAAACAACATAAAAATTCAAAGTCATTCCTACATAACACTTACGAGCAGAGCATTGAGAAGAGCAACCTCTGGTTCCAAAGTTCCGGCCTGCATGGAATCCAAAAGTTCCCTGCAATTTTGAAAAGTGGATGTCAAGTCTTTCGAAAGAGCCTTAGTCTTCAAGTAAGCTCATGTCGCATTACAATTATGGACAGAAAATACCCACCAAACGAACGCAATCAAGAGAAGTTAAAATGCAGCCAACCAATTTCAACAAGGGCTAGAAAGAAAAGAGTGGTCAGTGGCAAACGCGTGATAATTCTTTAGAGCATCCTACACAACAGGTGGACAAATAAGATGATAAAGAATACATATACATTCATTTCCACCTTCAGCTGCCCTATTGCCCAAGACTAAAAAAGGAATACAGAACTTCCCACAGCTCACGTAGATCAAACACACCAATTCGATGCTCTCGGGGAGACCGTAAAATTGCAGGTCTAGATGAGAAATAAGAAGTCCTTGAGTAATCCACCTAAAATCTGCCAAGGACATGGCATTGACCGGCTCGACTTCTTCAGGTTACCGCCACCATAAGAACAACCCATCCCATTGGCAAAGCTAAACCTTAGCTGCTGTCTTCAATTGCGCCCTCTCCGCTGAATTATCGCTGCTAGTATTATGATCTTCGCATTTATACCCGTTCTACTCCTCTCCGCCTTCCTTAATTTCTACACCAACGACAATAACTAGAACGGTCACCGAGCTTTCTCTCAGCGCATGCCATGAAACTATTACAAAACAAAGCAGTCAAATGTTTCTTATAGTTCCTCCCTCCATTTCTGACGCACAAACGGTCCAGTATCAACGCACCAGGCGAGCCGAGAGAGCTCCATGGTTTTCAAATGTACGATACGTCTATGCCGATTCTTTCGAGCAATGAGAAGCAAACACTAGATGGAAGTCTTTACCAAAAAAAAAAAATACACTAGATGGAAGAGAGAGAGAGAGAGAGAGTGATACTTGGAATTTGTGACGTCGGTGAAAAGGGCGACGGAGAGGGTGTCGCCGTTGCTGATGTCGAAGGCTTTCATGGCTGCTGCAGCACCGGCGGTGGCGCTGAGGTTCCCAAACCGAGCTCAAGTCTAAGCCTCTCAATTCGACAAAGCTAGGGTTTTTCGAGCCAAGACAGGCTACGAGATCGCGCGGGTTTTTCTTATTGCACGTGTCTCCAGTTTCCAACCAGGCGCTGCATCCACCTTTCGTAGGGCGCCACGTGGCTCCCTGTCAACGGGAGCCGAAAATTAAAATTATGAGAACAAAAAAAGAAAGAAAAAAAAAAAAGCGATTTTATTACATGATTTCGCGCCAGGTAGGGGTCGAACCTACGACTTTCTGCTTAGGAAACAGACGCTCTATCCACTGAGCTACAGGCGCTTCTTGACATGGAAGAGAGACTTTAATTTTATATATATTTTTAAATGAAAGACAATTCATGCACCCGAACTTTATGAAAATTAAATTGATTAATTTACGGACATAATTGATGATGGACTATTTACCCGTTGCATCTGAATTTTTTTGATGTATAAACATGAAAATATGGAACAAGATCATTGTTTATAGATTTTTCGCTCCCAAGAAATGGTAATTGACCTTCATGGATTTAGGTGATTAATAAAATTGAAAAATAGAATTTACCGTGAAGTTAGAATATTCTTACAATGGCAAAGGAAACAAAACAAAATTAAGGTGCCACGCCCTCCATGACATTGATGAAAGCCAATTAAGCTTTGTCCCATCAATCTTATGTCCCCCTTCAATTTTTAGTTTCTATCTTCAAGCACAGCCATTGACGTGTCCACCAACCTGACTCCCCAATCCTGCCCATGTCCATCACCTTCCTTCTCTTTCTGTCTCTCTCTTCCCTCCTAGAAAATAGAGCTTCCCATTTTCCATCAATCTTTTTTTTTTTCCAGGGAAACTATTTTCCCATGAGAAAGATGTGTCTCTCCATCTTCCTCCTGTGGCTTGTTAGCATCCCTTTCCTTGCTCATTCAAGCCCTGCCCCCAGAGGTAACCTCTCAACACATCTTATGCTACAATTCCAATAACATTAACGTAGGAAAAAATGGATCCATCTTCTGAATAAGCACATCTTGTTCTGTATGCTCATCAATTTTGGGGGAATCATTACATGTATTTCCGAACGTTTGATCCGAGGAAAGATATGGAAATTCGAACATTTCTCTCTTTTGTCATAAGGAAACAAGAGGGTTCTTGAATTTCATGATTCTTGGGTCCTGTTGGTTCATCCATGAATGGCCAAAATGCAGGCTTTCTGATCGACTGCGGAGCATCAGAAGAGTCGACCTCGGGCAGCCTCAAGTATATTCTGGACGATGGCTTCATCTCCGTGGGGAACAAAACCACCATCAAGACTCCCAATGTGTTGCCTGAATTGACCACATTGAGATACTTCCCCGACAAGTCGGCACGGAAGTACTGTTACGTGATCCCGGTCATCAAAGGTGGGAAATACCTCGTGAAGACGACGTACTTCTATGGAGGTTTCGATGGAGGGAAGGAGCCCCCGGTTTTCGATCAGGTTGTGGACGGTACCAAGTGGAGTACGGTCAATACAACGGAGGATTATGCCAATGGACTCAGCTCCTACTATGAGATCTATGTGGCCGCCTTGGGGAAGACATTGAGCATTTGCCTCGCGAGGACCGAGCATACGGTTTCCGACCCATTTATTTCGGTCATTGAAGTGGAGTATCTCGATGATTCTGTGTATAACACCAATGACTTTAAGAAGCACGCGCTTAGCACAGTTGCTCGGCACACTTTTGGTGATGACAATGACATAATTCGGTAAGAAGACTAATATCGTCCTTATTAAATTCTTTCCTGGTTTTCACTAGTTCAGTACAAATGTTATGCTCTGCTTTCCTACTGCTTTCTATTCCCAATTGTCGAAGCATTTGCAAACATTGCTAGCAGACTTTAGAACTGGCACGGAGAAGCTAATGTTCAGACTAGGAATGAAGGAAATCAAAATCTCCTGCATAAGAACACTCAGATATAGTGTTATTTTTAGTATAATCAATCAAGGACTAGCGCAGACTCATGTGGCTGGTCGCAATCATCTTAGAGCTACTTGTAGGAGAATGTTTTGGAAGCACAGGTTAGATGGGATATGTGTTGTCATTCTAAATTGTAGGATTCATTCCGTGCTGTATTATTTTGAAAAGGAGATGGAAGAAAGTGGAAACTGAAGCTTGAGGGTCTTTCTGATTTTTTTTGATGTACTAATTTGTGCAAACCTAGGTATCCAGACGATGAATTCGACCGTTTCTGGCAACCGTTCAAGGATGAAAACCCTGTTGTCAAGAGCCAGTCCAAAGTGGACGCTTCTGATTTCTGGAATATCCCACCAGCAAACGCATTTGCCACAGCAATCACGACAAGCCGAGGGAAGACCCTTAAAGTCCAGTGGCCACCAGTACCTCTCCCTAGCAGCATTTACTATATTTCTCTCTACTTCCAAGATAACAGATCGCCGAGCCCCTACAGCTGGAGGGTCTTCGATGTGTCCATAAATGACAAGAAGTTCTACTCTGAGCTCAATGTCACAACTAGTGGAGTGACGGTTTACGCAACACAATGGCCTCTCTCAGGGCAGACTGAAATCTCCTTGACTCCGGGGGATGGGATACCCGTTGGTCCGTTGATCAATGCAGGCGAGGTCTTGCAGATACTGCCCCTAGCAGGGAGAACTCTCACAAGAGATGGTACATTTCTTGAACTTATAATCTAGCATTGCGGCATTGCCTATTTTTCTGATGTCTTTGCCAGGTAAGAGGCACCGTCTTCTTGTGGTCATGTAAATATAGTAGCTTATTTTGTGTTCAATAGTGATGGTCATGGAAGAACTAGCGAGAAGCTTGAACAACCCGCCTTCTGATTGGAGCGGCGATCCATGCCTACCTCAACAGCACTCGTGGACTGGAGTTACATGTTCTCAAGGAAAGCTAGCCCGAGTCACCAGTCTGTAAGTTCATCAGATTCTGAAAGTGTCAAAATCTTAATTTTACTCCGCTGGCCACCAGCTCTTTCTTCTATAAGATTCCAAGTTCACTGAAAGTAGAAATACACGAACCATTTGAAGGAACTTAACAAATGCTGGATTGTCTGGGTCATTGCCGACAAGCATATCCAATTTAACAGCACTCAAGAATCTGTAAGTATCTCTTTCCTTTCTTTCTGCGGGATATTCTACTTTCATTCATTCTCGCCACTTGTAAATTTGATTACTTGCTATTTAGCTGGTTAGGAGGGAATGAACTGTCGGGGACCATCCCAGAGATGGAGTCGTTGAAGGCACTTCAGACGTTGTATGTTGCCCTAAAATAATTATCCGTCCTAATCACACATTCATCAGTTTACTTTCAACTAATTTTGTTTTATTTTGCATCGCCTCACATAGGCATTTGGAGAATAACAAATTCGAAGGATCGATTCCTGAATCGCTTGGCCAACTACCAAATCTTCGTGAGATGTAAGTTTCGGCATTGTGGAAGCGAAACTAGCTTTCGGTATCTTTCCACAGAATTTTCATAAGATCATATTAATTCTAGTGACTTTCTTTCATTTTTACAGATTACTGCAGAATAATAAGTTGAATGGTAGCATTCCCGATGCCCTACAGGACAAAAATGGCATAAATCTACAGTAAGAACGTGCACATATCTTCTTCCATGGATCATTTGGACAAATAGCCCTTCAACTGAGCCTTGAGTGACTCGATAACTGAAAATTTTCTCCTTTATCAGGGTTTCTCCTGGAAATGATTGGTCAGAATCAAGATGATGATAGCGTGATTGCTGTAGCATCTGGATCAATTGAGCCATTGCTATGCTTACAAGCTTAAGATAGAAAATGGGAAGTCTTTGCAATTTAACATGACACTAATAGAATGGCAGGATTGTACGCTAATGTTGATAATGCCATTGATGGAGTTCTCTGGGAGATATCAGAGGACCGATAGAGCCTTCTTGTTTCTCTTCATAGGGTGGCAAGAGAGGGGTCAACAGGACTGTATGCTAAAGCTGATAATGCGATTGACACTCATGCAGCTTATTAAAGACGATTGATTATAGTCTATCAATTCTCTATCGAGAGTCTTGACTGGCAAAGCACTTCATATGCTTCAATTTTTCCGCATATAATGAGCTAAACTCCATTGATACTGCAGGGAAAACATTTGCAGAATGAAGTGATGAGAGTTCATTATTAAACACACCCAACACAATACAGAAAAATGCAACCACGATCATTATTTCTCTTCATCAGATTCACTTATCTCAAACACATTTACAAATCGACAATCGACAATTGAAAGAGTGCAAGAACACTGAGAGCAGGTACCATGTGCACGATGATTTTGGAACCACTATTGACAACCCCTAACAAGGCAACAACAGCAACTGTAGGAAGATATTGTCTACTGTAGAATTTCGTCTCTTTCTTTCTTTCTTACTTCATTTCACTTCAAAGATAAAAATGGACGTTTATCAGGACAAGTAGTTTTCATCTTGTCATGCCCTGACCCATAATAGGGGGCATCATAACACCCCTCTTCTGTCTGTCCACGTTGGCTTCCCATCCTTCATCAATCAAAAAGAAGAAAATTTGCAAGTCAACTTATGAATTTCAGACATTTCACTGAATTGTGCAGAAACACATGGAAAACACCAAACTAGATGAACAAGACATACGGAAGTAAACATTGATCGTTCTATGATGCGTCACAATATGAGGCAACAATGCTAGTGACGTGTGGGAAGTAACTAATCAAGCATATAGTAAGGCCCAAGTTGACCCATGTTTTGTTTCTGCTTGCATCATCGTCCATGACATGGAGCTGCAGATGAGAAGTCTACATCAGAGAAGGCCTATTGCCTAGTCTTAGTTTCGTTGAAGCTGGATGTTACAATCCTAACTTCAGAAAGAATCCCTTCTCCATGCCTAAGGATATCCATGCATATGAATAGGGATGCAAGATCACTTTTCCCTTTGATCGAGGCTCACACGGAAACTGGTAAGATGCGGTAGACATCTCTTGTAGCTTGAAATTAGACCTGGTCAATGGGCAGGCAGGACCTAGGACAGAGCCTAAATACCTTGCCCGGGCTTGCCTATGATTTGAAATTACCTTGCTTTTATTTGGAATACATTTCAGACCATGCGGCTAAGATAACTTCTGAATACAAAAGGTAATGGATGGAAGTGAATTACCAATTCCCATATCATAGCCCCGGTTCTTGAGCTCTCTGTACTCTTGGCACAAAGCACAGGCTTCACAGAAGAAATGAACTAAGCAATCCACACATGGATCCTCTGCCAAGTCATATTGGCCCCTCAGCTTTGATCGGTAAAAGCATGAGTATAGGCATGCAAATCCGGTCATCGCCAGTAGCCCGTATACCGTGCCATTCGCAGCACAAGCTGAAAGTCATGCAATTGCAACCATCAATTTCTACTGACAGAAACCTAGAAAAATATGTCCAAGTAACACTACATAGCTAGAGAGATCATCATCAATTGCAAGGCTTACTTGTGGAACCTCTGTCTACTATCTCAGAAATCTGTCCGAATGTGATGCAAGGGCAAAAGCAAGTGATCATACCTATTATGAGAAAGCAAGAATGGAAATTCTTGTTAGGATACACTATGAAGTAGACGTTGTACCACAAAATCAATACTTTAGATTCAATAAAACGATTCTACACGTGTGCTTACAATTCGCAGGATCATCGCAACAATGGCAAAGATTAGTGGACCATTTGCTAGTGGCCGTAGGAGGCCGGAAATCAGAGGCAGGGTATGGAGGAGCAACCGCTTGGACTGAGCTCGGCATCGGGTTTGGATACCCAGAATTGGGATAACCCGGATGGCCATCTACACTGTACTTCGGAGGCTCGTTGGGCGAGGGATACATATTGTTTTGCTTGTGTGCAACCTGTGATCTGAAGTTCTGAATGATAATAATCGTGCATATAAACTCAGTTCACAGTTCTCAACTTGTGGAGGTTGGGAAGGGTCGAGGACTTTAAATATATTGCAAGGCCAAAGAGGCTACTTGGTGGAAACTGCAACTGGTGATTTAAAGATTATATTCCAAGTGGAGTACTAATCTTGGTCTTGATGCCTTGCTTAGTCAAGTGAAGGAAGATGTGTTGCATCTAACCTCCACCTTATTTTTTGTTTTGTCCTGCATTGATTTATTTCCACGGAGGACTTGTCTAAGCATTGGTGCCGTGTTTTTGTGGGACTGTAGTTGGTGTGGAGAATCAAATGGCTAAGAATCATTGAAAGAGTCTTCTTCTTTTTTATTTAGCGCAGATGTGAACAGGAACCAACGAGCACGTGGTCGTTAACCATGTGAACACCAAGGCCTTAAGAGTTGACTCACCAATGAACTATTATTGGATCAACCAAGACCAGGAATCAATGATTCATTACGTCATTATCTGATGTCATTTCTGAGTGCAGTGCAAGATGTTTTTCTTGAGTAACTTTGCAGTTCTGGTGTATATCATCAACCAACCTACCAACTCTCCCATCCAATATGGGAGGAAGGCATAAACTGCATCATCATGGGTCAGTAAATCCTAAATCCTGGACCTTGTTTGACTTCTTTGTCTCGATCACCCTCTTTGATCAGTAATTTTAAAACCCAAATCATTTCATCTTTCTGCAGCATCGACTTTGATGGCCAAATTTTCATTGGGTTCGGTCGTCCTCAATTTCTGATGTAGTATACCATTGGCTGGGAAATTCAACAGCAGTGTCCATCCTTGATAAGATCAAGGTTTGACAGGCAAACCAGTTAAAAGGAAGCAACTGCTGCGAAATTGTTCTTTATCTGCTACTTGGAAGAACTGATGCACCTTGTCATATTACAATTATTATTGACTTGACTCCGGAATACGACAACATGCAACTCGCAAATAAAAAGCAGGTTGTGAAGACTAGGAGTTGGCTATCTGTATTTGGTAGATGGCATGATCATCTGCTAACTAAATTGCTTAATCTTTTGTCATCTGTAGCGTCATATAAGAAAAGTGCTTCGTGTTACACAAACATCATTAGGAGTTAGTAGCATAGACTTTTGGAAGTCAACCTCGAGAAGAACCGACTTAACCAAACCGTTGATGATGCAATAAATCGTTGATAAAATAGTGAAAAATTAGCAAGACCTGCAAATGAGTTTTGGATTAAATATGGAGTGACAATTTTATTTATGACGAATCAATGAAAAAGAGCATGGCCCCGACTTTTGCGGGGTAAGTAAGGGCTAGAGAAAATACCCCAAGCCAATGATCATGATCACTCCGACCTTAAAATGACCCTTGTCTAGACCTGTTAAACGGATGGGTCGGGTCGAGTTTAGGTTTGACCATAAATGGTCTGACCCAAATTAACCCATTAACCCGTTTATGACCCATTTAAATATAGTATAAGTTTTTTGACCCATACCCGACCTAACCCGATCCATATTGTTAAAACACTTCCCTATCTAACTAAAACTTATTCTTATAATCTTTTTTAAAGATTATATTCCTTTAATATTGTTTATTTTTTTAAGAAAATTGAATTATTAATAATTTTTATTTGAAATATTTGAAATAATTTTTATTTTTTAAAAATCACGCACACATATTGAAAAACGAGACTCACTTGGATTTTGATGATCAATCAAGCCACCATTCGACAATGGTGGTGACCACGTGCAAGTGAGAGGAGGAGCTGTTGAATGAGCGATGGGAGTGAGACAATGCATTATCGTGCAATGAGGAAGGTTTCTTTGTTTTGATTTAAGAGCGGAAAGGAAATAAGTCATCTCTGAGGACTAAGGAGTAGTTGGATTCTAAATAAGTTTAAACTTTGACCCATTAACGATCTATGTATTTTAGTTGTTTTAATTTTAAACACATTATAGGTACACCTATCTAAATGAGTTATGTACCCATTTTAACAGGTGTACCCGTGTCATACTCTCGCCAAAAAACCCGTGCACTTTAGTCCGGCCGCAAGAATCTGGCCGCTAGCTGAGTGCCTTTCTTTTGCCGCAGAACTCTTGGAAATCTCCTGTTTTACAGGCGGAAAGCACGGGACAGTTCTTGACATTTGGTCTTAACTTGAACTTTGGAATAAGTTGGTGTCTCTATACCAACTAGATCAAATTGGCATGTCAATTGGTTATGCAGCAGCCAACATAGATGGTTCTAACTACAGTTAAGCTCTTCTATTTGTGAAGGGAAAATTACCTAATAAGTTTTAAACTTATTGCACTTTTGTTAATTCAGTTCTAAACTTTTTAATTTTACCAATTAAATTTTAAATATTTTCATTTTCATTAATTGAGTCCATTTAGCCAATTTTGGTTAGAAATTACTAACATGGACGTCGACTGTGTCATGTAAAATGACTAGCACTAATGTGATAAATTTTAATAATATTTTTGATATTTTTTTTTAAATGCTTGTTAATTTATTTGTTGTTCCATTTTTTTTTCTCTCTTTTTCTTCTTTTCTTTTCTTTTACCATTTGCCAACAACCATCCAATCTCATCAATAGCTATTGGAGGTCACCAGCTTCAAGCAACAGACGCCCTTGCCGGATCGGGTGAGGGCAACCCTCAATCGAGCAAGGCCTAGGTGAGTGATCCTCGCCTTTACCTAGCCTAGCAAGGGCGACCCCCTCCACATGGAGGGCCACTGAGCTAGGGCAACCAACACTTGCCTAGGCACCACCCTCACCAAATTGAGCAAAGGTGGCCCACGCTCGCCCAAGCAAGGGTGACCCTCACCATGCCAATGAGGTCAACCCTTACCGTCACCCTACCCTCGTCTGAGACCAACCACCTCCACCGACCATGACAAGGTTTGGCCACGACAGGTGGTGGCTAGCAAAGGAAAATGAGAAAAGGAAAAAAAAAAAAAAAAAAAAAGAGGGAAAAGTAAATAAAATTTTGAAAAAATATTAAAAATTATTAAAAATTATATATATTAACGCCGACTATCTTATGTCTCAGTAATTTTTGAGTAAAATTGATTGAATAGACTAAATTAACAAAAAGTGAAAAAGTTTAGAACTCAATTAGCAAAAATGAAAGGTTTAAGATTGAATTAGTAAAAGTGCTATAGATTAAAAAAAAATTGAGCAAGTTTCCCAATTTGCAAAGTTATTGAGAGAAAAACGCTCTTACAATATGGACAAGAACATCGGACAACTATCGATCCCAAGTCAAATTCTAATTTGAGATATTGGGCTAAGTCAGTCAGACAACCCATTTTTGGGCCAACAAGTCTATCGACCCACTCGAGAAACAACTACTATCTATCAAGGCCCAGTAAAGAAGAAATCAGTGAATTGGATCTTAGGCCATACTCGAATCCCTCCGCTTTGCAGGCTCATAGTTGAAACAGAGCTGTCAAACTCCATCCCTTCAGCTTTCTTGTTTTCCTTAATTTCTGGGTAAGTAAAGTTCCACTCATCTTCTTGACCAAGTACATCGTTAATGTCGGCTTTCATTTGTAATCGCAAGCACGGAAGAGCATGCAAATATTTATTTTTGAAAGTTGCTTTGGACAGGGAAAAAAAAACGGTGGAGGAAAAGGCAAACCTCATATAAATAAAAAGTACAAACCTCAGTCAGACAACGTGGGAAGGCCTCATGAGTCATGACAGGTTGACCTTCATTCACTCCTAAAGGGTCAAGGGAGATATAACCATATTAATATCGTCATTTGCGCAAATAATGCTCGCGGAAACTAATGAAATGGCATTCTTATCTTCTAGTTCCACACAAAGACCAAACCCCATCCACATAAATATACTTTCCTTGGCACAAAATTAGCAAAAGAGGAGAAAAAACTATTCAAGTCTCATGAGCTATATGTGGAACTGGAGCTACATTCAAAGCATCCCACTAATTAAGTAAAACTCAAAGGCTGTGCTTTCCATCTGATCTGACATCGTAAACCGAGCCTTCAGCTTTTTAAGAAATTTTGTTTTGTGCTGTTTAGGATTAAAGTATGGAGGTGTTGCTCACCAAATGGGAGACCAAGACAGAGACAGTGTCTATAGTCAAACTTAGCTTCTTTCGCTCCTTGTAAGTTTGGCCGAATAAGGATGAAGCAATTCTTACTTGGGAATCATGCCACCTGTCTCATGAGTGAGCAATTGAAAAATGTTGGGAACTTAAGCTGCATGTGAGGATCATTAGGAGTATAAAAAAACTGCATTAGAATTTAAGTTTTCTGTAGAGAGAGATCAAGAAAAATAATAGTCAATTCTAAGTTCTAAGCAAAAGGGGGTCTTGGTTTTGTCCTTTTGCTTGGTGTTGTGTCGGTAAAGAATCCAGTGAACTTCATGATTTTTAAACTCATTCTGATAGTGAACCACTCTGAGTTCGCATGTGCCTTACATGGCTAGTGTTTGGGCTGTGGTTGTGGAGATTGAAGTAGGGAGAGTCCTAGGCTGAGTTGGCCTTCTCTAGGAGGATGGTACTTGCATGAACTCACTGGTGGTGCATGTGTGTTCGGCAAACAAGAATGATCTGATCAAGTGGAAAATAAGTGAGACCCGCCTGAAGCAAGGTTTCTTATGTATAGCAGCTGTCATGTGTATCTAGTGCACATAAGTACCTTAACAATGTCATGGTGACATGAGAAAGAGCATAACATTTGTCTTGAGTCATTGAAGGCACAAAAGAAAGAGATTGTAGCTCATGAAAAGATTGGCTTTATCATTAAAATCCTCTGAAATCATATTGATGAAAAAGCCTTCGATTCTTGGAGATAAGAGCTTAGAAGGGGTGATCCAGACACTTGTAAGGACAAAGAGGAAGAAGCAAAACAGACATGCAACTAGGACAGGTCTTTGCTGTCATGAGAGCAAACAATGAGGATCCAAGGAAGTGAAAGTATCAAAATTATTCTATCAGTTGGCTTTTTAGGTGGTTTCGTTCATATGTCTATGTACTTTGAAAATGATTTTCTAGGATGGTCACATATAATGCAAGGCACGTAAGGCAACCCATGTCTCTCTTTGTTACCCACGGTTTTGCCTTTTCTCTTGTCTGATCTTTTTGTTTCTTTCGTGCCCTACTTCTTTATGCAAATCTAGCATTCGACCCACTACCCACGAGCCAGCTAAGTAAGCGGAACATAAGGGAACAGAGAAGTCAAATTGAATATGGTTCCAAATGACTTTGTAATCACTTTACTGGATTCACATTAGACATTAGCTCATATATAATACGTGAACACTTTTGTGTTTTCGAGATCAATTTTACCCTGTCAGAGAGCAGTATGCTGTGGAATTTTTATATTTGCAGCAAGTTCAAAAACTTCTAATGGAGATCAGTATTTTGTGCAAACATAAAGAATGTTTCTGTACTGTCAATTTATCTTAAAGGTGCATGAGTAATTTAAACCTATCCTTTGGTTTGATGCTGCTAGTAGGATTTTACCACTTAAATACTGGCTAGAGGAGTGACCACTAGCATGATATGTTACTCTATTTCAAATTTGAGAGAAAATTAAACTGACAAGTTCCACAATTATATTGATCTGTTGTCCATTACGTCTTCTGAAATTGATGCTTTTACGTTAAATCTATAGTTTTAAGAATGCCAACACCAACACGACATGATCAAAAAAAATTTCACCCTTTAGTCGGATGTATCATTTGAAGAGGCAGAGAAGTAAATATTATGTAGTTACTGTCAAAATTTTAATTTATAAGTCATGCAGAAAAGGAAATAAAGCTGTTCAGATAGTGAATGCATGGTCCATTTAAAATATGGTGTTGGAAAGGGGCAAGCTATTACCTTATTCTTTTTAATCACAATGTAGACAAATCTAAGTAACGTGAGCTGTCTCCTAGACAGACTCCCGAAAACAAGCTCACTCCTATATAAGTCTAACATAGGCATGTGAATTCTTACAGGGAATTTAGACATTAATAACTTAGCAATTAGCCCTAGATCTTTGAATCTTCTTGTCCCCTAGAGTGCATGCTTAAACATGTTCAACAATGAGCAGGAAGGTTTCTATGCTCCCTCCACCATGCTGGGCCCAAGGATTTCATTTTCCCATGATTTTGCAGACACACAACAGCAACCGCCTGTCAGGCATGAAGGCAGAAACTATAAGGAAGCTCCGGTCTCCTCAGACTTTGAGTTCTCAGTGAACAACAACTCCATGATACCTGCCGATGAGATCTTCTCCAAGGGCAAGTTGCTACCTCTAAAGAGCAATGGGGCCAACCCCTTGAGGAAGATGACGCTTCGGGACGAGCTGCTCGTGGATGACGACGACTCGAATGATTCATTGCCGAGGTTGACAAGTAACCCGGGCCGGTGGAGAGAGAGGTGGGGCTTGAAGAGAAGTCACTTCGCCTCCAAGAAAGGGGATAGGAGCGAAAGATCCCTAGAGAAAGTGGTGGAGGGCAAGGCTTCCATCTTTGCCTATACTGGCAAGGAGTAGCACCAGGTAATGTTTGGGAGTGTTCCCCGATGAGTCGGTCTCAAAAAGGTGTTTGCAGCAATCAAGAGGGAAAACAATTTCTCAATTAAAACAGTACGTGAGGTTGATGCCGATTTGAAAATTTTTTGGGCCAACTGAAATGACTTTGATTATCTTTCATTCCAAATATGTTTATCGAGTTGTCTCTAATCTTTGGAGACAAATAAGTTGACACAACTGAGACCAGAAACTTGAGCTTTCCTCTTAAGAACAGGGACATATGAATAATACAGTTTGTTGCATGGCATATGCAGTATTTTGTGTCTAGAACTAGAAAACCTTCTTTTTTCTAGAACAGTGATGAGTGGCCAGTGCTTCTGTTTTGATCTCGTGCTTCATCGTCTACGTTGAGTTAATACCATCTGCTCTTGCAGGATCTGATGCGAAACGGGTTGGGGCAGAGGAAAGAAAAGCACAGAGACAGAGACAGAGACAGAGAGAGAGAGCAGAAGGATTTCCCTAGGCGCCTCGTTTGTCTATTTGCTTGTGAATTATCAGTAACCGCTATGTACTGGTGAATATGTAGAAAGCACTTTTTAACTTCTGTTTTTGATTTTTGATTTTTGATTTATTCGATCTAATGGAAATTCTTTTCCTCGAGCATCAATTCACCTTTCATCATTTTTCACTCGTTAATTCTGTATGTTGGGAGTCTTTTTTTCTTTTCTTTGGGTTGGTGTGACTGGATTATCCAGTTTTAACTCATACTAGTGATTAAATCCACCCGGAAGAAATGGAAAGAGAAAATCTAGCACAATCATCCCCAAGAAAACGACCACTGATTGTCTTCCCTATCAATGAACAAGAATCTGTTACCCATTACGGACATTAGTTTTTAAACAAGACCAAAATGGTTGCCCAAAACAATTAGTTCTTAGTACGACTAGAACGCCCAGTATAATAGTTCGGAGTGTCGGTCTTTGCATTCTTTTTCACGGAATGCATCGAACACATCACGAATCAAGCACTTGCCGTCTGCAAATCTTGAGCAAATCAACACATTTTCCACAGGAAGTGCTTACAACAAAACACCCGTACATGCACTATGGCAGCACGAAGGCAGCACTGTCATCAAACCAAAGCATTATCACGGTGTGCCATGTATTTCTCAAGAAGTAATTGACAAGAATTCCCCAGAAGTACCCTTTCCAACGAGCGATTTGCTCCAAGGATCGATACACACTACAATAAAACTGAGAAGTCCTCGATTACGGGAACCAAGAACAGTGGCATCAAAAATAACATTTTGATATTATGGCAAACCATCTATCATACATTGATTTGGAAAGAATGGGCAACTGTTTCTGTACAACTATGCAAATCAAGGCATTGCAATTACAAGGCCATCCTATCTGGATGAAACTAGGATACAAAAAATATTTACACTTCCTAGGCTATAAAAATGTACACAATCGTAGAAAAAGGAATGATCCTCCCTCTTGTATTTTGGGAGCAAAAAGAATGTCGGCAGTAATCCATTCTATGTTACCTGCAACCAGTAAGTCCGTTCATGAGGTGCTGAAGTACAGTACTAACCAAGAAAATAGCCAAGAATAAAAACTGAAGTGGACAGCTATGAACCTAACTACCACCATAAATCTAGAATAATGAGAAAATTTAGAGAAGTCTCAACTCACAGTTTGGGATGGGTATAGACAAGTGGACAGCTCTTCCACAGTCCCCTTTCTTCCAGTGAGGAAACTTGTGTACTTTGTCAATATTTCTTCATTCTTCAATCCTGCACGTTGAATAAGAAGTTGAAATTTCACAACTGCTATATTAATATATTCCAACTGAAAAATACCGACTCACTTACGAATCTACTCTTGCGGCTGATTAGGACCCATATATTTCTCCATAGACTCCTTTTTATGCTCTGGATCAAGGCTGAAAACATAAGACAACACATTAACCATTGTCTCAACATAACACTGTATAACAAAGAATTAATATGAGGATCTTCAATTCAAGAAACCTATTTCTGATGCCAAGAAGAGCGTAATGTACAGCACTTGCACAAGCAGACACTGGAGCTATGGTGGCTGCAGGAACTGCCCGGAAAGCAGTCGATATAGCTGCTCCAGCACCAGCTCCTCGCTGATATTTCTTCAAGGGGGTTTGAACCAGAGCAGAAGCAGTCTTGCCCAAGCCATCACTAATACATTCGTAAGCCTGCATGGAGTACACATCCTTTAGGCTAATATTAAACAAGAATTAAGCACATGAATCTTGCCAAAGTCATAATTAAATAGATCTATGGGCCAAAAAAGAAAAGAAAACTGATGAAGAGACATAAGAATCCTTGTATATGGCAAGTGATAGCCAATCACATTAGTAAAGTGGCAAGGTTCCTTGCCCTCCAACTTGAAGAATATTAACAACACGTAGAAGGTCAGTTTGTTACAATAGCAACTCCATAGTAACCAAAGACTTTGACCAGATTAGTATTCAAAGTCAGGAATGCTTTGATGGTCTCATAAACTTGCGTCAGGATCAACTAACAGACAAAAGAATAACCAACATGCGGTGCTTCACAACGCAACACATTGTTTGAACACAACTAATGAGAACACAGACAAAAGGAAGATTGGATATAGCTGTGAGGCACTGAAGCTATCAAATCAAAGGAAATCTAAACACCAGAATCAACAGTGATGCCATCACTAGAACAGACATGACATACCATGAATCGTCACTCGTAGATATGAATGAACAATTCGAGTAAGAAACTTAAGTAGTTATGCACAAGCTAAACCAGAAGATTCAAAAAAGTAAACCATAAATCATTAAATCAATATAAACCTGCTTTATTCCATGTTGAGCATCCTTAGGCTGATTAGATCTGACATTTGCATTTCCTCTACTTTGCAAAGGCCACGGAGAAGAAGGTGGAATACTCGCAAGAATATACTCTGCTTGCAGCAGGATATCATGAGCACCAGCTGCCAGATGTACCCCTAGCCCCACAGCTTCAAGGGATATGCTTCTCAGAAATGCTACTGTGCCTGGATGAAGATGATTAGTAAGACTTTTGGGCAAATAACATGGATAGAGAACATGAAATAGAGAAACACAAACAACAAGCTTTGTTAAAGGCTGAATATATGTCCTCTTTTAATTACTGCAATATTTAGCATAACATGCGGAAAAGCAATTAGCTAAAGAATAGAAAGAGGGAGACACTATAAGCTACCAAACAAGAAAATTCATAATCCAAATGCTCCACCAAAATGCAATACGTGAGGAAAATTTCTACTGTAAGAATTTCACACATAAAAGAACTTTTAAAAAAGACATGAAGATTTATGCATTCAACCTTCCTTAAGAGAATTCCAGCTATTACTCAGAAACCTGTCCATTTTAATCAGAAATTCTGTCTACTTGAAGGGGGAAAAACACTGTGCTCCTTATTTCTCAAAGCTTCTGATCAGTTTTCTTTTTTTTTTTGGCAGCTTTACCTCTTTGCAATCCCTTGAGTACTCTATGATCCTTCTTGTAATTCTCAACTGGGCAAGAAACTAACTTTGCAGCAGCACTTCCGACAGAAATAAAGGACCGGATGGTAGGTAGGCCACGTAGTACCTTATGAATCTACACATATATATACATTCAAGAGTATATGAATAGGCAAGGGAGAAAAACAAACAAAAATTTATCCCAAGCAGAAAAAATCATATTGAAACCTGATTTTGAGATATATCTTCCAACCATTCCCCTATGATTGTTTCACAAACATTATTCCAGCCATACACACCAACAGCTTGTACGGGCTTGAGATGTAGCTCAATTCCCTGTAGCACAAATTATATGGCAGAATGAGCTTAAAAATTGCAAAACAAGTACCACAACCAGAAGCAAATGTGATGGTCACAGGATCACTTATAACCAATCTCAGGACATCACAAAGAATCAAAATTGTGAATACTAGCACAAAGGAAGCATCTATTTGGCATCTATAGACAAGACATACCTAGTGTTAGATTCACATATTTATGAATCAATCGCTACCCATATAAAATAATAACACAAGAAAGAAAATTACCTATTAAAAGAAACGAGAAAAAAAGGGATAGTTACATGTACTTGCATTACCACTAGTGGAGAACGTCAGACGAGAGCAAGTGAAAAGGGGACAAGGATGCTTACATTTCATTAGGACAATAATGAGATCATTCACCAAAGGAAAAGAGCCACAATTATCATTTGAGCTAAAATGAAGACAGTAAAGTACCAGATCCACAACAAACTTGGCCATATGTCACAATAAGAAGCCATGACGTATAAAAAGTGCTTTATCCCAAGAGAGCAATTCAAAAGACAAAATCTCATTGAGGTCATGACAGTAAAGACCTACCTTCCAGGGAACCAGGTTTACAAGCTCTACATACTTCCCACCTCCTAGTGCAGCTAAATCCACACGCTGTGGAATGTAATCAACCCGAACACTGAAAGGCCTTATGTCAAATTTCTGTTGAGAACATGATGTATAAGTCAAAAGTTTCAATATTTGAAAGAAAAGGTGCACATAATGAAAGCTGCCCATGTGAACAAAGTACAAAAATGCAAGCAGTACACAGGCAGACAACTAAAGAACCGTTTCTTCTCTATAGGCAATTGTATTTGTCTAGTCATATGCTAAGTATCTCTGTTTCCACCATGGATTATTTGCAAAAAAATAAAAGCCAAATGGCGGACCCAGGTGTACATAGCCAAACCCAAGACTAGATCAAAACTCACTTAATGAGGTAAATTTAATGCTTCCACAGAGGCAAATGGTAAGGACTAAGGACAGCATTCAGAAAAGCAACATGTGGAGTTACTCTAGCTTACAACATTAAGTGCCACATAAGAGAACTTAGCAGAAAGGATGCATTTACCTGAAAATATGGAAGCAATGCCTCATCAACAATTGCATTCCGCATAGAGCCACTTTGGGCATTTTGTGGCAGCACTTCTGATCCATCTAGATTATTTTGAACACCTGAAGACCAGTCCTGTGGAAGGTCCTCATTTCCGAAAAAAGAAATGAAGAAATCAAGCTGGCGCTGATGAAGGTGCAGTCGCAAAGGAAGTAGAGCAATGCACAACCTAAAAATACAAGAGCAATTAATATGTGATAAGTCTAAGTAGGTAACATAATAATACTTGAGCAGGAGAAGGAGAAGAGGACCAGCAAAAAGCAGTTTCTCAGATTGTCAACGCAACATTAAAAGAACCAGCCAAGGATTCTACAATCAGAAATGGATTCAAACCCCAGACATCATGAACACATTTCTCAACACTCAAGAGTGTAATACAAACACTGCATGCACTAACTCTGGTTGATAAGAATATATGCAGACGTATGGTCGATGAATCCCTGCAGTGGCCCCAAACATATGCAAAAGAACAAATATGTAACAGAGGATTTCCCCCATTTTAAAGATTGACTTTGTCAAATCGGGAACAGCAAGTGAGGAGGAATACATGCTTGTCCTTCGAGTGAGGGAAGCCATGCACTATTGAAGCCAAAAAAAATTACAAACCAATGTGAAACCAACATCAACAAAGACTAAAACCAACTTATGCACCAGTAAGTAGGCTACCATCTAACTTTGGCAGCTCTACAGTACATAAAGTCCTACTGAACTCACATAAGAACTCTTCTAACATGATTGCAAATAGGGAAAGGGCTTTCCTTTGAACAAGGCTCATAGATAGCAGGACTGCACAGGGTCATCTCATCTCTAGAATATGCAGCCCACAAACTCCAAGTTGCAATGGCATCATCGCATAACTAATCCAACCAAGTTGCTCCATCATGGATCACTAAACCTTCTGTATATTATACTATATCTAGCATATGTGCCACAAAAAGCACATTCCCACCAAAACAAACCAGAAAAGTATTCGTCCAAAGTGGAGCATTTCCCACCCACACCCCCCCCAACTTAATGTTAAGGCCTAGTTTGTTGTAGTCAAAGTTGAGAATTAATCTTGAATTATACATGTTAAGGGAGTACGTCACCCCTCAATCTCATTATAAGCATCCAGCCACAACCACTGGACTCCATAAAGATTAAAGTGCACAAAATTATTTACAGATACTATCATTCATTAAATCCCAAGCAGATCAACCCAGTGGAAAACTGAACTGCAAGCATGCACAAAACAAGTTGTACCAAGGCTTTTACCAATATGCCTATCAACAGAATAGCATACCATATATCAGTCACAGGATATGTAAGAACTTAAGAAAATGATTTCAAAGCCTTTTTACCGATACTCCTCAAGAGGAATCAAAGGGTCAGGTCTCACAGCTTCCAAATCGAGCTTGAATGCCTTTGAAGATGATTCTCTGGGATGATCTTTTGAGTTATAATGCCCAAGCACCTGGAAGTTCAATAATGAAAAATTTAGAATTGCACACAAGAAAGAATCATAATGAACCTTTAGGAGTCAAACTTCCATTATTACCAGTGTAAGTGGTGCATCTTTGCTTCCATCATAAAGATGGACATCCTGTAGAGAGAAAGACAGCTTAGACACGCAAAATCCACCAACTGGATAGATGTCATATTGACATTCAATCCCAGTTAGAGCAAGCTCTAGGCATATTGCCGTATCCCTCCGGCAAGTTTTTCCAGAATGTTCATCAGTCACTTTAAAGTTATCCCAGTCAGCACCAGCATACATTCTCCATCTGACATTTACGTTCTTGACAGTCACTTGGCCCACGAGCTTTTCAGGAATATGAGTATCATCAGAACTAGTACTACAAGGTTTGCTTTCTGCTGATCGTTCCATGCTGGAGATCTCACAGGTGTCTGCAATATGGTTTTCAAGAATTCTTAAAGAATTTTCTCTGTACCATCCACCATCACCTCTTCCAGCATTAACATTTTCTCCAGTTCCACTTGTGTGTTTGACAATATTCCCTGAAAGATCTCTGCCTGCAGATAACTCTGATAGAGGGCGTAGGTCTGATATACAATAGCCTTCTATAAATTCAGGAAAGTAACCTTTCTGAATAAATGAGGCCTGACTGCTTTCCAATCCTACCAAAGGCACTGACCCACTTACTAATAGATCTTGAGATGATGTTTCGGGAGCTGCCATATCAAAATCACATTTCTCTCCAAGAAAGCTTTCCTCATTTGATTCAGAATAATATTGGCAAGTTTTACTCTCATTCGAAGGGAAAGCATCCTCACGTATCTCATCCATTAATCCAAACACCGAGGCTTGATTCTTCAAATTTGCGCTTGAAGTGTGCACCTCAGGAGTTGATGGGGCAAGATCACCAAAAGAAGTTCTTACTTCAGTTTTCAAATGGTTCCTCTCTTGTTCCTTTTGAACGTTATCCCACCTACTCTGCAAGTGAACAAGAGATTCTTCCAAATCAGGAGCAAAAAGCTGTTGGAGTTGGGTGACCAATTGTATCAGAGCCAAAGTTGAATCGCGACAAGTTTCCACATCAATGTGAGAATCAGAACATTCTAGCTCCCACAAAGTGCCATTCCTGCAGTTAGTCCTCAACTTTGCCCGGACAAGCGCCTCCCGAGCAACTTTAACGTAGCCAATCTTGTGAAGATGTTGCGCACTGTAAGTACCACCGAGAAGCTGGAGTTCTGATGCTGAGCAAAGGAGAAGCCCAAGATCTTGCACTCTTATATTGTGATCAGTGTCAATCGAATCTCCAGAAGTTGCATTTGAAACGCTGAAGCAAGATGCAGCTATAATACAGGCGACATGACAGTTGTCCAAGGATGACTGGACACTTGAATGACTGAATCCAAGGTCAACATTTTGTGAGGTGAACATCAGGTTCTTGAGATAAGGTTCATAGCTCAAACCTGTATCAACCAAGTCTAAAGAAAAAGAAGATCCAGGAAGCTGCTGGCTATTTCCTTTCAACGAAGAACATTCACCAGAGCCTTCAGTTTCAGAAGCTGGCAAACTAAAGAAGGACAATATTGCATCAAACCAATCCAATCGACCACCTATAGCAACAAATGTGGCACATCTGACAGTGATGGACAAAAATCCATGGAAATTCACTGGATCCCACATGTATACAAAGTCAGAACCAGCTAATCCAGTAGATAAAGCATTGGAACCTCCCCCATCACCCCGTTTCATTGTTGAATTGCAACATGAGATCAAAAGAAATTTTTCATCCGGCACACCACTGATTGAACCCCACAACTTGCCTTCCGCATGGGCCAGCCAAAAAAAATTGGCACCACTAATACCGCCAATATCCGAGACATGCAGTAATTCAAAACTTTTAATTTGCAATTTGAGTCGAAACCATGACCCAGGAAGTTCATTCTGTATCGAGCTTTTGATGTTGTCAATCTTATCAGGGTGAATAACAATCTCTACAGAATCACACTCCATGAGTATTGATGTCTGAACTACAGAAGTTTTTTTCAAGGAATCACCATCCTCAGAAGCCACTCTAGTAAAACCTTTTATCACTTGACTTAAAAGACCGTTGAAGACTCCGTATTCATAGCTCCGAAGAGTAACTACAGCAGAGGATAAATGCAAATGCATAAGGAAACTTGAGCTCATAATTATCTCTTGACGTATCTCGGAAGCAGTATCACCAGAATCTCTCAAAGTTGTTATGGAGGCAAACTCATATCCTTTTCCCATGAACTTATTTCTGCTCCTCTCCTCTGAAACAGCTAAAGACTTTGCTCTCTCGGCAACCCAAGCACCAGTAACAGGACCCTCCTGCCAAATCATACTGAGGATGGAAGAAGGTGCGCGGTTGGCAATAGACAGAATCTTCAGAGAAGAAAGTTTACACCCTTTAACAGTGCAGCAGGATTTACCCCCATCATCGACCTCTTCACTTGCAGTACTGACTAGATACATGTCAACGTCGCAAGCACTCAGATGCACAGAAGTTGTGACCATTGAAGAAAACCTCTTCTTGGAATTTGAATTGCAAAAGGGTTTCAAACTATCACCCTTCCCTTCTCTTGTAGGCAAAGGAGAATAAAAGTCCAGAGCAATAAACTGATCCCAATCAAAATAGCTCGCCATGTCATCTATGCCATCAAAAGGAAAGCAGAGAATAACTCTCGCATAAGAGATCGATAGGACACCCTGTAGTCTCTCTTTTGAAGATGTGGTTTGAATACAAGTTCTAGGCCCTCTGTTCAAGTCCTCAGGAGATACTTGCTTAACTTCAGATTGAAAGTTATTCACGAAGTCATTTACTTTGATAAACTTCTCCATTTCCTTCACGAAAGCCAGCAGCTTGAGGATAAGCCGGAAGTTGACCCAAAAAACAAATGGTGGTAGTGATAATGAGAATGACATTGGCCCTCTCAAGCTTCCATCAGACAGGCCAGAATTCCTGGCTAGTTGGAAACGAACAAGTCCTGAAGTTCTAAGCAGCATTATTCTGATCGCATCATTCCGCTTTGCAAATGGAACTTTTGGAGCAGATTCCCCAACCAGATCATTTTCAGGAACATCCATATAAGAGGCACGCGGAGGAAGAGTGCCCAGAACTTCTGCTTGCAGTTGCCGAATACAAGCGCTTTGGCCATATATTCCATACTTAATTCTCTCTTCACCAAAGAACATGCCATTTCCTCGATGACTTACATATTCATTCACCTCAATATGTTTCACTGTTCCTTCAAACTTCAATTCTTGAGGACATATCTGTTAATCTTTCAAATAGTTTAAATTAGTCTAGTGGGATTAGGCAGATTAAACAACATATAGTCCAGAATCTGAGAGAGGAAGGTGTACAATTTCAAGAATCCTCATTCTTACCTGGACCATTAAAGATATATCCCTGCATTCAGCACCTAGACAGTGATAATCAAAGCCAACGTTTTCTTGATCATTGTTCGACTCCTGAAAATTCCCCTCATCTTCATCATGGAGAGAGAACATAAGAGACATTCCAGCAATGGACACTCTGAGATTAGTTTCTACATGCTGCTGTTCTGCACATAATTTGACAATCAAAAGGGGAACTTTGTCAGGCATTTGCTTTATAAGATCATCTTCCATTCTCAAGCATTTCTTCTGAGCAAGATATATCTCGTTTACAGTCATTGAAAAAAAGTAATGAGAAGATTCGATTGCACCACTATCGTTACATCCACTATATTTAGGTAGAAGAATCTATTCACTGTTTCCTCATGGAAAAGGTTAACATCTAACTTGACAGTAAAGCAGTCCACTTTCTTTAAACATAAGTTATTTTCTTAGAGGCACCTGTCCACCATAAAGCAATCGATCAGATACTTATAAAAGCTATAGCTCAAAGCATACATACCAGAAGGTATAAGCAACGACCCAGAAGCCAAATTGGAGGCTGCAGTTATTGCGCCGAAAACAGAACATGTCCAGTTCCACATCCCACTCCCACCTAGGGCTGACTGAGAATTTCTCAATTCATCAAAGCACTCGAAAAATTGATCCACACTGCACAAGAGCCAAAGAGGACACAAAAAGCACATTAAATCAAATTATCTGGAAACTATTTCTCACTGTAAAGACTTTTGAAAGAAATGAGGATGCCAAATGTGTTGGCATTCCAAATTGAGAGAAGCGAGATGTTGAAACCAAGCAGAGTGTGAAATTTATAGGATAAATAATTTAGTTCATAAGCCTCCGCCATTTGCTTCACTGGCCAAATGATGGAGTTATATGTCCCTTCACAGATATTTCCAAGTCAGGTGGTTTTGCTAATGTCGTGCATGTTTTTCCCCAGGAATGGTATGTTGTTTCAAAAGCATGTGTTAGAAACTAGATCAAGATCACCAACTTTAGAAACACGAAGAATTGCTGCATTTAACCCCCCCAAAAAAAAAAAAAAAAAAAAAAAAAAAAAAAAAAGCACGCCATAAGCACAAAATGAATAGAACAACAGGAAAAATGTCCAACCTTGCGCCAAAATCATCTTCCTCCTTATCCACTACAAAAGGAACCCAATCTGAAATCACATTTGGTAAGTGAAGATCAGGCCCTGTTCCCTGCCTCAGAAAGGAAGGAAGCTCAACGGATAAGCCACCATAGAGTGGTGATGCTTTGTTAGTGGCAACTTCACATGATCCAGTTGCTGGTGAAGGGCTACCAGATGCAGAACTGAAATGAACATTGTTTGCTGACTTATGCTGCATACCACACTGACGCTCCTTGTCCAAATTAACAAATGTTTTCCATGAAAACAAAAGCCATTTGATTGTACTTGGTTGGAACTGTAACTCTATAGGATCTATAGAAACATCTGCATCAACTTTTCTAATGTCTAAGGAACCATTCTTCCAAGGAATACTTAACTTTATAGTCCCTGAAAATCCTCCTTCCCTACCAATCACTATTGGCACAGTAGAACTTACTGGTGATAATTTAGAAAGTAATTCACCAGAATCTGTCCCTGATACACTTGGAGGGCATGTTTGCCTATCAACATCATCCATGTGAAGCAGCTCGAGAATCGCTCCTTGAAATGTTACATAGTTTGTCATGCGACTAATTCCAAGGAAGTTCTCAGCACCTATGTTCCCCATCAAATGAGAATCCTCTGAAACACGCGTTCCACACACCAATTCTGCAACTCGAAAAACCATAGATCTATGATGTGTATATTCTCCTCCATTTTGGCTTGAATATGGATCAAATGCAACAATGACTTTCTTTACAGTTACACTAAAACTGGTGAGAAACCATTTCACCATCTTCGCAATTGCCTTAACTCCTTCGTGAACATCTCCTGAAGAAGGTATAGCTGCATTCCCCATTGTCTCTTTTTCCGGCTTGCTCTGGCTGGGACAGACCCTCTGGTTACTATCCAGGCAGGAACTTTGAGAACCAACTGCATCAGACGTATAGTTATCCACATAAGGTGCAAGCACCAATTCAAATTCGTCAACCTCCACCTGGCAGCCATTACCCTTCCAAGGCATTTTAACCAATAGAGAGCCAATAGATCCTTCTTTTATCATTAATGAAGATGCTGTGCCAAACTGGAAAGAAGAACATATAAGAACTGGCATTACCAAGAGAGGTAACTTGATGCTAATGCAAAATCGCACTCTTTCACGATGTTCAACTATAGCGCTAACTTAGTCATTCAATATATGAAAATAATGTGTAATCCAGTAATGGCAAGCAGGTTATTCCATAATAACACGCATCGTCTACACTAAAGGCTCAGGCAGCTCACTTTTTATCAGCAACAAAATCTAAGCGTCAGAAATCATTCTATCAGGAACCGGCAGATAGCTGTCCTTCAGAATGCACCAACATTCCCCTCCAATTATTTCACTTTCCTCAAGAATCCATCAGTATACCGAGAACTCCCAACCATTAAATATCAACATTTTCAGAATAATTGATGCGATATTAAATTGGCCTTAAGAGCTACTGAAATCATGAATAACAAAAGGGTTCTACTTCCACTTCTAAGGGAACAAATTCCATCCTCTCAATGTAGAATCAGACCTCGGCCGAGCACAATTCAACTGTTCCACCCATTAAAACAGAACAGAAACTACGGTATCCTAACTTCCATTCCATTCGCCGACGTAAAAAAGAGAAATTCAGTAAACTCGGGCGCACCTTCTTGTTAAGATAGTCGACGTTGAGGGCGACATCGTTGAGCTGAATCGTTCCCTCCCTGAGCTGGACATCGAGCTGGTCCAAATCGATATCCCCCAAGAGGAGCTGCCCCAGCTTCTTCTTCAGGAGGAACTTGCAGACCCTCTTCACGGCCCACCGCGAGAACATGGCCTCCGCCGACTTCGTTATGTTCCACGACAGCATCTCTCCCCTTTCGAAACCCCTCCTCCGATTCTCAATTGAGGGCCTCCGCGGGCGAGGAGGAGCTAGGGTTTCGGGAGCTCTCGATGGCAGGACAACGAGCCGCCTCCATGCAGAGCGCGAATCGAGAGAGCGAAGGATGCGGAAGGGGAGGCGCTGATCGCTGTCTCGAATTGGGTGAGAGGAGGCAGAAGGAGGAGAGGATGACAAGAATTTAGCAGGTGGACTTGATGGATTGATGGATCGATTTTTGTCGTCGTCGTCGTCGTCGTCGTCGACGGTCGATGATTGATGGAATTTCTTTTGGGTGCGCTGTTGGGTTCCGTGTCGGGTTCCGACTCTTGGGGCTTTGCCCCCCTTGCCTCCCCTCCTTTGGTCGATTTTGTACACGTTTCTTAGATGGCGTTTGATGTCTATGGCCATCTTAATTTATCCCTACTTGTTCTCTCTTCTTTGCCTGCTGTAATTTGGAATTTATCGTACTTCGAAAGATTAAAACAGACCCCTATTCACTATTTCTCGATCTAAAGAGAAATTAAAGCTAAAGTTATATTTTGTCATTAAAGCTTTTTCCAATACTTAAAAAAGAAGTTTTTTCTTTTATTTTCAATGCACTGTATGAACTATGCGTAATAACGTGATTTGGAGGTTATGCATGAAAAGAAAGTCAGTCACCGATGACACCATATAATTTTGTCCATCATCTCATAATTAAAATAATATATATAATGAACTAATCGGATAAAGAAATAAAGGTTTTAGACCGAATCGAATAGATTCTATATCTCGAGAGAAGCATTCTTAATTTAAATTTCAACTATTTAAGTACTATTTTCATTTTTGGATTTCATGAGATTTACCAATTGAAAAACATATTTTCTATATCGTGGCGGCTAACCAAATTCTAATTTTTTCAAAAAATAATTGAAAAAGCATTTGGAGGGTGGGAGACGTGTGCCGAATGGGTCAAAAGAGGGCATCTTCTTCGTTGCTTTACTTAAAGAGCAAGGATGCAGCAGCGAGAAGAAGATTCCTACAGGACAAGAAAGGGGAAGGCATATATAAAAATCCCAAATTAGTGGTGGCAGCTCCCCTCATGACGCAAGTTAATAAATTATTTAAAATGGAGAAATATCTGCGTTTCTTTCTTGCTTTACGTTATATACATGTATCAAAAGACAAGTCCATTCGATCGTAATTGCAGCTTGGCAGATTTATAAAATTTCTTGGGCCAATGTCCAGAAATTTTTCTCGTGCATAGTATACTCAAATAATCAATAATAAATTTTAAATATCAGTAGCAAGTGAAAGGCTATTGATGAATTATTAATTCAGTCTACTTACAATGAAATATCAAATTTATCGGCTATGAATTTAAAAGCAAGTTACCACATGCTTTTATCATTTGCAAGGACAAGGACATGTAATTTCGTGACTAGAGTACGAGTATCTACATATTTATTAATAACACGGTTAGAACATACGACATACAAAACTAGAGGAACATCCCTCAGAATTGGGCCCTAATCCTCTTTCCCAATAAGAGCAACTTCGCCTCATCAAAGATCAATACCTCCAATTTTCTATAGCTTTTTCGTAATGGACTTTGCAGCCATTTTAAGTGCTGGGGTTTGAACCAGGACCCCGACACGCGATCTCGTTCAAAATAACCGGCCGATGATAAAATATCTAAGCCAGATAAGGCGACAATGGCCAGCATAATCTCATGTTGCGACAGCATACGCTGTCGAAAACAACAGTTTCGCGTCACCATGGCGTGCTAGCCTCCTTCTGGAACACGTTATGCTCATGCCTTGGGAGGTTCTGCGTCAACATCGAGCCTTGTCTTTTAACTTCGAATGCCGCGCTTGAGAGATTGGGCCGACATTACTTCTGCCATCAAAGGCCTGCGAGATGTTGCTGGGCCTTTAGAGCAGTCTGTTTTGGGGCAAATGCGGATTAGCATTTTGCTGCTGAACTTTACTCGTGAGAACAAGGTTGAATTGTTCTGTTTTTATCGCACAAAAATCCACTCATGCCAATCGAGACAAGCCAAGCATCATCAATAATAATACTTCCAGTAGCGTCAAATTAGGCGGGCAGAAATTCTGTGCTTCGAAAGCATTTGAAAAGCGGCCGATTCTGATGGACTCTCTCCGTCGTATCATAATCTTCAAAGCCTCTTTCATTCCTGTTTTTTTCTCAACTCGGTTTGTTTCTCTTCTTATCAAGATCACATGGGTAATTGATGTTTTCCCCCTACGTTTAGTATAACGCCAATGAAAATCGACGATGATTTGAAATTTGAGATGACGTCTTGCATTATTGCTTCAAATAAAATCATGATCTCCTGAGCTAATTAATTATTACAAAGACCATTTGCAATTTCGCACCGAAAGTCCATCCATAGAGTCATTCCATTCCAGAATCACTTTAGCAATCGACAGCTTTTCTAATGAAAAACGGAGCAGCGGGATAATGACAAAACAAACATTTGGAGTTCGGGTAAATATTAAATAATGCATCAAAATAGAATTGAGGGTTTTTGTTACATCTTGATCGAATTCCATTTACACATATTTCTAGCCAATAAGAATAGAATCTACAGGTGCTGGAATATCCATCCTTGTGCGTACGTACATCGACTTTTTGCCAATCTCTTAGATTTTGCCTTTATTATTTTCTTTATCGAGTTTAAAAAATGCACACCTATTTTAAACTCTTAGTAATGTCAAGACCGATTTGGCTTCCTATCTCCACATGAAAAAAATTTATTACTAGGACGAAAAAAGAGAAAATGTGTAAAAGAAATATTCTCAACATACTTTCATTTCTTATCCAAAGAGAAGTTTCAAAAAGTTGAAAATGAGATTCCTTGTTTCAGAGCGAATCATTTTTTTCTTATCACTCACGATAAACCATACATTACGAGTTGAATTTGAGTTACAAATTTATATCCTAAATCATTATTGCAAAATCCTATATTTATGCAAATCGTGAATCTGCCAAAGAAAAATCAAGAAATCCCCACGCTTTGCCTTTGATTCGCCGCACGTTTTCCTAATCTAAACCTCTATTTCAGTGACAGAGAAGGATGGTCATAGAAGAACCGTGGGAATTGGGAAGGTGTCGGCTTGAAGCCAGCGGATGCCTAAATTTCACCAAAACCGGCCTGGAAATCAACCGAGCGGGGCCCACAACTTGAGCTATCCCGTACTTCCTCGAAGCAACATTCCATCCCCCAAACCCGCACCCTGCCGAATGGCCATCAGATCCAAAGCGATCCCGATCCGGGACGACGCCCAGACCACCATTCCCCAATTCCCCCCTTCCCTAGCGATCGGTGCCCACTTCGATTCTATACTCATCAACTAAATTCCCGAGACAAAAAAAAAAAAAAAAAAAAACGATGCAGGGGAATCGAGAAGGCACGTAAACACGCATCGGAGCAAGAGCGAGAAAAGACTGAGTAACGACGATAGACGGCAGAAAGAGACGAATCCAAAGTACATATCCAGAAAAAGGGCGCCATATCAAAGAACCCAAAACATCGTAATATCGTGTGGACGATGTTAGTACCGAATGGGTTGGGTGGTTTGGTTTTGGTACGTGTCGATCTATACTGAAACGAAGAACAACTTGGGACAAGTTCCAGGAAGCACGAAAAGAAAACACTGTACATCCTTTACTGAGGAAGGAAGAGAAAGCGATCCGGCAGCGAGCTCCCCCCTCCCTTGCTTTTCTCTCTAGTCCGTACCGTCGCCGGTCGCTTCAGCGTTTCCCACCACCGCACCGGCGTTGAGGGGAATCCACTCGTAACGGCCTTCGAGCGGTACGTCGTTGACGACGTCGTAATTGTACCTGCCGAATTGAGGAGGAAGAAAACCCCCCAAAAAAAGCACCAAAAGAATAAAAAAAAAAAAAGGAAGGGAGGAAGGAAGGAAGGAATAAACGGGTTTGTTAAGTTCGTTTCGAGTAATGAAACCTCCAACGAAAGCTAAACTGCGCACTGCTTATCCTGCGCACACTCACTTCTCCGCGAACCGCCTCTGCTGCTCCCTCTCCACGGCGGACAAATACGCCTCGATCTCCGCCGCCGCGCACGCCGCCTTCACCTTCCCCGCGTTGGCGCCGGGTGGCGCCGACGGCGGCGGTTGCGTCTGTGGCCTTCTGCGGGCATCGAGCGACGGCGCCGGAGTTTCTCTCCTGCGAGGCGTAGAACGAGAGAGGATTTCAGCGTCAGCCATGCGTATCCAAGAGATTCGTCTCCCGATGGAAGAAAAAGAACCGAAAAAGAAACAATGGAAAATATAAACCTGGGGTTGCCGTCCGCGCACGTCTTGTCCCCGGTTTCAATTTTCAAATTCTCAGCCTGCAACAGAACGTTCGCGAATTTTTCAAAAACGATGTGCAGCCGTTGGGAAAACGGATAGAATCGCACTTGCCAGCCAAGAAATCCAGCGAAGCAGAGCTTTACGATCGCGATGATAGGAAGAAACCGGAAATGGGGTTTTGAAAATTATTCGGCGAGATTGCTTTTGCTAAATCGCTAATGGAAACTACGTACCCCTCGCTTTTTGAAGCAGATTAAGAGAAATATGACAAAGGTTCCCTCACGATAGGTCAGAATCCGTAAATTCCGGGCGAGAAAGAAAATCTGATCCCGAGCGATTGAAGGAAGGAGACAGTACTTTCTCTCAGATCAGATATGCATTCGCTTTCCTTTTTGAGGAACGAAGACGAAATCTACTCGAGTCCGTTACTACACTGCAAGAGAAGAACGGGACGACCTCTTCGAAATATCAAAGCTCCGAAGTTACCTCTGAACCTGAGAATCTCTTCCTCTTGTTCGAGCTTTCCCTGGGTTGGGCAGCGGAGCGGAGCTGGCCGCACCGGCAGCAGGAGGGACGGTCGCCGGCGACGCAGCTGCCGCGGTGCGGCGGCGATCCTTCCGACGAGGCGGGGAGAGGGGGGCCGCCCGCGACGGCGGGAGGCGGTCCCGGCGATCCTTCACAGCCGACGAGTGACATCGCTCTCTTGGACGTACTTTTGCAGGGCGTGGGAGGGGCAGACTCCGTTGCAATTCTCTCGTACTTTATCACGAGATCCGCCATCACTCTCTCTCTCTCTCTCTGGTTTTCGGTTATGTGGAAAGGAAGGGCTCTGTCAATGCGCCAGGGTTTTTGAGGTTCAAGGCGAGGGGCGGACGGACCTTTGTCCGATTGATGAACAATCGTTAAGAAGTAATGAGCGACATAAATTCGATTGCACGACTATGTCTAAATTCCACGTGTCGCCCATTTAAAGGTGGATGCTCAAAAACGGAATTGAAAAAAAAAATTGATCAGACCGACGGAGGATTTTATCTCTTTTGTCGAATTAAATTGTGCCTATAAAGTAAAAATTCTCTAGGTTTGGAGTGATTAGTTTACTTTTAAAAGAAATTAACACGGAGACTCTCCTATGCTAATTTTGATTTATTGGCATGATCACTTGTTTCTTGACTTTGAGATGCATAACTTGTGGACATTACTTCTTTTCTCAATGAAAGATGTGTCGATATTTTGTAAATACATATGTATATTACTGATCATTGATTTTCGGACTTAAAATATTCCGCAAAATGAAACTCGAAAATGATTGCGTAAACATCGGCGCATCCAATCATATCTGGGTACTTATCAATTAGTGGCCACCTGTGTTTCAATTCAATAAATTTTTGGAGTTTTTTTTTTTTTTTTTTTTTTTTATGTTCTAGCGAAGATTATATCTCCTTAGCTTGTCCCGGCAAATAAATTTCATATATTACCTAGTAGGGCATTCTAAGAGTACTGTTTCTTAAGAAAACGTAATTTCTTTTATAGCCATTTTATATTTTCCTCTTTTCCTTTTGCTTGCAGGCGTGCTATTTTCTCCTATAGTAATGGAAGTTATCAAAAGAAGTCCAAACATTATCAGTTAGTCATGTAGAAAATTGTGCACAAAAAGTATCACGGTAGAAAAGTCAGCTTACCTTTTCTTTTTTTGATGTCCTTTAATATAGACATTGGAAAAGTTCCCATGCAACTAGAAGCACGTGTCAACCAAGAGACAATGCTCGTACTATATAACTCTTTTTCTCGTTGCACAGAATCA
Organism: Corymbia maculata; assembly: GCA_014182735.1. Lineage (NCBI taxonomy): Eukaryota > Viridiplantae > Streptophyta > Magnoliopsida > Myrtales > Myrtaceae > Corymbia > Corymbia maculata. The sequence goes on from CM024690.1 coordinate 23,898,976, forward strand.
ATGTTGGCCTTTCCACATGGTCAGGAGAGACTTTAGGACAGGGTTATAAGAAATTTCCTCGAATCGCGGTGGCTAAGGTGAATGCGATTGGAGATGTGGTGGTTGCCTCTACGGTGGTTGGACGATCAAGGCTGAATTTGGGCGAGAAACCTACCCGACTGAGATCCACGAGACGGGCGACGAGAGGAGTGCAACCATCCCGGGTGGTTGCCCAAGGACGAAAACCTCTTGACACGGGCCTCATATCTTCGAATCAAGAAAGCTTCTCGACCGCAGATTTGCTTGATAATGGCGACCACACTTACAGCGAAACTCGCCTCTACCGCGGACAGCACAGAAACCACCAACAAAAAGCTGCACAAGACAGCGATTCTTGTTGAACTAGAAACTACCGGCGCATCACATTGATAGTGTCGTATTATCACCTGGACAAAGTTAAACATTCCAATAATTCCCCCCCACCTTGCAGCCTGCAAATTCGAATCCAAACTCCAGACGAAACGATATAAAAGTAAAGTCTACAAAAAAAAAATACAAAAGCGACAAACTACCATCCCAATCCAATTATTTCACCCAAGCGGAGGAGACGAGACGCCATGATTTTTTTAGTTATTTATTTATTTTTCACTCGTTCAAGAACTTGACCAATCTCTTCATCAAATCCACGGCGTTCTCGCAGCTCGGATTCATCAGATGGAAAACGTGATCCTCGCCCTTCGTCTCCACCACCTCCACCCGCCCTCCCCACCCGCTCTTCTTCAGCACCTCCTCGTAGTACCACCCTCTGCTCCTCAGCCCGTCCTTCTCCGCCACGAACACCAGCACCTTCTCGCACCCCAGTCCCCCGAGCCGCGGATCCGCTCCCGGGTTTATCATCGGGTCGTCGGCCCCGCCGAACGTCGGGCACACCATCTCCATGAACTTTACCGTCCAGGCCCGCCTCCCGGCGTCCGTCGTCTCCGTCCCCACCGGCTCGCTCCCCCAGAAGAAGGGGTGCGCCAGCACGATCCCCACTACCGCCAGGCCGTCCAGTTTATCGGACCCGATCCTCAGCCCCATGTGGTGCGCTATGTTGGCCCCGGCGCTGTCACCGGCGAGGAACACCCTCTTCAAGTCGGCGTGCTCGTTGATCCACTCTTCGGGGCCTTTTCCGGTCGCGTGGGAGGCCACGCACTTGAGGACGGACCAGCAGTCGTCGTAGGCGGCGGGGAGGGGGTCCTCGGGGGCCCGGCGGTAGTCGATGGAGACGACGACGACGCCGGCCTTGGAGGCGACGGCGTTCAGGTAGTTGTGGTACGTCGGGGAGCTGGCGGTCTCGATGCAGAAGCCGCCGCCGTGGAAGTAGACGAGGAGGGGGAGCTTCTTCTTCTTCTCCTCCCCGTCGAGGCGGGCGGCGGGGAGGTAGAGCCGGGCGGAGAAGGCGGGGTCGAAGGAGGCTTGGATGTCCTTGGAGGCGACGCCGGTCTCGTCGTCGAGGGAGGCGGGGACGGTGGCGGTGCCGGCGAGGCGCTCGATGCGGCCGTCCTTGTAGATGCGGAGGAAGGGGGAGAAGTCCTGGGATATCTCGGAAGCCATCGGAAATCTTTCTGGGTGTCTGCGAAAGGAGAATGGAGGTGCTTTGTTTGTGGTGGTGGTGGCGGTGCGACTGTTTGTTGAGTGAGCGTGCTTGGCGATGTGAGGTCCCTGTCTTTATGGGACCGCAGAGTGCATGTGCGGTGCGGTACATGCGGACGACGAACGCCACGTCATCCAAATAATCGAGACTCGTCGTGAAGAAGAATTTTGGGACGCGATTTGGACGGTCCGAGATCTCGTTCCGGTCTTCGAATTGGCTGAACGGTCGAAGACCAAGCCAAGGGCGCATGATACCCGCCATATTCTATGGTCTTCCAGGAAAGGCTTTGCCGAAAATTACTTATCTGCCAGTCCGTTCTTGATTTGAGATGATTTCTCACCTTTTCGATTTTCCCGATGCTCTTGCCAAATAAAATTTATTAATGTTAAATGCGGGCCCACTATTTCTAGCATTCTTTCCTTCTTTTTTTGATTTTTTTTCCCTTTTCTTTCTCTATTTAGAACAAATCTGGTGTTCCTCTTTTCTGAAAAATATTTTTTTTAATAGATAGATAAGTAATTATTATGTTAATAAGTTGTATATTCTCTTTTGTACTAGGAAATTATTATTAAAATAAAATAACCTAAGGACAAGTAAGAGCACAAAGAAGGATCTACTAGTTTTTGTCCGCATTTTGTTTGATTTTAATTTCAATATGTGTCATTACATCATAGTTTGTGTATTTTAACTTCTCTACTTCATTTTATTAAGTGAATCTAATAGTCAATTTTTATTATTATTTTATGCTGTCATTGCATTGCATGATGTTAAAAATATGACATAGTTAAGTACATAAAACATTCTAAACATCTGTTATTATCATACAAATGCAAATGTGCAAAAAAATGCTCCCTAAAACATTATTATGTATGGTACTATTTTTACCCCGAATGCGTGGTATAATTGGATGTTAACAAGAAATTATGACAATTGTAGTGGCATTATAAAACAATCTAATCAAACCATTTGAAAACACCTTTTTTTTTTGCCAATTTTAAATATGTTAGAATTTTCTAGAATCATCAGCGAAAATAAAATTATTCTAAAAGAACAAATGTAATGCAATAATAACAAGATGCACATGCAACCTAACAAAAGATATTGTTTGTTCACTTGCTTAGCTACCCCAACAAAAGTGTGTTAGGTTCAGATAAATGGTGAAGTCAATTAACAATCGCATTTTTTGAGTTTCTAGTCCAAACCCATTCACTGAATATAACAAATCTATATGATAACACATACCATCATATATAAGTTAGAAAATGAGTTTATGATCCATTTTTACAAATCTAGCCTCTACTACTAGACAATATTAAAATGGATTTTCATATGAGTTGGAAGCCAGTAAAGTCTACTCTACTTTTCATTATTGGATTGGCAAGGTGCATTGAGACAGAATTTATTGGATCGAGTCCATTTTAACCATTGACCGCATAAATAATCAGTGAGCAAAATGGACCTGGCTCCATGGATCCGATGAAAACGGCACTGAGGTACGTTTCTAGCAGAACCCTTACCAACTGATATTGTTATTTAGGAACGAATTAGTGAATGCCCATACTAACATTTTCCTTAAATTAGGATCAGGTGAGTTGACGCGTTCAGTAATGAGGCCATGGGAGGGATCGCCCAGTTTCAGTTCTTGGATCTGAAAACCACCACTTTTCATTGTGCCTCGCTGGGCTAATTCAGCTGCTCATGGTTTTGGCTGCTTTGGCTTCTTGCAAGAATCTGGCCTGGAGGTTTTGCTGTTAGGCTAATTTTCCCAGCATCAGAGTTCCGTAAAATTTGATCCGATAGACTTAATCGAATTAGTTGTATTTCGTTTTCACGGACTGATACTTAATCCTCAATGGAGCAAGAAAACAAACTGTCGCGATTCTTACACGGATTCACGTCAATTGGTTTTGATTTGGAAATCCATAAGGTCGGACTCTTAGAACTCACATTCACAGCGAAAAGGACAACTCCCCGAATACAACCGAGCACCAAATTGACATTCATGCATAGAATACTGATTGCGGGTGAAATGCTTGCTCCTGTCCCTTTTCAAAGAAGTTGATTCGGAAGCAACTTCCACCATCTTTAGGGAAAGAAAGAGGACCTGTGGTTGCACTTGCATTTCCCTTTGGAAGACTAAAATGTAATTCTGGCTCTGTTTCTCTTAGGTTGTCTCGAAAGAAACTTTCTTTTCCTCGCAAGTCCGTGACCTTACTCGTGGCATATGGACCATACAAGTCATGTGACGTTCACATGATTTCACGGTTCAAGTTAAATTAGGACTCGTACATAAGGTTGATGCAATCGATTTTCTATTATTGAGTCTATTCCTCCATCTTTTCTAACTACCCATTATATACAATCTATATAATTATAGTCCATTGGGTGAACGCTGTATTTTCTATGCATCTAAATGGCAAAATTCACTAAGTTTGAGAGCCCCAAAATTCTAATAAAGGTAGATTAAAAAAGGAATGAGCACTCTCTACTTAGCCCTTAAATTAGCAGGCTTCGATCTAGCTCGATAATTCAATTCATTGAAGGTGCTTGATTTTTTCATGTAAAATGAATTATTTAAAAAATATTATAAAAAAAACGAACTCTCGTATCACCCAAGAAACAAATGAAATCTAGGTTTGAACTACCCATGGCACCTAACCAGCTAATTAATGAACTAATCAACTTTGTCTGACGAAGGATGCGAATTTGTCCACCAGCTCGGCAGCTTTCTCGTACCTCAGATCACTGATGTGGAAACAATGCTCTTCGCCGAAGTTCTCCACTAGCTCCACGCTCGTCCCTCCCCACTCGCTCCTCCGCAGCTCTTCCGCGTATCTCGCCCCGACCGCCCTCAGGTGATCCCTCTCCGCCACGAAGACCAGCACCCTCTCGCACCCGACCCGGCCCAGATCCTCCGCCGGCGGCCTCAGCCTCCGGTCCTCCAGCCCGCCGTTCTCCGGGCACATGTACAGCCACATGGCGTCGTCCTCGGTCCCGCCGAAATACGGGTGGACCAGCACCATCCCCGCGAGCCGGACCCCGGGCAACCCGCCCCGCCCGGCCCGGACCGCCAAGTCATGCGCGATGTTTCCCCCGGCGCTGTCCCCGGCGATGAAGAGGCGGCTCAGATCGGCGTGGCGGTTGAGCCACGCGTCGGGCCCGGCCCCGCTCGCGTGGGCCGCGACCCACCGGAGCGTGGCCCAGGAGTCGTCGTAGCAAGCCGGGATCGGGTGCTCCGGGGCCAGCCGGTACTCGACCGAGACGGCGACCGCTTCGGCCTTGGCGGCGATTGAGCTGACGTAGTTATGGATGTCGGGGGAGAAGGCGGATTCGAAGGAGAACCCGCCGCCGTGGACGTAGAGCAGCACCGGGAGCCTGGACTTCGGGTCGCGGATCTCGGGGAGGAAAATGCGGGCGGACACGGGGGCTTGGGCGAGATGAGGACGTCCTTGGATCGGACCCCGGTGACCGGGTCGTCGAAGGGAGGGATCTTGCGGGTCTGGTGGAATTTCTCCACTCGGCCGTCTCTGTAGACCCGGAAGAATCGGAACTCGTGAGCTACTTCGCCGGCGCCGCCGCTGCTGATGCCGCGGCAGCGGATTCTTCGAGGTGGATTGGAGATGGAGTTGGGGAGGGGACTGAAGCGGGAAGGGTTCAGAAACGAGACGCGGTTTTGTCTGCGGAGGAGGAGGAGAGAGAATGGGCGAGAGAGGGACGCCATTTTCGGGGCGGCTGAGGCTGCGGATTCAGCGGAGCAGGATTGAGTTTTGGTCTGGTTCTTTTCTGCGACTGTCGTGGGAGACGAAAGCTGGTTCAGAATCAAAACGGTGTAATGGGCAAAATGACTGGGCGGTGCGTGGGTCATGCGGCCCAATATCGATCACAATTTCACCATTGGATCCATGGATGCCGAACAGCTCGATTGGATATCCAAGAAGCAATTTGGAAACTCCAACCGAAATTCATTTTGGCACTTCTAAGCCAGCTTGAGATCATCTTCGATCAACAATTTATACCCTCTAATAGTAATAGCAAGATGAGCACCGTATACTAACCAATTACAGTAACATTGATATTTGGTCAACGATTTCTATCCCGCCATCACTTATTTTAACCTTTTTTTTTTTTGGGCGCACGACATTGTAGAATCATCCTGGCATCCCCATTGCCACTCCGTGAGCATTTGTAATTTTCAGTGTCAGTCTACTTGATTAGTATGATTGCTTTTCAGTAGGCAGTACTAAATCGTGTAGTTTGCTGTAGAGACTAGAGAACAGATGACGCATGTAGACTACAGAAGGATGGCTAATCGGATATTCGCAACGGTAAAAGATCAACCCATCAGATTATTAGATAAAACTTACAAGGACAGGTAGATACCCAATCACCTAGACTCATCACGCACCAGCCAATGAAACAAGCCAAACGTGGAGAATTAATTGATCCGTCGGATCAAACATCGCTCGAATTTCATGGCTCAGATCGATCGGTTGTCTTTGATGAAGGAGACGAGCTTGTCTTTCAATTCCACCGCCTTCTCGTACTCGGGATCACGCAGATGAAAGCAGTGCTCTTCCCCGACATTCTCCACCAGCTCCGCGCTCCCTCTCCATCCGCTCTTCTTCAACTCCTGGTAGTACCCATTTCCAAGCCTCCCTCAGGTGATCCTTCTCCGCCACGAACACCAGTACTTTCTCGCATCCGAGCCTCGCCAAATCCCCCTTCGCCGGCTTCAGCCTCGGATCCGACAGCCCGCCATTCGTCGGGCACATGTACAGCCACATCTGGTCGTCCACCGTCCCGCCGAAAAACGGGTGCACCAATATGATCCCCACCACCTTCACGCCCTGCGGCAGCCCGATTGACCCGACCCGGGTGGCCAGGGTGTGCGGTATGTTTCCCCCGGCGCTCTCGCCGCCGATGAAGACCCGCCCGAAGTCGGCGTGCTCGTTCAGCCACGGCTCCGCCCCGTCCCCGCCGGCGTGGCCCGCCACCCACCGTAGCGCGGCCCAGGAATCCTCGTAGCAGGCCGGTATGGGGCGAGACGGGAAGAGCCCGTACTCGACGGAGACGGCGATGGCGCCGGCCTCGGCCGCGACGGTGCTGACGAAGTCGTGGTATCTGCGAGAGAAGGCGGATTGCGTGCAGAACCCACCGCCGTGGGTGTAGAAGAGGAGGGGGAGCTTCCGGGCGGGGTCGGGGATGCGGGGAGGAAGATCCGGGCAGAGACAGGAGGGTCCAACGAGACGACGACATCCTTGGATCGGACGCCGGTGTCGGGGTCATCGGAGGGCGGGATCTTCTCGACGGGAGGCATGAGGAATTCCAGGCGGCCATCCTCGTAGACTTTGAAGAACGGGAACTCCTTGACCACCTCCTTGCTCTCCGAGGCCATTCCTGGGGGAGTGGTGGGAGCGAAGTGCGAGACGAGGATCGACACAGTGGAAGGTCATTGTAAAAATGGAGAAAGCGATGGCGGTGAAGATTTTTTGGTTTTCCTTTTCTTTTTTGTCCCCTTCGACGACTACGAGGAAAGGGCGGCGTCAGGTTGTAGGAAATGTTAAACCTTCTTCGCGCGTCGGTCAAATTGCGCGCCTGAAGAGTAATCTGACGACTTCAAACTGATTACACCACGACACGTTTGCCTAATATAGATTTAACTTTCACTTCACCAAACACGCGTTCCCATCCTAAAGCTAATCTTCGTTTCAGGAGAAAACCCAAACTAGTACTTCCGATTCGAATTGCCCTCCGTTAACATTCTCGTTATAATGTTCATGGGCTAGTAATGGACGTCAATTTTCATATTCACATTTCCTTTGTCATTGGCAAACTTGGTTTTTTTCATTGCTAAATAGCCTCCAAAATCGTTTTCTTGAGGATAATCCAATCAACTGTGTTATGACTCTAGGAATCGTGCCACTTACAAAATTCTTGTTTATCAAATCTTCTTTATTTAAGAAAATTTGGATCTCTGTTAATTTTATTAGGCCACCTTTTAAGAGTAAGCCGAAAATCTCATCTAACCTATTAACATCGAATGTGTAAATCTGTATCTTTTGCCTTAGTCATAGTATTCTTTTTTTTCTTTTTCTTTTTAACACCTTAGCAAGGTTTTAAAGCTGGAGAAAGATATGGTTTGTCGAGCATTGTTATAACCAAAACGACTTTAATGTTCTCCTCTTGGTCGAATTCACCTTCAGGTTCATGGTTTTCAATCAACACCACACTTCTCATAAAGTCTGTATGTGACATTTTATCTTTTTTCTTTCAACAAGTATTCATAATTAGACACCCTCATTGTCAGTTGGAACAAATCAATTAAAGTTTACCCTTCGAATCTTTCCCTCGAATTAAATTTCAAACTATTGAAAGCCAAATCTACAAGAAGTGAGGCATCTATAAATCTATATTTTTTTCTCTAAAAAATCGAGACATAAATTGGTCAACCAATTCACTATTATGTTGATAGAGTTTAACTAAATTTTCTACTCTCACCTAATGTACCATTCTATAAATCTAATAAAGGAATTGTCTATTCATCTTGACTTGATTACATACAGAATTAGATGGTATATTAGTGCACCATGTAAAAAGACAATTTTTGATAAAGACAAAAGAAAGAGTCTAATTTTTAAGAACTCATTAATTTCCACTTCGCCATATTAAACTACAAATATATTTAATAGTTGATTGATCATTTTCCTTAGCAAAGATGACAAATATGAGATTTTGAAACCTCTTCGAAAAGGCCAGTTGCCAGCACATTCGAGACATGTTTTCTTGTGGATAGGCATAACAATGCCCTTATCCACACCTAGCTATTGTAGCACAACTTTTGCAACCTATTCCGAGATCCACCATTAAAAAATTGACAATCCTACCCCCGGGCGGAGATGTCGGTTGTGTTTGATCATCCATATGGGGATTAATCAGCACATTTGGCCTCTATGGGATATTTTACCACATTTGGTGGTACGGCTGCACCAAATGGCCTTTATTCTCAGCATTTGGCATTGGTCCTATTTGCCGATCATTCTGATTTGCCAAGTTATTGATCCCATTTCAATTATCTTGACCAGCATTATTCTGGTTATTTTCATTAACAAGGCCAACCAAGTTTTGATTTTTCCGACCCATATTATTCTGGTTAGGAGTCTCAGGTCTTTGCATTATCCTCAAAGGAGGTGGATAAATCTGGCCTGTGTTATTGGCAATTACTGAATCGAACAGATAGTAGAAGGAAGGTACTCCGTTTTTTTAGCAACTTTTCTCTTTAAATTATTGTCTTTGAAAAATGGGCAGCTTCATGAACTGACTTTGTCAAATTAGTGAGAGAGTTCCACAGGGTCGGGTTATGGACGGGAGTGCGAAGGTGATGGTGAATTCCGACCCGGCCCCTCTAAAAATCATGAAACGGGTTCATGCTTTGTTGTTTTTTCTTTCAAATAAGCTCGAGCAATCTTAAGATATCGGGCTTGATGAAAGCCCAGCGAACATTTCTCTCGAAGCAAGCTATTTTATCTTTTTTTGATCCTCTTACAAATTTACTCACCATGGGCCAAGAGACATTTAGCACTCAAACGAAGCTACAATATCTCTAGCCTCTGTACAAAGGCAAAAGAAAGGGCTTCACTTCACATGTAGCGACACCCCCAATATAAAAGGAAGAAAGAAAACACGATGCATAATCCCTTACAAAAACAACCATTGTCCACGCTTCGTACATGATAAGAGAGACGCAATAGGTTCGAATCCCATCTTTTCAAAGAAGTTGGAGTAAAAACGATTTAATTTCAAGTGTAGATTTCAATTTTCATGTTCAGCAAAAATGTAGAGTAAAAGTCTGAAAATGAGAGTAATGACCAACAAAAAAAAATCCATCACAAAAACAAAACATTGCCATCATGTGACAGCTAAATTATCATAACAATTTTCATGACTTCCCCTAAACTAGAGGTGTCAATATGGGTTATAAACCCATATTATGACTCACTTTTTGTTAAATGGGTTAAATATGAGTCAAATATGGATCAAGTGTAAGTTAAATATGGGTCAAATATGGGTCAAGTGAAAGTTAAATATGAGTCAAATATGGGTTGAGGGTAAACCCATTATCTCTCCTTCCATCCTCTCCTCTATGCGTTCTCGACCTCCATTGCCAATCTCGCCATCACGCCGCCATCACTATCATCGATTCTGAGCTTGCCATCGCCGACTAGAGCTCCGCTTAGATTTGGGCAGGCAAGCCGCAACAGAGCTTCGACTGGTGAGCCTAAGCTCGCTAATCGAAGCTCGACCTAGATCTAGACAGGCGAGCCACAAGATCATCGGCCTTGGCTAAGCTGCGGCTCGCCCGAATCTAGGTAGGCGAGCCCCAAACTCGCTAGCCGCAACAAAGTTCACAGCTTGCCCGAATCTAGGTAGGTGAGCCTTGAACTCGCTAGCCGCAACAAAGCTCGCGGCTCGCCAGAATCTAGGTAGGCGAGCCTCGAACTCGCTAGCCGTAACAAGGTTCGCGGCTCGCCCGAGTCTAGGTAGACGAGCCTCGAACTCGCTGGCCACATCAAAGTTCGTGGCTTGCTAGATCCGGGCGAACTCAAGCTTGACCACTGCTAGTGACCTTGGTGGAGCCTAAATCGGCCGAACCTCAAGTTCGTCGGCCTTGGTTGAGTTCAGGCTTGCTGGCCTGCGTCTTGGCAAGTCACCGTCGGGCGACACCAGTAGAGGAAAAGGGGGAAGAAGAAGAAGAAGAAAGAAAAAAGAAAAGAAAAGAAAAATAAAAAGAAAGAAAAAATAAAATAAAATAATAAAAAATTCAATTTTTTCAAAAATAATTAAAAATTCAATTTTTTAAAAATAATTAAAAAATCATTTTTTAAAAATCATTTTCCAAAAACTATTTCAATTTAGAGGTATCCGTATTTTTATATGTGAAAAGTTTAAAGTGGACTAAATAAGTGGGAGTAGATTTTCTTAAATTAAGTTAAAATATTAATGTGTTAGTAATATGGGTCAGGTATGGGTTGGGTATGGGTCATCAAAATCATATTACATGAAAATGGGTCAAAACGGGTTAAATGGGTCGATATGGGTCGGACCATTTTCGACCCGACCCAAACCCGACCCAACCCACCCATTTGACACCCCTACCCTAAACAAAGGAAAAATCATCAAATTTCATTCAATTAAATAGAACAATGGACGGAAAGTTCCTGGCATAAACTTGGAGCTTCTTCTCGAATTAGCGATTAGCTTTAAAAGCTAAATCTCACCTGCAATGAATGTTCAAATGAACAAATCACAGCTACTGACACATGAACAGTGTCCCAAAATGCATAAAACATTAGAAAATCGGAGCTGAGGCTTGTCATGATTGGGAATCGCTTGAGGTTCTCGAAGCACAAACTTAAGACCAAAATGGAAAACACGATATTTAATTTGTATCTCGAAGAACAAAAAACTATGGATTTAGAGCGATTTTGAGATTGACTTGAAAATTGTGTGAGTGCAAGAAGGTGATTTTTTTAATATTTTATGATTTTTGCTCTAAAGGAAAAAGAAATCAAACGCAAACCTTTCAATGACAGTAAGCAATTGCGCTTTTGCGACAAAAAACAAAGAGAAGTTAAGCCATACCTTTGGGATGAGAAGTGCAACTGGCCATAGTAATGCGAAATTGCAAGGCAGAGGTTGAAGAAAAAGCTAACAGTGGTCGAAACAGAGGAAACGAAAGGAGAAGATCGCTAGTCACGAAGTCGAAGAGGGATAGAAAAGAGACCAGCGAAAAAGGACCAAAATGGGTTGATTCTAACTTATTTATTAAATGGGTTGAAAGAAGGTTTATAATAGATCTACAAAAATCCATTTATCTTATGTTTTTAACTTTAAAACTCATTATGCTCGGTTCTTTAAACTTGAGGTGACCCTTTTAAATATATGTGAGTTAGAAAATGAGATTGCGATCTGCTTTGACAGCTTTAGTTTTAGGTAATTGACAGGATGGTGGGTAGGCATGTGGCCCAACGATGATTGGGTCACGGCCGTCTTGTTTCAACGACGATTTAGGCCGATGGGAATGTCCATTTTTTTGTAGACTTGAACAGACAGCAAGATGGTGATGGTTACAATTTCACTCGTGCATCCATAGACGCCCAACAGATCAATTAGATACCCGAGAACCAATCTGAAACTCAACCAGTCAGTATGATTGCTATCATCTCGTTGGATCCCCCCGTCTTCGATCAATTTTCAGCATCAGTCTACTTGATTAGTATGATTGCTTTTCAACAGGCAGTACCTTGTTTCAGAAAAAAAAAGCCAGTACCAAATCATGTTTTCCCCTGTAGAGACCAGAAAACATATACGAATGCAGGCTACAAATGGTTAGCTAATCGGATATTCCCAGCAATAGAAAGATCTACCCAGCAAATTATTCGATAAACTAACAAGGGTTGGCAGGATATCCAGTCATCCAGATTCATCCGGCACAAGCCATCGAAACAACCCAAACAGCGAGAATCAATTGATCCCGAGGATCAAACATGACACGAATTCCATGACTCAGATTCATCAGTTGTGTTTGATGAAGGAGACGAACTTGTCCTTCAACTCCACCGCCTTCTCGTACTCGGGCTTGTGAATGTGAAAGCAGTGCTCTTCCCCGACATTCTTCACAAGCTCCACGCTCCCTTTCCATCCGCTCTTCTTCAGCTCCTCGTAGTACCCAATTCCCACCTCCATCAGGTGATCCTTCTCCGCCACGAACACCAACACCTTCTCGCACCCCAGCCTCGCCAGGTCCTCCTTCGCTGGCTTCAGCGTCGGATCCGACAGCCCGCCGTTCGTCGGGCACATGTGCAGCCACATCTGGTCGTCGTCCGTCCCCCCGAAGTACGGGTGCACCAATATGACCCCCACCACCTTCACGCCCTGCGGCAGCCCAATCGACCCGACCCGGGCGGCCAGCGTGTGCGATATGTTGCCCCCGGCGCTGTCCCCGCCGATGAAGACACGCCCGAAGTCGGCGTGCTCGTTCAGCCAAGGCTCCGCCCCGTCCCCGCCGGCGTGGCCCGCGACCCACCGGAGCGCGGCCCAGGAGTCATCGTAGCAGGCCGGTATGGGGCGAGACGGGAAGAGCCCGTACTCGACGGAGACGGCGATGGCGCCGGCCTCGGCCGCGGCTGTGCTGACGAAGTTGTGGTAGCTGCGGGCGAACGCGGAAAGCATGGAGAACCCGCCGCCGTGGACGTAGAAGAGGAGGGGGAGCTTCCGGGTGCGGTCGGAGATGCGGGGCAGGAAGATCCGGGCGGAGACCGGGGGGTCCAACGAGATGACGACGTCCTTGGATCGGACGCCGGTGATGGGGTCATCAAAGGGAGGGATCTTCTCGACAGGAGGCATGAAGAATTCCAAGCGGCCATCCTTGTAGACCCTGAAGAATCGGAACTCTTTGACCACCTCACTGCTCTCCGAAGCCATTTCTGGGGAGTGATGAGAGCACGAGACGGTGGATCGAGACGGAAGGAAGAAGGTGCTCGTACTTAATGGACAAAAAAGCAATGGCGAAGAAATTTTTTAATTGTTTTCCTTTGCCTTTTCGTCGGCTTCAACGAGGAAAGGGCGGTGTCGAGCGTAGGTAATAATAATGACCTGACTTGTCAATGGATGTCCGATGTTCTCCACCTGTCGGTCAAATTGGGTATAAGGAGAGCGATTACTGACAATTTGATTTTAGGGATATGTTCAGCCAAGTCCTAAAACTTGTTAGGATAGTGCAATTGAGTCCTAAAACTTGTAAAAAGTGCAATCGAGTCCTAAAACTTGTCACGTTAGTTCATTTGAGTCCTAAAAAGCTGACGTGACATTTTAAATTATTTGTTAATGCCACATCAGCATTTTAAATTATTTGTTAATGCCACATCATCATTTTAAATTATTATTTTATTCAATCTTATTTTAATTAAATTAAAAAATTGAAAAAGAAAACCTAAAATTTTATTTTAAAAAATAACTGAAAAAAAAAGGGAGAAGGGCAGGGGCTTCAGCCGCCGCCGCCACCGCCCATCGCCGGAAGAGCCAGCGCCGACGGCCCTGGGCCCTCGCCCGAGCCCAGGTGAGGGCCAGCGACCCTCGCGGCGAGCGCGCCCAGATCTGGGCACGCCGGCCCTCACGGGGGGCCGGCGACCCTCGCGGTCAGCGCGAGGGCTCCCAGATCTGGCGCACGCCGACCCTCACGGGAGGCCGGCGCCCTCGCGCGAGGGCGCCCAGATCTGGGCACACCGGCCCTCACGGGGAGCCGGCGACCCTCGCGGCGAGCGCGAGGGTACCCAGATCTGGGCACGCCGGCCCTCGGTGAGGGCCGGCGACCATCGCCCGCCCTGGGCGAGGCGTCACAAGCCCCAGGCGAGCCTCTTCGGGGGCCTGCGACGCCTCGCCCAGGGCGGGCGATGGTCGCCGGCCCCCGTGAGGCCGGCATGCCCAGATCTGGGCGCCCTCGCGCTCACCGCGAGGGTCGCCGGCCCTCACCTGGTGCCGGCGAGGACTCCCCCTCGCCGGGCGATGGTCACCGGCCCCCCCACGAGGGCCGGCCCCGGCCCTTCCGGCGTGGGCGGCGGCGGCGGCGGCTGAAGGAGTCCTCACCGGCACTTTTTTTTTACCAGTTTTGTTTTTTAATAAAAAAATTGTTTTTGTTTTTTAATCTAATTTAAAAAGAATTGAATAAAAAAAACCCACGTGGAAAATAAAATTACTTTAAAATGCCACGTGGAAAATAAAATTAAAAATTAAAATGCCACGTCAGCATTTCCGTTAGTCTAAATTGACGGTGTTAACGAAATGACTCAAATGAACCAATACGATGAAGTTTTAGGACTCGATTCAGACTTTTTATAAGTTTTAGGACTCAATCGTTGTCCGACAAGTTTTAGGACTTCTACTGCACATATCCCTTGATTTTAATTGCTGCGGGGAAGGGCAATAGAGAGATTTCGTATTTAAAGGGCAGAGGATTTTTTTTTTTTCCTTTTTTTGGTCGGAAAGAAAGTTCAAAGGGCAGAAATGACTTGGGCGTCTTTGGGATGATTTAATTCCAATCAGCGGTCTCTATACATTTGTTGATAAATCAACATCGTCTCTTGCTCTTTGGAAAAATAGCTTATAACCAAGATTGCAGGAATACATACGTGGTTTTATAGTTCGCTAAAAATATTACAAGATACCTAATAAGCATCTCATGAGGTGGCAAAAAATATCTAAAGAAAAAGCAATAGGGGTGATTATCTCCCAATTCCAAAAATTCAAAAGTGGGGACCAGGCTGATGGTTCGTTCGTTTAGTCCAGTTCCGATTTTGATCTAATAAATCGATCGCTTTTTTTATTATTACTTGGAATCGGATCAAGTTAGTGTTTAGTTTATATTAATTCTATTAGGAGCATGCAGCAAAAGTCCAATAAATTTTACCTTGAGAGATCACCGAGAGGGAAAAATTCAAACCTGTTAAGGTATCAGGGAGAAGTACACTATTAGTACTTAACTAATGCACAACGCTCATTTTAATGTAACAACTTTTTATCGACTTACTTATGTGTCAAAATCGGAGAAAAAATGATTATTTAAGTGCCTTTGGCAAAATATTCTGTCTAAAATTCACATGTGACTTTTTAATTAAATTTTTTAGTTGACTTGGTAATTAATGTCATTTTACCAACTTTTTGTAGATCACTTAAGTGCTAAATTTTTTTGAAAAATGATTTTTTAGTGTTAGTTTTTTTATAAAATAATTTTTTCGTGTCAATTGAAAAATAATTTTTTTAGCACCAAATTTTCATTGACATTGAAAAAAATCATTTTTCAAAAAATTTGGCAATTAAGTCATATGTGAAAAGTTGGTTAAATGACATTGTTTAGTAGGGGTGTCAAAAATTGAATCGAAAACCAAACAAAAATCGAAAACTGAATCGAATCGAAATTTTGTGCGTTTTTTGTTTGGTTAGATTAATCGAAAAATAATCATTAAATTTTCGGTTCGGTTAACCGAACCAAACTGGAATTTTCAATTAAAAGTGAACAATCTCTCTTCTTTATCATCTCTTCTTCATTTAGGTTTCAATAAGCAAAGGAAAAATAGAAAAATCGAAAAACTATCCCAAACCAAACTGCATTTTCAGTTCAGGACAAGACGATGTCGGTTCAATTTGGTATCATCCTTTATCGGATCGGGTTCGGTTTGGTTTTTCAAAAAAATCAAATTGAACCAAACTGTTTACAGCCCTATTCAACATCCACGTATTTTGGCAAGCCACGTTAGTTAAAAATATTAATAAAAAATCCATATAGAATTTTCGACAAAGTAGATAGATGATGGCACTAAAAATGTCACTTTTAAAAAAATTAGCACTTAAGTAAGCCATCGAAAAATTATGGCATTAATAGTGTACTTCTTCCTAAGGTATTCAATTGGACCAACTTTCACTCAAAAGCTTAAGTCTAAGAGTTATGGGTCAACCAAGACATATTAATTGTTTTACATCACACCAACTCACCGACGTGATTTTTATATAACACAACTCACAATCCTAACAAATTCCAACAAAGATCCTGCCATAGAGAAGCAAGAACAAAAATACATGTAGACAAATGTCCCATGAGAAGAAACATGCCCAGGATGTTACCACCGGCTTATCATGCATGAAACACTCATGAACTTCAATTCGTTTGAAACAAGAACCTACAGTGGAGAGAGCTTTGATGGTCATTTGCTTGCTTGCCCCACGACCAATCTGAATTTTATTTAATTGGCCATATTGAACTTGACCATATCGATGAGATTAGCAACATTCAAACAATGATGAGCGACTCGATCCCACTGACTTGGCAAAGGTCCAACTCTAGGGATGAGCAAATGATCGAGAATATTATCACAATTGATATCAAGCAATGAAATCGCATACCTTGCTGAGTGGTGTGTGCAAGAGCGGAACCGGCAACTCCTGCGTTGATGATGATTACAATTGCCAACGTTGAAGCCATTCTCCAGCTGTGTCACAAGTAGTGACTAAAGATATCAATATGGGTCATAAACCCATTTAACGATTCACTTTTAGTTAAATTGGTCAAATATAGGTTAAATAAAAATTAAATATGGGTTATAAATGGGTTTAGAAAATAAAGTTAAAAATTAAATGGGTTCAATGTGGGCTATGTAGAAATCCAAAGCCTCCCTTTGTCCTCTCTCCTTCCATCCCCTTCCATCCCCCGTCCCCTCTCTTTTTTCTTTCCGAACTAGCTTAGCACCTCTATTCTCTCTTCTTCCGTCACCGTCATTTTTCTCTCTTTCCTTTCCAAACCAGGCTATTGATTGCCATAGGCAAGCTCTGCCTCACTGGGATCGGGCAAATAGTGAGGTCACCGGCCTCAGTGAAGCGAGCTCTGGAGCCCACCTAGATTCAGGCGGCAAGCCTCAAGCTAGCCGGCCTCAGGCAAGCCGCGAGCTGGCTAGCCTTGGTCAAGCTCGGGCTTGCCTAGATCCGACAAGCCATGAGCTGGCCAGCCACATCAGAGCTCGGTCGGTGAGCTTGAGCTCACTTGGGTTGACAAATTGCGTGGTAAGCTCATGGCTTGCTGGCCATGACGAGCTCGGGCTTGCAAGCTCGGAATCACCTGGATCGGCTGAGCATTGAGTTTGCCAACCTTGGTCGAGTTCGGGCTCGCCGGCCCATGTTTTGGGTGGTCACTGTTAGCAGAGGAATAAGGGGGAAGAAGAAAGAAGACAAAGGAAGAAGAAGGAAGAAAACAAAGAAGAAGGGAGAAAAAACGAGAAAATAAATAATAATAATAAATTCATTTTTTTAACTAAAAATTTGATTTTTTTAAAATTATTTTTAGAAGTATTTCAATTTAAAGATGTCCACATTTTTTATTTTATTAAAGAATTTTTTGTTATTTAATTTACATTTTAAATTTGATATAAATGTTTTATTCAAGTAACTTATATGTGATGAGCTTAAAATGAATTAAATGGAAGTAGATTTTCCTAAATTGAGTTAACTATTATTGTGTTTCAGTAATATGGGTCGGGTCGAGTATGGATTGAGCCAGGTATAGGTTATCAAATTTATATTGTATAAAAATGATTCAAAATGGGTTAATATGGGTTGGACCATTTTTACCCGACTCATCCATTTAATATCCCTAGTAGTAACATAATCTCTATCCTCCCTCAAAAACTTAGCTTTCACATCACCATTCCTTTGACACATGAGGTGGAGTAAGATGATGCCATCTTGACAAGACATGGCCCAATGAGACCCTTTTGGAATTTTGCCAATGTCCCCATCGACCGATAGATTCCTTTTGGGAGAAAAATAACAAGAGTGTCATAATTTTCGTACGACGTTTACTTAAATACCATAACTTTTTTTTTTCACTCACTTTAGTGCCATATTTAAATAAAATCGATCATTTAAGCGTTAATTTGGGCAAATCATCTAGGTGGATTTCTGTTATTCTTTTGCTTTTTTTTTTAGGGCTTACCTAATTTAGGTGAGAGCTGCCTCGCCCTTGATCATGAAGGCCCTAGGTGAGGTGGCCTTGATCGTGGCCTCACCAATAGCCGGCGGGGGTTATTAGTCCTCGAGCAAGTACTCGCTCAAATGCTCCAATCTTGTGAGCGTCTTCACGCATGGCTAACTTGACTCCATTATTGCTCAGATAATTCCTTAAAATTGTTGGGGAAAATCAATTGATTAAGAAGAACAATAAGTTTAGACTTTGAAGTGTGATAACACTCATTTTAAGGAATTATTTATTTCACAGCTTTGCTAATGATTTGTAGCAAAAATCCTTCAATATACAACGAAATCTCAATGGGAGTATCAAATAACAATTATGGTATTTCTCCATAGTCTCTCAAGACTATGGCCGCATATTTTCGAAAGAAAACGAAATTGGAAGTTGAAAATGTTGCATAGAAAATATATTTGAATGGATATAACTTTTCAAAGTTGAAGAAGTTATGTCCGAACATATACAACTTTTTGAAAATTAAGAAATTATATCTAAATAGGCACAACCTTCCAAAAAAACGTAAGAGCACCTAATAACTATTAGACAAATATAACAAATTCGAAATTAAATAAAGAAAGTAACCGTGACTTATAGGATACGACAGTTATTTTATAATAATAAATTCGAATTTTAGTAAATAAAAAATAATAATTGTTAATCAATATCAAATCTCGTCAACCAGTGCATTGACATCCTTTCCATATGGGACAAGCGGCTCTTAATTTATTTGTAAACAAACTAGCAACAGATGATCTCAGCAAATTATTAGATAAACTTAGAAGGATCGGTAGATACCCGTTTATTCAGATTCATCTAGACAAGCCATTGAAACAACCCAAACAGTGAGAGCTACTTGATCCGGCGAATCAAACATAACTCGAATTTCATGGGTCAGATGAATCAGCCGTGCTTGATGAAGGAGACGAACTTTTCCTTCAACTCCGCGGCCTTCTCGGTCTCGGGATTACGCAGGTGAAAGCAGTGATCTTCCCCGACATTCTTCACCAGCTCCACGCTCCCACTCCATCCGCTCTTCTTCAGCCCCTCGTAGTACCCGATTCCGATCTCCATCAGGTGATCCTTCTCTGCCACGAACACCAACACCTTCTCGCACCCCAGCCTCGCCAGGTCCTCCTTCGCCGGCTTCAGCCTCGGATCCGACAGCCCGCCGTTCGTCGGGCACATGAACAGCCACATCTGGTCGTCGTCCGTCCCCCGAAGTACGGGTGCGCCAATATGATCCCCACCACCTTCACGCCCTGCGGCAGCCCGATCGTACCGACCCGGGTGGCCAGCGTGTGCGATATGTTGCCCCCGGCGCTGTCGCCGCCGATGAAGACCCGCCCGAAGTCGGCGTGCTCGTTCAGCCACGGCTCCGCCCCGTCCCCGCCGGCGTGGCCCGCCACCCACCGGAGCGCGACCCAGGAGTCCTCGTAGCAGGCCGGTATGGGGCGAGCGGGGAACAGCCCGTATTCGACGGAGACGGCGACGGCGCCGGCCTCGGCCGCGACGGTGCTAACGAAGTTGTGGTAGCTGGGGGAGAAGGCGGACTCAATGGAGAACCCGCCGCCGTGGATGTAGAGGAGGAGGGGGAGTTTACGGGCAGGGTCGGAGATGCGAGGCAGGAAGATACGAGCGGAGACCGGGGGGTCCAACGAGATGACGACGTCCTTGGATCGGACGCCGGTGTCGGGGTCATCGGAGGGCGGGATCTTCTCGACGGGAGGCCAGCGGAATTCCAAGTGGCCGTCCTTGTAGACTTTGAAGAACGGGAACTCTTTGACCACCTCGCTTCTCTGTGAAGCCATTTCTGGGAAGTGATTTGATGTGAGGGAGGGACAGAGGATGTCCGGAGGAAGCGAGGGCGGGGAAGATTTTAATGTTTTCGTTTCTTACCTTTGTCGGCTTCGACGAGGAAAAGGCAGGTGTCGAGCATTGGGAAATGCTGGTCAGAAGCAAGTGGACACCCGACATTCCACAGCTGTCGGTCAAATTGAGCATTAGGAGAGTGATTCCAGACGATTTTTATTTTAATAGTTCAATATCACCGAAAATCTCGATAGATTTATAATAAATTTATTTCAAATTTAATTTTGTGATTATCAAAAATAACAAAGTGATATATTTGTGACATATTTTGATAAATTTTACTATCAAATTATTAAATTGAATAGCATGTGACAATTAATAAGTATATTAATTTGGAGTTTTACCCTCCATTTATGACGGATGTATCGGTTCAATTTTTCATAATATTAATCTGAATTAATAAAAACTAAGGAGGTTAAATTTGTCATAAATATATCAATTGTTAATATTTACTAGTTATAAATGTTATTTGAGATAAATTTATTATAAGTATACTAGTTGAGATTTGTTATGATATTAACCATATACTAATTGTTCTTTGGGAAAGTTATCCAAAAAGTCTTAAATATATTGTATTTTTGTTAATTCAATTATAAATTTATTGTATTTTTGCCAATTTAGTCTTAAACTTTTTAATTTACCAATTGAGTCATAAATATTTTCTTATTTTACAAATTAATTTTATCCAGTCAATTTTGATTAGAATTTATTGACATGAACATTGTCAACCGGTGTCAATATGGAAAATTTCTAATTATCTTTTAACTTTTTTAATTTTTAATTTTTTTTTTAATTTTTTTATGTTTTTTTTTTAACTTTCTTCTTCTTTTTGCCAATGACCCATTGGCCATAGGCAAGGCTCAACTTTCCCCGTGCTACATCTGGGGACGCTGACCCTTGCCAAGGCTGAAGTGGCCTCGCTAGGCATCGCTCAGATAGAACACTTTCCTTTTTTCTTCACTTCGTAACTGCCCAAGCAAATGCACGGTCGCATGTGGAGGGTGGATTATGGCTATTTCGTATTATTTACCGACCACAAAACAAAACAAAAAAAGCGATTCTGAAATCCGAACCTTTCTCTTCACGGGAAGACGGACAGGGCGATTTACACGATATTCAATGTAAACCCAACTCCCTTCTCATTGGTGAGATTCACATGGTCCATACGAAGGACCACTGCAGCTCCGCTCTTTTCTCGAAAATCCGTACCTTCCTTATCCACGCATGAATAAAGGGTTTAAGTTTGACCTTAGTGGGAGAATGAAGGGGTTTCTATCTGGCATGTCGGGACGAATTTTGGTTCCCCATCCCGCCAGAGGAACTTATCACCTCGGGCAACACAAATCTTAAGCGACAGCAAATTGAGAGAGATAGAGGGATTCATCGGTTATCGACCATCCTGTCATGGCCGCGAGTACTAGCTCTTTTATGATGGAGGCGGCCACGCTGTTCGAGCTCAAGCACACGACGGCCAAATTATTAGATAAACCGACAAGATTGTGAGACATCCAGTCATCCAGATTGGTCACCACACAAGCCATTGAAACAACCAAACAAAAAACGCAAATTAAAGACTCAATTGAAAAATAAAAGTTTCAAGGCTTGATTCAAAAGAAAATGGGTAAGTGAAAGACTAAAACACAGTTTTGCACAATACAAACTCTGGATTATAACGAGTTGACAAGAGGTTTTGTAGTTAATTACGATTTAACGTTGTCGGGATCAATTGTGCTTGATGAAGGAGACGAACTTGTCCTTCAATTCCACGGCCTTCTCGTTCTTCGGATCGAACATGTAAAAGCAATGCTCTACCCCAACATTCTCCACCAGCTCCACGCTCCCGCCCCACCCACTCTTCTTCAACTCCTCGCAGTACCCAATCCCGACCTCCCTCAGGTGATCCTTCTCCGCCACGAACACCAACGCCTTCTCGCACCCCAGCCTCGCCAGGTCCTCCTTCGCCGGCTTCAGCCTCGGATCCGACAGCCCCCCGTTCGTCGGGCACATGTACAGCCACATCTGGTCGTCGTCCGTCCCCCCGAAGTACGGGTGCACCAATATGACCCCCACCACCCTCACGCCCTGCGGCAGCCCGTTCGACCCCACCCGGGCGGCCAGCGTGTGCGATATGTTCCCCCCAGCGCTGTTGCCGCCGATGAAGACCCGCCCGAAGTCGGCGTGCTCGTTCAGCCACGGGTCGGGCCCGTCTCCATCGGCGTGGCCCGCGACCCACCGGAGCGCGGCCCACGAGTCCTCGTAGCAGGCGGGTATGGGACGAGCCGGGAAGAGCCCATACTCAACAGAAACAACAGTCGCCCCGGCCTCAGCCGCGACGGTACTGGCGAAGTTGTGGTGGCCATGGGAGAAGGCGGATTGCATGCAGAACCCGCCGCCGTGAATGTAGAAGAGGAGGGGGAGCTTCTGGCCCGGGTCGGAGACGCGGGGCAAGAAGATCCGAGCGGACACCGGCGGGTCCGACGAGATGACGACGTCCTTGGAACGGACGCCGGTGTTGGGATCATCGGAGGGCGGGATCTTCTCGACGGGAGGACGGAAGAGTTCGACGCGGCCGTCCTTGTAGGCTTTGAAGAACCGGAACTCTTTGACCACCTCGTTGTTGGTTTCCGAAGCCATTTGGGGGAGCGAATAGGGTGATGGATGAGGATCGACGAAGTGAGATCGGAAGGAGGAGGAGGTTTTAGTAATAATTGAGCAGGGAAATGGACGACGGGACACCCAATGGGCTACTCATCAACCGTCGGTCAAACTAGAAGTTGGGAATTCTTGGAAGGAGGAAACTTCGTTGAGGTGGGAAATGATCTGCTCCGATTCAACCAAACACTACACCCTCGTGAATTATCTTCCTAGGATTTGGCACTTAAAGGATTCATACCTTGTATCCAGAGTTCACTTGACTAGAGAGCCTAGAGAAAATGAAAGGATCATCCACATCTGAAAAGGGCTCGAAAGGAATATGATGTCTTCGTTCATCCCGATGGCAATGAGCAATAGTTCCACACACGGAATGAGATATAGAGTGGGGTATTTATCCTGAATTCATTTCATGTAGAACATCCCACGAATGTGGTATTTAGAAGCTGATAAGACACGCATACATGAATTAAGCTTCTTGTGCGATCAAGCATCTCTCGTCTCAGCAAAGAAATAATCAAGAAGCAGAGCAGACTCGACCCACCAAAGCTTGATCTAGTAATGCAGACACGAATCAGAGCCGAAAAGATACATAACAGCAACAGAAGCTTCACAACAATCCTCACTCCCGACTGACTATCCACTGATGATTCATAGACTTATTATAAACAAAACACAGATTGATTATCAAATTACAGACACTGACTCGCTCCTGCATCTTGATTCAGGAAAGAAGCGAACTTCTTCACCAGTTCCGCAGCCTTGTCGCAATCCGGCTTGAACAGGTGAAACACGTGGCCCTCTCCTTCGGTCTCCACAATCTCCACTACCCCCTCCCACCCACTCTTCTTCAACGCCTCGTAGTACGACCGCCCCCTCTCTTTCAGATGGTCCCTCTCCGCCACGAACACGATCACCCTCTGCCCCGCCATCCTCCTCAGGTTCGGATCGTACGCCGGGTTCATCCGCGGGTCCGTCGCGCCCGAGCTCGAAGGATATATTAACTCCATCAGCTTATCCGGTCCGTCATCCCTGAAAAACGGGTGCAGCAGAGCCACGCCCGCGATCCTCAGCCCGGGCAGCCCCTCCACCCCGGCCCGCGCGGCCACGTGCTGAGCGATGTTGGCCCCCGCGCTGTCGCCGGCGAGGAACACCCGGTCGAAATCGGCGCGGTCGCTGAGCCACGGCTCGGCCTCGGCCCCTCTCTCTCCCAGGGCGTGCGCGGCGACCCACCGGACCGCGGCCCACGCGTCGTTGTAGGCGGCGGGGAGCAGGTGCTCGGGCGCCCGCCGATACTGCACGGAGACGGCGACGACGCCGGCGGCGGAGACGACGGCGTTGAGGTGCCTGGTGTACATGGGGGAGAAGGGGGACTGGCCGCAGAACGCCCCGCCATGGACGTAGATGAGGAGGGGGAGTTTGCGGGCCGGATCGGAGGACCCCGGTAGGAAGAGGCGGACCGAGAGGTCGGGGTCGGAGGAGAACCGGACGTCCTTGGACTGGACGCCGGTCTTGGGGTCGAGCGAGGGAGGGAGGGTCTCCGTGCCCTGAAACCTATCGATCCGGCCGTCCTTGTAGATCCGGAAGAAGCGCGAGTCGAAGGCGATCTCGCCGGCGCTGGTCGTGGAGTCCATAGGGGGCGAGAGTGAGAGAGCAGGTGGAGATCGTCTGGGGGCGTAATAATTGGGGGAGCGGGGTCGGGTCGGGACCGGGGATCTCGTGTTTCTCGTGTGTCTTACGTTGTTGGTTCCGGCCACGTGCCGTGGTCAACGGCGAAACGGTTGAGGGTCATGTCGACGCGAGGAACGAGCCGAGTTGGTTGGACTAGTGAAGCCCAAACGTTATTACCTCCTCGGAGAAAGCCTCGTACGCCACGGCGTTTTCGTCCTTGTCGGTGAAGAAGGCCCAAAGGCCCGTTGGACCAAACCGGACGATGTTTTTGTATCCCAAGTGGATCTTTCCGCAATTGTTTATTTTTCTCCCCCTTCCTTTGTTGCTATTTTCAAAATGGAAAGCATTATGAAAAGGCCATCGAGTATGCTTGAAGGGATCTATAAAAAAGTGGGGATGGAAATGGGAAAATCTCTTTATGGTGGTCCTCCTCTGACAAACAAAGGGCTTTCATAAATTTTATTCCTCTTTCTTTTCTAGATCTGAATTTTTAATCAACTCCATCATTAACGAGAATACAGAGATGATGAGTTCTCTCTTTCTTTCCTGTGTTTATCCATGGAAGTAGAAGTTGGATTTCGACCTCTATTTAGATGGGCATGAAATTATCCATTATCCATAACTATACCATGAATTTTTAAGTTTTAAGATTTTAGCTTAACTACTCCTATGGATGTAATGTGAGTCTTGTTCTTTTATTTTATTGGATTGTAGATGAAATTCGGAGAATGAAGCTTGATTTTTCGAAGACACGTTAACTGATTTCGATGAGTTCGAATCCTTTGTGAACATGCACAGACGGAGAGAGGCGGAGCGGCGTTGAGATGGAACATCAAAAGCAGAGGGCGGGGAGGTGATTGGGAAAAAAACGCAAATTAAAGACTCGATTGAAAAATAAAAATTTCAAGGCTTGATTCAAAAGAAAATGGGTAAGTGAAAGACTAAAACAACAGTTTTGCACAAAACATACTCTGGATTATAACGAGTTGACACGAGGTTTTGTAGTTAATTACGATTTAACGTTGTCGGGATCAATTGTGCTTGATGAAGGAGACGAACTTGTCCTTCAATTCCACGGCCTTCTCGTTCTTCGGATCGAACATGTAAAAGCAATGCTCTACCCCAACATTCTCCACCAGCTCCACGCTCCCGCCCCACCCACTCTTCTTCAACTCCTCGCAGTACCCAATCCCGACCTCCCTCAGGTGATCCTTCTCCGCCACGAACACCAACGCCTTCTCGCACCCCAGCCTCGCCAGGTCCTCCTTCGCCGGCTTCAGCCTCGGATCCGACAGCCCCCCGTTCGTCGGGCACATGTACAGCCACATCTGGGCGTCGTCCGTCCCCCGGAAGTACGGATGCACCAATATGACCCCCACCACCCTCACGCCCTGCGGCAGCCCGTTCGACCCCACCCGGGCGGCCAGCGTGTGCGATATGTTCCCCCCAGCGCTGTTGCCGCCGATGAAGACCCGCCCGAAGTCGGCGTGCTCGTTCAGCCACGGGTCGGGTCCGTCTCCATCGGCGTGGCCCGCGACCCACCGGAGCGCGGTCCACGAGTCCTCGTAGCAGGCGGGTATGGGACGAGCCGGGAAGAGCCCATACTCAACAGAAACAACAATCGCCCCGGCCTCAGCCGCGACGGTGCTGGCGAAGTTGTGGTGGCCATGGGAGAAGGCGGATTGCATGCAGAACCCGCCGCCGTGAATGTAGAAGAGGAGGGGGAGCTTCTGGCCCGGGTCGGAGACGCGGGGCAAGAAGATCCGAGCGGACACCGGCGGGTCCGACGAGATGACGACGTCCTTGGAACGGACGCCGGTGTTGGAATCATCGGAGGGCGGGATCTTCTCGACGGGAGGACAGAAGAGTTCGACGCGGCCGTCCTTGTAGGCTTTGAAGAACCGGAACTCTTTGACCACCTCGTTGTTGGTTTCCGAAGCCATTTTGGGGAGCGAATCGGGTGATGGATGAGGATCGACGAAGTGAGATCGGAAGGAGGAGGAGGTTTTAGTAATAATTGAGCAGGGAAATGGATGACGGGACACCACCTACCTAGGTGGCGTTGCTGAGGAGGAGGTTTTAGTAATAATTGAGCAGGGAAATGGATGACGGGATACCACCGAAGGTGGTGCGATATCGGAAGATGGAGGAGGTTTTAGTAATAATTGAGCTGTCGACAGGGTGCGATTAAAAAAAAAAAGAAAAAGAAAGAAAGAAATGGACGACGGGACACCCAATGGGCTACTCATCAACTGTCGGTCAAACTAGAAGTTGGGAATTCTTGGAAGGAGGAAACTTCGTTGAGGTGGGAAATGATTTGCTCCGATTCAACCAAACACTACACCCTCGTGAATTATCTTCCTAGGATTTGGCACTTAAAGGATTCATACCTTGTATCCAGAGTTCACTTGACTAGAGAGCCTAGAGAAAATGAAAGGATCATCCACATCTGAAAAGGGCTCGAAAGGAATATGATGTCTTCGTTCATCCCGATGGCAATGAGCAATAGTTCCACACACGGAATGAGATATAGAGTGGGGTATTTATCCTGAATTCATTTCATGTAGAACATCCCACGAATGTGGTATTTAGAAGCTGATAAGACACGCATACATGAATTAAGCTTCTTGTGCGATCAAGCATCTCTCGTCTCAGCAAAGAAATAATCAAGAAGCAGAGCAGACTCGACCCACCAAAGCTTGATCTAGTAATGCAGACACGAATCAGAGCCGAAAAGATACATAACAGCAACAGAAGCTTCACAACAATCCTCACTCCCGACTGACTGTCCACTGATGATTCATAGACTTATTATAAACAAAACACAGATTGATTATCAAATTACAGACACTGACTCGCTCCTGCATCTTGATTCAGGAAAGAAGCGAACTTCTTCACCAGTTCCCCGGCCTTGTCGCAACCCGGCTTGAACAGGTGAAACACGTGATCCTCTCCTTCGGTCTCCACAATCTCCACTATTCCCTCCCACCCACTCTTCCTCAACGCCTCGTAGTACGACCGCCCCCTCTCTTTCAGATGGTCCCTCTCCGCCACGAACACGATTACCCTCTGCCCCGCCATCCTCCTCAGGTTCGTGTCGTACGCCGGGTTCATTCGCGGGTCCGTTGCGCCCGAGCTCGAAGGATATATTAAATCCATCAGCTTATCCGGCCCGTCATCCCTGAAAAACGGGTGCAACAGGGCCATGCCCGCGATCCTCAGCCCCGGCAGCCCCTCCACCCCGGCTCGCGCGGCCACGTGCTGAGCGATGTTGGCCCCCGCGCTGTCGCCGGCGAGGAACACCCGGTCGAAATCGGCGCGGTCGCTGAGCCACGGCTCGGCCTCGGCCCCTCTCTCTCCCAGGGCGTGCGCGGCGACCCACCGGACCGCGGCCCACGCGTCGTCGTAGGCGGCGGGGAGCAGGTGCTCGGGCGCCCACCGGTACTGCACGGAGACGGCGACGACGCCGGCGGCGGAGACGACGGCGTTGAGGTGCCTGGTGTAAATGGGGGAGAAGGGGGACTCGATGCAGAAGGCCCCGCCGTGGACGTAGATGAGGAGGGGGAGTTTGCGGGCCGGATCGGAGGACCCTGGTAGGAAGAGGCGGACCGAGAGGTCGGGGTCGGAGGAGAGCCGGACGTCCTTGGACTGGACGCCGGTCTGGGGTCGAGGGAGGGAGGGAGGGTATCGATGCCCTGGAACCTATCGATCCGGCCGTCCTTGTAGATCCGGAAGAAGGGCGAGTCGAAGGCGATCTCGCCGGCGCTGGTCGTGGAGTCCATGGGGGGCGAGAGTGAGAGAGCAGCTGGAGATCGTCTGGGGGTGTAATAATTGGGGGAGCGGGGTCGGGTCGGGTCCGGGGATGTCGTGTTTCTTGTGTGTCTTTACGTTGTTGGTTCCGGCCACGTACCGTGGTCAACGGCGAAACGGTTGAGGGTCACGTCGACGCGAGGAACGAGCCGAGTTGGTTGGACTAGTGAAGCCCAAATGTTATTACCTCCTCGGAGAAAGCCTCGCACGCCACGGCGTTTTCGTCCTTGTCGGTGAAGAAGGCCCAAAGGCCCGTTGGACCAACCCGGACGATGTTTTTGTATCCCAAGTGGATCTTTCCGCAATTGTTTATTTTTCTCCCCCTTCTTTTGTTGCTATTTTCAAAATGGAAAGCATTATGAAAAGGCCATCGAGTATGTTTGAAGGGATCAATAAAAAAGTGGGGATGGAAATGGGAAAATCTCTTTTTGGTGGTCCTCCTCTAACAAACAAAGGGCTTTCATAAATTTGAGTTCTTTTTCTTTACTATATCTAAATTTTTAATCAACTCTATCATTAATGAGGATGCAGATCATTACTATAAATAAGAGGATGATGAGTTCTCTCTTTCTTTACTGTGTTTATTCATGAAAGTAGAAGTTGGATTTCGACCTTTGTTTAGACGGGCATGAAATTATCCATTATTCATAACTATATCATGAATTTTTAAGTTTAAAGATTTTAGCTTAACTACTCCGATGGATGTAATGTGACCGAAGGGACTGGCTACTTAACCGCAATAAAATATTTGCACCTAAAAGGAGAAAAAATCGAGCCACTTTTCGACGGACGATTGAATCATTCAAGGCGAGACAACGTGAGAGCAAAGACGTTTGTTTCCCACGCAATCGATCGGCGAACAGTAAAAATCAAGCGAAAAAGGCAAAAGTCAAGCCCCTAAATTGCCGCACGGTCGGGGGTTGCTCGGGGGCTGTTTTTTAATTAAAGAAGAGAGGACCGAGAGGATCAACGTCGACGTGGCACCATCAAAAGGAGGCCTCCTTCCACAGCGCGAGGAGGAAAACGACGTCGTTTCCCACCGGCCCCCGTTCCTTCGGTCTCTCTTTCCCTTCGTTCGTTTCAACGAACGAACGAACGAACGAACGAACTACTTTAGATATGCGAAAGGGAGGAGATCTGTTAAAAATCCGAGAGGCAACGAAGCGAAAGTGAGCGTGCAACGGTCCTCGACGCATCCAATCATTCCCTCCATCCTTCACGAGAAAAAAGCTGCCCCCTCCTCCCTCTTTCTTTCTCTCTCCGCGCTCTCGTATTTCCTCGAGAAAATGAGGTGGAAAGCTTGAGGACATTTTGACAGGTAAAAAGGACAGAGCTTGGGATAACGACGACGACGAAGAAGCAGAAGAAGAAGAAGAAGAAGAAAAAGGAAGGGAGGAAACCCCGAGCTGCCAGATGCTTTTTGGCTCTGGTTCTCTCGAGCTCGCGCGACCATGGCCGACGATCTCTGTTCCTTCGCCAAGGTACCGAGTTCCTTCGGATTCTCCGGCGGGTATCGCCGGTGGAATTTGGTGCGCGGAGCATGTGGTGCCTCGGTCTCCAACTATGTGTGTGCATATATGCGTGTGTTGTCTGTGTCGGCATAGCTCTGACATTTTTGGAGCAGCTCGACGATTTTCTTTATTTCTTTTTTCTCCTGATCTGAGCAGCTGATAATTTTAACTCGCCTTTTTTTCTTTTTTTTGCCCCCAATATGCATTTAAAGGAAGCGAATCCAGCTTCCGATTGATTCCGTCGCTTTCCCCTTTTGGCCATAATCGTTCGATCGAGTCCGATTCGATGTTCCTCCCCACACGATTCGCTAGTTCATCCACGGCATTGCGCTTTCTGTGGATCAGTAGGCATGATGAATGATGATTTACAGGACCACATAACCCTAAGTGTTTGTATTGGCTTTCATGCACAGGAGTCATTTGGAATTAAGTCCGTGAAGAAATCTCCGCTGGTGCTGCGGATGGTTGTTCTGGTCTTTGCGACCATATGCGGCGTTTACATTTGCTCGATTTGCATCAAGCAAATTGGGTTTCAGACCAAGTCTGGCCTTTTGAATGTGGAAGTGATCAGAAGTCCGTGTCCAGAGCCGACGATCGAGCCTTGGGAAATTCCTTATTTGCACTACCCCAAGCCCGAAACTTACAGCAGGTACGTCATTGCATATGGTGGCTTGGGTTCGGGTCTTATGTAATTTTACTGATCAGTTTGCTTTTTATGTATAAAGGGCTGAATGTTCGTGCAACCCTGTGCGCTACTTTGCCATTTTGTCGATGCAGAGATCCGGTAGTGGGTGGTTTGAGACATTGCTGAACAATCACACAAATATTAGCTCAAATGGGGAAATCTTCTCTGTTAAGATTAGAAGGAGCAATATTTCCACAATTACGGAGACTTTGGATAAAATTTATAACCTGGACTGGATGAGTAGTGCATCAAAGAACGAGTGCACAGCTGCAGTTGGCTTAAAATGGATGCTTAATCAGGTGATTGCACCTAGTAAAGTGTTCCGTTATGCCGATTTTTATCTTCGAGATTTCTTTTGGATATTCTATTGTCTAAGTCATACAGCTGTGAACTTCTTGATAGATATAGTCCAGCTTAAGTTATTCAAGCTTTTGACGAATCATGCATTGTCGGTTTTTCTCATTCCAGCTACAAATTCCAGAATCTCTAGTCAACAACTAGTGCTTTTGCTAGTTAGAAAAAAAATGTGAATAAGCTAATTATGTACAATTTCCATTCATATTTTGCTGCTCTAGTTTGTTATTCATATATCTTTTAAAACAGGTATAGAGACTCCTCTCATACTTCGTTGTGCCTATCTATATTTGAACCCACACATTATTATGGCTCATCATTGAGATTCAGATATTTGAGGATATTTACACATTGACAATTCGAGATATTTACACCCAGCAGTACTGCTGGTTGAGATCAGGGCACATCTTGGTCAATCTTAGTGATGGTACCAGTAAGTGTCTCAAACTGGTGCCAGAATCCATGGATTGATACCCAATTAGATGGGGCAATGAGCTAACCTTCAATTTCCTGCTTTGTTGAAAATGCTCAAGAAGCTTTTCTGAGTATAATTTGAATCCTCGAGAAACGACAAATGCAAAAAATCCTAAAAGGACGTCATAAAATAATCCACGAGTTTGCCAGTGACCCTACTTCTCAGTTTCTTGCAGCTACCTGATCAGGAATCTTCTGCTAAGATTAGAAGGATCGCCATTTGTCTAGCATGCCAAAATGGCATGTACAAGGGAAATAGCAAATTGAGGATATGCTTTATAGAAGTGTTATCATTTTCTTATAAGATGGATTGATTTATATGTTTCTTTCACCATTTTAAAACCATTATGTTTCTTTTACTTTGATTCAAAAGAAACTGCAGCATTTTTCTGCCATTGCTTTTCCTGTTCCGGAAACATTGCCCACCAATTATTTGCTCTTCCAAATGAAAAATTCAGTTTTTAAAGTTGAATAATAATGCAATGCAATACATTTCATTCTTCTGATCCTCAGTGATGTTTGGGACTGCACTAATCAAGACCTATTAGGACACATCTTCTTTGGAGTTTGAATGATTTAAATTTTGATGATGGAGAAGAATTATGGTTGTAAGCCATGTACCTTTTCTGTCTTCTTTTTTGCTTCATTAAGTAGCATACTGTTGGAGAAAAAGTAAGTGTTGTAGAGGGGGAGGGGGTATTCTTGTTTATAAGAAATAGCACCTATAGTTCTCAAATTCTTAGCGGAATACATGAAGCTGGATGGGGATCATGCCACAGTTTTTATTTTTAGCGAGTGCATGGTTGTGCTGTGATAGCGTTGTTTATGCAATGTTTAACTGCTGAAATGTGGAATAGCTGCTGCAAATATATCTTCATGTCTTGAGAAATTAAATTGAAGCTGTGGCTTTTCTTAAAATTCTAATTGCTATTTTTATGTGAAGCTCTGTGGTATCAGTTGCTGGGGATAAATTTGACTTGTCATTATGTTTTCCTTGTCTATATTTTGCACATATGTATGGAAACCAGGCCCTTCTTACTTGCTGATCAATGTATCATAGTTAATTCACGATGTTCAAACTAGTCCTTATGTGCCAACCAAAAGAATTATAAAAAAACAAAGAGGAAAGAATTCGTCCTCATACTCCATTTCAGTATCTTGAGGTTCTCTTTTTAATTTGTGATTTTTTATGAGACAGTGAGAGACTTTCTTTCTGCCCCCACCATTAGCTGGTCTTTCCTTGCGCTGGGTCATTGCAATAGGTTTTGGAATTCTAGTTTTCGTGACTTCTTGTGAGGTTGCCTGACTTTCTGCTGGTGATTTATGTATATAATCCACCCTTCTCTTTAACTAGCTGGAGGAATACCTTTTATTTCATTATCACAACAATGACAAAGGTATCCTTTTATTGATGCTTAATGCAGGGTTTGATGCAGCATCATGAAGAAATAGTAGACTACTTCAGAAACCGGGGTGTGTCGGCTATTTTCCTCTTCAGAAGAAATCTTTTACGCAGGATGATATCAGTTCTCGCAAATTCCTATGATCGAGATGCAAAGTTACTAAATGGCACTCACAAGTCTCATGTGCATTCACCCCATGAGGTGTCTTTCCCTTCTTCTGTCCCTCTCAATCTATCTGTGTACATACACTAACAAAGCTAATTTTGTAATGGATATCTCTAAACCATGTAGAAGAAGAGAAAGATTCTTACTTGGTGAATGTGTGATGCTTTCAGGCTGAGATACTAGCAAGCTATAAGCCTTCATTAAATTCTACCTTACTTATAGCCGACCTGAGGAAAGTACAAGAGATGACAGCAAAAGCCCTGGAGTACTTCAAGAGCACCAGGCATATCGTCCTCTATTACGAGGATGTTGTGAAGAACCGCACTGTAAGGAAATCAACTTTCCCAAATTTTTGTTGCTTGTGTTGTCTGTAGACATCCTGGATTGTATGGATGAATTCAATTCATAATTCATATTGTGATTGGGAAAAGAGTAAGGGAAAAACCTTTTCTTTTGTCTGCAGAAATTAGTAGACGTTCAAGATTTTCTCAAGGTTCCGCGCTTGGAGCTGAAGAGTCGGCAGGTCAAGATACACAAGGGCTCCTTATCTAATCAAGTCGAAAACTGGAATGAGATTCAAAAGACGCTGAGAGGAACGCAATATGAGAGCTTTCTTCATGCAGATTACCGGAAATAAAGCGATAGGATTTTGTACATACTAATTCTTCTCCTTAATATGTTTCTTCATTTTTTTTTTAAGCAGGTGCCCACAGGTCAGCCATCCTGTTGAAATTTTGTTCATGGCAACTGCATTTTGGTTATCCTTCCTTCTTTCTTTCTTTTTGATTTACCTTATCTTCTGTCCAAAATTTTAATTATATTCAATTAATTCTTTTTTCCACTGTCTGAATTCCAATTGGGAGTCTTGAAATTGGGCTCTGATTGATCGGGGCAAAAGAAAATTCAGTTTTACTTCGTTTTTTTTCCGCTTCAATGTGATTTTGCTGCCATTCCTTGTTTTTCCCTTGCAAATGAGTGGTTAACAATTGGTTTATCCCTACATCTGCGCACCACGGAACAGAGAACGCAGAGAATTATACATTTAAATTGGCAATCGGATCGGTTTCTACTCAATTGCTGGTTTGGTGGAAAGAATTCTCATATTCTTGGATGCACCGGGTGCGCACGAGTAAAATGCATTCTAATACTCGAGCCGTAAATGCATCGGCAAGATTTAAGAATTTTCCTCGTGCTAATTGTATCATACATGTCGCCATAGTAACATTGCGATCAGGTGCGGCCATAAAGAAATAGCCGCCCTTTCAATACAAAGCCGCTGGCTCGCAACTTAATGGTCAAGTGAATGAGTTCAATGCGGAAAGATCAATAATTAAGATTCTTTGTCGAACAATATGTATTATATTTTTTACGCACATGTCTATATTTCGATGCTTTGAATAACATACGAGAAGTCATATTAGATGGACGGGAGGTCCTGGTAATCAATAGTTATCCTCTTAAATATTCGCCTCGGACCAGTTTCGACCGGTGAAGCTGCTGGGTCGCGTGCTTGCGAGCCCCACCTCAGCGCAACACCGAGGAAAGCTGCTGCGTCGCGTGCTTGAGAGTCAAAACTCGAAACTCGATTCCCATCGAATCTTCCTCGGTCCGTCGATCCATCCCCTCCTCTGGACTTGTTTTTTCGTGTATTTTAATGAATAAGAAAGCGAGAACAAAAACGTGATGTTCCAACAAACACGAAGGAAAAACTCCGGTGCATGACGGTGAGTCGGTGACTAGTCTCCTGCTCGAGGCATGTCATTCGGGTGGATGGAACCGACGAATGGGTAGGGAGCAAAGATATTGAAAGAGGACGTCATGGAGAGCCGGCCACGATTAGAGAAATTTTTCGTGGGCGTGGAGCAGCTCCCGTCAGACGTAACGGGAGCATTATATGTCCTAGTGGAGCGCTATGTGTTCACATTCATCATTAGGAGGGTTTCCAAGTAAACCAGACCGAATCAAATAATTTGTGCCTGCACCGTCCGGGAAAATTGTTCGAAATTTTTTTGATATACGACGGCCAATTCAGTTATAAATCTTTTGATCATGTCGATTTAGTCCCGAACCTTTTGATTATATCAATTTAGTCTTGTAACATTTCATAATTTGTCAATTTAGTGATAAACCTTTGAATGATTTGTCAATTTAGTCTTTCCAGCCAATTTCGATAAGAAATCACTAACATAGCAAGTATAATCAACGCTAGTCATCCACGTGACACGGTTGACACTAATGTCAATAATTTTTGCAATCTTTTCTTTTGTTTTTTCTTCTATTTCTCTCCGTTGGGCCTCATTGATTGTCCATGGAGGTCACCGACCACAAGTGAGGGTTCTCAGGCCTTAGCTGGCAATGGCCAATGCAAGAAAAAAGAGAAATAGAAAAGAGAAATAGAAAAGAAATAAATAAATAAATAATGAAAAATCGAAAAAAGTTATATATATCAACAACAACCATATTCATGCCATGTAAAATAGTTGGCACCAAATAGGTTGTCACGTTAGCTATTTTTGATCAAAATTGATCGGAATGACTGAATTGACAAATTATTAAAAAATTTAAGGTCGTATTGACAAATAATCAAAAATTTTAATGAGTAAATTGGCACAATTTAAAGGTTCAAAACTAAATTGACAAATCGTCAAAATATTAATTATTAAATTAGCATAATTGAATGGTTAAAACTAAATTAATTACCGTATAATAGGTTTAAGAATTTTTTAAATAATTTCCCCGCATTGTTGTGGCCCTAGTGACGCCTTCTAGACAAACAATTGCTAGAACTTTTCATCTTAACCTAGTCCGTGCAGATCTCATGAAGTTATTTATCGGCATTGTTAAAGCTGATCGAGATGCCTAGATCTCCGTCCCCTCTTCTCCCCTTCATCGTGATGTATTTTTTTTTTTATGATCTAGGGAACCCCGCACCCTTCATCGTGATGTTTTTCGCTCTTATTCCTTATATTTCGGAAAGGATCATGCTTTCTCCAACTAAGCCTGTAATCGGTGCTTCACTCATCCGGAGAACACCCACCAATCGAAGGCCACTTTCTTCCAATCAGCAATGGTGGGAATCGACCATGTCGTCGAACATATTCAATACCGACCCCTTTTCTCTTCCTCCCTCGTCTACTATACTTTTGGATAAATAAATGACGATATCTTCTTAAAAATGATAGTTGAGGAAAGAATGAAGGGATTAACATCGGTTACAGGGAAGGTACACACCAAATTTTCTACTCTTTGCTCCTGCCATTTCAATTTTTCGTCAAGGAGTCAGGAGCTGGGTCTGGATTGCCGGACAAATTATTTTTGCTTCGATCTGAAATTCCAAATTCAGGTCAGTAAAGGCTTCTCTGAACATTATGACCAAAAGAATTATATCTTATCTTGGAAACTAGCAATTTCAACCTCCTCTCAGTGAATTCCTGACCGACCTTGTCGTGGCATGATTCTGCACCGATTGAAAAAGGAGGGGGGCAAATCGTGCAGCGTTCCAAGATCTCCCTGATTTTTCCTCATTAAACAAAAGAAGGGTTTCTCTGTAAACCAACAAGACATGCCCCCGAAGTCAAACTCCCGATAAGACCTGAAAAAATGCGAAAAGAGGAAGGAAATTCAGATGGCTCGTGTCCTCTCTTATTCTTGTGGTCTGCTTTGAGCTGCGTGCTTCACGACATCATCTTGTCCTGCCCGACTATAATAGAGGAGCACCGGCTTTTGTCATGAGCCAAAACTTTGTGTCTCCACAATGACTAACGAGGATTGACATATTGTCCTGTACATCTCTCTGTCTGGTCTAGCCTTTTGGGGATATTAACGTTGGAAACAAACTCATTCGACGTCACCAGTAAGAGTTAAAGCAATTCTCGTTTCGGGGTCCGCGCAGGGTTGAATCATCTTCCCTCACAAAGGAAGGCTTTTTGAATTTTGAACTGAGATTCCACTCGCTTTGGACCAACAATTGCTCCGCAGATCAAGTTCATGTCGTCAGTCCGGATACATCGTCGAAACTGCTGGATTGTACGAGTTGTATTAGGCAAACATGAAAGAGTTGCAGGAAGAAGAGGTACCGGCAGTCTTTTCCTTTTGTACTGGGCTCCTCAGTCGAACGACGTTGGAGGCTTTTCCTTTTGACCAAACAGCTACGCTCTCACATGTTGCGAAAAGGCTACAGGTTGACGTTTCTAGGGTTCAATGGAGAACAAGTCTGTTGCGTAATGACAAGAACCCAATTAGCATTTTACAACTGAAGGCGAAATGGCTGACCAGCTTCATTAATCTGTCGCCATAAACTAAATTATTATCGGTACCTTGTAAGGTATTAGTCCGTTCATTACATCATCATTAATTTTCAATTCCTTGGACCTTCGAAAGATTATCCAACGCATTAGAACCTAATACTTATGGAGGTATATAAAAGCCTAATCATCTCATTGACTTAATTAATCAATTGACTGAGTTAATTTGATAGATATAATTAGGGTTTTGTTAATTTAAGATGTTCTCCTAAATCTCTTGTTAAAAAGAGAATATATTTTAGATATTTCCTGTTCTTTAGTGTGCACTAAAATTATTTTTTTCTCTAAGTTGTTATCAAGTAAGTACCCGTGAGACATTTATTTATAAAAACACATTCATAATTACAACTTCTTGACAAAATTCAGAAATAACTATAATCGGTCGATTTTTCCGGCGCCCACATTCTTTCTTTGGAAAGAGCTTTCCTGTTCCTTGTTTAATCTTTAATCACGTGTCACATCTCGAACGACCATGCCTACCACTAGAGACCATTCTTGAAAAAAATTCGCTTTGTGCCTATGACTTCCTTGAATGTACTCATTACCTTGAAGAAGGACAAAAAGTAAGGACTGCATAATGAATCCCAACCCAGCTGCTCCAATCTTCACAGTTCAAAAGGAACGAGCCACCTGAATTTCTCTACAATCAAAGTTCTGAAAATAAGCTCTTCCAATTGCACGGTTCTTGTATAACATGAATGTGCTGAGACACCCTTTTCGTACTAAACAGGAAAATTTAATTTTTTTTTAAATTCACCTTTCTAGTACTATCTTGGAATCGGCGTTTTATCGGATGGATCCAATGGATGATATTTGTGTAGTGTCTAATCATGTACCCTGTTAAAGTTTGTAATCGAGTACATGAACTGTTGAGAAAACATTGATAAAGATATGGACCCTATTGGATAGAATTTTGCCTTTTGCTTAATTTAAATTTAGGAGTTGATGTTGTTAGACTTTTTTCAATCCTAAATTATTGGCATATTTATATATATATATATATATATATATATATATATATATATATTCCCTTTTGTAAGTTTTAGATATTGAAATAATATTATTATTTTTTAAGAAAAAGCAAAAAAAACTACTTTTAGTCAAAGTCAATTCTATACAAACAAGCGCAAGCTGCATGGAAATATGGAAATCTTGGTCCGGGGTCCTCTCTCACTAACCAAAATTTGCAGGTCATTCGAACGCTATTAAATTGCCCATACATTCCACCTAATTATACATAATCACTATTTAAAAGGAAAAGAAAAAAGAAAGAAAGTAAAGCCCGTTTCCAAAAAAAATAAAAAAATGATCATTTTAACCCGAGGTAAAAACTCAAAAGCAAAAGTAATAAAAAAAAAAAAAAAAAAAAAAAGGCCCAAAAATCCTTTCCCACGTCCTCAGAGTAAACGCCAACCACTCGGACACAGACTGAAAAATGATTATGTCACGCACAGCAAGTAGGTCTAACCTTATTATTTTCTCTTAAATTATAATAAAAATTAAAAAGGAGGCGGCTTTGTAATTTCTGACCGATCCCTTTCTCCGGTCAATTTTTCTCCCCGCCACCATCATCTCCTTCCTCCCTCCTTCCCCCCTCCTCCCTATAAAAGTCCTGCACGCCGACTGTTCTTCATTCTTGAACCCTCCTCCTCCCCAAACCGCGATGGAGATGGAAGTCGCGGTCCCGCCTCCGAACATGGAGTTCAACTTCGACAGCACGTCCTCTTCCCCGTTCATGACAGCCCCGTCCAGCCCGCAGCGTTTCGGTAGCCTCTATTTCAGCGCCCCCACGAGCCCCACCAGAGCTTCGGCCTTCCTTCGCGAGCTCAGGAATTCGAGAAAGTCCCTGTCCTCGATACCCTTCGCCTGGGAAGAGAAGCCCGGAGTCCCGAAACGCAGAGGGAGCGACCAGAACGGCGGCGACGGCGACGACGACGACGATTTCGAGTTCGATTTCAGTGGTCAGCTGGACAGGGCGTCGGCTTCTGCTGATGAGCTCTTCGATGGAGGCAAGATCAAGCCTCTCAAACCACCACCGAGACTGCAAGCCAACTCGGGCGACGCTGACTCGACGATCAACTCGCTTCCGGCGTCGCCGAGATCGCCGTCGAGATTCGCTCAGGGGAGGAAGATGGTCCAAGAAGCTCTCTCTCCTCGCCACCACAAGAGAGACTTCGACCCCTTCTCAGCAGCCTTGGAAGAGACCCGGAAGCGACAGACGAATCTCAACCAACACGAAGACCTGAGCCGTCCTCGCGGAAGGGAAAGAAAGGCGGGATTTTCTTCGTCTGCGCGGTCGTCTTCGGCCAGTTACGTACGTAAAGGGACGAGATCTTTATCGCCCTTGAGGGTGTCCGACATCATGGAGGCTGATCGAGAAGCCGAGGATCGCGCGGCGCCTTCCTCCTCCTCGTCCTCATCGAACCACGGTTCATCATATTTCTCTTCCCTGTTGTCGTCGATATCGTTCTCCAAGGGCTACAGGAAGTGGAGCTTCAAGGACTTCTTGTTGTTTCGGAGCGCATCGGAGGGGCGCGGCACGGAAAAGGATCCGCTGCGCAAGTACGAGGCTCTGTCGAAGAGATCGTCATTTAATTACGTAGCGGCGGACGACGTGAAGAGCTCGAGCTTCAGGTCGACGGAGAGCGTCGGCTCGGTGAGCTCGAGGAGGAGATCAGGGGCCGCGCCGGTGTCGGCTCACGAGCTGCATTACACGTTGAACAGAGCGGTTTCAGAGGAGATGAAGAAGAAGACCTCGTTGCCGTACAAGCACGGGCTGCTGGGTTGCTTGGGGTTCGATCCTCCGCCGGGCGTGCACGACTTGGCCCGGGTACTGGGTCGCTAACCCGCACCGACCAATCCCGATCCCGATCCCGCGATCCGAGTTAGACTCTCTCTCTCTCGTTCAAGAGAACTGTAGATTTTTTTTTTTTTTTTATTTTGGGTCCTGTAATGTCTCATAATGAAAGCATATTAAACGTACACAAGCGATCTTGCTTCGGTTGTTTCTTTCACGTTTGTCTCGCGCTCGCAGGCCTTATTCCTGAATTGGACTCGAGCGCACAAACGTTTGTAGTTAGGGCTGAACGGAAACATTGAACCAGTCAGTCCACAGCGGCTTTCGTCTGCAGGGAAAGCTCGCCACGACGGCTGTTTATTTCCAATAATCAAAGCACGACAAGAAAACAGGATTCTTAATAAACGTGGAGTGTCTCCCCACATGTAATCTGCCGGCTGGAAGTCGGTATCGCGCGTGACGCCATGAGTGACGAGCGGTGGCTACTGGCTGCTTCTTTTCACACTGTATGCAGAGCGGCATCGAAAGGAACCTAAGATGCATGTTTCTACGACCTTTATCGATGCCGCTTGGAAATTGTCCGGTTTTGCAAGATATACAGGCACATCACATCGCTTTTCCTATTTCGTTGCATCCTTAGTCCCACGGGAATAATTGATGAACAGCTTCGAGATTGTAGGTTAACAAGAGAAAAAACCTTGCGGAATCGAGAATGCTCTTTGAGGTAATCCACCCCCTTTCACACACGATCTCCAATCGAATATGTGCTCGAGTCTTATCCTCGACTTCTCCATAAAAGATGAGTTGACCTTTCCATCCAAAGCAATAACACCAGCTACATTTGCGGATATTAATTTGCGAAATCCCCCATCAACAAAATTAAAAAGAAATTTACAATAATACTTGAATTTGCCGTACATATTATATATCCTTGTCGCATTTTATAACCTATGATCACCAGTGGGTTGCCGTCTTTTCTCCCGAGGCTAAGAACAGAGAGGTGGAAAGACGATTTTGGTGTATGAAACCAGAGACAAAAAGATGGATTAGCCAAGGGAAAAAGGAGCGAATCCCCCACCCCACGGGAAACAAAAGTTGTCATGCCATAATCATTGAGTTTTGAATGATGATGCTGCGTTAGGTACATAAAAAAGGTGTCGTTCCGCCTCTGATTGGCACCAAATGTCTCGATGAAGAAAAAGTTCCGTCTCTCTTCTTCCTCGGGAGAAAATAAAAGTAGGATAGCCATGATGAAGATTAATTCGAAAGGGGGGCCTTTGATGTTTAGAAAAGCTCGAGGCCCCTCCTCTCAAAGGCCAAACAATTTTCTGACCGAACAACTCTATCTAGATCCTCGAGGAGAATGCTCACATATATTTCCCTTACGAAACAAGCAATCGAAAGAAACTTCCACAGGAGAGATTGTAGAAAATCAGGCTTATCGAGTTTGAGATCAAGACTAAGTTCGGCTTTTGGAAGACCGCTTAAGACGCAAGATGCCATGAATAATGTAATCTTGCTTGCAGGTGATTAGCTATTACTATAATACACATATAAAAGTCAGGCGTACATGGGCTAGATCAATTCTTCAAGTAAAGCTAACTTTGGTCTAGAGAGATAAGGCGACAGCGACGGTGAATACGATGGCAAAAGTAGTCGGTCGTTTACAAAAAGGGATTATTCGTTAAGAAGAAGCGAGTCAGCAAATAAAACAAATCGGATGTGCCAAGTATGCGGTCGCATGGCCACCGGTATCGATGATCGACGAGAGAAGAGCAGTAGAAAAAGTGAAAACAAAAGGAGAGGGGGATCTGTATCGCACCACGTCACGCAGCATGCTGCACGACGATGTGGACGCTCATGTGTATGGAAGGGAAAAGAAAAGAAAAGAAAAGAAAGGGGGGCAAAGCCAAAAGACGTGCATGCAAAAGCGCCTTTCTTTTTTTCCCCTCCCGAAGCATATTCGAGGTCTATCCCATTGTCCGAGAGCAAAACGGACCCACTAGAAATTGAAATCGAGTGTAATACAAACGGTCTTCGTAGATTAGTTTATGGTTTTTTCTTACTTGGTTTTGCTTTTTGTGAATCGAAGTTGTTGGAATAGCGCTGCTCGACGTGCTTGAATGAGTGAGGCTGCTTTAATTCAGCAGAGGCTCGTGTATGGTGTGACCGCCCCCCCTTGTTTCCACTTTCTCTATGGGCGATCTCCGTAGCATCGATCCATCAGCTTCAGAAATTCGAAATAACAGACCTTTGATATCGCTAATGTGAAATTTCTACATTATTTTCCTTATTCTCTTTTTGTCCGTATCAATTCATGTTGCCAATGTCAAGTCCAACCGACAAGAATTGGTGCCCCCGCAACCTCCCATGGTCCCTCCCTCCAGAAGTCAATTCCTTGTTAGTAATATGCCCTACTTAAGTGCGTTTTATTGTAACTCTATATAAAATGTCATAATATATAGATACTTCGAAAAGGGTTTCGATTGACGATGTGAATAAGAAATTTCTAAATCTAACACCCGCTTGACTTCACTGAAGCTTTTACTTGAAAAGCGGGCGTTTGCACCATGCCTCTATAGTTTTCTCTTGAAGGAATCACTAGTTATCTAGGCGCTTTTTCTCACTTCGACGTGAGAATTGGTTTACTGGGTGTTAGAGTAGAAACCTCTGCGATGCTTGTCTGAGAGTATTCCATACCCTTTTGTTTCCTCCTCCTCCTCCACCCACGAGTTTTACCCTCGAGATTGAATGATGACATGGTCCTGAGTTCTGGGTCTTGAACCCTCGTTTTGATATGAACGCGTCGGGATCCACAAAAGGGACAGCCAACGTTAAGCACGAGTAGAACCATGGGGGGTCCAGAATCGAGATGGACGACCCAAGTCAAAGAGCGGGGCAGGGAAAACCACGTGGAAGCCCCAGCGTTGACCAAAAATGGTGTTGACCGTCAATTTCTGCCTGTCCTATTAAATATTCACAGCCGATAAGCTTGACTTTCGAGTCAAAGAAATGGGGACCGAGTCAAAGTATGCAGTGGGCATGTGCTGCGCCCCATTAATCGAAGCTAGCGTCCTTGAAATGAGACCGCCAATGTACGTAACGTGTAAAAAAAAAATGTACGCAACGCACTCCAGGGTTGCGTTGACTGTGACAACTTGGACTTGGGATGATGCAACAATTTCAGCTGCGTAGAACGAGAAAGGAC
Organism: Corymbia maculata; assembly: GCA_014182735.1. NCBI lineage: Eukaryota > Viridiplantae > Streptophyta > Magnoliopsida > Myrtales > Myrtaceae > Corymbia > Corymbia maculata. Next base: position 23,942,061 of record CM024690.1, read on the forward strand.
AGTAACAGATCCACTTCGGTTGCGTATTGCTGTGCCACGTGATGATGCTGAACGCTAAAAGTGTCAAAATGGGTCATAAACTCATATTATGACTCACTTTTAGTTAAATGGGTCAAGTGAAAGTTGAATATGGATCAAATATGGGTCAAGTGGAAATTAAATATTGGTTAAATATGAATTAAGTAAAAATTAAATATATGTCAAATATGGCTTGAGAGAGTCATTTAACATAGAGTTTCGAGTGAGTTTGAGTTTCTTTATAATAATAATAGTTTTTAGCAATACGGGTCGGGTCGGGTGTGGGTCGGGTGTGGGTCGGGTCAAGTGTGGGTCATCAGATTTACATTACATGAATTTGGGTCAAAACGGGTTAAATGGGTCAATATGGGTCGGACCATTTTTGACCCGACCCGACCCACCCATTTGACGGGTCTACTAAACGCCCATCGGCATCTTCAGTTACGGACCGGCTAAGGGCCCGGTATAAGATCATCTAATCCCACCACCAAAGATCCGCACACACCCCTGATTAAGGTTAAGGTCAGCCTTTGGACTATCTGGACCATCCGGACCGGCAACTTGGAGACTGGAGAGATTCGAAATCAAAGAAATCGATTCGGGCTTGTGTTTGTCTCAATCTTCAGTGACTCCATCGTCTACTGTCATTTACTGGCACCATCGTCCACCACGCCGCCACCATCTGATGACCCACATCAGCCCCATCGACCACTGATCAGTCAGGTTTTTGCAAGGAAACAAAAATAGGCTTCTGTCAAGTTGTAGAAAGACCCCTGGCCCAAATAAAGAAAAGGGTTCTTGAAAGATCACACAGGCAAATCTTCCCATTGGGAACTTAGTTGCTTGGGTAAACAAGTCAGGAGCTCCATTCCAAAGATAAAACTCAGTAAGTTTAAAGGCTCTGTCGCACAATATAATGTTATCAGTAAACCATCCGGTCGACCAAAAGTGGTTAAGATACTAGTGCGGTGAATCACAGGCACATGGATACCTGTTTCAAGACCATTGCTAACACCTTAGCATAACACATCAACAATTAAATCGTCATTCATCGAATCGGGCAATGGAATTGTCTGCATGATGAAAACACACACCCCGTAAAGTAAAGAAGAGTGTTTGCTTTATCATTTCCAACTTCCACTGTAAAGACCGAGCAATGGTTTCTCCCTCTCTTCAACTCTCTTTTTCGCAGCCTCCCTCGCTTTTAGCGCTTGTTCTTCCTCCTTCGATTTGGCTTTCGGCTTCTCATCTTGTCTCTTCCTCTTATTAACAGCAAGAGAAGAGGTGGCTCCTTTAACAGATCTCATGGGATTCAAGGATTTTGAAACAACTGGCCCAGGCGCTGGTGCACTTTGTGAGTTAGCCATACCTCCTTTTTCTGAATCTCGACTTCCCTTCAAAGCTGATGCCAATTTTCCAGAGACAGGTTTCCCATGTTTGGGATTCCCTGAAGCTTGGACCGCCTTGTATGCCTCTTCCTGTGGCACCCAATTTCCTGTTGCATTAAAAAGCAAAAGTCTAATATCAGTAATCCAAACATCACTCATGGTTAACTTTTCTTCTTAAGCTCCCCTTTTTTACATAATTAACTTTTCTCTTAAAGTTCATTCAGTACCTATAGCATCAGAATAGTAGAAGCCTGATTTAGGATCGTAGTAAAGTCCAGTGCTCTGGCTATAGTAATACCCCGAACTGCTGTCATGCTCCCATTCTGCAAAAGTTTAAAGAGGGTTTCGATTGGAAGAGCAACAGCGTTGGAGAAAGATATCCTGATAGGATGATTTCATGCTTGAAATATAAACATCAGATGAATGCCAAAGCTCAGAGAAATTCATTAAGAAATTCTTGAACTATAAATAGATTTTGGCTCTAGGCATCACATGCACCAAACACATGCTCCAATTACCCATTAGGTTAGCACGACATTGAAAATGCATGCAAATGAAAATGCCAAACAACTCAATGGACACTTTAGTCAGTACACAAAATTAAGTCTGAAATAATGGAAAAGCATATGGCTGAAAATGTGATCACATGTCAGGAAAATTATTGATCTGAAGCTATTCCTGCAAACTTGGCCTGCTAAGAAAACTGTGCCAATAATAGTCTAGCTTGTTTCCATCTTGTTTAGTTAATGAGATTAACCTGTAAACATCACAATGACCTCACTTTTCACTTTCTAGGATCAAACTTCAACAACAATGTGACAATGCTTTGATTTCAAGCTATGATAATAGGATCAAGGAAAATAGACAGAAACTTCTCTATGAAAAGATTGCAAAGAACACCAAGGGCTAGAAGTACTCTGAGAGCATGAATTCTTCTCAAAAGGTTGAGAAAAGTCCAAGGGCAAGGGCGTTCTCCACAACAAAGGTGAAAGTAATCTTTGAAAAAACATTTGATTCATTCCTGCATCTCTCAAGTCCTCAATACTTACCCTCCTCACTGCCTGCTTGAGCATCTAGTACACGGGCATTAGTCTCCCTAGCCTCCTGAAGATTCGCAACATCCTTCTGGTAGCTACGCTTTGCTTTCTAGCATGAATTATAAACAGTACACATTATTATAAAAGGTCAAGAAAAACATTTTCTATGCATGTAGTACAGCTCCAAGAGCCATCTTATCTCAACTAACTTTTCGTTACATCACAGTGGAAGTGGAACGACGCCTTTAGAAAGTAAGAGTTAACCCTTGACCTGACCAATGACGAATCATAACCTCTTTATATGCTGAGTACGGAAGAGAAGTCTTACCAACTAATACTTACTGCTTCAATTTGTTGAATGGCGCGAGCTGCTTCCTTCTGCTCCTTATCCTTGGCAGCCTTCTCCTTCCTCATGTCATTGAGCTTCTTGGCAACATTATCCTTGTGTCGCTGACCAAGTTCATGGTTTCTAATGGTAGCTGGATTGTTTGATATAAAGATCTTGCAGAAGTCGCACCATTTATTACCTTGACTCACCCAATACTGGAAAAGAGAAAGAAGAGAAAGAAATGAATTCCCAAGAAGTATAGTTACCAAACAATCTATCGCAAGATGAAATATCCAGACTCATCTAGTTAAACGTGAGCAGTACAGAAAACAGTAAAGTCCAATCAAGTGCAGCAAATATAGGGCAGTCAAAACAATATAAAGAACATAATCATAAGAATTCTAACAAGCCAGATTCTAAAATTTTGACATGTTCCTTAACATACAATTCATTCTGAAGAAATTGGGCTATGAAGCGTCCAAAGGCAATCAATATACTTCAACCAACAGAAAGAAACGTGGCAATGAAAATATCAGAAGACACGGAATTGAGTAAACTCGGATAGCGAATGGAGAATATGAAAAGAGAAATCTTATCCATGCCCAGGGAACCAGGGCTCATTTATTGTCTCCAGACTTGAAGGCAAGGAATGCGTAAGCTGATAACTCATAGACAAATTGAACTCTTGCTGATTTATCATGACCCCAAAATGCATTACAACGCCAGACAGAGACTTATCGAGACCCTTCTGATCCGATTCGCCAATAGTTACTCGATGATACCTAAATGGCTACAAAGACGGGCAGTTTCGTTCCGTCGATATGAATGAACAGATTCCACGATGAAATCGAGTGATTAACAGGTCATGTCGGAATCCACAAAGTCACAACTTCCAGCTAAATCGCAGATCATTGTCGCGAATAAGAAACCAAAGGGCTAAGAATTTCAATATTACCTCAGTCATGGCTGCGAATCGGGGCTTCTTAGCTTCCTGGTGGACGCAAAAAGGGGCAAAATTTCAAGAAATTGTAAATCGCTTGATGAATTTGAGATGATGCTATAAAAACTTGCTGAATCCGGAATCTCTAAAATAAGATTGTTCGGGAGCCCTAGTCAAAGGCGGGCAAGGTTTGCGATTTCTTCGGTGTCTTCGACGGGCACGCCGGGGGCGCGGGTGGTGGAGCGTGGAGGGAGAGGCTGCACCGGTGGTGGCGGAGGAGGTGGAGGGCCGTGACCGGGAGGGACGATGGTGGGGTCGACGACGGCGGTGGTGGGAGGGAGGTAGCGGTGGTGGCGAAATTGCGGGGACTCGAGGGCTGTGTTGTGTAGAGGCGTTGCTACTAGTCTTGACTGATTACTGATTACCGTAAGGTACATATACATACACACAACGCATGTGGCAGGTACTAGGTTTTTATTTAAGGATCATTATAGTCATTACGATATTTTTTTTTTTTGGTCGGTCATTACTACAGTCAGTAGGGTGATTTTTTTGTTAAATATTTTTGTCTTGATTGTATTCTTCATGAAGGTGGAGGTAATTTTGCTTGGGCAGAAACTAAGATTTTCTAAGATGATTATTCCTTAGGAATTATATAATGTGGAGACCATGAATTAGATAATAGTGAGAACTAAGACAAATTTATTACTAATCCCTATATGACTGCAAAGAAGGGCAATTTCGCTATGTAGATTTGAACGAATAGATTTCATGATGCAATCAAGTCATTAATATGTAATATCATAATCTAGAAAATCATAACTTCAAGCTGAATCCAAGATCATTGGTAGGAAATGAAGTTTCTGAACTTCCCGATAGAATGCAAAGAGGGGGAGATTATAAGAAATTTCAAGTCGCCTTGATATATTTGAACAATGCAACAAATAGTTAGTCAAGTCTAGTAGAGTATTGTTATCTTAAGAGCGCTACATGAAATTTGAACTATGTTATCAAAGTAATTAAAAGCTATTGTGATGTCATTTGAGGAAATGCTCAATAACGTTGAAGTAAAACAAAAAAATGGAGGACATGATAGTTGAGAAAGAGACCTTTGATCATAGAGAAAGAGGCTGCTTAGAAAAAGATTGAGGAGGGAGAGAAAATGATCAGAGACTTGAGAAACTTGATTTATCATAAAAAAGGATTGAAAAACCAGCTCTGGAGCTGGAACTAGAATTCGTGAAAGGCCATGTTTCAGGTACGAAAGACCATCAAGTATTAGCAGGACGGAAATTGAAAATTTACTGCCTAGAAGTCACCTTGGAAGAGTACCAAGTCTCTAGCTTCTAAAATGTTGGAGCTTTCACGTGACATTGAGAATGCACACAAAAAGATCTGAGATGCTATTGGCGAATCGGGAGAAATGAAGACAACTATGGATGAAAAAGAAATGGAACTTTTGGCTATGACATAAGTGCATTGACATCAACCATATCAGAATGATGCATCAGCTCGGAATGGAAGACTGCCAAGCACAAACAGAGAATCTTGAATTGGAATTTGAAATAGTATAATTCTAATAGAGAGGAAAACAATTGATATGAAAAAACTGGTTGAGAAAAACATGCTATTAAATGCCCAAATAGCAAAAATTGAAGAAATGTCCAATACTAGAGAAGTTGAATTTTCGGCTCTCAAAAAGAAGCTTGAGGATACTGACGAGGAGAAAGGAGGATTTGATCGTACAGGTGAACACCTCACTTCATAACCTGAGCCTTTGCAAGCTCAAAAGGGCTGAATTGGATTAACATATTGTTTTGAACATCGAACTATAATGGCAACTTGAGAAATGTGTCACGGAGCCGAGGTTTTCAAGCGTTTATGATCGAGGAAGAACGACCAAAACATCCTTAGGAGAATCCAAGTGCTTCCGAAACATCCTCAAAGACGGGCGATTTCGTAATTGTACCGTGATCTAGAATTTTCTTGACATAAATGCTAGTAAATGGTAGGTGGGGCGGTAGGATCTCGTCCGCCGGATCGAAACTTGATCAATGATTGTAATCCAAGAGTTTCAAATATAAAAATGGATGCCCTTTTATATCCATCCAATCTTTAATAATCTAAGTTCAATTATCTCTTTAGAGCTTCTCTCTAGACTTTCTCTCTCTACGGGTGAGTGAGTGAGTGATCGATTGATCGATCCAAAGAAAACTTGATCCAAAATTGCTTAAGTCACCGCACGGTTACGGGTGAGTGAGTGAGTGAGTGAGTGAATGATCGATCAATGATCCTAAACAATCGACTCGTGACAAGAAGAGAGATCCGAGGAGCACCAATTATTTAAGAGAATGTTGAGCCAAGAAGCTATCGTGGATTGAGAGGTTACTCGAGGCAAAGAGACTTGCGGCCGAAGCAAGAAAGAGGAACCTCGTCGGAAGCTATTGCCGTGCTCGATGAGAAGTTTGCAAGGATGCAGAGCATTGTGGTTGAACTCATAGACGGACTCGATGATGTTCTAGATTTGATCTTAGAGGTTGAAGGCACTCTTCGCAAGTACTTCCCGAATGCCATCAACGATGTGACGGTCCCTCTCGAAGCCAAGGACGATGCCCTCGAAACATCGATCAAAGACTTGAGGGAAAGAGTCCAAGCAATGGAAAAGGAGAACCCCCGATAGGATGAGGTCGAAGCCATGAAAGTGGAGATCCAAGAGCTCAAGATGGAGTTCGCACTAGTCAAGCTAAGCATCGCCAATGGAGCAGTGCCTACTCAAGCGGTGCCCAAGATAGAGGTGTCGAAGCCCAAGGAGTTCAAGGGAGATCAATTCGCCAAAGAGGTGGACAACTTGTATGGAGCATGGAACAATACTTCGAAGCCGCCAACATCCACCACGAGGTGTCAAGGTACGAACCGTTGGCCTTACCAATACCGCAATGCTTTGCTGGCGTAATAGGTGCGATAAGACCAAGCGCGGTGCCCATCCCATGAGAACATGGGATGACTTCGTAAAGGAGTTTCGAGAGTACTTTTTTCTTGAGTTTGCTTAACAAGAAGTCCGTAGCAAACTCCATCGCCTCGAGCAACGAGGTACGATCCAAGAGTATGTGAAGGAATTCACTGAACTCAAGCTCCAAATCAACAACCTTGGATAAGAGGAAGCTTTCGAAGCCTTCTTAGATGGACTCAAGTCATGGGCAAGACAAGAGCTCATGCGTCGGGACGTGAGAGTTCTCGAGGGCCTTAACCGTGGCCGAGTCACTCATCAACCTCAACAAGTTCGATCCAATGAAGCATTGATCAAGGGATTAGAGGTTGAATCGGTCCTCCAGGATGAAGGTGGAGACACCTCCCGCGGCCCCAAGATCAAGGTGACCAAATGAAGACATGGGGAGAAGGCTTGTCCAAACAACCCATCCAAGAAAGTCGACCGCAAGCAAACTACACAAGTAAGTACGATCAACCTCCACTCGCTCCTTGCTTCATTTGCAAAGAAAATCATTGGTTGCAAAAGTGTCCACAAAAGCACCGAGTCAATGCCATTCTCTCCGTAAAAGAAGATGAACAACCTAAGGAAGAGAAGCGCCAAGTCCGACTTGGTGGGATGATGCTCAACTTTGTGCAAACTCAACCATCGCCCAAGAAGGAGCAAACAGACATGTACTTCTTCGAGATCGAGGTATGTGGCATTACCCTTTATGCCCTTGGTTGATATGGGTGCTTCTAATGTATTCATAATGACTGAGGTAGCAAAGAAGCTGGGTTTGGAAGTAATACCGAATGGGAGGCGATTCAAGACCGTCAATTCAAAGGACCTTGCAAGCGGAGGAACAACTCCAAAGGTGGAAGTCCAAATTGGTGAATGGAAAGGTAAGCTCTCATTTGAAGTAGTCCTACTCGATGACTACGACCTCATCCTGGGAATGCAATTCTTCAACCGAGTAAGAGCTATGATTGACATGGGATCCAAGTGCATCATGGTGCTAGATCCGAAGTATCCGTCCATGGTGCCGATGTTCAAAGGGGTGATGGACACCATGACGATTGCCATGATTCATCTCTTCGACAAGAGTTTGAAGGTGGCCAAGCAAATGGCCAATCAACAACTGAAAACACAACTAACCGAAAAGTCGAAGGTAGAGTTGGGACTTCCTGCACCAACTTGCGACATGCCGATCGAAGCTCTCTTCCCTGAAGTGGAGTACATGCCACGTGCTATGCCCAAGTTGAAGAAAGGATCATGCGTCCAACCAATTGTGGAGCCACACAATTGATCGTTTGAGAAGCCATTGGAGGTACCATTTGAGCGACATGCTGATCGAGGCTCTCTTTCTTGAAGTGGAGTACATGCCGCGTGCCAAGTTGAAGAAAGGATTGTGCGTCCAACTGATCATAGAGCTACACAACCGATCGTTTGAGAAGCCGTTGGAGGTACTGTTCGAGTCGGTGAGGGCAAGCGGAATAGGAAGAAGTGGGAAAGAGCTCGTGCCAAGAAGAACTATCCCCATGTTGTAAGCGTTGAGGACGTCGCTTGAATGAGTGGGGGAGTATGTCACGGAGCCGAGGTTTCCGTGATCAATAGAGGGTTCTTAATTGAGGAAGAACGACCAAAACGCCTTTGGGAATATCTAAGTGCTTCCAGAATATTCTCAAAGACGGGCGATCCTGTAATTGTGCCATGGTTTAAAATTTTCTTTGCATAAATAGTGGTAGATGGTAGGTGGGGCGATACGATCTCGTCCGCCGGATCAAAATTTGATTAATGGTTGTAATCCGAGAGTCTCAAGTATAAAAATGGGTGCTCTCCCCTCATTTGTATTCATCAAATCTTTAGCAATCTAAGTTCATTTTCTTTTCAAGTCTTCTCTCTAGATCCCAAAGATCCCAAGCGATCCAAAATAGACTATCCGGGTGAGTGAGTGATCTTAGGCACCCAAATATCCCAAGCGATCCAAAATTGCATCCCAAGTGATCCAAAATTGCCTAAATCTATGATCCGGGTGAGTGAGTGATCTTAGCCCCACAGTTCGGCCCGTGAATTTTAAGAGTTTTAGGGATCCAAAATAGACTATCGGGGTGAGTGAGTGATCTTAGGCACCCAAAGATCCAAGCGATCCAAAATTGCCTAAATCTATGATTTGGATGAGTGAGTGATCTTAGCCCACAGTTTGGCCCGTGAGTTTTTTGAGTTTTAGGGAAATATGGTTCAGACAAATGTTTAAATTGATGATTTAAATCGTAAAATATATATGGTTGAGCCAATTTATCATGAAAGCCCGCGGAATTGGGTTAGTAAAGGAAAATGAGAAATTTTTCCAAAAAAAAAAAAAACCAACTTAAACAAAGCCTGATGCCATCTCAAATGGTTTTCAAAATTGAACCACTGACTCCCTCCTCATTGCCAATGTAAAAACACCTCCTGGCGACCCATGCTAATCACGTATCCCTTTCCCATCGTTGAATGATTTATCTCAAAAATATATTTTTTTTTCTTCCAATTATGTAAAAGCTCAAGTTGGGTTTATGTGGGCGAGGAATTGGGGTTTGAGAGTTTTAAGGATTTTATTTTAGGGGATTAATTGAGGGAAATGTGTTCTCAGGACAAGTAAGGAGCACGTGACTGGCATGCGGCTGTCATGAGTTATTATTTTTTCTGTTGGTAGTAAAATGGGGTCATTTGGAACACAAAGTCCAATTTGGAAATCATTTGAAATAAGTATGGCTATCAGGCGTCGTTTTGAAAAAAATGCTTTCAATCTGAGAGGCATCTCGTAGTTTTTTGAAAAACGAAAAATGGAAAAAGGAATTATCAAGGTGGGAGCGGGAGGTCCGTCCAGGGTCGGCTTTTTAGCACCAAATTGACCCGTTGAGAAAAACATAAGAAAACGTCTGCTGCCCCGGCCGCTAAAATCGTGAACCGAGAACTGCCGCCGCCCGCCACCGTGGTGGGCCACAATATGTGACCGACGACCTCTCGCCCCCATTCCGAAACCCTAATTAAGCACCGGGAGAGACGCGCTCTCCCAGTCACAGAGCTCTCGAGACATGGATCAGTCGCTGTTGCTGATGCTCTCCAACCTCCTCCACCTCCACAACCACCTCGACCCAACCACGTCCCTCCTCTCCACCACCTCCTCCTCCGGCGCCACCTCCTCCGCCAGCTCCCCGACCTCCCTCCTCTCTTCCTCCTCCGCCGCCCCGCTCCTCTTCTTCACCATCGCCTCCGTGCTCTCCTACGTCGCCTCGTCCTCCGCCTCCTCAAACCCTAAGTCCAAGCATAACCCTAATTCCGCTCCCTCGAAGGCCGCCCCGCCGTCCCCGTCGTCCGACTTCTCCGTCGCCGCCTTCCGCGCCCTCTCCACCGAGCACATCTGGTCCCTGGAGCCCCCGCTCCGCGACGCGCGGTGGCGCTCGCTGTTCGGCCTCTCGTATCCCGTCTTCACCACGGTCGTCGACAAGCTCCGCCCCTTCATTGCCGCCTCCAACCTCTCTCTCCCCTCCGATTATGCTGTCGCCATGGTCCTCTCCCGCCTCGCCCATGGCCATTCCGCGAAAGTGGTGGCGGCACGCTGCTCACTCGACCCATTCCTCGTCTCCAAGATCACTAATATGGTCACGCGCCTCTTGGCGACGAAGTTGTACCCAGAATTTATCAAAATCCCAGTGAGTCGCCGCAGATTGGTCGAGGCAACTCAGGCTTTTGAAGAGCTCACTGCTTTGCCCAATGTCTGTGGGGCTATTGATGGGAGTGCAATCAAGCTTCATCGACTTCCGCGAGACCGGGTTTCTTCAAGTTCTTATAGATGCAAATATGGTTATGATTCGGTTTTGCTTCAGGTTGTGGCTGATCACAAGAAAATTTTCTGGGATGTTTGTGTTAAGGCACCTGGTGCGACTGATGATGCTACTCATTTTAGAGATAGTTTGTTGTACAATAGGATCACTTCAGGGGATATAGTCTGGGATAAGGTGATAAATGTAAGAGGTCAGCATGTTAGGCCTTATATAGTTGGGGATTGGTGTTATCCTTTAATGTCTTTTTTGATGACTCCTTTTAATTCAAAAGGGACGGGTACTCCGGCTCAGAATTTGTTTGATGGGATGCTAATGAAGGGGCGGTCTATGGTGGTGGAAGCCATTAGACTTCTGAAAGGGAGGTGGAGGATTCTTCAGGATTTGAATGTGGGTCTTAATCATGCACCACAGACCATTGTTGCTTGTTGTGTGTTGCATAATTTGTGTCAGATTGCAAGAGAACCAGAGCCTGATACTGCCAGGGAGCCCGACGAGATCGGTGCACCAGCTAGGGTTCTTGAAAGCGAGAAGACGTTCTTTTATCATGGGCAAAACTTGAGGCAGGCGCTGGCTGATGAGTTACACCAGCGACTTTCGTCAAGATAAGGATATCACTAGTCATCTCCTTTTGTGCTGTGAGAATAAGATCTCTTAGTTCTATTAGCTTTGACCTGTTCACCTTGATGGGTTTGTTTCTTACATTTGTTGACCTATCAAAGGCCATTGAAATATCCTTTGTGGAGAGTGGAGCTTATATCTGGCGCAACCTCTTCCTATGTCATTAGGATGTATGTCATTAGGATGCTGATGCTAACCTAGGAATGTACCTTAAAGATTGGTGACTATATGTACTCTATAATGCAGTAATTGCAACCATTTATCTGCACCTAAGAGTTCTTTCACCATGTTCATTAAGTTCTTGATGAACTACTTGTTGACTTTTATGAGGTTCTCTTGCTAGAAAGGATGTTACTAGTTTCCTCCTTGTAAAGGAAAGGTTATTGATGTGTTAATTTGATGTTAGATGCATGTGGTGAATAATAGTTTTGAATTTGGTCTTAGCAAAGTGGCTGTAACGATGATGCAAATATGGTATAGTTCGCTCAGCCATTCTTGCCTTTGTGTCTTGGGATGAATTAGCGATGGTCAGAGACGAGAGGCCTTAAAGGGAAGGGAAGGCCATTTTTCCTCGTGCAGCACTTTGGCTGGAATTGGAAGCATTTTATAAATTTATGATATTTGTTACATCTCCAGTTCTGCCTTGCTGGGTATTAATGAACTGATCATAACTGGTCTCCCTGCGGATTTGGAATAGATTGAAGATTTATGTTCACAGAAAGCATTAGAAGGCTGTCTTTATTGCACCGTGCTTGTCTCAGCAGGACAATATATAGGTTTTCATTGAAGCAGATCAGTTATTTTGTGTGGAGCTGGTTTCCTTTAAGACTCATCTATGTCCTTCACTCCAAGCTCCTTGACATCTTGTTGATCTATTTACTTTGGCCAATTGGCCAAAATGGCTCATTTTCGCTATATCCTTCTTTTTGCAGTCTTAACATGATGCCTCGCTTTCGTTTGTTGTGTGCTTTTTAGTGCTGTTGCCAAGTTTGCGAAATGTTGTGGACAGCTAAGATGACTTTACCAAACATATTTATCCTGGATACAGGGTAATATGGATCATAGCTTATTTAACCAGGCACTTGGTTGTCACCCCAAAGGATCTTCTGAGTGCCATTGATTTGTGATTGGCAACTCAATATGCATGGCAAATGGTAATAATAGCATACACTAGGTGAGGCTCTTCCAATGCGCCACATTCACTGTATGCAATCCTCATACATTAGAAACTTTCTCTGTGCAGCCAATCTGGAATCTACATAGACATCATTGTCCACCTTCTGTACGTGAGATCATATGCCTGTGTGCTGAGAAATTTATTTTGTTCCCTTCTGTATGCAAAATGCCGAAAAACAGGTGTCAAATGTTTGCCTGCCTGAACATATTGATCACAGTCCAGCATTGGATTAAAAAATTCACGCATTACACCTTCCCGTACTCATTTTCTATGCCTAATCTAGGATCTCGAGAATTTTTACAATAGGCATCTATCTCAGTGAAGAGCTCATCAGTCATCTTATAGGCAGCCGAACCTAACAAATGGAAGTTAGCATCCTTGCTTTCACCGACAAAGGGCCTTTCTCAAGTTCCTCAAACTTGAAAATTTCAAGAAATAATGCAGTCCGCTGAAGATGAAGTACCTTTGGTAGAGCAATATTGTACCGGCTTTATAGGTACAGTAGAAAGGACAACTGAGACATCACGATTGGGCCATTCATTGTTTTGAAAGGTCTAGCTCACGATGTGCCTGGATCTATCATGCAGAGCCATGTTTAGTACTGATCAAAATCGTAAAAGTTCAGGCCTGTTTTGAACCAATAATCCTCTCTCTCCATCTGCAATATCTCAATCTGCATAACAGATTAGAACCAGAAAGAGGAAGTTTACTCAACTTAACCATCGATCCAGCCACAACTAATGGAAACCCAAGTTTTGTACCAGTGAATGGTAATATTGTTCTGGTCATGGAAAGGTGGCCATTCCTCGCAATTTTTAAGGGCGAAGGACATAGAAGTTGTGTTTCTGCTGTAAAACATGCTTTTGATCCGCACAACTGCTACTCTGGGGAAGATCTGCAGAATCATTCTGTCGCAATAAAAAGGGTAATTTAGAAGACATATATAATAACAAGAGATGAAAAGCATGAGTCCAAGGATATATGCACCTGACTCCTATGCTTCATGAATCACTAAATGAGAGTGTAGAACTGCTTCTCCGTGAGCAGACACTGACAGAGCTAGGAGATGTTTAAAGGACCATGAGAAAATCAAATAGAGGAAATATTCCATGGCACACTTCTCCACAATACTAAACATGAAGGTTTGCTGGACTTCTGCCACAAGGCATACCGCTTGCTGGTGATCACTTCAGAAAGTACATTAAAAATACTGCATTCGGAGTCCTTCCTTATAACAATGTACATGCTTTCTTTAGTGATCACTGATGAGTCAATTTTTAGATGAGAGTGTGCAATCAACAAAGTCTCCTTCAAATTGCACCATGAAGGAAACTTGCAGAAAGTATTCATGAAGCTTTTTTCTTGCAAAGTTACGATCAGAGTCAGCAAATGAAAGACTTACAGAGTGCAAAATATGAAAATAATTTCAGAAGAATGTAAATTAAGAGCTTTTGATAAAACAATTATTGCTTCAACCGTAGCTTGATGAGATTACAACATAAAGACAGAACAAGAACATGATCCTTTTATGGTCATTGGGAACAAGAGTCTGATAAATCTTACGTCATACAGTCATGGATGGAAGAAATGCAGATTTGTTGGAAAGGAATTTTAGACATGATCAGACTGCAGAGGCATTGGTAATTTTTAAAATTCGTTTGTCAATATTTTTGTGACAGTATGTCAAGAAATAGGTAGTTTCAAGACCAAGATGGCTTTCATCTGCTCTGACTATGCATCTGAGATTTTCTAGGGCTAGCTACTCACTCATTTCATTACAGCATCTACATGACATACCCTAGAAGGAATCAAACAAGAAGCATCAACGTTTGACACAGACTTACACGAGATGCCAGCTTCTTTTTTGTCACTGAATGCACCCACTTGCACAGCATTTTCTTTTATGATCACAGCTAAAAATATGCATCTGACTTCTATGCTTCATGAATCACTTTGCAAAAATCATCTCTGATTCTCCGCGAGTAGATGCCAACAGAGCTAGGGGATGTATAAAGGACCATGAGGAAATGGAACAGAGGAAAGATTCCATGGTCCCACTTGTCCAGAATTCTAAACATGAACCTTTGCTCCAAAATCACTGGTCCTCCTTCACAATGCATACTGCTCGTTGATGATCATCTCCCAGCAAATCATCCAGCATAGGCAGTTCTTCCACTATTTGGAAGAAGGCCATCCTTAGCCATTTCTGAAAGCACATTAAATACTGCATCCATATTCCCTTCCTTATGGTTGACATCAACAAGCACTTTAGCAACTTCTGCATCAGAAAGCTTGCAGCTTTTCATTGTATTGTGTATAACTTCACTCAACTCGTCATTCATCTCCCTCTCGTGAAGTGCTTTTATCAGGGCAGTGACAGTTACAGTATGAGGAACTAGGCCAGCCAGCATCATTTCTTTGTATAGATTGAATGCCTTTAGTATATTCCCACCTTTACAGTGCCCATGTATGATTACATTATAAACTGCTTCACTGGGCCTATGGTTCCTCTGAAGCATTGAATCTAGCACTCGATCTGCTTCCTTCATCAAACCCTTCATACAAAATCCCTTGAGAAGAGCTAATGCACTTTTAAAGTCAACATTAGTGCAAGTCTCTATAAGGGTATTGTAGGTAACATCACCTGGAACAGAATCATCGTAAAACAACTTGAGCAAAAGCCTCTTCGCTTCTCTGGTCCGAGCTTGTTTATTGAGTCCATTGATGAGAACACTATAAGTAACCACATCTGGAAGAAAACCCTTTTGTATCATTTCATCGTGCAAATCAAAAGCAGTCTTAATATTTCCTTCTGCACAATGAGCGTCTATGAGGGTAGTGTACGTAAACTCGTCAGGAACCAGGCCCATCTGAGACATTTGTTGAAACAGTTTGCAAGCTTCAGTCAATCTTCTTTGTCCACAGAACCCCAAAATGAGTGATGTGTAAGTGATTGCATCTGGTTCTATGCCTTTCTCGATCATCTCTTGCTTCAAATCCAAGGCCCTCTCGAGATCTCCATGTTTGCAAAACCCAGACATGATGGTACTGTAACTGACCAAATCTGGTGAAATCCCCTTATACCCCATTTGTTGAATCAACCCTAAAGCCTCTTCCATTCTTCCCAGCAAGCAGTGTCCATTAATTAGTGCATTATATGTCACTATTGTCGGTGGGAACCCACTATGAGTCATCTCGTTCAAGATTTTATATGCCTCTTTCAACAATCCTTGTTGGGAGAAGCCATCGACCAATGTGGTGTACGTCATTTGATTCGGGCGAAGCCCCCGAACGTGCATTTGATCAAAAAACTCCATAGCTCTGTTCAAGTTCCTAGCTTTACACATACTGTTTATCAAGGAAGTATAAGTGAAAACATTTGGTGACAACCCGTTCCTCACCATTTCTGCATGCAAAACAAGTGCTTGGTGGAAGTTACCATCCTTGCAATAGCCATTTATGAGTGTATTATAAGTGACTTCATCAGGAACAAAACCCATTCTGCTCATCTCACTCAAAACCTCGCCAGTCTCTTTCATTTTCCCTTCTCTGCACAACCCATTAATGATCACATTATATGATATCACATTAGGTTCCAAACCCTTCAATGACATCGATTGTAACAACTCGTATGCTTCATCCATTCTTCCCGACTTACAATATGCATTGATCAACGTGTTATATGTAACCACGTTAGGCAGACAACCATGCTTCTCCATATCATGAAAGAAGCGCAACGCCATTTCCAAATTACCAGCCCCGCAAAAACCCCGCATTAGCACATTGAAAGTAAACACGTTCGGGGACACTCCACACTTGATCATATCGCCGTACACCTCTTTGACTAATTTAACCGATTGCTTACACCTAATCATGGCATCTAGGATCGAATTGTACGACAAGACGCCCGGCATGAAACCGTGCGACTTGGCAAAATTAACCATTCGCAAAGCCTTATCAGCCATATTGACATGCGAGTAAGACTTCGCCACCAGATCAAACACGGCGGAGCTAGAATTGCACTGATTGTACGATTCCTTGAGGTAGGTAAAAACCAAATTACCAGTCTCGTCATCGGTGCTGAGGGCGAGGTCCTCCGCGACCGTCTGGGCCGATTTGTACAGCTTGAAGCGGGTCAAAATGTGAAGAGCGAGGCACTTGCACCGGGGGCCGAAGAACCCATGGGGTTTAGCCCAGCGGAGGAAATTCAGGACCGAAGTCCTGTCGTTTTGGCACTTGAGGAGCAGGAACGAAGCAGCTTGAGGAGTGAAACTGGAGGAGAGGCAGTCGAGATGGCGAGGATGGCGTCTGAGAAAGGTGAGGGCTTTCTCGGCGAGGATGGCGTCGGACGGCGAAGGAAGGGAAGGGAGCAGACGGAGAACTTCGGGATTGAGAGTGGGCATCTGGGTTCTGTGAATTTCTGCTTCTTCTTTCTCGAATCAGAGGGTCCTGGAGGGTTTATCAGGGGATGCGGAGGTTGAAGACGGTGGCACCAGAATCTTGCTTCGTCCACATGAAGTCATTAGCAATCCCCATTTATTGCATCATCGTACAATGAGGGAGATGACAAATTTAAGGTAAAGTTTCATATAATTCCATATATCACTCCCGAATACCTTGAATCCGTTTCATTCTGCAATACTTTTTAATTTCTTTTGGTTAATTTTATGATTTAAGTATTTCACAAAAACATCATTTTGCTCAATATAGGATAAAACCATATTATGTCTCAAATCCTTTATATATTGCATTAATGTGAATCTCCATATTGCTTTTACCGATATTATCTTTTCAATTTCTCTTTCTCTTGGTTATTTCTAGGGGAAAAAATGTGTGAAATCATTTTAGTAACATAAAGTTTTGACGTTTTGAAGTATTCAATTCTAAAAAGTACAATAAAATAAGAAAAATTTAAAGTAAAATTTTGAAATTCACATGTCTATTAATATTCAATGTGCCATGGCTTGTAAGCATATTTCTTGCAATTATATTTCACATTGTAAAAAGTAAGTATCAAGACAGCGATGATGAGTAATTTCTAAAATCATTGATGCTGTAAAGACGCAAATTTCACATTGTAAGAAGTAAGTGTCCAAATAGCAATAGCAATAACTAAAATGATTGATACTCTATAAGATGCAAAGCGACTTTTCAATTTATTGACATGACAAAAAAATTATTAATATGCAAGAATCTTTTGGTCACTAAAATTAACCAGAGTTGAAATTATTAATCTCTCTATGCGGTTAAAATCAATGAAAAATAAGTATCAACAGTTAATGTCATTAACCCTTTTTGTAATGCAATTAATGAACGTGCGTCTATATATCTAACCGGGAGGATGAAAACGACTGGAATGAGAGAGATCGACGGTTCATGAAGCGAACATGCCAGTACACAAATATCACCAAAGAGAGTTTTTTTTTTTTTGTCTAAAATCTATAAAGAACGTCGCAATCTGATTTCTAGAAGAAAAAAAATTTAACTACCGGAGAAAAGAGAGCAAACTCCACTAAAATCATTCTAAATAAAACTTTTTTTTGGTATTTTGTTCGCTGGAAGCGTTAAAACTAAAAAATCACTCGCGATGGAATTTACTCGACAAAAACAAATTTAACAATACTAATCGCTTGGAAAGGGTAACATTAGGCGCGACTCCCGCAACTCCCAATAAATTTTCCGTTCACGAAAGAGCTGCGAGGCGACACGTGTCCCGCCCTCAGCTCGACCTGCTCGAACTTACTCCGTGAAGCCGCGAACTGTATCAACTCACCGCCCCCGGGTTCACCATTATCCGAATCGAAGCCTCCATGAAGCGATCGAGAACCAGACGAGCAGCTTAAAACCCTAGCGAAGAGCAAATCGCAGAGCTTTGAGGAGAGGGGAGGAGAGGAGCAGCAGGCGGAGGAGATGGATCAGGCGACGGCGCGGGAAAGCGTCGATGGCGATCGAACCGACCGGGGGAAGCAAGATTCGCCTCCCGACGACGACGTTTGCCCCATCTGCTTCGGCGACTTCACCGTTCCCTGCAAGACCGTCTGTGGCCACTGGTACTGCGGTGAGTTCTCTGCCTCCCTCTTTTTTTTCGCGGATAAAGCGCGAGCAGAGCTGCTGAAGCAGAAGGTGATTGCATGAAATCCATGTCTTGTTCACAAGCAGAGCAGACCTTGTGATCAGCCTCCGATGACCGTGTCGTAACGTGACTCGAAAGCATTGTGTAGCCTCGTTTCAATGCTATAAGGTCAAATTAGTTCCTTTTCAAACGGGTGCAATGGCCCTTGCCGAAGTTTCTGTGATGCTGTCTCTGGGTCGTACATTGCAAGTGTTCTTTCCAAATTAGGGCTCGTGGTTACGGTTGATGGCTACAAGTTTTGTGCTTTTTGTGAATGCAGCCAGTTGCATTTTGCAACTTTGGAATTACACCGCCACGTCGGCGCCTTGCAAGTGTCCCATGTGCTCTCGCAGCATTTATAGACTGACACCGCAGGAGTCACTTCTTCATCGGCGCGAGGAGGAGATTGTTAAGGTTCTTACAGATGTTCATCGCTATAATCTCCTTTTCATTGGCGGTGCGCGGGGCTTTGTCCAGGTTTGTATGAATTTATCATCCTTCATGTGCATCTAGAATACAGCAGTATCTTTATCTGAGAAAAAATATCTAGGAACCCCCTTCGCCGTTAAGGAAGCAAGGAAGAAGGCTAACAAAAAGCAGAAGTAAAAGAAGAGTCACCTTCTTGAACCATGTGTATTAGCAATTGATGGTTTTGAAACATGTTGGTGTATACCTATATTTGGCTACTGTGATCTCATGTATCATTTTCTTTATGCCTCACTACATATTCAGGCCTTCTGACATTATTGTCCTTCTGCCCTTGCAGAAAGTATATCAGTTGCCATCGTATCTGAAGAGATACCTTCTGGGGATTCTGGATCCTGATAGGCCTCATCCTAGTGTTTCTGAAATTCGTCTTATAGCAGTAAATCATTCTTCATTTTAAGCCCATCTTTTCAGTCTTGATTTTTATATCCATTTCTGATGTTGCATTGGATCGAGGAGTGATGTCCTCGATGCTTAAATGCGTAGCATAGTTTTGTTGCTAATGCCTGTGCTTGTCTACCTAATACTATAATTTTAAAGGAGCAACTTTTGGTGTACCAATGTGTATATATCCAATATAATCGTGATTCGTCATTCTGTATATTGACTTTTGCATACCTCCTTTGTATGCATGGCTTTTCATTATGGAGAAGGATGTAGGCAGTCTACTTTAGTGAGTGGGAAAGGGCTTGTTATCTATGGTTGTTTCATATAATCTGGTGAACATATAGAATGCATTAGTAAACTATCTGGTTGTTGCATCATTCGAATAAGTGGTGATGATGCACTAGAGAAAATAGCTTTCTGAGTATATAATGATGAAAATTCCATCTCATGGAAACATTGGCTATTCTTTCCCATGCATTGAAAAGCGGTTGATGGTGATATAATCTATTTATTTGAGGAGGCAAATTATGGATACTTGTTTGGCCCCGACTGTAGGATTCACATAAAGCACCTCTTATGCCTCTCCATGTGCTTTAGCAATTGTTGAGTTTGCAAAAAGTCCATTGACTTGAAGCCTGTAATCATACTAGATTTCTTCTATTTGAAGCATATTAGGTTCACCAGTGCAGTCCAGGGTGAGAAAAGTAAAAGGGAGGTGATGCAGATATGAGCCTATGGCTCAGGACCTCGAAGACCAAAGGCAATAAGGATACGATATAACTATGGAGGAATGTTAATTCACGGTTAGTTAGCGGTGAACAGTAGACTCAATACCAGTACAGCTGAGGACTTGGAAGACAAAATACAATTAGGACAAGATATTGCTAGTGATAGAGGTTCTGTTTACAGTTGGTTAGTGGTGAACAGTAGACTGATCATGGGAAATTCACTATCTCAGGGCCTAATAATGATAGGCCTTTTTCTAGGGCCTAATTTAGATTGAACGATGCAATTCTGAATCTGTGGAAAGTATTATGGAAGATATGTGTCTGGATGGTCTGTCTAAAAGGGGGTACCACTTGAATAGAGAGGGCTGCCTAGCTCTTCTTTTCACCTTTCATTTAAACATTTCTATGAGATAGGTTAAAACTGTGTCCATCTGTTTGTCAGATCTGCTGCACTTTCAGCTGATGATCAAGTCATAATATAGTTATACTAGGAACATTCCACTAGGTAATCTTATGTAGGAGCCTTGCTTATATGTAAATGAACATGTTAAATGGGTGTTCGAAGTCATCACATTGCATAGCAATGAGCAACTGAAGTGCAACTTTTATGGTCATTTCTTCTTCTGGTGGTTAGATACATTGTATCATTCCAAGTTGTCAGAATTTGTTAGTCTGCTATCGTGCAGATGTAACTCAATATGTAAGTTCTTTCATGGTATCTGAAGCTGGTGCAGCCATGTTGGCAAATGTTTTTAGTTTGTATGAGAATATCAATGAACTGTTTATTAGCTAACTTTTCAAACTGAGCTCTTAGCATTTGGGCTTCTGTCTCGTGATTTGCAGATGTTACTGAGTGCTCTGTATATGGCTACACCATTTGACTTCATTCCGACAGGTGAGTTTCTCTCATTAGTCGGAGCCAGAAAATTGGCTCTTGAATACGAACATCAGGGTCAGATTGTTCTTAACTAGACACAGTAGATGGTTGGCATCTTCTCTGGTGGGAGCCAAACTTCTTTGATACCTTTCCTCCTTGATTATTTGATGTTGGCATCCGCTGTATACTTTGATTGCAAACTGTGTCTGGTCATGTTACTTTTGCCTGTGCTGACTGATGAGGGATTGTAATACAAATAAACTGGAATGGCTTTAAAAGAAAAGGATGGATTGCAAAGGTTTTGCTGACAAACCGTGCTCTTATTAGCAAAAATCCTTTGGTGACCCCATCTTTGTCATAGTATAGTTGTACCTGGACACTGCACAAACTTGCTATACTGGGCTCTCAGAAAATGGTAGAAGAATTTTGTTTATTTTTCCTGGGTTCTATTTTATCATAAGAACTTTTTGAATTGAGAAATCAGCTGAACCTTGAAACTTGCTATACTGAGCTCTCAGAAAAAGGGTGCTTCACTTTTTTCTCATGTATGGAGCAGACAACGCTGCAACTGCATCATTAATAGCCGTTCTTTTTCCTCCTTTATGGGAATGCCAATCTGTATTGAAGGTTGCTTCAGCCGTTCTCGTCTAAGAAGATTTGCTATCTGATAACAGTCCATTGCCTCTGTTGTACAGGTAGATTGGGCATTGTGAGAGTCTTTGACTACACTGCCGTTCTACTGTTTATGATCCTACGTCTAGTCGGCATTTTTCAGAGACTACGGCTTGCCCGGCGTGTGAGGGAGTTGGGTGACACCCAACTCAGACATGAGTAAACCGCGAGTGTTTTGCGGGTGGATTCTGTACATTTGGTAAGAGTTGACATGAGGGCCGAGTCACTGGGATGGGGTCCCATGCTTTGTATATAAAGACTATTACAGCGCAGTTACCTCTCTACTTACATCATGAATCGTTCCAATTGTGCAAATGTTAGCTGTGGTTCTAAAAGAGAATGTTGCGCAAGTGTGTATATTCTTTTTTCAGTCTGATCGCAAGTGTGTATGTATATTCTGCGAGTGAAGAAACTGGCGTCTCATGTAAGTTGGTGCCCCATGCGGATGTTTCTAGTTCGATTCCTTGCGGGCACCTCGTGTAGATGCTGGAGTGATGAAACGAGTGAGTGGCTCGCCCTGGAAAGTATCCCGACGTATAGTGGAGCGAATGGAAGGCCTCTTGGCCTTGAAGCTGCCGATCTTTTTGACGTACTTGTCTCAAAAATTGACGAGCGATTGAATAAATTTCTGACCGGGGCTAGAAGTCTTTCGACAAATTCTGCATATTTTCTGCTTTCGAGATTTCGTGGCGTGAGATTCACTCGGCTCTTGTTCCAGGTGACCGTGAGAGGATCGTGTTCTTGTTGCGTCTCCTACAAGGTGCTCGAGGTTATAACAAGTCTTCCGCCGAACTACTCAAGAGCAGTTAAAATATTTATTTTGCAAATTATTTTTCTGTTCCAAGAAAATGTAACACGAGGAACTTGACAATATCATAATTCATACCGTATTCGACAACTCAGGAATTCAAAATTGTATTTTAGTTCATGATTGCCACATGGATTTAAGATTTCTGATTGACACCGTGTGCCTGTCAAATCTAGTGTTCCTCTTTTATTGTGGACATTCAAAATTTTATCAAATTGAAATGAATCGATGAGTATACATGTCAAGTAAAACGTTCTTTTTACGTAAATCAACTTCTATGTGGTTGTTGATAGCAGTATTTATTATTTAATTTTATGAGAACTATCTAAATGGATGTAATTTTGTGAAATGTAATCATATGAATTTGGAATCGAAGTTCAACCAAGAGAAAGGATAAGGAGTGAGACATTTAACCTGTCACATCATAATATAAGACCCTAACACACATCTCCTTTTCTCTTTTTAATAGTGACAGAGCATGACATAAAAGATAATGCATACTAAAAATCTATCTGAATTTTTTTTTTTAATTAATCAAAATTTTACGCCGCACATAATTTAAGCTTTTTTTCTAAAATATTAAATACTTAAAAACTCTCACAAAATCCAAATTTAAACTTGTATATCCACGTATAGAACTCTTTCCATTTATCGCAGCTCAAGCAAGCGGGCTAAGGAGAAAGGAAGGACGGACGGGCAATTGTCTTGTTCAAACTTCAAATGCCCGATCCTCGAACCGGGAAAACTCGCACACTCCCAATACGCACTGCACGGCTTCGGCGGAGCTTGTAGCAAGTCGCAGAGCGGCACATCCGCCATCGCCGCCGGAGCTTCCCGCCGGAGAAGAAAGCTCTCGGGAGACCTCGACCACTCCCTCACTGCAGCGAACACCAGATCCGATCTCCAAATCAAGCACGCGGTCGAACAACAACTCCAGGAACAGTCGCTCGAGAAAGCTCGAGGTTAGGGCGAAATGGGACCGCCGGGGGGCGTTCGCACGATCTCGCAGGAGGCGTTCGATGATCTGGTGAAGGAGAACATAGAGGAACTCGGAATGGACCCCACGGAGGCCCTCCAAGACGCCATCGAAACCCTCTCTCTTCAAGGCGTCGATCTCTCTGGTCTCGATCTCTCAGTCCCTCTGTCTGGCGATCGATCCTCTATTCGTGATTCTGTTTTATGCTTTTCTACGTCAGGACGTTGTCCTGTTTGATTCTCGCGCTAGAACAGCCACGCTAGTAGTCGGTTGGCGCATTTAACGATGATTCTCAGTTGAGGCGTTTTGTCTCCTCGGTCTGCGTATGTATTGTTAGAAAAAAGTTACGCTGGTTGTGGATCCTTTCATCGAAGAATGTCCAGGGAATTCCTTCGTTCGATATGTAAAATCTATCATGTTCTAGTGCTGGTAGTAATGCTCATCTTGAGTTCTGATTGTTGATGCTTTGAAGGATGTGCGTGTTCTCACATTTTCTTGATATTCAGACTGGGATAGTGGATCGGACAGGTTATTGACATCCTTCTCACTAATCATGGCCATGGCTTAATCTCTCAGGCATCGTGACATGCGCACCAGGAGAGGGCGGTGCCAAGGATAATCCAGTGATACAGTGCTTGGATGGATTGAAGCGCTTGGATTCAGATTTTAAGATTCAGATTCATAATAAAGAGGTGCACGGCAAGTTGGTGGCATTATTTGATCAGCTAGCTCATTTGTGTGTTGAAGAATCTGGAAATGCAGCCATTGCGATGAGGAACGGTGGAATAGAATTGGTCTGTTCCTTCTGTTCTAAGATCCCAGTTGAGTGCGACCGTGTTCTCCTTTCATGTCTGAAGGCATTAACACCAATGCTTTACGGTAAAAGTGCTTAATCATTTGCTTTTCTTATATATGCTTAATTTTAGCAAGTAGAACTTTATGATGCAATTTGTTGTAATTTCTTATAATGTTTCTAGCTGGCCTAGCTTGATGCACACTGCATTCACAATCATACCCTTCAACTCTTCGATCCATCGTCTCTCTTCTGGTTTTGGCTCAATAGGAGCTGCATCAGTTGATATCCTTCCCCCCCAAAAATTGTCAAATTACACCCGTAGCTCCTACTTAGCTTCTTAAGCTTTTTAAGCGCATGCAGATGATAATCCTTTCCTAGGAAATAATCAAGACAACAGGAAATTATCAAACTATCCCATGATCATTAGGTTCTAACTTTTATATCTGTGGTAGCAAAAACCTAGCCATCACAATCCCCGATTGGTCTACAATAGTAAATATTGGACAAAATAGACTAATTTTCTTGAGACTATTGGTTTCCAAAGTCAAACTTTGATGATCTAAAATTGATAAATTTTGTTATTGGAGCATTTCTCTTTAGCAAAGCTTCTCTCACAACATTTTCTTAGCTGCAGAAGGCCCTATTGTTACCATTCAGGGGCCCTCAGACAAAATGCTGTTCTCTTGTGAAGTTAGGCTTGCTTGTTAATTGAATACATTGGCTAATGTATGGTTTCTGTGAGCTTGGTTGATTGCTTTACACTTTCTTCTCTTGACTTATGAAAGAATGACTAAATTTTCTTCCTTATTAGCTTATTAGGTATTCAGTGAGATATGAAATGGAGGACTCTAATGAGAGAATGGAATAATTTGAGCAAGAAGAGATGAGACTTAGAATTAAAATTTTCTATACTCCAATGGAAAGGGCATCTATGAGTCACGACCCTCATGTATATTGGGGAGGTTTACTTGTGCAGCCTTGGTCCAAGGGGTGTTGCATAAATGATATGTCCCTCTAACTTAGCCTTTCATTGCATGAATTGCTTCATAATATGTAGTGGCATGAGCACATAGCAGAACAAACGATGTTGTCCAGATCAAATGGGTGTTTTGAATTTGAAATTAGGTGTGAGGGCATAAAGTTGCAATCCTTTTTCTTCTCTCCGAGAAATTGTTGTAATCAGTGTCTGCTTTTTCCTTTTATTGCCATTATTACATTACAAAGTCATCGCAGGTCTTATTCTCATCTAACATGGTAGGGTTTCTTACAGATATTCAGAGCACAGAAACATTTAAAAATAGTGATGGACCAAGAATCATCGTGGGTATTCTCAAAATCAGCAAAAATTTTGAGATCTTGGTTAATGGTTTTGCTGCCGTTGCTGCAGCTGCCACAGGGAATGAGATCCTCAAGGAATCCTTCATGGAACTGAAAATTGATGAGCTTATTATGCAAACACTAAGCAGGCAGGGAGAAGCCTGCATCCAAAGTGTATATGACGCCGTACGTGCTTTATTAACAGCGGATGACAACCGTGTTGTGGCTTCTCAAGTGAGTGAAAACTAGTTTATCTACTGTCTTTTCTTTTCTCCCTTTTAATAATGTTCACATCTTTAGGGTTGTACATAAAATGGGAAATCTAGTGTATTGTAGAACTGCCAGGAAACTACCCATTGTGGAGTCTTTTTCAGCCGTTGATAATATGGATTCTTTTGTCAGTCTGATGAGACTGTAGCTTATGTTGATGCCGATTGGTTGTCCACAGTGTTGCATTTTCTGAGGTTATCTGTGTAAATAGCCTTTTGGTAAGTAATAAATTTGCAGCCTTCTTCAAAATGCACAAAACTCAGTAGAAAATTGCAATAATACTTGGTAAGTTATGTATAATCTTAATTCAAATTGGTGATAGCTAAGCTGAATCTACCATAGCATTTGTAGAATGGTTTTTTTGATGCAACAAAATGCAGGTGTATGGTTATGCTCGGAAATTTGCAAAAGCTGGAATCGCAGGAGCCCTGGTAGACTCACTCCACGAAGGGATTACATCACCCAGTCTAGTTTCAGCATGCATTGCCTTGAAGTCTATTGCTGTCAATGTGTGTATGAATCCACTTAGTTACTAGCTTTGATATCTGACCCCCCACGGGAAGGGGGGGTGTTTAATTACAATATAAATAATTTTTCATAGGTTTTGTCCATTCAGTTGCTTGTGTACTGCAGCTAAATTTTGAAACTTAAAAATTTAGTATTTGATATGATCTCTTCTAAGTGAAAGACTGTTTTTCCAATTCGGGATTATTTTGGCTTTCTGAATGGTGAAGGATGGTGAAAATGCAGGATGAAATTTGTAAATATATTGCAGAAAATGGTGGCATTGATGCTCTTCTCCGTTGCATTGATGACAGTGGAGAGCAAGGCAACAAATCTATAGCCAGAGTCTCCTGCTCTCTGTTGTCGAAGGTATGTAGTGCATCAACTCTCTTGGGAATTTGGATTTTATTTTATCAATTCACATGGTGGTGAAGAAGTGTGTTGCACATCTACACAGTAGTGAGTATTACACATATTTGAAAGGTTCCCAATTAATGTTTTTCAATATTTTTCTGGATGTTTGAGTTACCTAATAATATTCAGAGACATATTTTTCAATATTATCCACATGACAATCTTTTTGGCTTTTCCAACCATCTCATGCTCTATTTCTCTTTCTGTATGTCATTATAATTGGCACTCCCATGTGTAAAAAGGAAGGCTATACATAGGTAGTGTTTGGATATGTCAACATTCCCTGTGCTTTTCTGTACATGTCAGCCTCAGTTCAAGGCACTAGAAGTTTTTAGAGCAACCAGAACTGGAAAACTGTAACCTGAGAACTGGCGTAACAAAATGGAACCAAAAAAATCTGCTCCTGACTTTGGAGTACCTTAGCTTTTTGAACATCCATCTAGGGTCTCTGAAGAGTATTGTTTGAGCGTAGTCGAGCCTCCGACAAACTGTTTGACTGTTCAGCTGTACCTTTGACTGGAGAAACTTTTCAAACACGCTCCTGACTTTCTTAACTTGACTATTAAGTTGACCAATAGAAAACCAGATCAAATGCCTTAACATCTCCTATTAGATGAATATGATGAGTACTATTTATGTGCTCAGCGCCTGTTGAAGGTTCTAAATTTAATTGTTCCTTTAGTTGGCAGGAAGTGATGCAAACAAGAATGCCATCATTGAGAAGGGTGGATTTGATAGGCTCATCAGACTGTCTTCCCGATTTTCTGAGGATCCTTCAGTTCTGCAAGAGGCAAGAAACTATAAACCGTTCTCTTTCTGGCTATTTTGATAAATTCATCTATCCTCATGCTGGTGTGACTTGATATCAGTCACATTCAAGATTATTTATATAAGAGCTTTAAATTTAAGCGTTAGCCTCATTCATGCAGATGACCAAAAGTGTCACCCCTTAAAAGTTGCATTATCCTGTCATTTCAGTATCATAGAATGTCTTCTAACACGATCTCTTAATGGTGATTTAGGTTATGTCTATAATTTCAGTGCTCTGCTTGAGATCTTCAGATAATGCAGCCCGTGCTATTGAAGCAGGAGCTGGAGATCTTGCTATGCAGTCCATGCAAAAATTTCCTTTAGCACAACAATTGCAAAGGAGCTCCTGTCTCATGATCCGGAACCTTGTCGTTAGAAATGCAGAGAACAGGTAAGTCTCATAAAGTCTGCCAGTTATGAAAAGAAAATGTATATTTTTCCATAAAGAGTGAGTGAATTACATAAAAGAACAGTAGTCAGATATTATTTGTGCCATGTATGAAGTGATGTTGAGGTTAACTTTGGCCTTGAGCAGGACTCTCTTGCTTAATAATGGTGTTGAGAAGTATATAAGGAAAGCAAAGCAAAACCATGAAAGCTGTAGGGATGCTGCTACAGACGCACTCAGAGATTTGGGGCTTGATGACTACAACTCGTAGACCTTACACTGGTAGTAGATTTTCAAATTAACATTGATCATCACTTCACTTTTATCTTGTTGATCTGGAGATGATCCGTTCCTAAAGTTTTGGTCAACTAGAGGGACCCCTCCATGTTATCTGTTTCCCGAACATGGTGTCCATATATGCATGGTTGTACTTCTGAAGTGCTTTGTGGAAGGCAAAGTTTCTATCAGTACAAATATGAGTGTCGGAGCAGAGCTCAAGAGCTCTATGGGTAGTACCAGCTTTTGGAACAGAATAATTCTGGAAGCTGTTCGACCAAGACGGCATCTACATTGGGAATGCGCACCACTACAAATTTCTTGGTGATTTCTTTCTATGATATCAACCCTTTGTGTATGCTTTTGACTGATTTTCTTTCAACCGCTTGTGATTTCCTAATTTAGAGGAATCTATAGGCGTGTCAACAAATTAGTAATCTTAGAAGAATTTACATGTTTTGGTATAATCATCGTTCCCCGGTGCTATAATTATGCTCTGGTGTCGATGGTTTCTGTCATGTACCTGGGCTGACCTAAAATCCCTTTTTCAACCTTTTGGTCAGAGCCTAAAATCCTTTGAGTAGGCTCAAAATGATTTATGTGCCATGCGAACGGTGTAGGTCCGCTCAGTTTGGGCCCAGATCACCCTTATGAACGGCTCAACATAACCTAAAACAGGACTCAAAAATGGGGCTGGGGTTATGAGTCCGCAAATGAATCCCTGAAAGCGCATCCCAAGCCTCGATCGATAAGGCCAATCTGAGGACCAAACATCCCAACGAGGTCCACTAGGGCCCAACTTAAGGACTCAATAAAGGCCCACTTAGAACCAAGTTTGGGCCAGGTTTAAGCCCAACATAGGCCCATATGACATACACAACAATTCCCAAATTGGGCCCAAGCCTCGAACCTATAAGGCCCAAATAGGGCATATTGAAGGCCCATAATGGGGTCCAAGGTCAAGCCCAATAATACATTACAGCCCTATGACAGACCCAGGAGGCCCACTGTTAGGCCCAAGTTTAAGGCTAATTAGGCCCAACACAGGCCCACACTACACGTCCACGACTCATCCAGTAAAGGCCCATGTTGCGCTGGCCGCAAAGGCCCAAATTCAAGCCCAAGGACCAGACGAGCCCAACAATAACAAAATAAAGGCCGAAAATAGTACAAATCTGGGACCCGTCAAGGCCCATATTAAAGTAAAATCTCAAGCACAAAAAGCCCAACACAGGCCAACTGTGGGCCAAACCTGGGCCCCATAGGCCCAAATTCAGGCCCAATTGTAAATCCCATAAGGCCCACGTTAGAGCTCAAAGCCGGACGTAACGGTAAAAAAAAATGGGCCCAGTAATGGTCCACGTGTGGCCCATGCTATTGGCAACCTCACTAGGGCCCAACTTAAGGACTCAATAAAGGCTCACTCAGACCCAATTCTGGGCCAGGTTTAAGCCCAATACGGCCCAACATAGGCCCATCTAACCTACACAACAAATCCCAAATTGGGCCCAAGCCTCGAACCTATAAGGCCCAAATAGGGCATATTGAAGGCCCATATTGGGGGTAAGGCCCAATAATACATTACAGCCCAATGACAGACCCAGGAGGCCCACCTTCGGCCCATTGTTAGGCCCAACGATGGCCCACACTACAGCCCAACGATTCATCCAGTAAAGGCCCACGTTGCGCTGGCCGCTAAGGCCCAAATTCAAGCCCAAGGACCAGACGAGCCCAACAATAGCAAAATAAAGGCCGAAAATAGTACCAAATCTGGGCCCCGTCAAGGCCCATATTATAGTAAATTCTCAATCACACAGCCCAACACAAGCCAACTATGGGCCCAAACCTGGGCCCCATAGAACCAAATTCAGCCCCAAATATAAATCCCATAAGGCTCAACATAGACCACTAAAGGCCCACATTTTTCCCACATTAGAGCTCAAAGATGGACGTAGAACGGTCACAAACTTAGGCCCAGTAATGGTCCACGTGTGGCCCATGCTATTGGCAACCTCACCTCACAAAAGGTCCCAATTCTGGCCCCACTTCCCCAATGGCGAATCTAATAGGCCCACGAGCCCAAAAAAGGCCCAACTTCAAATCCAACAAGACCCATATTCCGACAATAGTTGAACGAACAGGACCTGGGCCACAGGTTTGCCCACTTGGACCCACACTCGAGCGTTGGGCCCAAGATTGTTCTTACTCTGGTCCGTGTTGCTTCTAGGCCAATTTTGTGCCGTAGACCCACACCAGAGCCCGGATCAAATTGGCGTCTAAACGATGCATAAAGTTGGGCCAATAAAAGCCGAGTAGCCCAGTTAGTAAAGACGCCCAAATTCGGCCCACAAGGCTCGGACCAGAATCGATTAATAAGGGATACAAGGGCAATTATGGGCCGACTTAACTCCACGTAGGAATCAAATCATAGATAGACCCAAAAAACCGGCGATGGGTTACTATAAAATTCATGCTTGGGGGGGCACATTCAAGTGGCCGACAACACTGGCTAGAGTGTCCACCAGGGGAGAGGCCCTGAAACATACAAGGCCCCTATTAGATTTAAAACCGAAATGTCGAAGAGTAGTGATAAAAAATGTCCAGTTCCAAAATGTCCTCCTGGGTCAGGCCAATTGGGCAGCGACGATGTTCCCCCCCCGGGTGTAAACAAAAACTCTTTTTCCTAATGAATTTCAACTCTATTAGCTGCAGTAAAATTTTTGATCTGATCCCTGCCTCCAATCTATACAGTTGGTTTGCCAAGAATCTTCGTGCTTTTGTCTGCAATAGTGAAGCACCTGCCAGCCAAAAAGAAAACAAGAGGGCGGAACTATTAGAATATCAACCTGACTCGATAACTGCATAAAATATAGCCCAACCACAATCCAAACTAAGGTTTCATGACTTTTAGAGGAGGTTAATTTTTCCCAAGTCACAAGAAAACATTGCATGTTGACGGTGCATGTGCATGTGCATGGGCGTGGGTGTACAACGATGTCAACCCCAAAAACTGCGAAAACACAACCACATGAACCAACATCACATTGTGACAGAAGCAGGATTACCACTCACGTAAAAATAAAACAAGATCAGGTTCTTCTGGACATTCAATTTTTTTACTTGGAGGAGTGACAGACAGACATACATATAGGTTCTTCCTTGAAACAAAGACAAGTATCACAGCAAAATCAATCTTCTTCTCCACAACGTAAACTCAGAAAGCTGCCATTACACTTAGATACGTTCCCTCAATAGCGAAGGCCACATAGACACTTGCAATCGCCAGAAAGAAGGAGAAGCTCGCCCATACAACGGAACAGCATAGGATTAGAGGACAGGTAGTAGTGTGTATCCTATGAGACTCAGATACTTTCTGACTACCTAGGCCAATAGCTCGTAGTGAAGTAGAGAGAAATCATAACAGAAAGTAGTATACAGACCTGTTATTGAAACATCTTCCGATATGCCCTCTTCTCCTGTTCGCGCCTCTCAAAAATCTGCCAAAAGATAAGGAGATAAGTCCAGTTCAATATGATTTGAAGCTCCTAGATATTGACTTTAGCAAGCAAGAGCTAACCTTCTTCTTGGCAGCACAAAGCTCTTTCTTGATCCCAGCTGGAGAAAGTGACAAACAGGAGGAAGAGTATCAATGGAACGTCAACCAAAACCTCAACCACGCAATATAACATGATTTCAATAGGTAAACATTTCATCTTCTGCTATGCAAGCAAGTTTCTACTTTTTCAATGCGTCCACCCTATTTCTCCCCCACAAAATGAGACAAAAAGGGGTACTCATACACATGTACCACTCCTGATAACAATGTTTGGCCAACAAAATTACCAAACCTAAAATGGGTGACTAAAACAAATGTCTAACCATCACCGAACAAAATAAAATAACAACGTAATGATACAAGACAGATTACATTGGTTTTCCATTTTTCCATAGTAAAATTAATCTTTTCAAAAGCTTAGATAAACTGTCAGGCTGTCAGCTAGCTAAATATGGATTTGTATACTTTGGGGCTTGTGGTGAATAGCAGTCTTCCCAATTGTTGAAGTGGAAGCTAATGCACTCACATAAATTGCAGTCCAAAATTGTTACTTACCATCATTTGGCTCCAACTCCAATGCCTTAGTGAAGCTTTCCGCTGCAGCATCGATATCATTAAGTTCCATATGAGCCTGACAGATCAAAATTGAAAATAGCATGTTAGATTGCAAATGCACCTGCATGTTGACATCCATGAGAGAGAACATAGACACAAGAAAAATTGGCACATTTAGGAAGGTGTTATTTCAAATATCCAGAGTATAGAAAGAGCTTAGAAAAATTCATGGTCAAACAATGGCAGAGACACTGCATCAAACTAGCTAGCATGCAGAAGATATCCATGAAGCAGAATAGTGACAATCAATAACTTCTCAGACTTAAATGACCCAAATAATTGCGAGAACCACACCACCGACCTGTCCCTGTCGAAAATAAGCTTTTGCATTGTTCTCTCCATCACGTACTGCAAATTCTGCATCTAACAATGCTCCCTTGAGATCACGTAGCTTCAATTTACAAGCCTGTCAGCAATAAATCAAGCAACTATCATCAGATCATACTTTTGGGGCCACAATTAAAGGAAGATTGAGCAGAATTATGCACACAATTCAAACAGTAGCATTAATGTCCTGATAACTCCAAGTAGAAAATAACTACTCACAAAGACACCGAAATAGCATCTCTAATATACTTGGATGCTTCTTCAAAGCAAAACCAAAGTGATATATATAAATTAGCAGATGTTATAACAACATTCATGAGAAAGAAACAACACTTATTCATTTACATGCAAGCAAAATCATTTGGATCCAACAGATCAAATTTAACTATTGTAACCTCCAAATGGAATCAGAATGCTTTGATAGAAATCATCAAGATGATCCCCATAAAATTGCATAACAGAATTGAATTTTTACGGTAGATACATCAATAAAGCAAATTTAATTCTGCGGAAAAATATTGAAAGCACTATTCTCTTCAACATCCTGTCCCCCTTGAACACAAAGAATATTTGCATCTCAAACATCATCGATTAAAAAAACCTGCAATTATCATTAACTTCCTTACTTATTTTAGCAAAACCTAGTATAAGAAAATTACCTAGTAGATCAACAGTAAAAGAATAAAGAAACATGAATTTTGCCACTTACAGAACTATTGGTGAATATCTGTGACTTTGTTTTCCTCAAAGATGAACTCTCAACTGCGAGATCCCCAATAACTTGATCAGTTCAGGATAGTGTGGACTAAATCAAACAATATACTATCAAGCAAGAAGACATTAACCTTCATCAATCCCTTCCTTCTCCCAGCAGATATCCAGATAGCGCAGGGCCTTTCGATATTTTCTGAGTGCCATTTTGTAATCTTGTTTCTGCTCATATTAGATAAACTCCCAAAATTAGAAGAGATGCGATAAGTACAAAAAACAAAGTATCAAAGCCTATATCAAGCAACACAAGCAAAAAGATGTAAGATCTCCTTGCTCATGGAGATATCAACTAAAGACGAGCCTTCCATCACTTGCCAATCAAAAAATGAGTATTTAGAACGCTTCACCTTCTAGAAAAAATACGAAAATTTAACTGTGAATCTGGCAATAATATAGATTACCTTATAATTATCATTCCCGAATGCCTTGATAGAATCTACAGCATCCATCCACCAAGAAAGTTCAGCAGGACTCTCATCAAGATCAGCAGGCCAGTCGGGATAAGTATCACCATCCTTAAAAAAATTTCTAATTCCGTCATCTGCTCCAGCAGGAATTTCTCCACAGTCAGCAACTACAACATCAACAATAGGACAGTCACCAGCATCAGTTGTGCAATGCTCAACCGATCGAACCACTCCCATTCCTTTAACTACCCTCCCAAACACAACGTGCTTTCCATCCAGGTGGGAAGTGCGAGTAGTTGTGATGAAGAACTGGGAGCCATTTGTGTTTGGGCCAGAGTTTGCCATTGATAACATTCCCTTCCTTTCATGTTTCAGTTCGAAATTTTCATCCTCAAATTTCAAGCCATAGATAGATTCTCCCCCGGTACCATCACCAGCAGAAATATCTCCACCTTGTACCATGAATCCTTTAATAACACGATGAAAGCGAACCCCCTGCAATAAATCCAGAAGAAGCATTGGAAACGGACTACAATCTCTTCATTTAACCTTCCAGATAAGAAGAACCATATAGTCACTTAGTAAATAGTAGTGCAGGAGTGCTTCATCGTATAAGGAAAATATTAAGTCATAAAAAAGTACTACCCTAAAAACAGAGAGCTTTCAGAAAATTCTCGCTGCTGTTGAGGTTCGACCAATTTACTATGAACTAGTATTTACAAAGAGATCAAGACTCTTCTCTAATCCTATGATATGCAAAAATTAACCAAATTACCTATAAGTAAGTGGAAGGCACTAGCAACTCTATTATCAGATTAATGAAATCTTATAAACAAAATCTGAATCTGAGAAGAGAATAAATTAATGTCCTCATTTGCAAAGACAACAGAGCTCTCATTAATTAACTTGAACTTATTGCTATCTCCATGAATACTTATATTTGTAGTCATCGTTGATATCTCAGCTTCTCTTCCCCACTACAGCAAAATTACAAGCACTTATAAATGATTCCCTATCAGATAGCAGGCCTTCAGCGACACATAGATTCAGAATGCCTCGAAGCGCTGGGAATGCATTCGTGCAATGAAAGGCGAAGTTTTCGCATCTAGTCAATCTTTCCGGCCCAAATTACACATACATTACGCGCTATCTCCGCATATCAGCAATGACCGATCATCAAACCAATCAGACCCGCCCGCGCAATATCAAGACAATCACTCGCCCCCGTCGCACAATATGAAGACAATCACACCGTCCGAAAGCATCAATCCCTCCCAACCAAAACCGGAACCGCTCATCGAGTCCACACCACCGCTGCACGTTATCAAGCAGCGGGAACCAGCTCCATTCACATCGAGACAACGAGGGACCAGCATTCCACGCGCGAGCGTGACCGACGCGCCTAGAACGAATAAGCGGAAGAAGAAGAAGAAGAGTCCGACTCACCTTGTAGTGGAGGGGGACGCCGGTGTGAGGACCAATGCCCTTCTCGCCGGTACAGAGAGCTCTGAAATTCTCGGCGGTCTTGGGGGCGACGTCGGTGTAGAGCTCGGCGACGATCCTGCCTTCGAGCTCTCCTCCGATACTGAGGTCCATGAAGCACCTCGGCCTCGCCATCTCCGGCTCTCTCTAGACCCTTCGTCTTCTCCTCGGTGGGGGAAGGAAGGATACAAACAAACAAACAAAAAAATAAAACCCTAGAGAAGCAGCAGCGATGGCAGTAACTGCTCCCGTATTTATATCCGGGAGCGGCAACTCTAGCGAAATCGCTGGACAATGTCAGTCTCTCTCTCTCTCTCTCTCTCTCTCTCCTTCCTTCCCTCTCCTGCGATATATTTTAAATGCGTCTTCTATCTCTCTCTAGACTCTTGGCTTCCCCTGCGCGTGAGCTGAGCGCTCGCGAATAGAATATGCAAAGGCTCGTATCAACTTTCTCTCTCCATCTCCCCCCTTTTTCCCTTTTTTGTCAGATTGCGTCGACGATCCATCTCGTGACGCGTCTAGAACTTTCTCTTTCGGAGTCTAATTGGCCCCCAATGCCGCGGGGTCAAGGCCATGTCGGATGAGGAGGAGGAGGAAATAATGTGCAGCTTCCTGTTCATGCCCTCCAATGATCCCTTGCTTTGTCGAGGCGGAAAAGGAGAATCCATAATTAAGTATAGCCTCCAAACTAGCCTCATCAAACGGATCGATTAGATTGAATTTGAGTCGATTCAATCCATATCTATATTCCATAATCGATTTAGTTCATATACAACTCATATTTGACTCCAGACTCCTTTGTTAAAATATTTTCATATTTAAATAAATTTAAGTTTTGGAGAAAGAACAAATGTGATAAAGAGCGAAAGTGTAAAGAAAGTTACGAAGGTAGTTAAGGTTTGAATAATTCGTGAATCCATTTGATGCCAATGTCATTTTTGTCTTTCCATTCTAAACCCTATTAAAAAATGAGTTGATATCTTATTTTGACGAGTCTAATGTGAATGTATCATTTTCATCACTCATTGAGGTTCTACTTTTGTTGCAAAAAAATCCATGGAGGAAAGATAGCACTATATGTACGAGCAAGAGTCCAAGACACAATTTGAAATAAAGACACCTATGTACGGCACTTGTCGCGAGAGTGTCTATAATATTTACGCTCGCTGTCCAATATCTTCTTTGGCCTTTTACTTTTCAATTTTCGAATTGTCTTTTCTTTCTTTACTGTAATCAATGAATCATCGCATCAATGAAGTATATAGATCAATGCCTGGTCAGCGATTCACAGTTTTAACTTCTGGCCCACACATGGTTTGATAGACCTAAGTTTGGATCTTGCATACATGTGCAGATACATTCACGTGCACTTGTTCTTGTGGCCATCGACGCGGTCGCATTGGACACCAAGAGAAGACAAGAAGAGAAAGGGGGACAGCGACAAGAGGACCAACCGGGATCCGTGGGGGGATGCCGTTTTCGCTAAGGCTCTCACGATGATTCCTAAACGAAGTGATTAAAAAGGAGGGGGCACGCCCGTTGTCTTTAGGTGCGTGCTTAATTGAGTACACGCAAAGATGACTCGTCCCTCTACTCCCATTAGCACGGACCGGGTCGACGCTTTTGCTTGCGGATCGGCGTTTCGTCCATCATCGTAGTGGAAGGTAAGGTAGGGGCCAATGCCATGCGAGTTTCATGCGGCTGATCGAGAGGCTGTTTTGAAAAATCGTGCACGACGCTAGCGGGGGCAGCTCACGACCACAATTTTGGTTTGGAAGTGGCTGCCTCCTGCCCAAAACAGGATTGAGCACCAATAATTTCTGTTTGCCGTTTAATAATACAACTGAAAAACTTGGGGAGAGATTAAAGAAAAAAGAAAAAGGCACATTTGACTTGGAGTTGCCTCTGAGGAATGTGAGTCGATCTAGTTCCGGAAAATTTCTCTCTACATTCTTTGGTAGGAAAACGAGTAAACCTAATTTCACACTTTTGCTTTAAAAGTCCTTTGTTTCTCTAGACATCATTGTCAAGTGTCGTTCTAAATCAATTTTCGAGCTGAAAGAAAGTCCAATCTCGACATCCACAAGAGTTCGGGAGATGCTCAGGGGATTGTTCTCTTATTAGCGCTTGAGAGGGCTATGCAAGGTAGGAATCAACTTATTGTGGAGTAGATTTTTTTCTTTTTTCTTTTTTGGGGGGGTGGTGTGGTTGCAAACTAAGAAGCTGCTGGAGCTACTCATATTATCATGTGGGTCTTCACCCCTCACCTGAATTCATTCCCTTCTGTTTTGGATTGGAGAGGGGTGGAGCCAACAGAAGCTTTTTTATGATCCGGTACCGGGTACTGCAACTACAGAGGCCCATCTAAGGAAAGGCGAGAAGGCTTTCTGGGCCCAACACGATACGATCAGCCCCACGAAGGGCTCCTCGCAAGTACGTGGCTCGTTCTGCTTGTCTTTGCTTCTGGTTGGATCGAGGATGGAGCCGACCCGACTGGTCAAAAAGAGCCAATTGTGAGTGGGACGGACTGACACCGGAGGCGGCCCTAGTGCTAGTGAGCGGTGGCCGGGACAGGAAAAGCTGACTCCATCACATGGTATTTTTCCTCTTTCAAATAATCAGTCCAATCCGTTCGTCCTTCCAAGCCTAACTCCCACCAAAAACCCACCAAACTCCGTTGCCCCGAACCTGGCCTTCGGAAGCAGATGCTCGCGACCCCGGTAATTCTCCCCGGCAACCGATCGGTCGATGTTCCAAGGAGGAAGCGGCGACTTCTCACATCTTGCAATAACTTGAGACAGACCGAGTACCATCAGAAACTAGCCTGGGTGGCGGACCGCGCGCAAGTTCGAGTCGAAATGGCCGCGTCCCACGAAAAATGCGGTCAACGTAGCCAAATGCCGTGGCTTCTTTTCTTCCTTCCAATGAGGCCGAAAAGGCAAAGACAGATTTTCAAGCCAATGGCCACCCCGCTTCGCTCGGCTTTCTGCTTTCCCTTTTCTCAGCCTTTCTTTTTCGGCAGTACAATTTCCCCTTCCTTCTCCCCCTGATTTAATGGTCTCTTTATGCTTCGCTCGGGAAATAGTAGCTCTTCTTTTGTATGGTTCAAAATGCGTACGAACATAGATAAACATATTTAAGAATATATACTCGAATATATACTCTCATTCGCACGAAAAGCAAGCCGCGTGACTAGTGAAATCCTATTTGAAAAAGCTATGCTCTGCACAGGAGCTTGGAAAAAAGAAAAGGAAGGAAGGACGGAACGCGCTTCTTTCAAACCACAATTTGCGCAGGCCATCATCATTGCCCATCTATTATTTTAAAGGCGTGGAGAATCTAGAGCCCGAATATGGCAGTCAAGCTTATAGCACTGCCATTGTCTTTCATGCTAGAGTTAGAAAAGTTTCACGACGGCCATCTGCAACTCAATGTGGTTGGTCAGAATCCGCAGAGGCGAAAGAGGCGAAGAATAATGCGTATATTCAAATTATAAAGCTAGAAGAAGCTTGTGGACCTCTCTTGCACAGTGAGCGTATCAATCGTGCTGCAAAGTGCTGCAGACATTTTGCAGCAGCAAGTGTTCTTGAGATGCCGGATGAATTGTTGAAGATGTTACCAAAATTGGTCCTGGTCCTGTGACTAATCTAACGTTAATGTTTGAGCAAAAAGGAAATTAGATGAGAGGAACCTCTCGGGATATTAGAGATTACAGAAAGGCGACAGTTGATCATTTCCAGATCGCCTTCGCGATAGCGCTGCTACAGTTTCTACCCAAAAGAATGGAAATACCATAACTTAAGAGAAAAAATTAAGAACACCACAGCTATCAAATTCAAGAGAGATCCAGCTTTGAGAGAGAGAGAGAGAGTGGAAAAGAACAAACTCCACAGGCGAGTGAGATTGTCGAGATTTTAGGAAGTGCCATCTCCATGTGTTCTTCTCTGCAGCTGAGGCTCCTCCAACTCCTCCTCCTCCTCCTCCTCCTCTACCTTAATCTCCTCCGCTGCCTCCTCCTGGACCGCTTCCTCGGCGCCACCGCTGACGGTGGCGACAGGGGCCACCGCCGGCCGCGGGGGAGGGGGATCGACCCTGCCGTCGAGGCAGGCGGAGCACTTCCTCTCGATCCACCCTTCGAAGTCATACTGGCCGTGACCCATGATGGGCCTCCCGGAGCACAGCCTACCGATCATGCCGGCTATCACGCCCAGCACCGTAATCACCGCAAGGACGGCAATGACCGGCCGACCGAGCCGCGGCCGGCGTGGGAGGCGTAGGCTTGGGCGGTCACGGGCGTGGGCGGCGGTTGCTCGTACAGCGGCGTGGCGGTAGACATGCCAGAACCAATGGCAAGGTGTATCGGGTCTTCCTCAGGGAGGAGAGTATATAGAACCCAGACGCTTCAACTGAGAAAAGACACAGACGAATTCGAAGATGACGCAAAGATGAAAACTTTTGAAGCGGGCTTCGGTGGGATTAGGGAGATGGCAATCTGCTTAGGTAGACATCATGATTCATGGGGATTGTAAGTGCAGAAATTCTTTCAGCTGGGTTTTGGAGCTCTAGGGAAAAAAGGGTAGAGAGAGGGAAAGTCACCACTCGGTGAAGAACAGATCGCAAAAGGAGAACTTTTTGCCAAGGGCTCAAATTTTACTTTCCCTCTTCCTTTCCTACATTTCCACCTCTTCTTTTTGCTTTTTCTTTTCTTGAGGAGAAGAAAAAATTATGGGGAAGAGATCTACCAGTTGATCTGTGATGATCCAAGGGTGAAAGGTAAAGTGGGCACTGTGCACAGAGAGAGAGAGAGAGAGAGGGGGAGGGAACGGAGGAGGGGCAAAGCCCAAGAAACGTCCTTTTTCTTGGGGCCTTTTTCTAGCATGGGGGTGAATTTATGACTTTAGACTTCCGGGTTGTGGCCACCGCCTGAATATGGCAATAGCCCCATCGGCGCTAGTTGCTGTCTTTTGAGGTCGTGCACCTGTATCTGAAAACTGGAAGAGCTTTTTCTTTAATTCCCAAATTAAGGTATATGTTCTTAGATAACGAAAAAGAAAGAAAAAAACAGGTAGAAAATTACATTTTAAAAATGAGGTGTCAGCTCCCGTTCGTATTTTAATTAGATGTTCCCGAACCTGAATATTTCATTCGTGTGGGAGGGAATGTTATCGTACTTATTATTTTACTCTAAAGGATGTGTTACCTTAGTCAAAAAGAAAAGAGTAATGAAAATTTGGTGCTAGTGACCTTATCATATCATATGGCTCCTCATCTCTATCTTTCTTATTTATCATTTCTTCTCGCGTGTAGCAATTAACAGTGAAAGGAGGAGCAAGGGAGTACTGCCTGTGCCTGTCATACCCCTTTTCTCTATCCACAGAAAATGCGAGAAAAGAAAAGGACAAAGGACGAGACACGACGCCATAGATGAATTCTGTTTCACGGTATCATGATAAAATGAGAGAAGAATCCATTCATTCGAGCACCTGATATGATGAATCCTAAATCTTTTCTTGTGTTTCACTGCTTGAAATTGTTGAGACGACCCCTGTTGAAAGCATCGTTCGACTTCCTATAGTCTCTCCTAGAGCAAGAGCAGGGAAGAGGTAAAGATGGTCCAATGGCGATCCTCTGCTGATCAGTTTGAAATGGGGCCCTGCTACCGCCCCGAGGAGGGTGCAGATTTTGAAAATGAGGAGGACTATTTATATGTAAGAAAGGCGAAGGCATTTTGGACAGACGTCGTAGGGCAGAGAAAGGCCAATGATCAATCAACAGGGAGAATCTCACCGGCAATCAGAGAATAATGTCTCTCTGGGCGACGGTATCGATCAGGACTCTTCTTTCATATTCAATTATTTGGGCATATCCGACCAGGTCAAAAGCATGTATCTTAGAGAGAGAGAGAGAGAGAGAGAGAGAGAGAGAGAGAGAGATGGAGGGAGGGGATGGCTGGTCAGGCATCTAGCAGCTTTTTTCCTTGTATATGTCCTTGGAATCCAAGCACTTCCCTGTCGATCTCACCATCTTTTTAGATTTTGACAGCATTTTTGCATTTGAAAACTTTTTAAAACAGGAAGTCCATTCTTTAAGAGAGGAATATCTAGTGATGATGGTACAACCGGCGTTTTAAGTTATCTACTCAACATAGGAACACCAGACAGATAATTTGTAGATATCACGACTTTGTTTTAAGGTAACGATATGTTCCATTTATTTCACTAATCCACTTCAGTTTACAGAGCCACACTGCTTCCTAATCTGCCCGCTCTGCCCAGTGAGAATTCCAACATTCCCCAGCTTCACCATGGAAGCGGCAAAATCATTGTAGAACAGCATGGGGTTGATGGTGTAGGAATTGACGAGGGAGGTGGTTCTCGCATCACCGATCAAGGCTTGATCCGATTCGAGAAGGCCCGAATTGTTCACCAGGCTGGCATAGTAGTAGTTGTCGAATTTGTCCGTGGTGGAGTCGAGAGGAGCGAGGTTGGTGTTGGAGGCGTCTCTGTTGGGGCACATGCTCTGGAGGCTCGATAGGAAGGAGGTGTCCAAGGTCGGGTCGGGCTTGCCCGACCCCTTGAAGTCGAACAGCCTCCTCTTGAAGGTGAAACACTGGGCAAAGCCTATGGTGTGCCCTCCTGAAAGTGATTTTGAAAAATGAGGAAAGCTCATTAGAATCGATACTTTGCATATATAGCGCTCCCAAATGCACTTTGCTTATCTCGTATCAATTAAAAAGACATGAACGTCACATGCTTTTCTTAGTGGGATCATTAATTCTGTCTAAACTGCATTAGACCAAAACAAGTTCATATGACGTTATTTCTCTGCGGTTAGAAAATTAAAGTACCTGAGAGGACCACAACATCCTTCAACTCCAGACCCTTTGAAGTAAACTTAGCTATGATGTTGTCCAAAGGCTCAATAGGCGACGGTATCTGTTCATTGACCGACTTATCGCTAGCCGTGATTCCATCTTTTCTTCCCAACGGCACGGCCCAATAAGGCCCACCTGACTAAAACTCCATTAAGGCCAATTAGTTTTTTTATAAGTGCGCATTAGCTTAGGAGCCTTGCTTATTATATACGTGAAGAAGAGAGAACTAGTTTTGTTAAGTACCATATAGACAGCTTCTCTTGCAGCTAGGGTGAGGATATCAGTGCACGAGACGGTGCAGGGACAGAATTTCTCGAGGTCGGCTTTTATAGCATCGATGACTTCGAAGCCGCGGAGAGAGTTGCGATTTGGCAAGGCATTCTTCTCACCCTTCATGTCTATGGTGTCGTCAAGGAGCACTGATCCTTCGCAGCCCTAACACCGATCATGTTGAATTGTTTAGTGTCTAGAGTCCAGTCACATGCTGAACCATGTCACGATATTAGGTAGCAATGCAAATGCAATACATATGCCGTGAATACTTCCTAATAAAACACACCATACATGTCTTTGCTAAGTCGCCAAACTGAAAAGAAGCGACAAAACATAAAATTATAGTAAAAAGTGGCTGTGAAGAAAAGTGCACGCAAACGAGCAGCAATCATGACGACACTTGGGTTGAATTACTTACATCGAC
The DNA here is from genome assembly GCA_014182735.1 of Corymbia maculata. Lineage (NCBI taxonomy): Eukaryota > Viridiplantae > Streptophyta > Magnoliopsida > Myrtales > Myrtaceae > Corymbia > Corymbia maculata. The sequence continues at coordinate 23,984,912 of CM024690.1, forward strand.
AATGCAGTCATGAAAGTGTAATCGAAGGAGAGAGGCGGCAATCCTCGTATCTTTCTGGAAGGCTGCCCAAACATTGGACCTGACGATCCATTGCAAGCGAGGACACGATCCGTCATAATAATACGGAGAGAGCTGGCCTATCTGGCTATAAGCAGGAAAGGAAGAGACTGCTAAGATCAAGCTAATCAATGTGATTTGGAAGAGCAAAAAGTGCTTGGAAGCCATAGCTTGCTTGACTTGACAGTGTGTGACAAGAGAGAAGGGAGGCGGGCTAATTTATAAGCGACACTAAGTGAGCGCAGACGAAGTTTTATTGGCTGAAGATTAACAATCGTGACTCCACGATGGTTGCTGAAACCTAGTGGCCACCTCTACAACTTGAGTTCAATCAGCAGTATTAGCAGCCACGAGCACCTTTTGACATCATTTCTCTCCTCTTTCTTTTTTACGTGAAACTTCACCTTAAGGTGATATGCCCAAGTTCCCTAAATATCTTACATCATGCATTGTTTTTCTTTTTCCATTTTTCATTTTTATTAAAATGCACATGTGAGTTGTGTTAAAGTGTTCTACATTAAGAAAAAGAAACATATCCAAATTGGCTTATAATTCATTGGTTTAGGCTTTTAAATAAAGATGGGTCTAATTAAATATATTGACTCACTAGAACTTGCACTCCCTTTTGGCAATTTCTCCAAGTAAAGGTAGAGAAATTTGTGCGCTCTCAACAAATTGTATCGGATTCAATTAGTGGACATGTGGGTGTTGTCGTATAACAATGTAAGCCTCATTTGGTTTAGCATTTGGAAAGAGCTTTGAGGCTCTAAAGGGTTTTGGCTATATACAAAGGTGTTTGGTTCATTTTTTTGGAGAATTTTGAGGAGACATAATTGCTTCTCTAAAAAAATTTAAGGGCCTTTAACTCAAAGTAAGTTTGGATGTCATTTAGAAAGTTACATCCTCTAAATGCAAGTCTCAGCCCCCATTCATTGTTCATCTTCTCTAGAGAAGCCAAACAGAGGTCGACGACCACTAGTCAAGGGTCACACACACTAGCTGCCACCACTTGAAGGGTTGCCTAACCCTAGCAATTGCCAACTAGTGGTCGTGACCACTTGGTGACCATCACCTAAAGTTGCACGACTTTAGGTGACCAATCGCTTGGGTTGCAAGAACGAAGGAAACAATCGCCTGGGTCGTGGGAACCCAGGCAATGCCACTTGAGGTCATGCGATCTTGAACAAGGCGGTCTAGTGACCAAATCTAGCCGCTAGCAATTGGCCGATGGCTATTTTGGCCATTGGTGGCTAAGATCCAAAAAAATTTAAAATATTTTTTCTATAAAAAATTTAGTAAAAGTCATTAAAAAAAATGTAGTTTTTACCTAAGGACATTTAAGTCAAAGTTATTTCCCAATACACTTAAAAATTACAATTTATCATACGCTATATGCATTTCAGAAAATTCCTTTAACTTAAAGGTATTTGCATTTTTTTAAGGATATTCTCTCAAAACCAACCAAACGGACTCGTAATCCCGATGGCAAGCTTCATGGGACAATCTAGAGGGTTTGGAGAAAGAGATTAGGGCTTTTCGAGCGGGTGCATTGTGGTATAACAACAAAGAGACCATGGATGAATGTGATTTTCAAGTAAATGGGCGAAGTGGTATAACAACTCGATCCTAATGATAGCCTTTATGGTTTGATATGCTAGTATAGAGAAAGAGACTAGGGATGAAGGTGGGCATTAGAAATCTGAATTGAGATATTTTGATATTAAAGCATACTTGAATTAAGGGAAAGCAAATCTAACACTAAGCTCAAATTTTGCAAAAAGGAGATTGTTGATATGTATGTGTGAGTTATATTGAATATCTCATATTAGAGAATTGGTGTGGTATAAGTTAATTAATATAATATAAGTTAGCTCATTACTTATTACTTGAACTAAATATGTTGACGGGCTTAAACTTGAGCTTTCTCTTGGCAATCTTCCCAAGTGAAGATATTGAGTTTCTGCTGCACACTCTGAACACTTTTAATGTAGGCAATCAACTTAGCTAAATTTTGGTTAAGTAGATTGAACGTGAGATGGTTGCACTTATTCTTCACTCCATGAGCTAGAAAAGTTTGTTGCAATTGAGCTCCATTTGTTTGACCGAAAAATAACTTTCAAAAAATTTTTTTCCAAATTTTCCAACATTTGTTTCATAGAAAATGAGTTAGTTTAGGAAAACATTTTCCATGAATGAAATTTTTTTTAAAAATAGGGGAATTGTTTTCCGCTTTTTAGAAAAAAAAAAAATTACATATCTTCTTACGCCTCACTTTCCTTCACTAAACACTTTTTCCTTTTATTTTTACATTTCCAATTTTTTAAAGTTGAGTTTTGAATTATTTTTATTTTTTCTTTCTTTTTCTTCTTCCTTGGCCAATCATTGACCACAGTGGTGGCTGGCGACCGGCCACAAGCGAGACTCAACCTTGCTTCTAACTGTTGCCATGGCCAGCAATCGGCTAAGGAAAAAGAAGAAGAAAAAGAAAAACAATAAAAATAATAATAAATGATTTAAAATATATAATAATGAAAAAAATATTAAAAGGGGTGCATGGATGACAAGATTTTCTTTACCAAATAGTGAAAAATATTTTCTAGTTCGTTTTTAAGTTTCAATTGAATATCCAAGAATAATGTCATTATCTTGAAAAATGACTACCTGAAAAGTAGTCTTGATCCAGATGCGTATTCAACTAAGTAATTGGAAGTAGCTCACTTTTCTTTCCTATTCAAAAAGGGTTGCGAAAAAGCATTTGCCTGAGTGTGCTTTTTGGTACATCTCGTGCTTGTCCGATTATGTTTGTTTATACGAAGTGGAAGGTTAACTCAGCCATCACATTGCCTGCTTCGGCACTATAGATTTCATTATCATTAAGCTTGTGTTTCGATCGAAATTCCCTTGAAGATTTCATCAAAGGGTTTTTTTTTCTTGTCTTTCTTCTTCTTCTTCTTCTTCTTCTTGCTGAAAAATTTCATCAAAAGGTTGAAAGAGCCGAACTTGGACAAGCACCTCAACCCCTTTCATTTTCTTTTTAGCCTATTAAGACCCAACTCAGGAAAAACAAAATTCGACCCATCTAAATAACCAACCCGACCCAACTCGGCCCATGTGTTCTCTTTACAATCAAAGAAGAGCAAGAGATTCCTTATTTGTTTCCTCATGATGTGGGGGAAGAGAGATGGGAGATTCCTCAGTTGATGTAATTTTTGATGATGGCAAATCGATTTGGAAAGGTGGTGTGGAAACATTAAACAAAGAGCACGTGCCAAAAGGCTCAATCTGAATGAGGTCTTATTCGGAGAGGGTCGGACCCGAATGACATCTTAAACAAAAAAGTCAATGAGAGAAGATAAGGGAGGAGGAGGGAACTGAATATGTCAATTCTAGGTCTTATCATGTTAATACCAGTGGAAGTACAGATGTCCCACGTAAGGCAGGCTAAGTAGAGAGACTTCAATCAGCACTTTGCATTGTTTTCTAAAGTTTATTAGCACTCAATTTGTCTAGTGGATTGATCAATTGGAAAAGTGACAGAAGAGGTGCACCACTTCAATACGAGTGCTTAAATTCATTATCGCTTTATCAAGTTCCTTTTTCACTTAAAAAAAGGAAGAGAAAGGAACTACGAAAGACACTTTTTTGGCTGATGGTCATTTTGGCATGTTAAGATAGTGCTTGGAAGACAGAAGATTAGATTTTTGTACTTTTTCAAAGTTCGCCCACTTTTCAGTTTTCTTTTTCTTTTTTCTCCGTGATCTTTCAATGTTTGATTCGATCTTGAATTTTGACGCCCATGCATTCTCCATTCGTACATTTATAAATAAATAAAAAACCCGTGCACTGCATTGTCTTGAGTATTTTTCATTCGTGTAAACTTGGAATATGAATTTATTTTAGATAAAAAGAATTTCAATAAATTGCTTGCTGCTTTGCATAAATCATCCTCTTTTGGATAAGATCATAAAGGTGGAATTCAAAGTTTATATTATATACTGAAGTGAAAATTAGGGACTCAATAATAGTTAGAAAATTTCTAATTGTCGTTGTTATATAGTAGAAGGAATTTCATATACACTCAATAAATTATTGTAGTATTGAGAGAAAATAATAATTTTTTTTTCAAGGAAATGCTTTAAAATTTTTAGTCAATAGTTTGCAACATTAAAACTATCCCTTTTTTATAACAAAGTTCATGGTATTTAATTAGGCAAGTACAAATTCTCCTTGAAAACAAAATATATGAAAAATGTAAAATAAAATAAAATACCCATTATAAGTAGAATGACCGATTCCTCACGGACTAAAACACTATAAGTACCTTTTAGAAACAATCTTTCAAGAAGAGCTTTTAGAAAAGTTAAAGGGATACAAGATGACTTTGAAAATGTAGTAAATTGTTTAGTCCAACGTACAATAGGCATAGCAGTATAGCTTCTCTTACTAAAAAAAAATCCTATACCTTGGAGAAATCAACAAAAGAGAGCCCAAATTCGAGTGCCCAACTCATGATTGACAAATTTGTAGGTTCAATTCCTATTTTTGCTAACATATCTAGTTGAATCTATATTTACCCAAAAATTTAAGTTAATGAATTATAGATCAATTTAGATATATTAATTGCTCTATGCCACACAAATTTTCTAATATCGAATTTCTCTAATATGACTCACATGTGCAATCTAACATCTTCAATTTTAACTTCATACACCCTGTCAAGGTTCATCAATTGGAGCTAAATTTCTTTCAAATGTTTCTTGTCCACACTCTATCCTGGGTACATTGAAATTCATAGCTTAGGATGTCTGGATTCTGAATGTGGAGATAATAGAAGAAGGGCTGCAAAAACTAGCGGGTTGAAATGGGCTTTCTCGTGGTGCTAAAACGTGGCCTAGCATGATTGGCCCCCTGTCATTCGCCTCCTCTTCCATATCTAACGGTTTTTCCTTTTGCTGAGGTTGAACATAATAGTATCTATTTATCTAAAATGCGGCGTGTCGTCCAAAAGGACATATGGATGACACCTGCTGTTCGGTGACAAGGACCCTCTACCATGTTCGGTATTCCCATTGATGCGTCAGATACATTCGTAACGAACATCACAACCGCCCTTACAGGCATGGATCGATAGTTCTGATGAATGAAACCATCAATGAAAACACCAATGGGCTATGGGATCTCATCCTCAAGTTCATATAGTGTGAAAATACTGAATCCTTCCTGAAATGATGTGCTATGATAATATAAGGAAATTGACATGTAACACCAAAAGACAAGGCAGGACGATTCTAATGGCGTCTCCATCTATTTCACCCCAAAAGAAAAAAGAAATCACGTTTCTGGGAAGAAAAATCCTAGACAATTACTAAGAATAATGCACTGCCCTGCACACTTTCAACTAAATAAAGATAAATATATGCTAGGAGCAGTGAAATTTAGGCCATCGCCTGAGGACAAAAAATGCAGAATTACCATAATGAATAAGGAAGCTAGTAGCTGTAGTGGAGACCTCACCTGCCATTTAATCCGATGAGTAACGGACTGCAAGTTCACCCGTAAACTAATCTGGAGAAATGTAGGTCATATCGAGAAACTGAATCAAGGCCTCATTGCTTCTATACACTTAAATAACAAGAAATGTATACAAGTATAAGGTCAGAATAAGATTGTCAATATAAGCAGAAGAAAGGCACAATAAGAGACAAAAATTTGAGGGAGAACTGATCCTGCAAAAATTGAAAGCCTCTGATCCAACCTTGTACAGAAGTATGTATCTCTAACTTGTGTGATATGTAATTGTCAATTGCTCCTTTATGTATACCTTTTTTAATTTGAAAAACTTATGCTGTAAGAGTAGGAAAATTCATTTCTTAAGCTTTATCGATATTGCTCTTCAAGCTATGGATCTCACAGTTCTCTATCTTCTTCCAAGCTGTCACTGGCAGTGTGGGAGGTCAACCCGGGATTTCCCGCAATGTAAAGTAGACTCTGAGGAGAAGGAGATTGGGGACCACTCATCTTCAAGGAGTCACTAGAAATATCTCTTGCCATCTGGAGATCCTGCAGAACGCCTGATTTTCGTGCTGGGAAAGCTTTATTAGGAAGTCTTTGATCATGAAGCCTATACTTCTGCAATGAGACAAACCAAGAATTGGACTTAAAAGACTTATTTTAAAGAGCAAACGAGTCATTCATTGGTTTCTCATCCATAAAGGTATTTTCGTTCTCCTAAAAGTCATTGAAAGGCAAATAGAAGAGATGGGAGTTTCACAAACCCACTTGCAGATGACTTTTAACTTCATCGTTAGTAAGGCCATTGACCTGCATCAGTTCTCTAATCTGCTTCGGAGTTGCAACTGCAGAAATTAAGCATAAAATTAGTAGCTGCTTCCACAGGAAGTGATCAAAGAGTCGAGCACCTTCTTGTGGTAATTTCACAACATTTGAATTTCAAGGAAAGGAACAGATTGAGATGAACGTCTATATCACAAGAACCAGCAATTACCTCAACATTTTTCCATTGTTATGATGCGAACAGATATGACTACAAATTATACTATTCTGGAAAGGAAATTCCATTCTCTAGAAAACTTAATGTGTGTGAAAAGTAGCAATTGGAAGTAGACTAGGGATAAATTTAGAAAAGGAATTTAACTTCTTGCAATTTTGATTTGGAACAAGAATTCACTCTTGCTTATCTCAAGGCATCCTCATATGTGAGTTGGTGTAGTTAAAAAGTAAAGAACTTGGAAAAGGTTTTCTTCGCTCCAACAAGTTTAGAATAGATTAAAGATGTTTCGTTCCGCCAAAGAATAGATAAAAATATGTTGCAAGCCTGAGGACAATACTCTTGTTAGTATCCATGACCCACAAGTTTGGATTGAAGGATAACCCAATCATGCAAGTAGGTTTGGCACCTCAACCTCCTCTTAGACAGGAATTAGGTCATGGTTAAAGCGACCAAAGCTGTTTAGCATCACAAATTCCTAACCTTGTGCCCCACCAAGTTGCTGCAAGGCATCGATGAAGCGCCGATGCAGCTCGGGAGACCAGGCCCGCCTCCGCTTCTTGGCAGTCTGTTGGCTTCCACCCCTCGGACTTGATGGCGCATTGCAGTCGACTGAGGAAATTGTCCTACTGCGACCACTTATTGTACAGTTAGAAGAAGACGATTCTTCGCTGGGGTTCTTCATCCCCACACCGAGGGATAAAAACCCATGCAACGGAATCTCCGCCAGTTCCCTTGAGGCCATAGCTGATGGGAACGAAGGGTGTGATTTTCTTGTGCCTGCATTCCTGCTTTTACAGGTCCGGAATTGCGATTGATCTTCGCACGCAGCCGGCTTCTGCTCTTCAATAATCTATCGCAGCACAACATATTAATCAGACACTCTCAAACCTCAATTCATCGACAAGCATAATTTGGACAAGGCATGTCGTTCCTGAACCTTTTTCGGCTCTTGAAATACCTCGGTTTGTAGTTCTGCTTTAGGGTTTTCATTTAAATCAAAGGAGGAGGAGAAGTTCTCCTCAGTGTCCACCAGCTTAAGACAGCTCACCGTCCGTTTCCTCGCGTCTTTTGGCTTCTCTCCGATTCCTTCACCCCCACCAGAATCTTTCTCCAAGGGGATGAACTGCTCCAGAACGGGCCGAGCGCTCGGTGCACTCGGTCGCAGTGACCCGTTCTTGAGAGCCTCGATCGCTGCAAGAAAAGAAAACGAAACACCAGAAATCCCATCAATCATTCCCTCTTGGAGAAAAACACAATTCGATAACTCTCGCGCGTCAATGACTTCACTCGAGCTGACCGACCCTCGCTTAACAGGAGCATGCAAAGAGGGAGCTCGCGCTTGAACGCATCGATCTTGCCGAGCTCGCCTTGCAACCTCTCGACGAAGTCGTCGAGCCTGGGAGATCCGTCGGCCACGTCGGCGATCTCCGTGAGGAAGTGGCTGATGGTCCTGGGCACGAAGGGAGGCGGCGGGGGGCTGGAGTCCGAAGCCGAACACATTTCCGTCGCGTCGCGTCGAGTCGATCGCCCCTCGACCACCGCCGGGGAAGAGGCGACTGGGTCAGATCTTGAATACAGTGCGGTGATGGGGAGAGGTGGAAGACGCGGGGGCAAGAAGATTCTTGATTCTTTTTGGGTAAGGAAGGAAGAGGAGAGGGAAGAGGACAGAGTCGTGTGTTTTCTTCTTTTTCTTCTTTTACGGAAAATTTCCTGCTCGGGTCGTCGCGTCCTATCCACCCAATTTGCCTCCTCGGCTCTTGCTAAAATATGTTCCAAGCTGGCCCATTCCCTTTTAATTTTTCCCGCAAGTACATTGTATGTTACTTTCTGTAGTTATATTTTATTATTCTCTCATTATTCTTTGATTGGGTTTGTGGCCATCATGCATGAAAGCAAGTCAATTTATAATGCATTTTTTTTTCACGGGAAACTAATTATTTGGAAATTTTACATATAAGAATTGGTTAATAGAAAATATTATTAGTGCCAACAACAATTTCTACCTTTATATTTTTTATTCATGAAAAAAGTGCTTTTTAATAAGGTGAGGCGATTTGTGTTTTTCATTTGGTCTTATTCCTTTGCATTTAAACCGATTTGATCCTGATTCCATTCCATATATGCCAGCATCATCGACAAGTTTTAGGCGGTCCATGATAAACTTTTTCCATGTTCCACGCTCGTCTTTCTTTTTTCTTCTTTCATAAGTCAATGCATATCTTGCTCTGGTAACCACATAATTCAACCCACAGTTCCTTAGATTCTAAGGGAAAGATCTTTCTACAAAGAAAATTCTTGTCCCAGTCTGTCCACCCGAAGAGGAAATCGACCCTTTGAGGCCCCATGGGTCACGACGGAGAAATTCAAAATGGCTCTATTGATTCTATCCTGGATTCCATTCCGCCCGACGGTGCACAAGTCAACAAGGCAACAACATGTACGGTTCGTTGTTCTCATTGAGCTGAACAAAAGCTTGCATAAATTTTGGCAATCTTAATGTTACCAGTTGCTTGATATTTAAATAACCCGTCACGAAAAACAGCTTTTGACGTGCACGCCAAAAGGGCCATTTGTTTCGACAACAAAATCTAACTCCGTGAAAAAAATTATTCTCTGAAAAAATTGTGAAAACAGCCACATCTGACTGCACGTAAATATCAGTATATTCTGAAAGGTTCAAAATATTTCACGCCAAATAAAATTTCAGAAGGTTCAAGAAAGAATAACAAGTGCTAGATAGACCCTAAGGTGAGAAGAGTTCATCCAAATTACATCTATAAGTGCAGAGGAGCCCCTTCTTTTACCCAAAGTTGTGGAAATTCACCCATTTAACCTAGGTGAATGGTACCATGTAAAGATATCACCTCTAACCAGAAAAACAAAGTTTGTGATTGACCTGAATATCCGACTAACCCGTTACAGTTTAGTATAAACAACATAAGCCACATCCTCCTGAAAGAATGGAAATCCAACCTTTAAAGCTAACAACACAGCAAAATTGACAAAAGAGTAACCATACATATCACCGTATTGTTCCCAAACTCGAGCAAACAAAGTGATTCCCGACACTTTTTCTGCAATGTTTATGAAAATCAGATGAAAAAAGGCACCGGTAGATGTCAAGGAATAGGACAACAAAATGCCAAGGACCATATATATTTTCAGTGAGCAAAATACAAGCTGCCAGACTACGATGATAAATTTGTTGCTAAACAAAATTGCCCACTTCTCGCAGGCTTCAAATATGTACATTTCAAGTAGCCTTAGTCACCTGCCTTTGACAAAATGCGCCGTGAGAAGCTTTGAGACTGAGAACCCGTTGAAAGAATCAACCTCAAAAAGTTCTCTCAGTTTCTCGTCACATATAACTCTCCGCTTATCCGATGGATCCTTTGAAAGCAACAGAAAACTTTGTCAGAGCCAAAAAATCAAAAATAATTCTTTCAAATTAATGTCAGATAACAATAACAGTACTAATATGTTAAAAGAATAATAAACACCAACTAAAACATGAGCTGGACAAATCATGGACCACCCCCATTAAGTTGTGGTTTATCACATGATGAATTTCATCTACTCGGCAATAAGGAAAGATTCTGACATGTAATAGCCACCACATACCTGCAAATCATTTTGTTTTATATAATCCCACATTCGCTTCACAACGTCAGCTCGAGATAATGCACTTTCACCTGTGCCAAAGAACTTCACTAAAGCATCTGAGAGGGGTAGGGGGGCAGTAAAACCAGAACCTCTTTTCTTCTGCTTTTCATCTTTCTGCTCTTCTTCATCTGGACCGAGTAAATAAACATATAACTTTTCTAAATGACTAGAATTAGGCTGTTTCTTCTGTAGGGTTGCATGAATTCAATTATACATGGAACCCAAGGGCAGTGAATAAACCACTGACCAAAATATTGATTATCTCAAAAAGTTAAACTTTTCGCCTCACCTTCATCTCTTGTTGACTGACATATCTCCTCCTTCAGAGAATTCTTCTCAGGAGCTGGCAATTAGAAATAATGAAATAACCGTCTTGTTACCAGAAGATCAAGAAAGCATAAGACAACATTGCTACAGAGAAGGGCTGCATGATTCTGATGAATTTGTAAGAGAAAATTCAAGAAAACCATCATCATTTTCCACTTCAATTTCACTTTGCATCCTTTACTTTTCACAACCATCATTTTGCACCCTGAACTTTGTAAATAGACTTCAAATTGCATCTAACATCAGATAACATAATTGCCATTTTTCTTTCAAAAAACTGGTTGCTTTTCTTAGCCCACCCAAAAAGAAAACCTCAACCAAAACGATAACTGTAAACCACCAACTACTCTACTGTTCTACTCTGTGTCTCCACTGTCGCTGCTGGACACCCTGTCGCCTCTGACAATAGCAACACACTGGCAGCCTCTTTTCGTCAGCCCCTACAGCAAGGCGGCCATGTACATGTGTCTCTTTCCCAACTCAGCCGAACCTTCTCTGCAACTTTGTTGCCTTGGATAGAAGGCTATTGACCATTGCCATTCTCAAATCAGAGGGTGAATGATAGCCAGGATGTCGAGTACAGTCCGGAGATTGTATAACCTCAATCAGCAAGATTCAAGATCTAATAGAACTTGCGAGCAGACGCAGGTGAGAGAAAGGGGTGGGGGAAGCACATGCAGGTCATCAAGGCAACGGCAGCTCTCCACGAGAGAGAGAGAGAGAGAGAGAGAGAGAGAGAGAGTAGCTTCAATAAGTGGAGGCGCTGACAAATAGGTTACAGTTAGGGTGTTAGCACTGGTTGTTATTTGGGGACTTGGGTTTCTTTTCCTGATTACCAATCAAAATTGAGGAAGAATCTCGTGGAAACATAGAACAAAATGTAAATAACAAATATTGAGGCCATTCAAACTGTGTCCATCAGATACCTGAAGTTAAAAATCAATAAAATCATCTCACATTATTATCTTTTCTCATTCACTTGGTATCTCACACTATTTTCAAAGCTTATGCCAAATTCACAAACAAAACAATTCCAAATTAGTAGCCTCATCTTTTCAAATCTCATTCGCTAAATGGTCTCTCTATTTTACCACCACCAAGCAGCCTGGTCAGACTAGCGAGTAGCAGAAACATGTTTACTCAAGTAAATTTTCATAAGCACTTTTTTCAGACAGACCAGGGACAAAGTCAACAAAACGAATATGAAATGTCATGTGAACATCTCCTTCAGTTGTTGCATGCTATAATGAAAACAAGTCAAGAAATTACCTTCTCCATCATTTAATGGCCAGATATGCTTGGAAAGGGCCTTATTCATTTGAAACATGTTGATAGAATCCACACAAAAGAGGGACCGTAGGGATTCATCACACATGATATTTTGCTTGTTCTTTGGATCTTGCAAATTATTCGCCCGGATGTACGCCCAAAGCCTCTTCACAACCTAAAACAATATATCATAATGTTAATGTAGCGTATTTTGGACCCTACATTACTTTCCTTGGGTCAAAGGATGTTTCACAATGAGATGGGAGGGTGTTTTCAGGCGAAAAGCATATTGCAAGATTTTTCATAAAGTACTAATGTTACCTCTGGTCTAGCCAGCTCAGGCTCCCCAGTGATCACTTGAAGTTGGGGAGAGAGGCTGCACATTTTATTAAACCCACCACCTCTTTTCTTAACTCCCTTGTCCTCTTTAGAAGACCTAACAGGTAAGAACACAAAGTTGTGAAGTAAAAATAACATTAACCAGTCTAGAGTTACCTATCAGCACAATGACATCACTTATCCATAAGTACAAAACTGAAGTCATCCTATAAAAAAGCCACAGATGCCTCCACTACTCAAAGAACAAACTAGAAGACATATGTAAAGCTTGACTATAAACAGGCCTCGTACTAATGATTCCAGCAGCACAGCATATATCACAAAAAATCCTGCACCTCCTTTTTCAAGTTAAATTGCATTAATCAATCATGAGATAAGAAGCACCCTTTAGCACTCATATAAAATACAAGAGGACCTACTTGCCCAGGTCCCATATCTGCATTCTCAGTATAGCATTGGAGTTGGAGGACTCTTTTGAACAAACAAAAAGTACAGAACCATGGGCAAAGTTGTTGATGCCAAGTATGCAGAATAACTACCCTCTGAAGCACCTCAGTACTTCAAATAAACAATCTTATAAAAGAATGAAGCAGCTACCCCTTTGATCAATTCGTCAGCACAATAGTTAATAATGATGGAACAAAAATCTCCAAAGCAGATACAACACACCACATTGCCCAGCTAATCAGCCTGCTTTACCATAAACCAGAAGGTCCTGGTATCAGTCCACCCAGCGGAATGCTAGAGCCTCGTTGCTTTTATTTTCAAATGGGATGCCCACTATCATTCGGACCTTTTAAAACAGGCGATGGTTCAGAAATAGAAAAAAACTTGGGTTCAAAATAACTGGACCACCAGCACAATCCCCTGCTGAGACCCAATTTACTAATTCAGTAAATTTTTGCCTAAAGGTAATCCATGGCAAGATTAAGACCAGGATGAAGCGTGTAATGGGACTATCCATATAGGACAGTCCCTGCCTAAAAAATGGTGCGACCATTTTTCCCTTAGAGGATATATACAATATAATCTGATTTAAAGATTGAAAGACCAGTCTGCAAAGGAAGAACAGAAAAGTAGAAAGCCTCACCGTCCTTTCTTGCTTTTCCGTCCATTCATCTCTTCCTCTTCCTCATTTTCATTTTGTTCATCTACTTCAGCTTCTTCCATAGCATTGCTGACTTCTCCATCCGACTGAGAGTCAACAGACTCCTCATTCTTTGTCTTCTTTATTGCATTTTCTGGGTTTCACATTAATTATTTAGCACATAAATTGAGTCATGATAACACTGTCTCATCCAGGAGGTATAAAAAGCATATGAGAAGCAAATTCCTCCACTTTGTGTTACCTTAAATATGACTGTGGAAGAACATGCAAAACTAAAGACCAAAAGGTGCCTCGAAGGCGTCAATTGTTACTTGTCATTCTGTTTGCTATAAGAGATCATAGCTAGAGAAGAATAATCAAGACCATGTTGCACAGAGGAGAATGAACAATGGTTAAGCATCAAGAAGAAGGCATTTTGCCTGGCTTCACTATTTCAAACTGCCAACTGAAGAACACGATATCTGGAGGTTTCTAACTGATTTGTTTAGAAATCCCAACTTAAGATGAATTTTTTTGAGTTAGGAGCTGCTATTTGTTTCAATGGTTTAGTGCAATTGAACCTGTCTTCGCATAACCCCTGAAGATTTGACCCTGTTACTCCAAAAAAACCAATCAAGTACTCCTTTGTCCAGCATTTTTGAGGGGTTCTGCGAACCAGAACTCAGACAGCTTACAAGTTGGATTCAACTTGTAGCTCTGATCAAGTCTCACCTCAGGAATTGGCTAAGCTTTCGTCAAGGCCTTCACCCTCAGACTAAAGTAATGCCCATTCCCTCAAAATCCATTCAATCTGAATCTGGCTGGGAAGTAGCAGTGCAAGGACAGTTCCAAAGCCAATATGGAAAAAGAAAAAATTTCCTTAGTTCCTTGGGTGCTTGACAAGACTAACTCCTCCACGCACCACACAATGGGAAACTTCAACACGAAATTACCAGATAAGACTGGAGCCCCTTAGGCAGCGGGGCTTCTTTATTGAAGAAAGGGGATATGAATGAAGGACACAGTGAGAGGCATGCCACTGATACCTCAAATAATGATCATTTATATGTCAAAGTATGACTATTCTGGTAGCATGAATGACTATACAGATGGCACCTGTGCTACTTAAACTATATCACTGATGACCACTACTGATAAGCAAGTTCTGTGTGCCCAGTCTACAACAATGATGAAACATTCAGAACCCCCAAAAAGAAACTTGCAACTATCAAACATTGTAGACTCCTTTATTTTAATCGATTCAGCTTTGACAGCCATAGAGGTGACACAGACCTAATGTTTCTTTCTATAAGTGTGAGGTTAAAAAACAGGCAGGAAAGAGTCCCTTATTTTATGTTCGATACCTCATAAAAAGGAACTAAGAGCGAAATAGAAGAGATCAAGCCAAAATCAAAAGGAAGCATGGTAGTTTATGTACCAAAAGCAAGAACCACTCATGTTATGTAGCAAAGATAAAAACGAAAACAAAGCATGATATCTAGCCTCAAACCCAAAGTTGAGCTGTAACTTAAAAAAGGATCGAGGAAATACCGTCGTCAGCATCTAATGGCCATATATGCTTGGCAAGAGCCTTATTCATCTGAAACATGTCAATAGTATTGACATGAAAAAGCTTGTGCAGTGATTCATCACACAAAATTTTACGCCTATTGCTTGGATCTTGCAAATTTTTCTGTCGGATATGGCTCCAGATTCTCTTCACAACCTAAATTAAGAAAGGAGAGCATGAATCTGATGTGAGTTATACTCCTCTGATAAATCACAATTCCTTTTTACTGGATTCACCTCTGTTCTGGCCAATGTAGACTCTCCAACAAAACTTTGAAGCTGTGGAGAGAGGCTACACAGCTTATTGAATCCTCCTCTCCTCTTGTTTACTTTTTCCTTACTTGCCGCACTAGAAAAATAACATTCACAGGAATTACCCATTAGAATCATCAGCTAGAAGCTTGGAGACTGTAAGATCAGAACCAACAATATTCATCCAATAAGCTAAACAGGCATCTAAAGGATTAGCCAAGTACTTCACAAAACCCCACAAAAGAAAATCCAGGAGTCCATTTAAACTTGAAATCAATAAGTACAAATAAGAGACCTTCCAAACTCTTACCTGAGAATCCTTTTTCATACCTGAATTTTCGAATGTTAACTTGAATTTCAAGCATGTGGTAATGCATTTAAATGTTACTAATATTTTGGTAGCTTCAGAAGCAACTGGATGATGTCAGCAGATGAATGGAGAGTTAACAATATTCATGTAGTCATTTGAGATATAGGAACAAGCCACCAGATAACCACTTTCACTGATTTTATTAGCCAAGGAATGATCACTGACAAAGGTTATGATACAACTTCCTTCTCATATGGTTCAATCTCTAACTAAGAGTGATGCACTTCCAATCTGAGAGGAAAGCTATTTAATACACAATTCATCAATAGGCACATACCAAGAGTCCAAGAATCTTCGATAACATCTGATTAAAGTGACCATTCATAACGAGCATGCAACAATGGAACGTTAGCATTGCGAGTTTAAAATGATTCAAGCTGACCCCTAAATACCCACATGAACAGAGTAGTCTCTACTCGACCATTGGCTCCAATAAAAGATAGGAAAGTCTTGGCCAAAATAAGGACCCCCAAATATCCATCCTAGTTTCCAACGGCACTTGAAGAACAACAAAATCTCTAATGCACCCGCACATGCAACAGCATTCTAACGGAAAGACCATGTTTCAATTTTGCGCACTTTCCCCATCCAGACTCCCAAATAACTCGCAATCAAAGGACCACAGAGAATAACCAAAGAAAGTATGCAGCATATTCTAGACGATAGAAAGTGGAATACGGAATAAACACAGAAATCGCACTGATTAAGCTTGACCTTCACAGCACCGGAATCCGCAATCATCGTCTCCCTCGACCAAACCCGAAACTACATCCACTATCTCAACTTAAAATGAAGGCGAACATTTCAGGAAAGAAAAAAGAGAACCTTTTTCCCAAGAAACAACCGTCGCCGAAATGATACGCCATTCCAAAAACAAAAATGCTCGCAAGAACCCCAAATCTTACCGCCTCTTTTTACTTTTCTTCTCCTCTTCTTCTTCTTCTTCCTCCTCCTCCTCCTCCTCCACTTCCTCTTCTCGCTTGACGTCGGGACCGCCGCATTGGCCGTCGTCATTGGCATCTTCCTCCAAATTCCCAATGGATTGGAGATAAGCGTCGATTTGTTCCCTGATGAACGTTTTGCGGTCGGACAAATCGAGGCCGAAATCCGCCTCCAGCTGCCGGCGGACGGAGCTGGCGGTGGCCTGGTCGAGGTCCGAATTGCAGAGGATTTCCCGGAGCCGGCTCACGAGGTCCGATTCCGATACCATTTTTCACCTTTTCCTCGCCGGGGGTGGGGGGTGGGGGCGACGACTGTTTCCGATGGAGAAGAGAGATTCTTTGGAGTTGGCGTCTCATGCAGAGTGAGAGAGGAAGAGGGGAAGTTAATCCAATTTGGGGGCTTAAAAAGGCGACCGCGAAGAGGACCAAAAGCAGATTGCGGAGGGCGAGGGCATTTGTGGCATTGCGGCAACAAAAATCAGATTGGCCGGCTCTTTCTAACGTGGAGCAGTTCTTTGGAGTCGGACCGGTTTCGGCCGCTGGTTTGACCGGTTCAACGCGATTGAGTTTGGTGGGAAGGAACTAAATGAAATTCTACGAACTGGGGGGAGCAAAACGGGAATTGGGGATTCGAATTTCTTTATTCGGTTTGCCAGAGAAAAGCAAATAGCGTGAGAAAGGAAGGGAAGTTGCGACGAAATTGGTAAATATAATCCTTATTATCGAATGCACACTCGAAATACTTTGTGTGCAAAAGACTGCTTTAAGGGATAATGATTGCTTTTGTTGACGGATTAAGCATTATTCAGAATACCCACCCTTTCCAATTTTAGAAATCAAATGTCCATATGGGCAACGTAACAATACATTATGCAATGAAGAGATTTGTTTCTCATTATAGATGGAGAAGGTGCTCAACAAAATTATCCAATATCCGTACATTACCGTATTTGTTTGATATGTAATTTGTATGACTATAGTTAAATCAACTAGATCGTCATGTATAGCAAGTTCAAGGTGAAACAATCGTAACAATAACCTAATTTGTTCTATATAGTAGTTTTTTTCTGGTTAGAATCGATCAACTCATTAGGCTCGTAATCTAAAGACTACGAGTTTGAATCCTATTATCGCGTGATCATCTAAAGCCATAGTCAATTTTAAGATTCATAAGTAAATTAGTGTGTGGCTTTAAGGCTTAGAATGGTCCCTACATTCGTCTGTATCTATTTCGCGAGGGTATACCCAAGCGGTTACTTCGGCAACCGATTTTGAGGGAGAATGGCGGAGGAATGACACGTGGACCTCATGGGACCGAAATGCCACTGTGATTGTACGTTTGGGGGTAACCTAGGAGACAGCCACCGGGACCAAACTGTTGGACCGGTCACAGGAGGCCCAAAAGGCATGGCTCATGGGCTCAATTGAAAAATTGCGATTCTGCGGAGCAGAGTCTTGAATATTGGCCCATTAATACCAACAATTAATTCCTTCAATAGATAGATGTCTACATTCATCGGTGACGTACATCACTTGTGCATTTTACACACTAGAGAAAAACAGAAGGTCATTTCGCCAGCTAAGGAAAAAGCCACTTATTTTTTTGATTGAATGGCAAGAGAGAGAGTGAGTCTCTTTCATTATTACTTTTCTCCATGATATCAGTAAAATTTAAACTACGTTTTGTTTCACTGAAAATTGAATGACAATGGAAAATATTTTATATTTTCAAGAAAATTTGCCATTTTTCATTTGGTTGGTGATTAAGGGAAAGTGATTTTCTTTTAGCCACAGAGGAAATTGGTCTCCCTTAATTTAAAAATTTATTTTACATCGATTAGTTTCCCATCATTTAAGTGTACTAATTTTAGATTGTGAAAGAATATTCATTGGATCACGTAATCGATAAGCGGCCAATGTCATCGCCCAAAGCATCTGCACGGTGATCTCTCGGACCACAAGAAAAGAGAGGGGCGTGTAAAGATTTCGACCCCAACTACTTGAAATCAACTCTCATTCGAATGCCGAACAAAAATGTATGACCCAGATTGAACAAGCTTAGAAAACGAGGGGGCAAAAATGGAAAAAGAAGAAAAAGAAAAAGAAAAAGAAAAAGAAGAGCCCGTGGATTGGGGTGGTGCCTACGTGATAAAATCTATTGGCGATCGTTGCTATTTTCTCGTGAAACCGTTTGGAGTACAAAATCATTACCTACTCGACGCTGGCAATAGATAAAATGAAGCTTTAAGATGAAGTTTAGCCCATTGGAATTGTCAAGTATATACCTTGCTTGATTTTCACGACCAGGATACTAATAAACAAAATATCTGGAAAATTATCAGTTCAGCTGGCAGCAGCAACACGCCTCCATTGCAGCAGCTACCTTGTTGGAGTAACATGTACTTTTGCCCTTTGTGTTTATTCTGGGATTTCTCCATCTTCCATATTTTTTTTTCCATTTTTTTTCTATCTCGTGACGTGGAAAGTCCTATTAATTTTAGTCGGTTTAATTTTGAAATCCCTTTTGCTAAATCATATAGTCTTGATCTTTTCAATAAGCCACGTCTTCTTCTTTGCACTTGAACGGTTAAAGACCTGCCCACCTACAAAGATGGGGTCCTCAAGTGTTATCACGTGAGCGAGTAGGCTTATATGAAAAAGGTTATTTAATGAGTGCACGCTTTAACCAACCTAGCAAAGAAAACTTACCGTTTTCAAAGTCTTAGCTACATATAATACGAGATAGATTACACATTGAAAATAACAATATTTCCCTATTTAGATATTTAACAAGTGCTTTATGAAGTGGCACCTATCGATTAAATCATATCTACATACACTTTTGTATATTCATCAATAGCAAAAATCAACTCTTTAATGAAAAATATTCATATTATTCTTTATTATTTTCATCTACTTTACTTTAGATTCTTAACTTATTTTCACATTTTTATCTCATCTTTTTATAAAGCGTAAGAGTCAAAATTCATATCCAAATCTAAACTTACCACCTTAATCATCCATCTCCCTATTCCCATTAATTTGCCGTAATTATTCAGAATTGTTAAAAGAAGAAAAGAAAAATGGAACTGATATTTTTGTTCTCGGGTGCCGGAAAACAAGGGGAAACAACGGCGCTGTCCTGTCCAGCTGTTCTCGGGTAGTTGCGGGCTTTTTGTCCGAAGGAGGAAACGGAAACGGAAACGGAGCCAAGAAAAGAGGACACCTCGTAACCTGTGAATCCTTATCCGTTTGCCCTCTCCTACTTTCCTTCATGGCGTCATCGTTCGTCTACTTCATCAACAATCCTTCCCCCCGTTCTGTGCACGAACAAGGCCTTCCCCAGACAAAATTCGAATCTTCTCGCTCGCTCCTCGATCTCCGGAAATTCAAAGTTGTCCGCAGCGCCAATGCAATATCCGGGTCCAGCGCGAGATGACTCGATGCTCGATTCCTTCCCTCGTCGGGCGGTGCGATGGCGATGGGCTAGATCAAAATGAACGGTAGTTATGCGCGAACCGGACGATGCCCCACGTGAGCTGCGAAATTCCTGTTAACGCATCGGTACTTGCCAAATCCTGGCGGCCCATTCCCAAAATAGTGCTCCATTATTGGGGAAGGGAAAGAGAGAGACCTCGCGTGGCTCCAATTTTTGCCTACATTTTTTGTCCAATCTCCGACCCCCATTCCCCCCAAAAGTCAAGGGCATTTTCGTCAACTCAACCACCCCTTCGGAACTTCGCTGACTCCAAGGCCGATCAGCTGAAGGCTGGTCCGTATTAATTTCTTCTCTTTTTTGGTCAAGGCCAAGGATCGAATTCGGGTTGTGATTTTCACGTCAAATTGTGTTGTCCTAAAAGAAAACATTTTTTGGTTGCCGAAACAATGACGACTTTACTCAGGGTTGGGTCTATTCGTTGATCATTATCCTTACTACGAGCATAGTAGGTAAGGGTTGCTTTTATAAGCAAAATGGCTAGACATAATCAATTTATGATATTTTTATGAATTTTTAGATAGTCGAATCTTTATATCTAAATATTTAAATTATAATTATAACATATATATAAGTCTTTGAAAAGAATAATCAACTCTCAATTTAATTATTCACTGTAATTATAATTTGTCTTGCTTCATTTTCCATATTAACAAACCATTTTTTTAGAGTCCTTATTCGACGATCCAAAACCCATTACGAAGCAATATGATGGAAAATGAATATGCATGTCGACTAAGCATGCGATATATTTGTTTATTTTCTCACACTAAATATAATTAGTAATTTTTTTCTAAATTAGTTGTTCAATTTTATTTTATTTTTTAAATTGGTGTTGGGATAAGCGAGACAAAAATGAAAACGGCGCCGGGGGGGAAGAAGCGATAATGATAGGAGATTAGAGAGTCAATATATTTGAAGGACAAAACAGAAGGAAGTCTTGATATTTTTTTTCCTACATGGATCTCTCTCTATCTACCGCTCCTCGGTGATGTTGAAGCTCTTTGGATAAGACACGTTAAAAGAAAAAAGAAAAAGAAGAAGAAGAGAAAAACGATACTGCTGCTTCTTCTGCTTCTGCTGCTGCTGCTGTTGCTTACCTAGAAAGAAAAAGAGAAACCACCCGCAGCTTTTAGAGAGAGGGGGAGAGGAGGCCATTCACGAGCAAATCACCGACTCCCGCGACACTCCCCTCGCTATCCGTCACCAAGAAAGGCTCCCCACTTTATAGTTAAAAAGAGCGAAGAGAGTGCAAGCGAGCAGCTCCTCACGGGTCGATCGATCTTCGCCCTTCCTCTCTAATCGAGCCACGTCACCCCACGGGGGGCGCCAACCGCCCCCTCCTCCAGCCACGATCTTCGATCGGGACCTTTCCGCCTTCTTTCTATTTTCTTCTTCTCCTTATTCCTTGGATGGGGGGCCGTCGTCGTTGGGGAGTGTGAGCTCGATCATGCGGAAGCTCGGCGATTGAAGAAGCAGGAGGCTCGCGTAGGGTTTTTCTCGCAGAGGTTTTCCCGCGGAGGAGGAGGAGGAGGAGGAGGAGGAGGATTCGCTTTCGCCTAATGGATCGGTCGGCGATCACCGTCGGGCCCGGCATGGACTTGCCGATCATGCACGACAACGATCGGTACGAGCTGGTGCGCGACATCGGATCGGGGAATTTTGGCGTCGCCAGGCTGATGCGGGACAGGCAGACCAATGAGCTCGTTGCTGTTAAGTACATCGAGAGAGGGGACAAGGTTTGCTGCCGCTGCCGTTGCTGCTGCTGATTCTTCTTCTCGCCCTTCTGTCTTTACTGTTCTAATTTAAAGAGTAGTGTTTCGCGGTGTAGAACTTGCTCAGAGATTCTTAAGATCGCGTTTTAGTGAACTACGAAAAAGTTTTGAGGACTAACGGCATTATGGCAGTGCTTGCTTCCTGATGCCCGTCCTGGGTGGTTAAGCTGGCCTAGTTACTTGCTAATGAACGTGCTTGTCGACAGGGTGGAATTCATTGGTCTGTAATATCATTTTGGCGCGTCTGTTCAATTTCATTTACGACTGTCCATGCCCCGAAACTCTGTTGTGGATAATTTAATGCGAAATCTGGAATCATTAATCTTTTTATCCTGACTTGCTAAGATGTTCTTAAGTACTTGTGTATTCATCTATTCGGATCCAAACAGAATCTGTTCAACAGTTGCGCTTCACTTAGAGCTGCATATTTGGAGTCCAAATTTGGAAAGTATATCCTCTTTTCCAAAAGTCATATGCTTCATTAAGAGCTGTATATATGGAGTCCAAATTTGGAAAATATATCTCTTCTCAAGCTCATGATGCTGGGCATAGTGATTCCTCAAAGTTTGTTCTTGTAATCATGCTTTCATACATTGTTAGGATGACTAACTTTCTGGTACCATTAAAATCTTGTGTGAATTTGCTGCTTTTCGTGACTAACATGCTTGTAATCTTCATGTAAATTCTTAGATAATTGGCCTTAATATTTGAGGGGTTTATTCACTCGAGTTCATTCCTTGTGCTTATTATGTTGGCTTGAGAACTTGATCATATTATAAAAATGTTGAGAGAATGGGTTTCAGACCTATATATTAGATTTTTTGCTGAAGAACTGTAGCTTTCTCTTCTAATCGAGAAGTGACGTATGTTGCTATTTTGCAACAGATAGATGAAAATGTACAAAGGGAAATCATTAACCACAGGTCACTAATACATCCCAACATCATACGGTTTAGAGAGGTTTGTATCCAGCCCTTTTACAAGTGAGAATTTTTCCTGCCATTCTTCCGATTGAGTTATGTCACCTCAGACCCTTGTTCCGCCCTCTCTGTGTAGGTCATATTAACACCAACTCATCTAGCTATTGTCATGGAATATGCAGCTGGTGGAGAGCTCTTTGAGAGAATATGTAATGCTGGCAGATTCAGTGAAGATGAGGTTTTTACTTATTTTTTAGAATCTTTTTCTCCTTCCCCTGGCACTATGCTGTCAAACAAGTAAATAATACCTTCTTTTGCTGCAGGCTCGTTTCTTTTTTCAACAGCTTATATCAGGAGTTAGCTATTGCCATACTATGGTACGCCAATCTCGCTCGGATTTTCTTTCCTATTAATCTCAGTTGGATACATCATCCAGTTGTTGAGTCTGATCCCCTTTGTACTCATCATCCAGCAAATCTGCCATCGTGATTTGAAACTGGAGAACACGTTATTGGATGGAAGCCCAGCTCCTCGTCTGAAGATCTGTGATTTTGGTTACTCTAAGGTCTGCTATGCTCACTTCAGTGAATGTCACATTGAGATACTTGTAGTTGTTTAGGTTTGCTATGGATACAGAAGTTGATTGGCACTACCAATTTTATCAGGAGAGATAACAGTTCATTATTTGTTATCTGCGGCAGAGCTTTGTTCTTTCTGTTAGCATCTCCTTACTGCTGCACCAAGAGCTTTTGTTTGCTTATCTTACTTATCTCTTTGTTTTTTTATCATTGTCAGTCGTCCTTGCTGCATTCACAACCAAAATCAACTGTTGGAACCCCTGCATATATTGCTCCTGAAGTTTTACTCAAGAAAGAATATGATGGCAAGGTATTTTATTTAATGTTCCGTGCCTTTAGTGAATTCAGACTCTGGGTTTTTTTGGGGTATGACTGGTTGATGGTGCTAGTCCTCCTTTCATGTCTTTGTCACTACTGCTGTTAGCTCTCTCAAGTCAAATTCTCCTAAAAAAAAAAAAAATATTACCTGAGTGATCTTTTTTATCTAAATTTGACTATTTTGCGGATAACTAATGATGACATTGGATTCTTTGCAATATGACACTTCTGATTTGGTCTTTAATTGCCATCAGGTTGCAGATGTCTGGTCTTGTGGTGTGACATTATATGTGATGTTGGTGGGTGCTTATCCTTTTGAGGACCCTGAGGACCCCAAGAACTTCCGGCGAACCATACAGGTAAATGATTGCTAAATTTAGCAAGTCACTTTTCTGATTTGCAGAACTACTCGCCTGATTTTTTTTTTTTTTTTTTCCCTTCATGCAGAGAATTTTGAATGTCCAGTACTCCATTCCTGACTATGTTCATATCTCTCCCGAGTGCCACCATCTGATTTCAAGGATTTTTGTGGCTGACCCCACAAAGGTTAGCTTACCTGCCTTTTTCCTTTTTCTTGTCCAGAGTCGGCAGCTGTCCATTTGATGTCACGCAAAGGGATGTTTGGGTCTAGTTTGAGCTGTACACCTTAGCTTGGACAGGTTTTCTGGTTTGCCATATACTATAATGAACTTCCCAAAATCATAGTCAGGTTTTCGTAAATAACCTCACATTAAATTCTCTTCTGGGCCTACTTGTGCAACAGAACTATTTGCACTTCCTAAGGTTGTGTATAGGTTGGAGGATTGATACATAATTTTATTCCTTCTGCCTTGAACAGACAGAAGGTGTTGACCACTGATTCAAAATTCATGTTACATCCCCCTATTCATGGGTCAATTCATACTTTTAGACTTGATGATTTTCTTTCTTTGCTTTATGCTGACTTCATCTGATAAGACATAGACAAGGAACCTGAATCTTGCCAATCTTACATCATGGTATTTTGCTCCAGAGGATTACGATTCCTGAGATACGGAATCATGAGTGGTTTCTGAAAAATCTTCCAGTGGATCTCATGGATGAGAACACAAAGAACAATCAATTTCAGGAGCCAGATCAGCCTATGCAGAGCATGGAGGAAATCATGCGGATCATTTCTGAGGCCACCATACCTGCCGCTGGTACCAACAACCTCAACCAGTACCTGACTGGTAGTCTCGACATTGATGATGACATGGATGAAGACCTGGAGTCAGATCCTGAACTCGACATTGATAGCAGTGGCGAAGTAATCTATGCAATGTAGTTGTGACAGTAAACTTTCATAAAATGATGAGGGTATATTGTATATCTTTCTGCAAATCAGAAGTCAGGTGGTTGATGCTTCTTTGTGGTGTTCATGATGGTGAACTGTTGTGCTGTATGTTGTTTCATTTTGTCACAGATGCATCTCTTAACTTATAAATCTTGTATAATCTGATTTAGACCCCTGTTATATCTGCTGCTTTTGAGGGGTTGGGATTTGCTTCTTTCGTGCATGGTGATTTCAGCGTGAGAATTTTTTTTATGGAACATCGTTGATTGGTGATGTGAAGGTGCATGATCTGATGGGTAAACGGAAAAGAGACTTTTTCATTTTATTAGATGTGTTAGTTGTACTCTATTTTCTTTTTCCATGACCAAGTTATCTGAGACCGAACTTGTGACGGGAAATTGTGAAGAATGGCATAGCTGGGTGTGTTTCCTAAGGCCGAGCATTGAGACGAGCTGGTTTGTTACAAACTCATATAATCCTCAATGAAAGGAGGAACGGACACAAAGGTGCTAATGAAAAGAATGCTTTTGGGGCAATCGCTGGTCTAATAGCCAAATCACCTCATTTCTTGGCAATTAATTTAAGAAGAGAGGTTCAACAGTTTATCAAGACAACGAACGGTCCTTTCTCTTGTTTTTGGAACCGGCAAGAACTTCCGTACATTCTGCGGGTAACATCCTAATCGACAAAGCTACAAGAAAGAAATGAGAGACGAACGCCAACTTAAGAGCATGTGCTATGGAACAGGCTAGAAAACAAGGTGAAAATCCACTGGGCACCATCCCTTTAGCAGGAGGGAGTCGGTCCAAATGTAAAAAACCCACTTGCTCAATCTGTTAACTGTTGAAAGCCCAATTCCACATTTTTTGAACTTTTGCGGGACGTGCAGATAAATCCGCTCCTATCTGAACTCAATTGCATCAAAGATCTTCCAACCGAGGACCTGATATGAATCGCCTTCCTAACCCCGCATTTGAGCTACTTGTCCGGGTCCATAGAAGATATATATAGGTAAAATGGTAGATCGTAACACAAATGTCTGGGTGGTGTAGTCGGTTATCACGCTAGTCTCACACACTAGAGGTCCCCGGTTCGAACCCGGGCTCAGACATTTTTACTCCCGGACGTCTTATTTTGTCCGTCCTTTTTATTTTATCATCATTTTGTCCCATGATGGTATAATAATGTGCTCCTGAGTCTATATACACATCTCGCTAAGCTCTAATTGTTTAAATACCTGTTTTACCTTTTTCGCTTTCATTTCTCGAAGAA
This sequence comes from Corymbia maculata, assembly GCA_014182735.1. Lineage (NCBI taxonomy): Eukaryota > Viridiplantae > Streptophyta > Magnoliopsida > Myrtales > Myrtaceae > Corymbia > Corymbia maculata. Next base: position 24,010,971 of record CM024690.1, read on the forward strand.
ACAGAGCGAGATGCAAAGTTTTTGTTCAGCAAAGTTTCAATGGGATAATGAAATCCCTCGTATTGCTTCATTCTCTCGTGCATCAGCTAAATACGAAGTCGTTTCCATTGTGATGAATGAGAACCCCCACACCATGAAAGCTTAATGCAAAATTGACCGGCTGTTTCAGTGGAGCTTTCTATGATCACCATGAGAAGAGGAGGGGAAAAAGATCACATCCCGAATGGTCAACAAATCATGCACGAACGCTCCTCGAGTATTAAGCTTGACAAATGGATTGTTGTTGCATTGTAAATGCATAGCGCGCAAGATAGCAACAAGAAATCATGGCGATCGACAATTGGTTTAAGGCGTACTCGTATGGTAAGGAACTGCAGTCTTTGGACAGTAAGATTGGGGATTCTTTGGCACCGCAAGATGGGAAGAAAATAGTGTTTTAGGGGGGGAAAATCATGAGGGAAGGAAGAAACATAAAAGAACAACACAATCCAAAGTCTACGGTTCCTGTGGAAGCATAACTAGAGACTACAATTTCTGTATGATCCCACATCAGGAGAGAACTATTCAACGAAAAGAACGGGGGACTAAACCCACATAACGGCAAAATTGGTCGATTTAGTGGATATGTGGCATGCCATGCTCCTCCACCTCCATTCAGCTTCCACGCGGCAGCTACCCCTGACATGCCAATGCTTACTATGACAACATCAATAGTCAATTTCCTCATAGCGGTTATAACCTGCATCACAACCCAAGGTGGACAATAAGGTGGTAAAACCATAATTTCTGACAAAGGATGACAAAATAACTCAAAAGTGTTCGCTCTGAAAGGAGTGATCTTAGATTCTGCAGAGGTTCTAATACATGAACAAGGAAGCTGGAATATTGAGATCCATCACACTGTGATCCTAATATGCAATAGCATCTAACGACCACTTCATTGAGAGTGTATTAAATTTCTTAGATGACTCAAAGAACATAAGAGTTGGGAAAATATAAGAAAATTCGTTAGTCTCATTGCACTTAATCGAAGTGCAGTGGGATGGTTTTAGTGAATTTCACATAAAGATGAAACAGGTATAAGATTCAGTAACAATGAATTGGTACAGATGGGAGAAAGGAAACGGTTGCTACTAAACAAGCTTCGGATTTTCAAATTATTGAGGCTTTTCCTATAAACAAGGAAAAACAGACCGTCCTACCAGTTAATATCAAAGTTTAAACGTGGAACTATGGGTGCGAAATGGAATAGCTAACTACCAGAAGATAAAAGAAATGATTTCTGTACCTCTGAAAACAGCAGGAGCACCGTTCAGAAAATTTAGACTGACCCCTGCCGGGGCCTTCTATTCCACATAAAAGCATACCAGAAAATCCTCAATAAGCCCCCATTTGCAAAGTGAGGAATAAGTATGCGGCCCCAGTAAGGGTAATAAGGTCCAGGCAATTTCAGCATCGTAAAGAAAACAGCAATGGCAATCAGATGCCATGGCACCTCTGCATCCTGACAAGCAAAAAAAAGAACAAGCCAATAAACAACACAAAGAAGTGGTTCCCCCCCCCTCCCCGACTATAAAGAATCATTACACTGAAAAAGAAATGCTAAAAGAAAAAAAGTTGAAAAATTTGCCGAGCTGGTATTTTCTGGAAATTCACATGGAAGTGGAACAGAAAGTTCTACCTTAAGCAATGGAGATAATTCCAGTGCCGTCTCATTTAACACCCCAGCAAAAGCAACACCAATGAGAAATGGAAAAGGCACAAGTTGCAGCTTCCTTTCATGAGCACAATAAGACATCTCGCTTAGGGAAGATACAGCAAATAAGGGTACACACAAGAACTTGAATCCTGCCAACACAAGATCAAGAATGAGTTGAATGAAATTCTCCAAAGCTCGGATCCAAGGGAAGCTCTTGACTGGTTCTGGTGAACTGTCCCACAACTCCTTCCCCTTCTCTAATAGATGATGAAAACTCATTCTTTCAGGATCGCCTGAGTGTCTTGCAGCCATTCCCATTGCACACAAAAGAGGATGCCTACCATTCTGAACTGCACTCATTTGTTCAATTCTGAAGCTTTTACATCCCTTACCATACTGTGGCCAACCCAGCTGTGTCAGACACATCATTTCCATATTCAGTTAGGTGTCTGAGAATGCCAACCAAATGTATATCCTAATAAACTGCATGTCTATCATTTTATATCATCTCTGGCCCAAAAATTAGGAGAACTAAAAGAACAACAGAGAAAGGATATCGTCAAACTATCTTAACAACCATCGCAATGGAGAACAGAGGCAAGAATTACAGAAATACTAATCGACACACAAGTCTTGTTTAAACCTGGATATAGATTTAAAAACCAAGCCAAAAGCAGTATTTTCTAGGTTAAGATTGGAACAAGATTATACAGTAAGCGATACAACCACTAATCGTGTGATCAATGATACATTACACCTCTGCCAATATCATGATCATCGGTGTCAAATCTAACCCGACCACTAAATTTAACAGTGATATAAACTACCATAAGCATTTAAGAAGCCAAATTACCGACAATCATCAAGAACTTCAAAAAAAAATTCGTACAGAGAGCAAGCTCCTAAAAGGGCTCAACAAAATCGATTTACAACCTGAACGGTGCAATTTAAGACAGACATTGGGAGAGAATTCTGTAGAGGAAATTCTACAGTTACGTCTGGAGCTAGCAGAAAAGGAGCTCATATAGACAGTCCAAGAAGGCCGACTTTTATCTAAATTAACGCGAACGCTAAGAGAAGAACAGGTGCGACTAGAGCATAACTCGTCGAAGCGGCCAAATCTTTTGCCGGAAAAACCACAATTCCCAGCGAAAACCCAAAGAAAGATTCCTGACAAAGGGGAAAAAAAGACGAGAGCTTCGAGAAAAAATTGGAGAGTTCGGCGTTTACCCTGAATTGGCCAAGAGAAGTGGGAGGAGGACTCCCACAAAACAAAATAGAGGGACGATCGAGAGATGGAGAAGAAGGGAAGATGGAAGCCATTTCCAAATTGCGTTCAAGCCCTCGCAAAGTTCAAATGCTCTCAGCGCTCTCACTGCTACTTGCTACCGCTAGTGCAACTGTGTCGTCTGAGATAAGGTGGTCTCCTGATTCTTCAACCCCTCCGAGTCGCTTCTGCTTCTGCGTAAGAACTCAGAAGGGTTTAAGAATGGCCAGACAGAACCGATGTCCTACGTCATTTTGTGCTGCCTAGTTTTTCTAGTTTTTGCTTTTCATTTGGGACGGAGATGACGTGAATTTTTTTTTTCAAAAAAATGATATAAAATCTAATACAAATATCTACATACACAATAGAAAATGATATTTAATATAATTTCTAGAATCCAAACGCCAAGTGTCAGCGATTCGAGCATTGATATCGAGGTTCTAGATTTAGCGCTGTGTGGGCCCGGCAGCGCCATGGGACCAGCTCAGATATGGGCACCAAAGTCTCGAGCTTTGTCATGCAGGGTGCTATGGCCCAAAGAAATGAATGATCCAAAAGAGTTTTGTATAAAGATTGTGACCAATTCTTGGAACGAGCAATTTTCAACCGGTATCTATAATGATAGTTGAGGAGATTACATTTTCACTGTTAGATTGGAGAAAAGAAATAACGGATATGGTTTATGTATTTGTAGGGATCTCCTCCCATCATTATATCATCCCATTCACAATAATGGAATACAAGTTTAGAGTTTATCTCTCTAATATCCTATAAGTCGAGTTTGAGTAAGGCTTCCTAAAGCTGTACAAATTAGAGAACGCTAAAATCGATCAGCACGTGATAAGGACACATAGGTTAGGGAACAGTCTGTGACAAGACCACACGGGTTAAGAAACGTCTATTAGATTGATCAACTCATGACGAGGCCGCATGGATTAGGGAATGGCCCGTGACAAGGTTGCACGGGTTAGGGAACAGTCTATCAGCTTGTGATACGGCCGCCCGGCTAGGGAGCAGTCATTGTTGTGGTAGCGTGTTCTTCCAAGCCATGGGGGCAACGCCAATCTCATGATCATTGGCGTCGAACGTAACCCAACCGCTGAATTTAACAGCGATATAAAGTACCATCAGCATTTAAGAAGCCAAATTACGGACAATCATCAAAAACTTCAAAATAAAAAATCTTATCTTAAAACGTGTTTTACAAGAAATCATATTCACAACCTAAACGGCGCAATTTCAGAGAGACATTGGGATAGAGAATTCTGTAAAGGAGATTCTCCAGTTGTTTTCAAATAGAGGTTTGAGTCTGGAGCTAGCAGAAAATAGAACTCATATAGATAGCCCAAGAAGGCACGGCTACGGCTTATCTAAATTCATTCAGATATTTAGATCGCCATGAGAAGAAGCGGCGCGACTAGAGCATAAACACATGCTCCTCGTCGAGCCCGACCAAATCTTTTGCCGGAAAAGAACCACGCGCCAAGAAATTCATTTCCAGTTCACAGCGAAAGACCCAAAGAAAGATTCTTGACAAAGGGGAAAAAGAACATGAGAGCTTCGAGAAAAATTGGAGAGTTTGACGCTTACCCTGAATTGCCCAAAGAGAAGCGGGAGGAGGAGGATTCCCACAAAACAATTTAGAGGGACGATCGAGAGATGGAGATGAAGGGAAGATGGAAGCCATTTCCAAATTGCATTCAAGCCCTCGCAAAGTTCAAATGCTCTCAGCTAGTGCTAGTGCAAGTATAAGAGTTTGTCTGAGATAAGGTGGTCTCATCATTCTTCAACCCTCCGAGTCGCTTCTGCTTCTGCTGCTTCGCCTTCTGCATATGAGGAGGGTTTAGGAGGGGGCCAGATTGAACCGATTATGCGTCATTTTGTGCTGCTTTGTTTTTGCTTTGCATTTGGGACGAATATGTGGTGAATTGCATTTTTCAAAAATGATATAAAATCTAATACAAATATATAGTGACATATGATACAATGCCTAGATCCTAATGCCGAGCGTGGGGGATTCAAGCACTGACACCAAGGTCCTAGATTCAACCTTTGTGGACTTGAGCCTAGCCTCGATAGGCTCGAGCCTAGATATGGGCACCGTGGAGCCTCAAGCTCTATCACGCGAGGACTGAGGCATGGGCACCAATGTTTCAGGGTAGCCTTTGTGGATTGGGGCTTTGCCTCCATAAACGAGGGTTTGCGCACTGGGCACCTAGGCATAGGCATCGGGTTCTTGAGTTTGACCCTTGTGAACACTCACGTGTTGAGGAGCTGAGCATTGGCACTAGAATTTCCATCTTAGCTTATGTAGAAAAGGGACTTCAGTGTAGATTGGGCTCGAGATCCTCATGCTAATTACTCGAATGTCTATTTAGTTGAAATATAATTATTCATTTATTTTCAAATTTCTGCATAATATCAGAAAATAATGTTGTTATTATGGGAAATAATTTCTTGAAAAATATTTTTCAGAAATTTCAAATTTTCCGCGACAAGCGAATGTCTAGAGATGACCAATATAAATTATTCGCAAAATTGCTTTGGTGCTCACTGCTTTTATGTGACGAACAAGTGGCACCATGGGTGAATGCAGACTTGGGCATCGATAAGCAGTTGGCTCGAGCCTTGAGGCCCGTGGTTCACTCGTCAAGCCAACCCATTCATATCGGGGGAGGCAATTTACTTTTGCGGGTCGCATTCTTCGCCGAACGGCACAGCAATTTCGCAGTTCTCTTCTCTTTCAACAAAGTCGAGAGAAAGGCGGCATGGGTAGTCAGTAAACCAGAGACTGCACTCATCTCACTTTACGTAGGGGCTGCATTTCGCAAGACAAACCTAGGAAAAAAGGACATGAACACGCGAGAGCACCAAGCCATAAGACTCATGTATGGTCGTACTTAAAAGTTTCTTAACATCGCAGAAAATATTCAACTCGGACCGAAAATACAGACCATTATGGAACGAAAACTCATATCAGAATAAGATAGGATTATATCTCTTCTTGCTAGAGGTCGACCATCCTAATGTAACCCTAGTTCCTCCACAATTATCTTCTTCTAAACCCCTTACAACATACTGAGATATACCAAAATAACTGTCTTAGAACTCTTAACTTATTCCAATGTCGTTCACATCTTCACGAGCTCTTCAAAGAAAAGGTCATGCTGCCTGCTGCCTGCAATGGTAAGTGAATATAAGTTGTTCACATAGCAGAGCAGACCAGTCATATCATATAATTGGCACAGAACTATTGCGTGTTTTCAGACAGTCCATGTCATGATAGTTCTACTACGATAAACTAAAAGGAAAAGGAGCAATGCGAGTGATGCAACATCCAAGTTGGGTTTCAGACTAGACCCTAATGAAAAGGAAAGCTTAATTTTCCTTTCTTTCCAGTTTGGAAAAAGAGCACACCCATGTCAAGTGATTGTTACTTACATGTTACGAAGTGCATATAAATATCAAGCACAGAAGTGCCATATCTGCAGATAAGCCGTTGGTTGTTTGTCAAGAAAAAGAAAGATGGGCGTCACAAAAGAAAAAAACAGGATCATTCACCCTTATGTAAAAACAGAGAGAAAGAAAGGTGTAACAGTTCAACAGAAGAATAAACAAAAGCTACAGCTTAGACACAACTCCTAGTTAAGTAAGCTTTCTTGAAAAATATTCGTGCATGCTCATTCACTCACAATAATGAATCAGGGAAACAATGGCAGGTAGGTAAGCCCCATATTCTCAGGTAATCCCATCATCACATTAAGATTCTGCAGAGCCTGACCAGAAGCTCCCTTGACAAGATTGTCAATCTGCAAAAACAGGTTTAGACAGCTTCCCACGATAAGATGACTTCATGTCACAGGAAAAGTAGGCATTTAATATAAAAGCAGAAACTTGGGGAACATACAACGGAGATTAGTATTGCTCGTCCAGGAATTCGATCAGGAAAGACATTCATAAGACAATAATTGGATCCTCGAACATGCCGAGTATGAGGAACATCTCCTTTTCCTAATAAAGCAACAAATTCCTCATCCTGCAAGATTAAGTGATCAAATGGTATGAAGTATGTCAAAATCAATCTCCAAACACACTTGATAATACGAGAAGTTGCGGATCAACATTTCTACTACATGACTGACTGAACAAGATCCATGAAATGAATTTACTTTGATTAAGCCTACCATGACTACTGAAAACAAATACCTCAGCAAACACAAGCTAAGGTCAAAACTTAGAACATTAAGCCATTAAATGCCAAGCATTAATAGGATTGTTAGCCAGAAAAAAGGTTACCTGGTAAGCAACTTTAAGTTGCTCATATAGATCATCTACCGTTACACCTGAAGGCATTTCAACATAAATAGTTGATTGCATTCCTCGGCTCTGCATAAATAGATGAAGAAAACTAATAATGATTGCTGGAGAAGCAGAATTTTAACTTTAATAAAGGGAATACTTCAGCATCGAAACTATGACCATTGGCATCAAATGTGGAGTAAAGCTAACAGTGATCTTTGATTGTGCAGCTTCAGATAACCCCTGCTCAATCTCTGGAACTGCAGGAAGGGAATTAACAAAAGGGAGCGATTGAGATTATTGCATTTTTTTTAACAAATTCATCCATGAGTAAAGAGTCATTAAAACCCCAGACCCAGCTCAAAAGAAAAAAAAGGGAAAAGGAATGTCATCAGCTCACCAAACAAGAACTCAAGAATGTAAATGCATAATTGGCAGATAATACACTGTAAAGCTCATTTCATGTAGACACAAGCGAGGAATCTGATGGAATTCTATTGGAAGAAATTCCAAGTAGTATAGTTCTAGAGTTACATCAAAATTGGACTGCTAACCAAACAGAAACATTAGATTTTGACAACTCAAGAAATACATTCCCCAAATCAAGGGCAATTCACTCCCAAAGGCCATTGTGCTTGTTTCATTTTTTCCAGACAATAGAATGCTTCTCTTATGAGGCAACCCTCTAAGCAACATAGATCTTATTCATGCAGACAACTTATAAAGTATATCAAGAAATGCACTAGCAGTATGATATAAATTTTGTCCCACCAACCGTCACGACACCTTAATGTAAACAGATAAAGACACCATAGTTAAATGAATTTTCAGAATTAAAACTGACCATGCCGATGTCTCGTAATGCCATAAGAATGTATGCCTTCAGCTATTTCAGTGTACAAGTTAGCTTCCTTAGCACCACGTCCTGCACAAGATTTTTGATTTTATTCGTAAGAATGCTAAAGAGAGCTTTCATGACTGCTCTATATTTGGATGTGGCAGGAGAGACCCTTGGGAAGGGGGGAAGAGAGAGAGAGAGAGAGGCTAACCTGCACCGCTGACACCAGATTTCGAATCTATAATGATATTTTTTGATTGAATAAGATTAGCCTGCAATTCAATGAAAATGATTGAATCAAAAAGTGGCCAAAGAAAGGTCTATGGGTTTCATTTCATTATTCAGATAGACACCGAACCTTCTATTGCTAAAACGCAGGAATATTGCCAAAGTCATCCATAAAAGAAAAAACAGGAATATAACTGATGCTGGACTTCTCAGGAAATGTTCAGAATGGCTTAAACTTTTCACCAGCATCATATCATATATATATATTGCATAACAATCCGCTAAATAATATTTGATGGTTAACTCTCAATTACTCTAAGCTACCAAACATGTTAGTAGCTAATTACCAGGCATCATTGCAATGTACTGAAAACATATATTGTCAACATTCACTGTGTATGAAGGACTTTGAAATTTTTAGTGCTTCTAGAACACCCAGAAAGCCTAGTAAAGCTCAAAAACAGGAATCGCTTCCTAAGAAACCAATCAAATGCAGCACAATAAAGTACTTCCAGTATATACGAGTGTCAATCATGGATTAAAATGGTAGAACATACCCTTATCAGGGGAACAAGAGGAAGTTGAATTGAAGTTGGGTAGCAACCAGGATTAGCAACTAGACGAGCATGTCTTATATCCTCCCTCGAGGTCTCTGTTAAACCATATACAGCTTCTTTCTAGATAATCCAACAAAGAAGTTCAGGTAGAGAATAAAGCCCATATGACAAAGTTAAATGAAAATGCCAGCGATATATGTAATATCATGGCCCTGTTCTGCAGCATGGAAATAACATTCAGTTAATCGATAAACTCTGACAAAGTTGCATTCATGACATTATTTAGTTTACAACTTCACTAATGCATGCAAGTCACAACTAGCACATTAAACATATAGCATTACTTCATCAGAAACTTGTTTTCACAAAGTACACATTATTGAGGACATACAGACACACATTCTCAGGATCCACATAATGAATGAAAATATGCGGTGTAAGATAGGAGAAACCAGATACCTGCAACTCTGGAGCTCTGTGTGGTTGACCATACCACTCTTCATATTCTAAAATGTCTCGCAGCCGAAAATCCTGAATACTTGTAAAAAGAATCACAACTGTTCATATTTACCACAAGAGGAGTCTAAAGAAGTTCTGACAATGTTAAGACAGTTAAAAAAGAGCTTGAGAGAAGCATACTGCAGAAAGATCAACAATCTTCAAGTTTTTAGGAAGACCTCTGATTATCTCCTGTAATTAATGAAGGATATAACATGGTCAATTTTCACATTGTAGACAAGGAACTTCATCTACCATCATTCTTTTTAAAGACAGAAGGTGATTGATATCTGAATACCAACTTGGGTAGTTCCATGTGGCAAACAGCAAAATACAGCATCCACTTCAGAAAAATCTGCATCTTTGACAGCAACCATATCCGGCAAATCCTGCAAACATGCTGGACAGTCAGCTTATAATGTGCTAATCATGAAGGAATTGTGAGTATGGCTAGGCCATTAAGAAAGAAGGGGAGAAAGACTTCTGCATTTAATTATTTTTTTCTGTAAAACTCATAACTGGATCACTGGCTTTATAACAACATAGTCAAATGCGCATGACAATTGATTGGTAGGGCACTAACAAAAGCGTAACTTCTTTTCCTGATTACACAAGGCGGGATTTTATCAAAAATGGAGTTGTGACCCATAGACCCAATCATATTTACACCTGTCCAATGATAATTGCTGATTCGTGTAGCACAACCCTCTCATATTACCCAATTAATGACATGAAGAGGACTGACAAGATAATCATTTGAATGCTGCATCAGCTAGTTAGAATGATAACCATACATTTTTTTAAATTCCACACCCATCAAGAAACAGCACTCTAGCAGGCAACTTTAGTTCATAGTTGTGATACAAACAGGACTAGACAAGCTCATATAAGATGAATAAAAAGTGTCTTAGAAAATGAGAAAAAGTCTTACTTGAGTGATCAGGTGGGGGAAGACAGATCCCAGTGATTGCCCTGCTTTTCTGTCCGCCGTCATTAGAGTAATGCCAAAGTGAGGATGGTTTGCAAGGAGTCTCACGATCTGCCAATAAATGATCAAACAGTGACATCTCATCACATAAATTTCCTGTTACAAGACATAAAATGTCCTACCTCAGAACCAGTGTAACCACTGGCTCCAAGAACGGCCACTCGCACATCCTTCTGGAGCTTCTCACTTTTCTTCCTTGCAAACTGCAAGCTTTGTGGAGACGATGCTATGGATGCTCTTACAAGCAGCTGCTTATTGCTCCACCTATCGGATTTCGCAATCTTTCCCTCCTAAAATTCACACAGAGTTTCGCATTACCTCACTCCTCATCGATTCAAAACATTTACCCCATTCAAGCTAATCAAACTTTCCAAGAGGCCTCTGTCTAGGTCACATTTGCGATCGAGGAACCTCAAATGCAGAACAATCATCTGCAATACAGCATTTCCGTGATAACAGTCTCACGCATGCAAGCACCAAAACGATTACAGGTACAGACCTTCCAAAAGCATCCTGAATCCAAACGAGCCGCGCTGAAAATCGACAAGCTCATCCTCAAATCCCGAGCTGCAAGACAAAAGAAAACGCAGGAACTCGTGAAACCTCAAAATAGAACGTTTTTCGCAGGGAAAAGAAGTAGCGCATGAAGGGAACTTAAGACTGAGCGAGAGATTATCAAGTTAATCTGAGCCAGTCGGCGTAAGAGCAACCGACCAATTGCCGGCGCCACCACCGACGGTTGGATGTTGGCAAAGCTCCTGCGGCGGCGGAGATGGAGACGGGAATGAACACTCTCCGGGCAGCTCGTTTCCAAGGTTAACGCTGCTCGGAAGCTCGTACGGAAAGACGCAAAATGTCGTGCCGTAATTTTTGTTCTAAAATTTTGATGATATATATATTTATATTAGATTTCCAAGAGACTGAATTATACTTAAATATATCAGGTTTAAGGTATTTTGGATTAAAATCACGAAAGGAAATTTTGCAAAATCCCAATTTGGATATTTTTAAACTAACTCTTTTTTTTTGGACCTGTTATTTTTGTTATGCAAGCTCCTTAAAATGATTGATTTTATAGCTTATAAATATGAATGAATAAAAAATATTTTCAATTGATAAAGTGATTATTTTTATAAAATTATTTTTCAATTTATTTATTTTTCATGAAATGGACTTTATTTATTTCACAGAAAATTAATTATTTAAAAAATATTTTCTTGAAAATAATCATTTACATTGCTTAAAATAATTAATTGATGAAATTTTATTATTATTAGTAATAACTTATATCTAACATTTTTGTGAATATACATAATTATTTTTAAAAATATTTTCTAAATCATTTATTTTTCGCAAAAATACATGCATCTTTTGATTTTCTAAATTTTTAACTTTTAGTCATTATGAAAAATGAAACATAAATTTTCGTCTTTTTTTTTTTTTCTTTATCAAATATTATGTAAAAATATAATATCTATATTTTCGAATTAGCTCGATTTAATCAAGTAGTGATCCCTTGAGATGCCTTAACAAGGCCAAGCTCACCAGTGGCCACCACACTTGGCCATGGCATGGCCAGCACGTGAGCACAAGCCCGTGTCGAGCATGTCACAGGCTATCATAGCCATGTAGAGCTACCCATCTTGGACATACTCGACCAGCCCTTTTCCCGACTATATCAGAAAGCTCTATTAACAAGACAAACCTGAAAGATTTGTATACAACACATGCATTTCTCTTTCTTGGAACAATGGATCGTTAAGAGTACACATATACAGATGAATGATATCAATGACTATATACATGTACAGACACCAAGAAGAATTTTAGTATACACATTGAAAACGAATGACAATAACCAAAATAAAGAGAAACCGCCTTCTGAGATTTCCTCAGCTGAATGATATATAATGTACAGATGCTGCAGCAAATGTGTTGGGTCGTGAAGAAACGCTCGCTATCGATCTAAGGAAGAAAGAAATGGTGTTCTGGACACCCTCCTGGAACTCCTGTAGGCTTCATCCGGTCTGTGGTTTCTGGGTGAATGCTGTTCTTGTTGCGGCATAAGCTCCGACAACCTAGCTCTTTCGTTGTCAATTCTATTCTGCAGAAGGGTTCCACGTGTCAAGGACTCGTATCCATTTGAAATTAACGTCCTCAGAACAAGTACATAGTCTTAACAAGTGAGAAGTACGAGTTTGCAAAATAATACAGGCAAGGCCAACGGGGGAGCACGAGATTCACCTTCATTTTAAGATCATGCAGTTCACTCTCCATTGAAGTGATCCTGTCCTTCAGTTGCTCGAGAGCCTCTTCAGCAACGGAGGGGCAAATTTCTGAATGTGGTTTGCTAAATCCAGCAACCTGGAATAAGGAAAATCACATGTATTTCCAGTTGAGGATATTAGAGATGCTGACCAGCACTACCCTTGGGAAAGAGAGGGGGTGACTTTTTATTTGCATACCTTTAAGATCCTGGTACACAAGCCCAATAGCTTCTGTGCTAATTGCAACTTCTCCTCCTCAGCTTCCTGCAGTAGATTCACCTGACCGTCAGCCACCTCTCTCTCTCAAACACGTGCGGGCACACGCGAAAGAAAGCCGCACTAACCTTAACCTTGTCGTTCCACCTTTGTTCCTCGTCAAAATTGAAGTACGGAGTTTTCCCAGCAGAAGCACGATGGCGGGCAAGCTCTTCCTTGACACGTGAAAGAATAACCTCAGCCCGCCGCAGTTTAGTAGCCAGTTCTTCATTTTGAATCTTCAAGATGTTATTCTCTTCCTGTTGCATCACGTGAATATTATATATGTTTGGTTCAGGATTGGGCTAGAAACATCTGGTATATAAAAAAGTCATATATAGCCTGCCTTGATTTTGGCATGATGATGAATGCGCTGCTGGAGGTTCTGCTGGCCACTTAACTTTGAAATTTCATCTTGAAGCTCTGTGATCTTCTTCTTACACTTCACGTTCTCAGTCTGATACAAGTTGAAGATGTGAGCAGCAGAGTTTCTATAAGTAAAAAGCACATTCCTATCATATGTAGAGCCTATGTGGTTTCAACCTGAAGTACTTCGTTTTCAGTACTTAGCAGCTGCTCTTGTTGGCGATGCTTTTCCAATGCGATTTGGGCAGCGACCAATTCAGCCTGCCTTCTGTCAATTTCATCTAGCCATCTGAAGGATTCAAACAAACACTTGAGAAAAACAGTAGGATGCAAAGGAAACTCACTGTTGTAGAATGACAAAGGAAAGGAATTTGTGCAGCTCACCCTTTCCTTTCATCAACAAATTCATCGAGCTGTTTCCTTAGCTTCATTACCTCCTGTTCCAGGAAGGACTAATTGAGAAACCAAACAAATACACGTAAATTAATTTCTCCTAAATGCTTAAGTACCTCCGACTGAGATTCTGATTTTTGCAAATGAAGCTTCTCGGTTACCTTCTCCACTTGTTGATTATGCCACAATGACTAGCAATTGAAGATTGAAAGCAATGGTAATCAGCAGGGTAAATAGGCAGAGATGAACTTTTAGCAAACTAATCTACCTGTGTGTGTGTGTGTGTGACAAAAGTGAATTGGTTTGAACATTATGCAGTACAAATTTCTTGAAAATGCTGAGTATAATATGAAATTTCCATCTACCAGTTCATATGAATATCTTAAGGTGAAGAGGACTGACAGAAGAATAATGCAAAGTTAAATTACCACATAAGAGGTCATGTCCAACTTGACTCCAAGCAAGTCTCTCATTACATCGTGAGTCATGCTGTCAGCAGCAGCTAGTTTAGCGTTCAAGGTGAATATCTGTAAAGGAAAAAGATTGAGGATTATAGGATACATAATATCGGGATAACTTAAAAGAACTTGAACAGTTCAAAATATCAGATGCTGATGATACCTCTTTTTGCTTACAGACAACTAATGATTCAAGCTCAGCAATCTGTAGCCTGGCAGCAGTGAGTTCCTCAACATTCTCAGATTTCACCTGCTGTGCCAAACCCAATCCAATGCATTTGAAAGGGGATCCTGAGCCCCTAGGCTTAGATGCATTTTTCTCTGATTTGTACGACAACTGATTTGTGTTTTGGGTGAAAGAGCCCTCAGGCTTTACTTGGTCTGCCATTGCTTCCAGTGCCTTGAACTGCTTTCATAGTTTAGTAACATGTTAACAGAACATTATTTGAATCACCCAAAAGTCTATGCACTCCACTAAAATTGAGATAGAAGAACTTGAAAACTGCTCCATATTACCTTTTGCTTGTACTCACTTGCCTGTGCTTCGGCATGCAAATTTAGCTCAGTGATATGTGCTTTAAGTTGTACATTCTGTTGATATAAGCAAGACAATTATCCTTAAGTTGTAGATGGTCCAACTTGTTGAGGACAGCATTCAGTCTGTAGTACAAACAAGGTATGGGATTGAAATACAACTCCATACCTCTGCATCCTTTTCTGCAATTTCCCTCTCCAATGTCTGGACTAGCTTTAGGGATTCCTCAAGGTCTGCTTTTTTCTCATCTAGATGCCTATAATTCAAAATTGTTAAATGACGAAAGTTAGAGGCAATGTTTTCTGTCTTAATCAAGTGAAACTCTCATCTAATGCAGACAAATGTTTAAGAGCAATTGCTCAGACCTTTTAATGTCAGCATCAGCATTTTGAACATTCTGCATCTGACTTTTTATAGAATGAAGCTCCAATTCCAACTCTTCTCTCAATAAACGTTGCCGTTCAGCTTCTCCTTTAACAATGTCAACCTGCCAAAGAACAATTTTTTTACATGCTGTGAAATCAAGTGTATCGCTTGAACATAACAAGATGGTATTTGAAAGCAATAATATAGTGTACTGAAATAGAGAGGGTTTTAGCTTGGTCTAAAACTCACTTTGTTTTCCAGCACATTTATTGTATGTTCAAGCTCTTCCACAGACCTCTCCAGCAGCTTAACTTCCTCTTCCTTGTCAAGAGCATAGGTCTCTCTTTCTTCAGCCGTCTGAGATTGACATTGGAAGCTGTGGTTAGCTGATATGAGCACATGAAAACTGGAAAAAGAAAAACTGAGACTCTAGAAAATCAGTACCCTTTGCGCCTCTATAGCAACTGCTTCATTTTTGTGAGCTGTGGCCCAGGCCTTCTCGAGTTTCTCTTGTAGTGTAAGCACCTCAGCCTGGAACTGATCCCTCTCAAAATTAAGCTCATCTAAGTTGCTTTTCAAGTACTCCATTGAGTCATTCATTTGGTCAATAGCATTGCCCATTGCTGAAAGCTCCATCTCCAAACTCTCGATTTCTTTGCTTCTCTCTACTAGGTCTTCCTCAGCAGAACCTTTTTCTGCTAAAGCTTTTTGTAAACAGGCTTTCAGATCCAAATTTTCCTTAGAAAGAGAATCTACCTTCTCATGTTCTTTGGATATATCCAGTTCAAGAATAGAGATGGCATGCACTTTTTATGCAATTCAGCCTCAAGCTTTTCACTGCGAGCAATGACCTCATCAAGCTCTTCTGTTTTTCCAGCAAGTTCATTCTCTAGAGACTCCAAATTAGCTGCCATTTCTTCAATTTCATCCTTTTGATCAATTGTATTAGAAGCAGACTCCTGCAACAAGCTGAGATCAAACAAGAGTCCCTTTAGAACATCATCCTTCCTCAACAATTCAGTCCGGAGAGTCGAGTTTTCAGACATTAACTCTTTAACATGGTGATGGAAGCACTCGACCTGTTCTATGAACTTAGATATTTGTTCTGCATCTTCATGTATCTGTTCCAACATATTGCCCATACTCTTAAAAGCACAGCTTGCAATTACATCATAGAATCTGCCATTGGAGATATCAATAGAATTGACAAGCTCCACACAAATTTTAGATTCCAAGCCAGATGCAATGAGTAACTCAGTGCCTTTTTCAGTAACTTGAAGCTTCTTCCTCAAAAGCTTATTCTCATTCTCCAAATTACTTAAGGAATAAGTATATAGCTGAAGTTCTTCCCCTTTCAGCGATATGTCCTCCAAGAGCGAAGATCTAGAATGCTGGATTTCCTGCAACTGAGCATTTTTCTCCTCCAAATCAGTCTTTAGACAGACAATGCTAGTCTCCAATAAAATAATCTGATCATTCAACCTGATGTTCTCCTTATTGAACGTGTCAGCGCTGCTTAATGATGATTCGCATTCTGACTTTTTCTCTGCCAAATCTTGGAGAACTAATGTGTTTTCGTTTTTCAACTTACTCATCTCCAAGTTAAGCAACTCATATGCCTCCCTCAGCCCCAGCATTCTGTTCAGTTCCTGATTCTTCTGATCCAACTCATTTTTGAACATCTCCAATGAAGCTTTCAGTGAGCAAACGTCCCCCTGCAACTTCTGATTTTGCTGATCCAGGGCTGACATCCGATTGGATGAGCAGTCTAATACTGTCTCCTTTGTTCTTAGATTCTCCACAATTTTCTCCCGATCAGCTTCAAGCGATTCAATCTGGCTCAAAAGTCTCATTTCTGTAGTTTTAGTTTCTGAAAGTTCAGCCTTTAAAAAACTGTTTGCATGATCAACTTCCTTTAGTAGCTGAAGATCTTGTTCGAGGGCTCTAATAATACCATCCATATGTAAAATCCTTGAGTTGCTTTCACCGAGCTTAGCAGACAAATCTAGTCTCTTACTCTCTGCTTCCTCAATTTCCTTTTTAGAAGAGAAATCTGAATCTCGTTGTCTAATAATACCTGCTCTTTTAACTCTCCATCAACTTTTGATATAATGATTTGCCTTGTCAGATTCTGTAGAGCTGCAAAAGAATTGATGTTCTTGCTGTTTAAATTAGCCTTTTGGAGAGCAATCTCTTCAATTTCCTTCCTCAAGATAAGCAACTCTAAGTCTTTTGAGAATGAGTCTAGTGTAAGGACCTCAAGCTTAGAATGCAAAGCCTCTTCTTCTGCTCTCATCAGCTTCTCCTGATCCAGAAGGGAATTTATGGCATTTGAGTTAGTCCAGTCCAACTCCTTCATCAAAATAGCAAGTTGAGATCCCATATGATTAGACCTTTCTAACATTAACTCCTCCTGATACTGTAGGTCTAATATCTTTTTCTCAAAACCGGTTAGCTTATTTCTCATATCCCCAGCTTCCTCTTCTTTCCTTGAGATGCGATTGAAGCTGTTCTTGATGTCAGCTAGTAATTTTCCCTTGAGGATTCTGAATACTTCCAGCTCCTTTTTCGATTTAAGATTGTGCTCTCTTAGATCAGTGAGGAGAGAATTTTTTTGATGTAGGCCATGCTGGAGCAGACCATTCTCAGCATTCAGTCCAGTTACCGTTTCCAACATAATCCCTATGTGACAAAGGTGTAAGCTTGACACAGCACAATCCCTAACAATGATCTCAGACCAGATGTCTTCAAGCCATGACTTCACTAACTTTGTGGAGTTGGAGACTTGAATCTTCATGCTGTTGAAGTCGTTGGCTAGTGATGAGAACTGTTCTTCGAAAGTGCTCTGGAACTCTCCAGCAATTCCCTGCAGTCCTGCAAGCAGATCTCTGGTTTCTGCCATGTGCAAGCTAATATGCTCTTCGAGGCTGTCAATCTGCTGATACTTTTGAGAGCTGATGGATTGCAAGTTCTGAACCTCATTCAATAGCGTGTCTCTCTCCTTCATCAATGACCCTACATCTTTTTCCAGCTTACTGATATCGAGTTTCATTGCTTCATTTGCCATCACCAGTTCATTGATTATAATATCAGCTTCTTTCAGGGTATCCTGAGCCTCTTCAAATTTAGCTAGAATAAGAGAAGCCTCCGCAGACTTTTGTGCTGCAACTATCTCAGCATCCCCAACTTCACATTCAAGCAACTGTTGTATTAGGGAATTGTCAATAGATAATTCAATAATAGAATAGATAAACTGGTCAACAGAATGCTGCCACCATGCCCTGATATGCAAATTTAGATGCTTTATGGAAAAAGAAAAGTGAGAGAGAGAAACCATTGCTTCAGATTGCATCATGTTCCTAACATTCTATTATTGTTAGCATTTTAAACCATTGACAAGATTGTTTTGACAATCTTCGAAGAAAAGAGGTCTAAAGACATTGAATCAGATATACAACAGACATAGGTTCAACTGAGAAAATTCATAATAAAAAAAAAGTATTCCAAGTGTACTACAGCAAAGTTTACATGGTAGAAACAGAACACTGAGCTACATTGAGGCTTACCTCTTTTGTCTTGCACCAATCTCTGCTTGCATTCTTCACAGTTTGGCCAACAGTCTGCATCTTAAGATTAAGGGCTTCTATCTTAAGTTGTGATTGCTCTTCAAAGGTCCTCATGACTCCTTCTAGGGAGAGCAGTTGATTTGTGAGCCGTTTTGTTCTATCCCTGCCCCTCTCCTCAGATAACAGTCTTTCTTCTTTCTCCTTGTAAAGTTGGGCCATCTCAGTTTGCACTTGTTTCAAACTTTCCAAGGCACATTCTATCTCTTTTCTCAGAAGACCGATTGTGATATCTCTATGACATGAATATGGAGGCATGGTATTCCCCACCAGAAAAGAAGGGGAAGTATCATCATCACTCAGACTCCTGACAGCTCTTAAATTTAAGCTCTTTTCTGTAGACGTTTCAGAATTTATCTGCAACAACATTCAGAAAAGGGCGAGTCACAAATCAAATGAACATTTCAGGCCTATTTAATGCAGTAAGGGGACTGCGCTCAAAGTTTGGTCACCAAGTGAAAGCCGGAAGAGTTAGCTTACCGGTCTTTCAATCTTGTTGCTGGAAGATGCATATAATAATTGTTCATCAGTTCCTTGAGGACTCTCATCGTGCTCTAAGTAATCACTCATGCAAGACCGGAGCATGGACACACCAGTTTTAAGCTCATCTAATCTATCTCTTGCCTTCATAATATTACTCTCTTCCATCTGTTCTAGCTTCTGCTCCACAACAAAGAGATGTTGCTGCTCCTCTAAGCGCTCCTTTCTTAGTACCGTACAAGCATTTTCCGTTTGTACTAGATCCTTTCTTAGAGAGTCAATCTGCTTCTTCGATTCCTCGATAGTCGCAGCCTGTTCACTGAGAAAGATATCCTTCTTCATGTTCATATCTGCTGACTCACGTAGAAGGATATCTTTTTGCCCCAAATTCTTTGAGATAATTGTGATTTACTTCGGACAATCTATTCACAACTACAAAAGCAGCTGTTGCCATAGTTGATGCATTTTTTATTGTATCTTCAGCAAATTTAGCTCTCTCCTCCAGCTTGGACAGTTCATGTGCTGTTGCCTCTAACTGTGAAGTCAACGAGACAATTTCTCTCTCTTTTTCACTGCACTCCTGCTGGTGTGCTTCAGTGATGGCCAGGGCTGCTCCTCTCAAAGACTTCAACATGCAATCCAAATCATTTCTTTTCTTGTTTGCATCTTCTAAATATCTACTGAGTTCTTCAATTGTCAGATCCTTTTCAGATATCGTCCGAATCATCTGACTGAAATGCTCAGCAATCCAAATCCTTTTCTGAGGGAAAGAGTTGGAAATGTGGCCCAGCTCATCAGAGGCAACTGCAAGTGATTCATTCCCATTGGCAAGTACTTCTTCAATCTCACAAGTCAAAAGTTTCCATTCCTCTGACAATGTCTGGAGTTCTCTGTCTCTGTCTTCGAGCAGACCGATGAGCTGCATGTTATTTTCAGTAACTAGATCGAGCTTTTCCTGGAGATCCTTTAGTTCGGTTTGAAGCATCACCGTATTTTGTTTGGTCTCCATCTCTCTCACCTGACTATCAAGAACTTGCTGCTGAAGAATGGTAAGTTCTTCCTGCATGCAGACAATCACCTCAGCCGTTTCAGCTTCAGCTTGCTTGCAAACTTTATCCATCTCTTCTTCATTAGACACTTGAAATGCATGGTCATTCTGGTACCACATGTTCAGCTGCTTAGCCTTCTCAAGAGAATCTTGCATCTTCTTCAACCTTGCCTGCATGGGCGAGTCCTCACTTTCTGCACCTTTACTGGATTCTTGATCTCTAAACCTTTTGCTTGAAAGTTGCTTCTTTAGTGCTACAATTTCTATCTCTTTTAAGCTCAAAAGTTTCATATAATTACTATTACTGCTCTGAAGATCCTCCATCTCATTGAGTGAAAGAATTTGTTGAGACTCAAGAGCTTCAATAACAGACTTTGCTTCTTTCAATTCACTGGTAACATCTTCGCATCTTTTGGTAGTTGATAAAAGTTTTTCTGTTGCCAGCTCAAGATCTTTAGTCAAGCAGATAATTCTCTCGTCCAGTTCGCCTTGAGATGTTCTCTCTTCTTTGAGAATTATCTTTAAAATGTCCAACTCCAGCTGCAAATCCATGATTTCTTCTGCATGTTCATTCCCCAGAATTGTGTGCTTCCACTGTGGCTCTTGAGAACGTTCGTCTCTCAAATCCTGAAATAAAGGATAATACTTCTGATTGCTTTACATGCTATAGTAACTGGAAGAATGTGGGAAGTGAAAGTGACATTGACATCTCAGCACATATGCTCTCCCTTTACTTTCCATTGAATCCATAATACTCGTAAGCTTTTAATATTGGGGAATTTGAATCAACATTCTACACAGTGATACTAGCAAAAATGATTATGTCTAGTACCACCTCAAACATTGAATATTACAAATCACAAGTATTTATGACACTACCAAACAAGTACCTTTTTTAGTCCATAATACTTGTAAGCTTTTAATATTGGGGAATTTGAATCAACATTCTACACAGTGATACTAGCAAAAATGAGTATGTCTAGTACCACCTCAAACATTGAATATTACAAATCACAAGTATTTATGACACTACCAAACAAGTACCTTTCTAAAATTGCCATCTCCATTGTTGCCTTGGGAATTGAGACTATCTAACTGACAATTCAGATGATGTATTTCTCTGCAAAAGCGAAAGAAGTTACGTGAGCATTTTGTGAAGCTAGTGCACCTTGAGAAGCCTTTGAATTCCCAATTAAAGTGGTAACAGAACCAAGTACTCTACAAACTAAATAATATATGGCCATGTGAAGCATTATAATCAAGTCCATTGAGTCCTTTTGTGTAGTTAATGAGTTGACTTTGTAAGCTTGAGAAGCTGATATTTTTGGAACATGAAAAATGTCATTTTGGAACATGAAAAATGTCATTCTGGACCAACTTCTTTTTTACCACAAATTATCTTTAAGCAGTGAGAATAGAGTAAAAGACTTCAACACAGAAGATAAGATCACTTTACCTGCTAAGCTTTGCGTTTTCCTCTAGGCAAGAGGTTAGATTATGTCTGCATTCCTCCAGTTCTTTGGACGTGTTCCTTAACTAATAACAATGCAAAATAGGAGATTAATACAGGGACTATATGTAGAAAGAAAGTGAGGAAGTTGAAGAATAAAGAAACCTCTAATTGGAGTGTAGCATTTTCTTTGCCTGCCTGCATGGCTTCCTGTAACAGAGAAAGAAATTTCAAGGTTAAAAGCCAAGAACCATACGAAGATGCAAGGAGAAGAATGAGAGGAAATTTCACTCCTCTTAGGTGTAAATTCAAGCACCTTAGAGATAGTAAGACTAAATTTGTTGTCACTAAGAACCATCTACAAGAATAACAAAGTTTTGATGAATGTGACCCACCTGAGGTTGGATGCCTGAGCTAAAATGGTTGGGCTGTTCAGAGTTTCCATCCATGAATTGCAGCAGCTGTGAATAAAACAACAAACTCTAATTTACACCAGCTACCAATCACAAAGATTAGAAATTAGCAATGTAGTTGCAAGGTCTCTGCTAGTACCTGGTCTCGCAGTTTAGTTACTTCTGCCAGTAGCAGTTCCCTCTCCCCTTCTTCATAGAACTCTTGGAACCTAAAAGTGCAATCAGTTTGAGCAAAATGTGGTTAAGGAATATCCAACTAGAATAAAGGCATGTCCAAAACCTCACCTCCTTAGTTGATCCAAAAGCCTAATGTTCTCCAAAGCGAAGCGAGTTACTTCAGGGTTCCGATCAACTTTGGCTTGAAGCAACTGAATCTCTTCAGAAAGTGTTTTGTTCTCCTCGTGCAAGTATACCTCTGCAGTGATTGAACCAATATGGAGAGATTCCATCCTTTGGATTTTTTCTTCCCTAAATCTTAGCATCATCTTGGTGCACCTGGTGTCTTCCTCCCTTTGCCGTACCTATGGAAGAAAGAGAATCAGCATGATTGCACACAGCTCATGCCATGAAGAAAATGACAGAAAAAAATGCAGAAAGTACCAAACGGTTCAACTGCTCAATCTCTGCTTCAAGTTGCCTGATGGTTAGTTCAGCCATTTGCTCCCTTCTTAGAGCACCGGCAAGTGTTGTCTCCAAGGATTTCAGCTGGTTCACATTGACAAATATTTCAGGCCCATATGAGTGTGGTGATGCTAAAAAGTATGACATTTTATAAGATTTCTTTCACATCAGTTAATGTGATCTTGGGTAATCATATGGTAGGGCCAGACAGGTATGGAGACTTCTAATCATAGAAGCAGATGTGCTTGCAAAGATTCTGAAATGCAGAGTGGGCTTTCTTGTAGCCTAAATGGCATGCATAGCATATAAACCAACAATGTGATTAAATAAGAGCTAACCATTCTGACCAACACTTAAGTGTAAAATGTGCAGATTACTCATACTTCTCCTGAAGAGTATCCTCCATTTATCCAGTCCCTTGAATTACCCATCTTAGACCCAAGCCACCATACCTGTTTATTGGACATTCTGACAACACCGCTGGGATCAAAGTGTAGAGAATCATCAACCTCCTGCTTATCACCATCACTTTTATCACCAGGCCCCACAATGGAAGTTGAACCAAATGATAAAGATCTGGAGATGTTATGACGTTTAAGTGCAGCAAGCTCCTCCTGATGGAAATCCATTTTCCACTAATTAATGAATAGATAGAATGACAAATACTTGCTTGAAGTTATAAAATCTGAGATAAGTATTTTGGCTATAGATCAGCAGACAAGAAAGTTGTTCAGAAAACTTCAGTCTACCTTTAAGAGGCGTATCTGATTTTGCAGAACGGTTACATCACCAGTAGAATCTTCATTCACCACGGCCTATCCCAGAAAGGAGAAAGTCATTTACTGCCATAAAGTTGTTGACAGTCAACAGAATTTAATACTGTTGCCGGACCAATGAAGCAAGCTTACATTATTCTGGATGAGTTTTGCTCTCTGAGCAAATTTCAAAGTGTTCAATGTCTCTGCAGAGGAGCTGTAGGAGACAAAGTTAATTATCTCTATGAGAAAGATAATTATTAAGGATGCAAGTAGATAAGTGGGAGGACTCATAATTACAGAACAAGTAAAGAATCATTGTACCTTATTGAAGGACTAATGTTAGCAATAATGATGGTTTTTGAGTTTCCGCCAAGAGAATCCTGCATTTAGTTTAGAACGACAGAATAAAATAACTGATAATAGGTAACATGGGCCTCACGAATTTTCCAGAGAGATGGTTTTGACCTGGAGTAGAAAGGTTAGCCTTGAATCTCTATAAGGAACATGTCTCGGTTTCCCATTTGCCACGTCGACCAAAACCATAATTACATGACTGCAGTCCAGTTGTGTGACATTATTGCCAATAAGACCAAAAAACAAAGAAACGAAAGAGCAACACATGAGCCTTTACAAATGAAGTACCCTAGAGTTGACAGTGATTTGTTGATGTTAGCAGCTTCCTTTAGGCGATCTCCCTCTGCACCGGATGTCTTCTGCCTATTGGAGGATAAGATGGTCAAACAGATCAAACATATGCTTATGCTAAATGCGTATATATAGTTCAATAACATTGCTTATGGTTCACCTCTCAGAACCAGCGAGATCAACCAGGTTTAATCTTGCAAATCTTAGGTTTGCTGTGGAATCTTTTTCCCACCTACTCTCTATCACACATGTGAAGACACTGTGAGAGCGGCTACTTTCTCTATTCATATTTGTTGCTGCAACTTTCCGATTTGAGGAACCCTGAATGCAACAAAGTAGGACTTTGATTGCTTTGTACTCAAGAATGTGAGAGAGAGAGAGAGAGAGAGATGAAAGCAATGACTCCAAACCTCTGTCAGCAGCTTTAGAATGTCAGTCACTGTCCTTACTTCAAATTCAGAGAGATTTTCTACGTAGACACCCTCTTTGACATCCTCCCGCAACTGCATTTGAATAAACATTGTTAAAAGTTCTTTGGCTTCTAAGAAGTAAGAAGTTTGCATCTTAGGCGACCGACTCACCGACAAATTTGTAGATGAAGGATCGAGGAGATCCGTAATTTGTTCATTGTAAATTTCTAAGAAAGAGCACTTGCAATTGTACGTTAATTTCTCATCCCTCCGGCTTTCTTCTTCCTGCAACACTAGATATCATAAGAAGCAGCATATACGAGTAAAATTTAACCCCAAGTAGTTTATGTGGTTAGTTCAAATTACAGCTTGAATCCTTGCAAACAAGAACTCAAAAATGCGTGGTGTCATTCCTCGATGAGGACTCGGCTTCAGTTCTAGGTCTTCAATCTCACCAAGCATTGTATAAGTCTTCCCACTTCCCGTCTGCAAAATCAGATGCATTCTTTGGATTAAATTCAGTGAGACAGTTAAGGAAAAGCACAATTAACAAAACTGAGTATTGGCTCAAATACTACTCATGAGTTGTGAACACCAAGAGCATATAAAATGATATTCGGTAACAATTCAATGGAGTACCTGCCCATAAGCAAACATGCAGCTGTTATACCCAGACAAGCAATTCTCCACCATTGGAAGACCAACCATTCTAAAGAGCACTTCCTGCAAAGTTGGATATTGACACATAGTTACAACCAAAATAGAAATGACCATCAACATGCAAAACAATATGAATGATGGAATCAGCATTTCCTTATTTACTTTTGTCTGGAAATACCTGGTCCACAGTCTCACAGGCTACATGATCAAAAGTAAATCGAGTTTCAGGTTGGCCAATCCAAGTGATGCTCTGAGAACTTTCTTGTTTCAAGCACCTGTTGTAACCAAATGTGCTCTGTTCCATGTTATTGAGAGGGCGGACGCGGATAAGAACCTAGACAAGATTCTCAACATCAACATAAACAGCCAAAAAAAAATCACATAAACGACTCCAAATTACTATCAACTGTTGGGGCAAATATTAGGAAACATTCCCAATTTCAGCCTTCACTCTGATGGTGTCACATACAGCTCAGAAAAGAGGAGAGTATCGGACACTTCCATACCTGTACATTGTGTTCCATCCAGAATGATGGATCTTCCTTAAGGTCAAAGTGAGGCACTTCAACCGTGTTAACCACCGTTGTGGGACCAATAGAGCTTGGCATCCCTTTGTACAATGCAGCAAAATTTCCCCAGCGGCCGCCACCATTGCCATCCATCTTACTTCGAAAACCGACACTGGGAGGCTTGCTGACACTCTTAGTCGGCGTACTTTGCGTGGAAGTACTCTCAGAGTAATTTGAATTCGCTCTTCCGACTGTCCTAGTCATCCTCGGAGTCACGAAATTTCCTACACCGATCCCCCGACTGATTTGAGTCGAAAAGTTTTTTTCGTCAGTCCTGGAATCATCGTTCGCGTCAGCGGTAACTGAACCGCTC
This sequence comes from Corymbia maculata, assembly GCA_014182735.1. Classification (NCBI taxonomy): domain Eukaryota; kingdom Viridiplantae; phylum Streptophyta; class Magnoliopsida; order Myrtales; family Myrtaceae; genus Corymbia; species Corymbia maculata. The sequence goes on from CM024690.1 coordinate 24,036,975, forward strand.
TCGTTTTTGGCCCAACCAAACCGGTTCTTAGATGAAATACCCAAGTTATGCTTTTCTGGGGTTCGAAGAGGCAACGAGGGATCTGCATTTCTGACCTTGGGCTTACTGGGGGTTCTATCAACCCTGCTTTTGGTGCTGACTTCTGCTTCGTGTCTAGGGTTTTGGGTAGGTTCTGGAATAGCGTTTAACGGAGCCCGAGAAGAGTCCCAAGCGGGTTGAATTGCTGATGAACTTGTATGCTGTAAGGGTACATTCTCAACTTCCTCGTGCTTGCCGGAATTCCGACGGAGGAACTTCAAATCTCTCAACATTCTGACATCCAGCAAGAAGAGAAAATCTCAGCAAAGAACAACAATCAAAGCGCGCTAAAAAGACAAGGGCAATGCGAGACTAGAGGCTATTGAACCGTAAGTAAACAACGTGCACCTCAAAGAACGCAGACGAAGGTCGAGGAAATGTCTACCTGAAAGAGGAACTGAAGAAAAGAATGCCTAATGCCCTCGACCCTGAAATCTTTCAGCTGAATCGGAGCTCAGTTAAGCTGAAAAACTTCTCTTTCCTTCCGCACTTCGAAAACAATCCTCGACTACAGCCAAAAACAAGAAGGAACAAGACGACGACTGTCAGAGACCGAGCGAAGTCACTGAGTTATCGATCAAAGGAAGCATCCCAGCCCCTCCCTCCCTCCCTCCCTCCCTCTCTCTCGCATTTCCCGTTGTCTGTAATTTTGAACTGGACAAGAACTCTTGGAGTTCAAAAATTCGAAATCGAGAGGGTTTCGAGGTAGAAGCTGCGAGGACTTTTACAGGTAGATGGACGGTGGAGATGGGATCTAGATTTTGAAATCGACGCATCCCTAAGCGCTCGTGGGATTTGAAAATTTTTGGGAGGGCTTTTTTCGTAAAAGCGAAAGGATGGCATAATCCCCAAAGTATAAATCCTCCAACGGCTATGACATGAATTATTGACCTTGCCTTGAGGTGTGGGGCCTATATTTGAAGAAAGAAAGGAGGTCTCTTTTGCGAATTGGATTCAAATTCAAGCCCAAAATTGGGAAATACCCTTTCCTTCTCAAAATAAACCGAAACTACTAAATCGATTTCGTGGCAGGAGTTTGATTATTAGGGAACTCGTGTTTTGATCCATTACAATGAGGATTTACCCACATCTAGTTCATGTATAGATTGCGACTTATAATTCACATGGCATTAGGATCTGTAGGTGTTCTTATATAATTAATCGATGATTGGCATCAATACGAAAATATTATCGATATTTGTATACGTACTAGACACATCATCTCAACTTATCGATATCACGACGAAATAGTTGCTTATGGAATTTCTCTTAAGTCGACTTTACTCACGTTATTAACTTATGTTTCACTTATGAATGAAATGATATAAAGAGGGGAGCAGACCCTTATATATACAAATACGTGACAAACCGTAATTGCATATCTCTTTTCGATCTAATGGTGGAGATTACATCTTCTAAATTATCATTTACCCCAATTTATTACGTATACATATAATTACCATATTGCCTGCCTTAAGAGTATTCTAGAACACTTGAGAAAATTCGAGAGCATTAGAAGACATGTCGCTTAATGAATCAATCATGACCTTCATTTGGAGAACCTCTTGGATCATGCGTTTCTTTGAGCTGTGACATTTGGTTGTCAATTGTTTTAAAAGTTAAAAATTTTAAATATATGTATGCTCTGGTATTTAAATATTCTATTTCTGTCATTTACACTTAGTATGGTCTTTTTGTTTAGTACCAAGGGTGGAAATATTTGTTGGGGAGGCAAATAGGCATCTATTTAAACTTAGATTATCTTGCTCTGATTTTGTGGAGATGTGGTTTAATATTTAAATATTCTAACATTACCATTATACTTAGTTTGACCTTTTTACTTAGTATCAAATATGTATATATTTTTATTAGGTGGGAACATAGGAGCTTACACCTCGAGACCTCACTTTCATATCATATAAGATTTTGATGGGATTACTATCAACGGTTATAGAAGTTTAAATATTTAAATGAATATGCGGTTTAATATTTAAATATTTTATCATGGACAAGTGGATGAATGAAGAGAATATGAGGAGACAACTTACAGTGAAAGTCAGCATTATATTTGTAAGTGACTATAAGATCATATGTTGCTATAGGGCAGTAGTTAAACATTACCCTTGAAAATTGCCACCTCTCTCCTCATAACATTTGCGAATGGGTCGAAACTTAGTACTCATGGTAATAGCCGCTCGAAACACATGTTCAAATACACACGTGGGTCACTATCTAAACGCTACATATTATCAAATGCCTTCTGAAGTTATCAATACTTAAAAGCACATTATTAACTTCTCTCTTATTTAAAAAGTCTAATCCATTCGGATAAATAATTCAAATCACATGACAAAATTTACAAAACGATGGATGAGCCAATATTTTCAAGGTTAACGAGTTTCCAATAACAATGCGGTAGATGTGACAATATCAAGTCATGTGTCTACAAATGTTTGATGTAATTACTATTAGCCTCTAGAAGTACATGTTGATGAATATCATGCGAATTTACTAATGTTTTGAACTTATGAGTAATTACCTTTTTGATTACTTACCGATAACTTTGGAGAGAAGTTGGTTACTTCAATTGAGCTTTTCTTGCACGAATAAACCATAGTATTTGAGCGAAATCGTGACGCAATCGTCAACTTTGTTTGTTTGAGCCAACTAGTGCTTAGAAAAAATAATGACGCGTATGTCTATTCTTATAATAAAACAAATAATCTTGGAATTTTAAAAGGGCCAATTTTTTTTTTCTCCCTCGTGGTCTTCTAGGGTCCTAGACGATGTTCAGCGATTTCCCAACAAGCGAGGCCCACTCAATGGAAAAATCACAAAAAAGTCTTAAACATTATGTGATTATATTAATTTAGCCATGAACTTTTTAACTATATTAATTGAGTTCTAATTTTTTTAAAAAAATTATCAATCTAATTTTTCTGATCAATTTGGCCAAAAATGACTAACATAGATGTTGATGGTGCGTTTGATAACCGTTCCATTTTTAGAAACAATTTTTACTTGAAAAATGATTTTTTTATATATTTCTTGGATGAGTTTCTGAGTATTTGAAAGCGTTTGGTAATTATATAACATGACCCATAAATTTTTTGTGATTTAATATTTCTTTTAATTTTTAAAATAATTTTATGATTTTTTTTTTTTCCTTTTCTCTTCTTCTTCCTCTAGCCGGTGACCTTGCCGACCTTGAGGGAGTCTTGCATGGCTGCGGGCGAGGCTAGACCTCGTGGCGGCTAGGCGAGGTTGAGGTCAAGCCTTGACAAGGACCAAGGTTCCGGTGAGATTATCGAACCTTGTCTGTTTCGCGATCAACTAGACCTAGAGATAGAAGAAGACAAAGAGAAAAAGAAGAAGAAAAAGAAAAATGATTTGGGCTTGATTCTTGAGTTGTTTAAAGGAAAAAAAGAACTTTTTTTCTACTTCTTGATTTTGTTCTAAATCTATTCTCGAAAACAAAATTTGTTATTAGGAAAAAAAATTATCACATAAATTTTTGTTTTTTTTTTTTTTTGTTAAACAAAAGAATATAAATGTTACCGTTTGACTGGTTACCAAATAAGGCCCAAGCATTCTAAGTGGTGCGGCTAATATTGACATGAATTGTTTTTACATTTTTTTAATTGACTTTTTTTTTTATATATTTTCTTTCCTTTCCTTTTCTTTTTCTTTCTTCCCTATAGGTTGCCAAGTGTCAACGACAACTAATTACAAGAGAGGGCTGGCGAGGTTGAGCCTTGGGTGAGGTTCAAGCTCACAAGATCCCGATGACGTTGAGCACACCTGAGGATGGTGAGGTTCCATCTCGCTTGATTCCAATAAGCTTGAGCCTTTGTCTCGTTAGATTCCGATGAGCTTGAGCCACACCCAAAGCAAGGTTGCCCATCATTGAGGCTAGTCAATCAGTGGATGAAGAAAGGAAATTAAAAATAAAAATAAAAAAGAAAAAGAAAAAGGAAAAATATTAAAAATATTCTTTTTTTAATTTTTAAAAATTGTTATGTCAATGTCGATTATGTCATGTAGGACATTTAACATTTACGTAAATGATTTCCAAATAAAATTAGTCAAAGAATTGAATTAGCAAAATATTTATGACTTAATTGATACGATTGGAATTTTCATGATTAAATTGATATAAATACAAAATATTTAGGAATTTTTAGGAATTTCCCCCCTACTTAATGGCATATCCTTTAAAAGCATCAGTGAAGCCAAATGCAACGTGGTACTAGATAGGCATGGCACCTCGCTCGTGCAATCTCTAGGAAATATCTTGCAATGGATAAAATCATATTCTTAAAGTGCATTTAGTACTTTGGGAATAATTTTTTTGAGAATTATTTATTTTCTATTTCTACTCACTGAAATAATTTCTAAATAAAGCGACGCATTTGATAACTATATAAATTTTCTATTTCTGAAACAGACAAATACCAACAAATTTTTTTTATTCCTTTTTTATTCGATGATGGTAGCAATCGACTGATGGGCGATGGCTAGTGTGCGGTAGGCGACAGGCGATTGTCGCTCATGAGCAGTAACGACCCAATAAATGACTTTCTAGAAATTATTCTCAGAAACAAAAGGTTATTTTTTTCTATTTTTCATTTTTATTCCAAATCCATTCTCTTGAATAACTTTTTATTCCAGGAAATATAATACTAATAGTTGTTATCAAATGGATTTATGTTATTTTTCTATTCTGAGAAACAAAAGAATAGAAAAACAAAAAAATTGGAAAGTTACCAAATGGTACCTTAATAGACTGGATAGCAAAATCAATCACACATACATATACTGACAATCTATATTTTTTCCCTATTAAAGGTCATTATTTATGCTTAGGAAGTATAAACGATTCTATTTGAAACATACGGCTTTCTTGAAACGTGTTTTTCTCGATTCTCAAATTGTATCGATATGCGTTTGCTTTATATTTAGCTATTTTAAGTAAATCGATTTAGGCACTTGTTAACAAAATTTTTTTTAACTAATTAAAGTAATGTCTAAGGAGCACTTGTTAGTGAAATTTGTACATAGAGAATTTATAATTAATAATGATTTTTTGACATCTTAAGTTTGGTAAATATAAATGATCAAATTTAGCCAAAAAAGTATATCCTATAATTAAGAGAGAGAGAGAGAGAGAGAGAGAGAGAGAGATTTGTCCCTTGGCCCCTCCAAGAACCGGATTTGATGGAGCTCCGGATCTTTCCTAGTCACTCCTCATGTATAAGAACAAATTCTCAACGGACAACACGACCATCAGTAAACGAGTGGGGAAAAAAACAAAACAGGAGAAGAGAAGAAGACAACCTTAGCCATAACCCGAAGAAGCTCCACGCTTTCCTACTCCTCGACATTATGATGATGCTGGTGCCCAGACTGCAGATGTTCAAGAACCTGCTGAATCTGGCCCTCGATTTCGTCCTGGTCGCTACACAAGCTCTTGGCACCATGGTCCCCCACGAAAGGCGGCTTCCGCAGCTCACCTATTCTGCTTTCCCAGCCGCTCCGTCAGTCCCTCTCGCTGGTCTCTTCCCCTGAAATTCTTCCTTATTGTTGGGTCTCAATTTACTTTACAAGGTACTGATAGGAAGCGACGTAGTTCTTTCTTTGTGTATAATGTAAGCTCAGACTCTTCATCAAGAGATGAAGTAGCTCTGTATAGGCGGCATTTCTTGTTGGTCTCGTTCAAGTACCGTTTGCACCATGTGAAGTTTAATGTATACAAGGGCCAGAATTTTGATTCTTGAATCTTGATCACCAGATCTTCAAGTTCAGAGACTCTGTTTCAGCTGAGTAATCTTATTCTGGGGAAAAAGAATTGTCGTCTTTTGCTCCACAGTGGATAAGAAAGCTCTCATTTTGAAATGTGCTTTTTGCTTTTTGGATTCTTCTCTGCACTGTTCTGGCTAAGGTTCTTGCTCGCCCCATGCACAGGGAATAGGACAGCATGCGTGGCAAATGAATATATTATACGTCTCTCTTGACAGAAGAGTTCATCCATCTACTTTATTAGAGAATGTTGATTTTAGCGGAACTTGCAAGAGGAAAAAGCGCATTTGATCTCTCTCTTCATTTTTTTATAAGAAGCTTCTCATGCTTCGTGGCTGCTTCTGGTGCGTTGTGAGGTTTGACATTTCGGGCGAAACTTGAAGATAAGATCGGAGAATTGTTAACTTAACACAATCCGTACAACTTTAGTCCTCCAACTTGAATATGCTGTTTGAAGATACCCTCTTGGTATTTAGATTAGAACAGACAAAGACCATGGAATGAACACCGTAACAAGCATGAAGATTTCAAGCAGAAGCTCGATTTCTTTAGTATCTTTTTCATTATTTGCGGGCACAGATATGCATATCCTTAGATGCTTGCGACACTGTCCAGCGAGACATGATTTGGCTGCCTTGTTTGGTAGACAAAACCAAAGATGAGAAGACAGGAAGACGAGGTGGATGAGTTAAAAGGAGTATAAGGACTCGAAAGTTCAGCACACCTTCCCTTGTTTTAGACAGAGACGGATCTTTTTAGTACTGTTTTCGTGTTCTATAAGCATGGCAAACATTACAGTCTTGTTTTTATTATTGTTTAATACGAAATTTGTGCAAATACTGGGTCAAAATATTTCCTTTGCCCCGTTTTATTGACGAACTCAGCTCCCAAAATGAAGTTGAATCGAAGCTAACCATGGAACACAACTTTTGACTATTGCGAGCAACCATCGAAAGTCCCTCTCTTCGTCTGCACTTCTCATGTCAACAATACTTGCTGGCAGTTTTCTGGAGAATTGCTCCTAATTCTGCGGGCTTGGACATCATGACCATGTGATCCGATCCTTTAATCTTCAACACTTCATCTGGCAGATTGCGCCTGATCATCCACTCCACTAGATCCTTTGGAATGAGCTTATCTCCCTCCAAAAGCACAACAATCCTGCACACAGAACCATACTTCTTCTGGGACAATGTTATTTGCCTCGACATGTCCTCGTCGCTGAACAAAGGCAGTGGCCTGAGCAACATGTTCGCCAATGTCAAATCCTGCAAAATAAGAAAAGACGATGACAAAAGAGGGAGAGCTTTGATTGATCTGAACATGTTTGGACGAGTTTATGTTGTCGGACATCTGGCAAAATTGGAACTTATGCAATGCAGAGAAAATTAGCATGGGGTGGAGTTTTCGATTCTTTTCTTGGTTTTACCTCAATCGGGCTGAGCTGATAAACCGTAGATGCGAAGAAAGTCGGGCCGAAACTGAAGGTGGTCGGAGGGTTGTTCGGCCCATTGTCGTAGGTGTAGCGGCTGTCCAGAACAGGTGGAGATCTTCTGAGAGACTTCACTTGCAAAAGACAAGCAGTTTTATTACAAACAATGCAGAAAAGAACTGCTTCTAAGAATACTTTTGGCTATTCCTTTTAGCGTTTTCTTCTAATGATGGTTCACAAATAAGAAATTCCTGGCTAAGAATGGAGTGGAAATCGTATCTCTGGCAATGATGGGTTTATAATTGAACATACCTCTTGATTGACAGTAGAAACATTGAGTTCAGGACCAGGCATTAAGGCAGAGACAAAAACAGTAAGGGCAATCTTCTCGGGGAATTTCTCCATCACCTGAGAAAGAGCCAACCCGCCCATGCTGTGACCGACGAGGATCACTCTCTCATGTGAAGCTAGACCTTCCATGACATCTCTCAGGGGCTTGAAGTACTGGGAGATCGATCGCAGAGACTTGGCCTGAAGTGGGTCGATCCCAGAAGCCGCCAGGTCAGGTGCAGTGACCCTGTGACCGGCTGATCTTAGCAATGTGGCGATCTTGTACCAACACCATGCACCGTGGCCGGACCCATGAACCAGCACAAAGTGCTTGCTTTCAAGTGATGCTTCATTCTGCCTGAAGCAGAAGAGGAAGAGGATGAGGAGGGCAAGTGACGCTAGGCTCAGGTTCTTGTCCATTTGCCTCTGGCTTGATGTTTTTCTTACCCAAAACTGAGCCTCTGGACGGGGATGGAGCGATGGGTTTTATTCAGCAAGATCGTTTGGGGTCGACTAAAAGCTAGCGAAGAGGAGAACCTTCATTGGTCAGCAATTACGAAATCAATTGTGTTGACTATTCTCGTGATCCCATATTTTCCTCCCTTTTGAATTGAAATTGTGTACCTACTCTAATAAATAATGATCGTTCACAACAGAAAACGAACAACGCAGGCACTATATTTGAAATCGCTGTGCTTGACTCCATTATTTATTTACGCGAATAGACAATATTCACGATACAAAGTCACACTCCTTATATTCTACCACAAAGCTTTCAAGTCACCAAGGCTAATTGAAAAGCTTTAGCTACAACAATGCTGCATCACGCCTGCATCTCAGCAGAATAGATGGTCATTATTCTGAGATTCTACTGCTGAATCTCATATCCTGAAATGATATATTTGGAGGATCTCAACATTAAGCTTCTTAAAGTGGCTTCCTTTTCGGGCGACCAAGTACTTGCCCCAGTTGTACGGCCTATACTTTGGAGGGTTGTGCTCATTAGTCAATTCCTTTAGAGGCTGTACCATGGTATAATGCGACGGGTTGAAGAAGAACGGAACCGAGAACCTCTCTTTCTTTCAGTTCACCATCACTCTATGCTCGATGCTCTCGTACGTCTCGTTACTCCAAACCTTCACATAGTCGAGTGTTCATTCGTCAAAAATTTACAGCTTGTTCTGTTCCATTGAGTACTTTACTCACATTCACATGTACAATTCATATGTACAACCAATGATCATTAGGCACAAGCACAGCCAATCGCGGCACAAATGATCTTCCATATACACATTTTTAAGCAATAAGTTGTGCGTATAAAAAAGTTCTTCATAGTAAGTAGTACCTGAATAATGTCACCAACATTGATAATGAAGGCATTGGGGATGGGCTTGACTAGGACCCACTCCCCATCACTCTTCCTTTTCACCTGGAGGCCTCCGACGTCGTCTTGAGCCAGGATGGTGAGCGCCCCCGAGTCCTTGTGGTGGCCTGCGCCCAGAGTGAGGTGCGGCGTGGGGCATGGTGGATAGTGGTTGAGCCGGACGAAGCTGGTGTGGTCCTTGAAGAATTCGTCAAACCTGTTAGCGGGCAAGCCCAGGCTCTGAGCTATCAGTCCCATCAGCGTGTACGCGAGTTTCTCCAATTCTTGTGCGTACTCTTCGCATGCTTCCCTGAATTTTAACAGCCGCAAGCGAATCATTTTGGACGGGCAGGAGACGCGAGCTCCATAAGAAAGGTTCAGGATAGAATAAAATCAATACTATTGGTTAAACGGGGCACGTTTCACCATGTCACTCATTATATGATATTGGACTTGAATAAGTCTTTAAAAGAATTAAGAGAGAAGAAACAAACAAAAGATATATCTTGAGGTGAGAGACTCTGTAATATTATCTTTCGTATTCTTTATTAGATGGGGAAAAAAGTATTCACCTTTCAATAAGAGGTGAGAGCCATGATTATCAGTATATTAAAATAAGAAATGCAGTTTGATAGGGCATCTTGCTTAAGGAATATCATAGAGGTGGGAAACCACCCGATTTTGAAAGGAGACTAGGAAAGGAATCATGAATGTCATTTCACCATGTCACTTATTAAATGACTAGAGATTATCAATTCCTATCGATCATGAGCAAGCTTCTATGAAAACACCATGTAGCCAAAGGAACAAAAGATCATGGAAACACTAACCTTAATCCAGGAGGGTACTCAGGCCACTGATTGATCCACTCAGTGATGGCTTCTTCGCCATCCTCGGGCGAGGCTGGGACGAGCGTAGGCTCTCGCACGGTGCAGTCGAAGACCTCCTTCCAGTCCCTCACGTTTTTAGTGTGCTCCATGTCGTAGTACCCCACCACCCTTCTCTCGTCCCTCCTCACCTTCCTCTTCTCCTCCATGCCCTGCCCGAAGAACTCCCTTGCCTTCCGCTCTATCCTCTCCCTCTTCCCTGCAGCCACGCCGTGGTTCACCACTGCGAAGAATCCCCACTTCTTGCAAGCCTCCCCTACCTCCGCCACGAGCCCTTCATAGGTGGCCAGGGAAGCAGCGACTCCGCCATTGGAGGGTGAGTAGCCAACAAGGGCGGCCAGGTCGATGAGCGGGATGCCTTCGGCATGTGTGGCGGCGAGCTTGGGCCTATGTTTGATGTCTTGTATGAATGCCGGATCGACCTCTCCCATCTGCCTTTTCTGGATAAAGATCGGGAGTATGATCTTGGGCTAATTGTTGAGCTTGTGACTGCCAGGAAAGATCGAGTCTTTTCTTCTTCTCCCTTTTTTTTTTTTTTTTTTTTTTTTTTTTCCGGGGATGATATGGAAGCAATTATAGAGAGGAGTATTTTTATAGTGGCAACGGGGTTAGTTGATGCGCGATTGAACAGGGACGTGACTAGAATAATTCGAAGTAACTAAGGAGTGACTAGGATAGTACTAGGACGGGGGGAAAATCATGAGATGGGCAAGAAGAGGATGGAGAGGTCGTGACTCTTGACGTAAGCGCTTGCATTGGTTATTCGGGTAGTTTTGTTCGTGGAGTTTGCGATGAATGATTGATTCCTGATTTCATGTGATACAATTGGTGCACAGGATAATTTTAAATAAAAAGTGTTGGATTAGGAACAACAAAATTATAAAAAAAAAGTCAAAAATCATTTATAATCGTGGCCTGTTCAATTCTAGACTTTTTTTCCGTCAATTAAGTGTTAGACTTTTTGTATTTGTATCAGTTCAGTCCATTCGACTAAAATTATCCATGTAAGACACTCGGCGTCCATGTTAATGATTTTAGGCTAAAATTAGTAGGATTGACTGAATTGACACAAATACAAAATATTTAGAACTCAATTAGTACAATTGCCATAGGTTTAGAAGTTTTTTGATAATTCTTCCAATTGGAAACAACAAATGATTTCGATGCGATTTTTGAGCATGATCACAGAAATCGTTCCTCATATTGTCATCTATAGTATATACAATGATGTAGGCCAACTAATCACCAAATTAAATTTCTAAGTGCAAATTAATTCTATCTCTAGTCGTAACAATTGATTGAGTGTAAAACCGAATTATCTCGATATGAAAAAATTTGTGGTGCGCTAGGCCGTCTGTTCATGATTGCTTTTTGCCCGATTCTTTTCAACAAAATATATGTTTTCCATGGACGCGCTAGAATCTGTCGAATGCATGACGAACCCAATAGATGGAAGCGTTGGAGATTAGAGGCTTTGATCCTGTGACCATGATGTTCAAAAAAGGGACGGAATGGTTTGTTTCAACGGCCAGGTGCAGCTGCGTCAGATGACTAGCTTCAAGTTCACTTCGGAGAAAAGTTATTAGATTCATTTATCCAGGGATTACAAATCTCTTTTTGCGGGGTGCACCATCTAGGAATTTGCTTGGTCGGATGTCGCAACGAATATAGAAGAATGGATTCTTTTCCAAGATGTTTCTATGCATATGTACCCTCAACTAACGGAGAAAAAGTGTAGAAAAAGTTTTAAACTTATTGTATTAATATCAATTTAGTTTTAAATATTTTAATTGGGCCAATTTAGTGTTAAAACTTTTGTGTTTGAGTCAATTTAGTTCATCTGGTTAATTTTGGCCGGAAATCACCGACATGGACGCTAATCGCTCTATGTGGTGTGGTTGGTGCTGCCGTCGACATTTTTTTTTAAATATTTTGAATTTTTAAAATAAATTTTATGATTTTTCTCTTTTCTTCTCTTTTTATATTTTTAGGGTCAAGGGGCACTGGGTGAGGGTCGTAGGCTCTCATTGGTCACAATGAGAGCTTGCAAGCCCTTGCCCATTGTCGACGAGGGTTGACCAGCTCCAAAAAACAATGAAGAGAGGGAAAAAACTATAAAAAAATTCAAAATATTATTAAAAAAATATTCATATTAATGTTGGCCATGTCATATAGGACGATTGATGTTCACGTCAATGATTTTCAGTTAAAATTGATCGGTAAATTATTGAAATGTTTATGACTAAATTGAAAATTCATTATAGGCCAATTGAAAAGTTTATGCCTAAATTGAAAATTCATTATAGGCCAATTGAAAAGTTTATGTTTAAATTGGTAAGTTGTCAAAATGTTTAAGACCAAATTGATATGATTAAATTATTTAGAATTGAATTGACTGCTATATAATAAATCTAAAACTTTAGAGACAATTTTCCCAAAAAGATCTTGCACAATGAAATATGATTTTTTGAGACTGTCATTTACATCGACATGTCGTCGTTGCTGAACAAACAAATGTGGCTTGATCAACATGCTTGCCAATGTCAAATGCTGCAAAATAAAAAAAGAATAATGGAAAAAGAGGGAGAGCTTTGATTGATCCGAAACGTGTTTGGTCGAGTTTGTGTTGTTAGACATCCAAGAAAATTGAAATGATGCAATACAAAGACAATTAGTAGGGGTGATTAGTTTTCAGTCCGGTTTGATCTAGTCCAAGAATTGGGAATTAGACCAAGATAATTGATTCTTAATTTTTGGGATTGTGGATTGAACCAATTGGTCTTAGAATCGAGGACTGATCAGTTCGGTTCCAATGAACCAAATCATTTATTATCATTATATTGAAAAAATATATATACATTCATGTGGGCTTCCAAAAATATATATATCCTCTAATTCAAACACGTATTGGCATAAATACAATCCAAGTGTCAAAACTTGGCATAAAGAGATACTTAAGTGTCAAAAGTTATAAAAATGTACACTTAAGTGTCACTTTTTTTGAAAATTGAATTATTTAAGTACCAACTTTGGCGAAGGCTATCGAAAATCCAACGTGACTTATTTTAATAATATCATGGCTCGCCGGAAACTGAGTTGGCGAAAACTTAGCCAAAACGACGTCGTTTTGCGCTGAGTGACATTTTAAAAATGTATTAATTAAATAATATTAAATGATTAAAAAATATATTATTAAAAAATTACTTAATTAAAAAAGAAAAGAGGAGGAAGGGGGGATCTGGCCAGGGTCCAGCGACCTCGGCCGATCCTCGCTCATCGTCGCCAGCCCTTCCCAGCGATGGTGGGGCAGCGAGGGCGGCGGCGGCTATTTTTCTAATATGACTTAGACAATTTTTTTTCTTAAAATTGCCACGTGGATTTTTTATTTTGAAAAAAATTCTCCGTTAGTAAATAAAATCATCAAAAACTAGACACATAGCAGTTTGGCAGGATTTTTTTGCCACTGGCACTTAACCGATCCTGTACGTCAACACATATTATTAAAGAAGCAAAAAAAGAACCCCAAATCAACAAAATTTTAATTCACACTTCTGCCTTGGTTTCGCTCAGGTTAGGATTAGCAAGAGGAAGAGAAAGAGAATTGAGAAAGTAAAGTAATGACAAAATTTAAAAGATTGTTCTATTTTTTTTGTCTAGTAAATTTAGAAAGTTGTTCAATTTTTTTTTAAATAAAAATAAAAATGATGGGTCAGATCCTATCGGTCTGGTCGATCCGGTTCCCACCTTGGAACTGGGAACCGGACTGACCGGCCATCGTTTCCAAAAATGGGAATTGGAGATTGGACCGACACCTCTTAGTACCGCCCAGAACTGACTGGTCCGGTCTGGTCCCGATTCAGACAATTCTTGTTGCACACCCCTAATGGGTGTAGTTTCTTATTATTTATTGGTTATACCTCAACTGGGCTGAGCCGATAAAAATTCAATGGCAAGAAATTGGGCCAGAACCGAAGGTGGTCGGAGGGTTGAGTTTTCGTAGGTGTAGTGGCCGTCTAGAGCAGGTGGTGGTCCTCCAAGAGAATTCACAACAGGGTTTTATCACAACAATCTATTAAAGAACAGCTTCCGAGAGTTCTCTTGGCTATTCCTCTTAACGCTTTCTTTAAATAACTTGCAAAGTACAACAGAGGTAGAAACATTGAGTTCAGGACCAGGCATTAAGGCAGCCACAAAAACAGCAAGGGCAATCTTCCGGGTCGATCCCGGAAGCTGCCAGGTCAGGTGGAGTGACCCTGTGACCGGCTGAGCTTAGCAATGTGGCGATCTTGTACCAACACCGTGCACCATGGCTGGACCCATGAACCAGCACAAAGTGCTTGCTTTCGAGTGATGCTTCATTCTGCTTGAAGCAGAAGAGGATGAGGAGGGCAAGTGACGCTAGGTTCTGGTTCTTGTCCGTCTGCCCCTCGCTTGATGTTTTTCCTTACCCAAAACTGGGCCTCTGCGAGAGGGGAAGGCGATGGGTCTTAATTTTTATTCAGCGAGATCGTTTGGGGTTGACTAAAAGCTAGCGAAGGGGAGAACCTTCATTGGTCAGGAATTACGAAATCAATGGGGTTGACTATTCTTGTGATCCCATATTTTCCTCCCTTTTGAATTGAAATTGTGTACCTACTCAAACAAACAAGTACGACAATTGAAATTGCTGTGCTTATTTCCATTATTTATTAGGCGAAGTCATATTCCTTAGATTCTACCGCAAAGTTTTCAAGTCACCGAAGCAAATTGAAAAGCTTAAGCTACAACAGCGCCACATCACGCCTGCATCTCAGCAAAATAGATGTCCATTATCTGGAGAATCTACTGCTAAATCTCATACTCTGAAATGATAAATCTGGAGGTTCTCAACGTCAAGCTTCTTGAAGTTGCCTCCCATTCGAGCGACCAAAAACTTGCCCCAGCTATATGGCCTGTACTTTGGAGGGTTGTGCTCATCAGTCAATTCCTTCAATGGCTGCACCATGGTATAGTGTGATGGGTTGAAGAATAACGGAATCGAGAACCTCTCTCTCTCCGAATTCACCATCACTCTGTGCTCGACGCTCTCGTACATGTCGTTACTCCAAACCTTCACACAGTCAAAAGTTAATTTGTCAAGCATATATAGCTTGTTCTGTTTCGTCTTGAGTACTTCACCCATATTCACAATGACAATTCGCATGCATGACCAATGATGATGTATAAAAATCACAAAAATTAATCGTAAGGATGGATCATAATCCATTAGTCACGGACACAACCAGTGGCGGAACATTATTAGGCGATCAGTTGCGCACATAAAAAGTTCTTTTCTTAATAAGTGGTACCTGAATGATGTCGCCAACATTGATAATGAAGGCATGTGGGATGGGCTTGACTAGGATCCACTCCCCATCACTCTTCCTCTTCACCTGGAGGCCTCCGACGTCGTCTTGAGCCAGGATGGTGAGCGCCCCCGAGTCCTTGTGGCGGCCCACGCCCAGAGCGAGGTGCGGCGTGGGGCATGGTGGATAGTGGTTGAGCCGGGCGAAGCTGGTGTGGTCCTTGAAGAATTCGCCAAACCTGTTTGCGGGCAAGCCCAGGCTCTGAGCTATCAATCCCATCAGCTTGTACGCGAGTTTCTCCAATTCTTGTGTGTACTCTTCGCATGCTTCCCTGAATTTTAACAGCCGCAAGCGAATCATTTCATTTTGGACGGGCAGGAGACGCGAGCTCCGTAAGAAAGGTCCAGGATAGAATAAAATCGATACTACATGGTTAAGCAGAGCACATTTCACCATTTCACTCATCATATGATGGAAGATAATCAATTCCTCTCGATCAAGCGCCGGCTTCTATTGAAACACCATGAAGCCAAAAAAATCATGGAAACACAGACCTTAATCCAGGAGGGTACTCAGGCCATTGATTGATCCACTCAGTGATAGCCTCTTCGCCATCCTTGGGTGAGGCCGGGACGACAATGGGCTCTCGCACGGCGAAGTCGAAGACCTCCTTCCAGTCCCTCACGTTCTTGGTGTGCTCCGTCTCGTAGTACCCCACCACCCTCTTCTCGTCCCTCCTCACCTTCTTCTTCTCCTCCAAGCTCTGCCCGAAGAACTCCCTCGCCTCCCGCTCTATCCTCTCCCTCTTCTCCGCTGCCACGCCGTGGTTCACCACCGCGAAGAATCCCCACTTCTTGCAAGCCTCCCCTATCTCCGCCACGAGCCCGTCGAAGGCGGCATCGGAGGCAGTGACCGCGCTGTCGGAGGGTGAGAAGCTGGAGAGGGTGGCAAGGTCGATGAGCGGGATGCCTTCGGCATGTGTGGCGGCGAGTTTGGGCCTATGTTCGACATCTTGTATGAACGCCGGATCGACCTCTCCCATCTCCCTTTTCTGGACAAAGATCGGGAGTATGATCTTGGGCTAATTGTGAGTTTGTAACTGATCAGGAAAGATCAACTATTTTCTTTTTTTCCGTGGATAGTATTGAAGCAAATTATAGGGAGGAGCATTTTTGTGGTGGGGACGGTGGCGGCTGATGCACGATTGAACCTGGACACGATCGAGTGGATGGTTCGGAAGTAACTAAGGAGTGACTATGATTAGTGTTGTCAGGACATGGGGAAAATCATGAGGAGATAGGCTAGAAGAGAACGGAGAGTTGGTGGTTCTCGACGCAAGCGCTTGCGTTGCAAATTCGGGTACTAACGTCCGTGGAGTTTGCGATAAATCATTGATTCCTGATGTCATCGTACGTTGTCGAAAAGTATTTGACAGGTGGTATAATCGGTGCACAAGATCATTTTAAATAAAAAGTATTAGATTAGGAACAGAAATATACTAAAAAATATTATAAATTTATTATCATTGTGTCAATTCCCTTCTAAATCTTTTTTTTTTCACCAATTGAGTCTGAAAATTTTTATATTCGTGTAAATTAAGTCCGTCAATTTTGATAAAAAAATCAATGACATGGACACTAGTTGTTCTGCGTGGCACAGTTGGTGCTGACATTGACAATTTTAAATAATATTTTAACATTTTAACAAATTTTAAATTATTATTATTCTTTTATTCTTTTCTTCTTCTTGTGGTAGGGGGCAGGACCTTGGTGACCGATGAGGTCGACCTTAGCGACTGGTGAGGTGGGTCGCCTTTGACTGGTTGTCAAGGTTTAGTGATTGGCTAGAGGAAGAAGGGAAGAAAAAAAAGGAAAGAGAAAGAAAAGAAAAGAAAAATTAAAAAGTTAAAATATTATTAAATTTGCTCACGTCAGTGCTGTTCATGTTACGTAGGACGATTGACGTCCACGTTAATGATTTTCAAACAAAATTGCAATAAGTTTAGGACCCTTTTGATAATTTTTCTGATTAGGAACACCAAAGGATTTTGCTGCAATTTCAAAGAGCGTGATCACAAAAATCATTGCTCATATTGTCATCTATTGTATGATATAGGCCAACTAATTAGTAAATTAAATTTCTAAGGGTAAATTGTTTCTTTCTCTGTTCGAAATGAGTGATTGAGCATGCAACCAAACCCTCTTAATATCGAAAATTTTGTGATACAATAGGCCATCTCTTAATTATAGCTTTTTGCCCAATTCTTTGGGGGCAAAATGTGTTTTCTTTGGACAATATTCAGACTTCGAGCTAGAATCTGCCGAATGTATGACGAGCCCATTAGGGCATAAATTGTCTGACCCAAAAATAAACAAGGCAATTAATTCCAAGAACTCAAATCACGTTAACCTCTGAAAAGCAGGCCATCATCTTATGTAATGTGACGTTCAAAGAAGGCCATCTCCTTGGTTGCTAATCGTATTATTAAAATATTTAAATAATAAATCACGTCTTTATTTAACCGCATAAACTTTTAGAATAGTTAATAGTGGTTCCATAAAATCTCACATGGTATCAGAATTTGAGGTCTTGAGTTCAAATCTTCTAGGTTCCTATTTGCCTTCCTAATTAAGTTTTTACACTTAGTACTAGGTAAAAAGCCAGACAAAGTATGATGGGGAGTGTTAGAATATTTAAATAATAAACAACATTTTCATTTAATAACTTAAGTTTTTAGAATAGTTAGTAGTGTCCCCCACCCAAACTCAAGGTGATATTGAAGAAGTCAACTGGAGTTTGAATTAACATCACTTAGCGCCATGAAAACTTGTTACACCGTAGGGCCCTAGGCTTGTTGATCCATGATGTGTGAGACAATCTTTTAGATCTGATGCTTCTGATGTAACATCCTGAAATTCGAGTCCTTTTAGGGAGGAACGAGCGTTAATTTCGTCAATGCATTGTTGGTTGATCTCACTCTGAACCGATCACCCCGAGATACCGACCTTGAGGGGAAAGGCTAATGAGGACAGAACTCGTGCGACTAAAGAACTTGACCTCGGGAAAACGACTCGACCGTGAGACTTGCGTAAGGATGATCCTCGTAGTCATGCAGGCCGATTCCAAGGACGAATAGGAGTCGATTCGTGGGCAGAACATAATGGGACGACGGGTGATTCCGCCTACTATTATCGAACCCGCGAACGGCCTTGTGTCGATCCTTAGTAATCGTGTACTTTGAAATAAGAATCGATTCTTCGCAATTTCATGTAGTCAAGGACGTCCATGTGTCGAGAAGTCTTGAGCGTGAATTGGCACGAGTCGGTTACGCGTGAATCCTCAAAGCCGCCCGTCGCTCCGAGTAGCACCAAAATGGCATTCGGGCGAAATTGACATAGCATGAGAATCCAGTATTGGACTTCGAATTTTCGGGAATGTTCGAGAAGGACTTTTGGACGATACTTCTTAGACGGTCAACACTGCCGGTTGAGCCGAGTATTTGGAAAAGGGATTTTCGGATCAAGAAAACTAGCCTACGAGGACGTGAGCCGGGCAAGAATAGTGTGGGCCTCATGCCCAAGGTGGGACAGCCACCATGGAAGGCCCGAGGCAAGCAAGTGAGCCCGTTGGGCCAAACCGACCCTTTACCCTTCCGAGCCCATTGTTTAAAACCGAGCCGATTCAAGCCCAATAAATTCCCGAGCCCGTTCCTATTCATTTTCCAGCCCATTTCCTAGGCCCGCCCCTCCATTTTCAGCCCAAGGACAGATTAGGAAATGTGCAAGGTGGAAATGACCAAAATGCCCTTGGATATTTTGAAGAAAAGTCAAAAAGAAGAAAGAGAAGATGAGGTTATTTTCTTGACAAGTGGGGCAAGCATTGAAGGCTTTGATAAGCCTTATCCTTCAGCCTTCACTTCACTCTCTCTCTCCTCTTCATCTTCCCCAAACCGCACACCCTTCTCTCCCATGGTTTTCCTTCATTCCTTCTGTTTTTCAGTTTGACCTTTCACCGAAATATGAGTTGTTTATTACCTTCCCGTTGGAATCTCGTCTCGTGCCACCCGCCGTTGTGTTCAGAAGACGAAAACCGTTCAGACAGCGTCGGCCGATCGCCGGAAGGAGCCTCCGATCGTCCCGTATTCCGGCCGAAAGCCACCGCCGGCTGGACCGTTTTCTGACCGCCTGCTGCTGTTCTGTTTTGCTGTTTCGGCCATTTTCCATCCTTTCCGACCCAATCTCCGCCCATACCAGCCACAAGTGGTTCCCCCTCGACCCCCAGGTGCCGCCAGTCGCTGGCCCGTCGCTCGCCGGAGCTCCGGGCAGCCCGTTCAACTCCGGTCAGCAACTTTCCTCCTGTGCAGTCAGTTTTTCAGAGTTGCAGAGGGATTTCGAGTTTGTTGCTGCTGTTCTCAGCCCCGGGACCGCCTTGGATCGCTGTGGTAGAGGTCCCCGGGTGTCGGGTTCGTTGCCGCCGCCCGCGTCCGTGTCGCCGGCCCGCTTAACGAGTGAGTTTAGCTCCTAATCCCTATTTAGTGCCTAAACTTGCTTAGGGTTGGTTAGTTAGTGTTAATCTTGGTTTAAGGGGTTTAATTAAGTTGTATTAGCCCTAAGATAGGTGGTTAGATAGATGGTTAAGATTATATTAGCTTAATTTTGCTTATTAGGCTTAATTGTGCTTAATTTGTGATTAATTGTGTTTATGTGATTAATTAAGCATGATTTGCTTTAATTGAATTGATTAATTGTTTTAATTAATGTTTTTTTTAATTTCTGGATTAAATGTTTTAATTAATTGAATTTCGGAAAATCACTGTTCATAATTACTGTTCACGAGCAGATCGTTCACGATTACTGTTCACAATTATGTTCACGGCACTGTTCATCCGGAAACTAATTTTTGTCTGAATTTGATGTGCTATTTATTGTTATGATTAATTGAAGTGCCGATTGTTAATTGTACTCGTGAATATTGATGAAATGCGTGATCGAGTGTTGGTTGGATTTTGGATTTTGGAATTGTCGAGTGAGATCGCATGACATATTGCGTGGGTTATCTGAAATGGCATATCGCATGAGCATGGGTGATGTTGCATTCACGACAGAGCAAAGATATAAATGGATTGCTTGATGATGTGTTGCATGATCACATTAAGAGAGGGAACCCCGGCGTTGCCGGAAGACCGCCAATCCTTATGGGGTTGTGCCGTGGCCGTTTGGTCGTCCCGACTTTTGTCGCTTGCCCGACGGGGGACATGTGACGGGACGCGGTAGTGGGCGGGTCCTATGTTCCCGTCGATGCCGGGACTGCGGTAGTGGGCGGGTCCCGTGCTCCTTCGGGAATGCCGTCGAGGGAAGGGATGACCCCCGACGTCGCCGTGCCTCGAGGTAAAGAGGACGAAGCCGGTTTAGCCAGAACCGCCAACTATAAGGTTGTGCCGTTGGCCCAGGAGGGGGCGTTAATAATCGGAGCATGTGTGAGTGTGAGACATGAGAAAGTTGTGTGAGATGCTTTGATTATTCGCATGCTCTTAATGTCGTGATGATTTTTGGTACGCACGCATGAGTTGACAGTCGTGCAGGGTGTGGCAATGGCCAGGTGAGATCGCTTGTGGTGCGACTCGCATGTGATTGATGAATTATGTCATCTAACGGCCATGTGCCTTGCTTGCATTGTATGATATTCGACGTGCGTGGTATGGCATACCGGGTAAGGTTGCATGCGGACCGACCGTATGATTGTTGGTTGCCCCGTTTGTTGTTGGTCGTTGTTTGGTTTTGGGTGTTTGTTGTGGGTTGAGTGAGGGGTGGTTCGGAGAGATACCCCGGGTTGAGTTGGCGTACTAACCGGGGCTTAGGGGGAAGAACTCGCTGAGATTTTATCTCAACCCGTCGTGGTAACCATTTTCGTGTCCCTAGAATGGCGTACCCGCAGTGGAGAATCCCGCCCCCGCTTCTCCAAAGTGATCGACCCGACGGAGCTTGAGTCCGATGGGTCCGAGTGACCGTGGTGTTGAACCCGAGGGTTTTTCTTGTTTCATTGGATTAGCCTAGTTTCTTTTTGGTTTGGCTTAGAGGATGGATCGGCCCTTTTTCTCGAGCTTGTATTTTGGAAAACGATCCTCCGTTGGTTAATCCAAGAAGATGTATAAATGAGTAGTTGCCGTTGTCATTATTGTTCATCCCTCTATCCCCGTTTGATTGTTTGTTTGTCCGGGGATGGTTCGTCTTCCGCTTGCGCTAACGAAAGATAAAATGAATGGTCGTCGACGAGTCCCGGGACGTCGCTTTCAATTGACCATGGTAAGGGGTTGTCGCGTGCTCGGGATTCGGGGCGTGACATCCCCGTCGGTTTTGGTATCAGAGCGAGGTCGAGACTTGGAGTGATAAGGTGCGTGGGATTTTTGGGATAGTGAGATAGGGATGACTTTTATATTACGTGCATGTGATTGCTTTTGTGGTTTTGTGTGGTGGCGGGTTGCTCATAGTCCAGAGTGATGAGCAATCCTGAGCAGTCAGCCCATAGGCGTAGGGCGTGTCCGGTCGACCGATTGCTTGAGGTAGCGTGTAGGCAGATCCTAGGTTAGTTGGGATCTCCGCGCCGGCGCTAGAGACCTTGTTAGGACAGCAAGATGTGTGCTTTTGCTGTGGTCCTTGTGGTTCCCCTAGTGAAAAGAGAGGTTTGTGAGAGACCGATGCCTAGACTGGTGGAGCCAGTTCCTGAGACTGAAGCCACCGAGGTCAGTGGCGTGGGCGACCCTAAAGTTGCAACCCTTTGGATGAGGGATTTCGAGAGGACTGTTTCAGTGCGGAGGTGTTCAGAGTAAGACAGAGTGGTTCTGGCAGTTTATTAGCTTCAAGGTAATGCTATTAATTGGTGGGAAGCCACTCAAGGAAGAGTGTTCCCTGAAGGCATGGCTCAGACTTGGGGTGCCTTTCGTGAAGCTTTATTGGATAATACTTCTTGGACAGTGCGAGAGAGTCAAAGATGGCAGAGTTTCAATAGTTTCGTCAGAATCAGATTTCAGTGGATCAGTATGAGGCAAAGTTTGCCAAGTCGGCATATACTGAGCCGAGATTAGTAGAGGACCCTTGGATAGGGCGAGATAGTTCAGAGATGGCTTGAAACTGGAATTGAAAGCCAGCTGGTGCCCTTGAGTTTAAAGAGTTTTGATGAGATGTACGAGAGGACCCAGATAATCAAGAAGAATATGATTGAGAGGACGATCGCATTTGGCTCGCGGTTCGTGCCTAATAGAGACAATCGTCGATTTGGAAAGGGACCAATGATGGGGAGAAGGAATCTCATCCCACTCAATAGAAAGTGGATTGTCATGGAAAGACAATTTAGTTTGTAGTGGGTAACCGTTTTGAGTTTGTGGGAAGTCGAGGAAGACCCTTGACCCCTTTGAAATTCGTCGTTGGAAGCAACTTGTTTATTGGACGAAGGTTGCTAAGGTTATTGGACAACTGAGGTTAATTGGTTAGTTGAAGAATCAAGGATGGATGACTTGTTTGACCCACTTCAAGGAGCTTCGATATGTCCCAGGATAGACCCAAGGACGGGCTATCAGTGGTTGAGGATTAAAAAGGAGGAAAAACTAAGAACGACATATCGTGTGTGATTTGGTCATTACGAGATTATTATACTGCTGTTTGGATAAACTAATACGCCAGTTACTTTTATGGATTTGATGGATTTAGTGATTAAAGCGTATTTGGATTGATTGTAATTGTGTTCGTGAGCAATATATTGGAACATTCGAGGAATTTAGAGGAATACGGACAGCACTTAAGGGTGGTGCTATAGACCATTCGAGAGCATAAATAGTATGCCAAGTTTAATATGTGCAAGTTTGGGTTTACTCGCGTTGTTTTGTTGGTCATATGATTTTGGACGAAGGAATTTCTATGGATCCGTTAAGATCAAGGTAATCATGAATATGTCAGGACTTATGACGGTGACAGAGGTTCAAAGTTTTCTAAGTCGGACAGGTTAGTATAGACGATTCGTAGAAAGGTTCTCTACGATAGCTATGCTTCTGATACGAAGATTAATAAAGGACGTAAGAATTTGAATGGATGAATAAGTGAAATTTTTAAGAGCTTAAGTATAAGCTAATTATTGCACCAGTTTTGAGGATTTAGTCTATTATTGGAGAATACGAGATTTACAGTGAGGTGTCGTATAAGGGATTTGACTACGTGGTAAGGCAACAAGAAAGATTGGTTGCTTACGCGTCACGACAATTGAGGTCATTGGATTTAATGGAAGTCAGATAAGATTTATCTTGATGATTTGAGGAGTTGTAGGTATGGGATCATAAGAGATGATCTATTAAATGGTGATGATCTTTGATAAGGATTACGGTGGATGATTTATTGCTCGGAAGTCTTAGATTTGATTAAGCTATGATTTTACCCAAGGTGGATTATTTCAAGAGATATATGAAATAGGGATGTGAGGAATGGATTTTTGTCTTCGGTGGATTAAGAATTAATTATCCCTTGATGCTAGATGGATGAGTGAGGAAATGGCATTGTTGATGATTTCTTCTTGAGGTATCAGAAAGGATTTGAAGAAGTACCCGAAAGCTTTTGGTGCAATAAATGACATTTGGTTATTAAATGGACGTGAAAGGAATGTTGAAAGAAAAATCGATAGTTTGTGGAATTCGAACAGCGATTTAATGGAAATTCAGTGAATCAGATTTTAAGTGTCGATAAGTGACCTCGCGAAACGAGCTCATGGGTTGACGAGCTGGAGAAATTTTTGCACTTTGAGGTGGATGAGGTTAAAACCGTGAGGCTTGGTATGGGACAGGCCAAAGCGGATAATACCTCTTTGAGATGGTGTATGTCAAAAAAGGACCTTTGCTAGTAGTGGTGCAGTTCGTAGATGCCCGTGACGACCGGTCCGACGAGGGCGGGGAGTGGTCGCCGGGGCCGAGTGCTCGAGCAAGGAGCGACTCGGCGAGCTTCTAGGATGTCGAAAGGGGCAGAAATGAACCGAACTACGCACCGTGCAAAAAGAGAGTGTTTGTGGGATAAGATTTTATCGGAGCGGTATAGCAGAAATATGGTCAAGTTTGTGGAACTCTAGTCTATGGAACAAGGTCAGAGAACTGGGAATCGCTGGTTCAAAATTGGGTTTAGCAGTTATTGAATGCAGTTCGATTATCGAGACAGATTAAAGACGCTCAGAGTCGTCAGAAGAGTTATACAGATAAGCATCGTAGACCGTTGGAGTTTAAGGTGGGCGATCATGTATTTCTTGAAAGTATCGCCGATGAGGGATACTTTTAGATTTGGCAAGAAAGGAAAGTTAAGTCCGAGATACGTTAGACCCTTTGAAATTTTGGAAATGAACGGGGTTTTAGCGTACGTCTTGCGTTGCCACCGAAGCTTGCTCAAG
Source organism: Corymbia maculata (assembly GCA_014182735.1). NCBI lineage: Eukaryota > Viridiplantae > Streptophyta > Magnoliopsida > Myrtales > Myrtaceae > Corymbia > Corymbia maculata. The sequence goes on from CM024690.1 coordinate 24,061,602, forward strand.
TACATGATGTTTCCACGTGTCCATGTTGAGAAAGTATGAACCGGACTTGACGCATGTTTTGAATTTTGAGGAACTGGACATAGACGATAGGGTGTCGTACGTGGAGAAGCCGATACGGATAGAGGACCGTAAAGAGCAAGTACTTCAAATTAAGACTATCGCCTTAGTTAAGGTGATTTGGCAGTATCATGGATCATAGGGAGCTACATTGGAAAGTGAAGAAGTGATGAAGCATCAACACCCCCATCTTTTGAGGATTTGTCGGTAGCTACAAATTTCGAGGACGAAATTTTTATAAGAGGGGAAGAGTTGTGACATCCCGAAATTCGAGTCCTTTTAGGGAGGAACGAGCGTTAATTTCGTCAATGCATTGTTGGTTGATCTCACTGAACCGATCACTCCCGAGATACCGACCTTGAGGGGAAAGGCTAATGAGGACAGAACTCGTGCGACTAAAGAACTTGACCTGGGAAAACGACTCGGACCGTGAGACTTGCGTAAGGATGATCCCGTAGTCATGCGGGCCGATTCCAAGGACGAATAGGAGTCGATTCGTGGGCAGAACATAATGGGACGACGGGTGATTCCGCCTACTATTATCGAACCCGCGAACGGCCTTGTGTCGATCCTTAGTAATCGTGTACTTTGAAATAAGAATCGATTCTTCGCAATTTCATGTAGTCAAGGACGTCCATGTGTCGAGAAGTCTTGAGCGTGAATTGGCACGAGTCGGTTACGCGTGAATCCTCAAAGCCGCCGTCGGCCCGAGCAGTACCAAAATGGCATTCGGGCGAAATTGACATAGCATGAGAATCCAAGATTGGACTTCGAATTTTCGGGAATGTTCGAGAAGGACTTTTGGACGATACTTCTTAGACGGTCAACACTGCCGGTTGAGCCGAGTATTTGGAAAAGGGATTTTCGGATCAAGAAAACTAGCCTACGAGGACGTGAGCCGGGCAAGAATAGTGTGGGCCTCATGCCCAAGGTGGGACAGCCACCATGGAAGGCCCGAGGCAAGCAAGTGAGCCCGTTGGGCCAAACCGACCCTTTACCCTTCCGAGCCCATTGTTTAAAACCGAGCCGATTCAAGCCCAATAAATTCCCGAGCCCGTTCCTATTCATTTTCCAGCCCATTTCCTAGGCCCGCCCCTCCATTTTCAGCCCAAGGACAGATTAGGAAATGTGCAAGGTGGAAATGACCAAAATGCCCTTGGATATTTTGAAGAAAAGTCAAAAAGAAGAAAGAGAAGATGAGGTTATTTTCTTGACAAGTGGGGCAAGCATTGAAGGCTTTGATAAGCCTTATCCTTCAGCCTTCACTTCACTCTCTCTCTCCTCTTCATCTTCCCCAAACCGCACACCCTTCTCTCCCATGGTTTTCCTTCATTCCTTCTGTTTTTCAGTTTGACCTTTCACCGAAATATGAGTTGTTTATTGCCTTCCCGTTGGAATCTCGTCTCGTGCCACCCGCCGTTGTGTTCAGAAGACGAAAACCGTTCAGACAGCGTCGGCCGATCGCCGGAAGGAGCCTCCGATCGTCCCGTATTCCGGCCGAAAGCCACCGCCGGCTGGACCGTTTTCTGACCGCCTGCTGCTGTTCTGTTTTGCTGTTTCGGCCATTTTCCTCCCTTTCCGACCCAATCTCCGCCCATACCAGCCACAAGTGGTTCCCCCTCGACCCCCAGGTGCCGCCAGTCGCTGGCCCGTCGCTCGCCGGAGCTCCGGGCAGCCCGTTCAACTCCGGTCAGCAACTTTCCTCCTGTGCAGTCAGTTTTTCAGAGTTGCAGAGGGATTTCGAGTTTGTTGCTGCTGTTCTCAGCCCCGGGACCGCCTTGGATCGCTGTGGTAGAGGTCCCCGGGTGTCGGGTTCGTTGCCGCCGCCGCGTCCGTGTCGCCGGCCCGCTTAACGAGTGAGTTTAGCTCCTAATCCCTATTTAGTGCCTAAACTTGCTTAGGGTTGGTTAGTTAGTGTTAATCTTGGTTTAAGGGGTTTAATTAAGTTGTATTAGCCCTAAGATAGGTGGTTAGATAGATGGTTAAGATTATATTAGCTTAATTTTGCTTATTAGGCTTAATTGTGCTTAATTTGTGATTAATTGTGTTTATGTGATTAATTAAGCATGATTTGCTTTAATTGAATTGATTAATTGTTTTAATTAATGTTTTTTTTAATTTCTGGATTAAATGTTTTAATTAATTGAATTTCGGAAAATCACTGTTCATAATTACTGTTCACGAGCACTGTTCACGATTACTGTTCACAATTACTGTTCACGGCACTGTTCATCCGGAAACTAATTTTTGTCTGAATTTGATGTGCTATTTATTGTTATGATTAATTGAAGTGCCGATTGTTAATTGTACTCGTGAATATTGATGAAATGCGTGATCGAGTGTTGGTTGGATTTTGGATTTTGGAATTGTCGAGTGAGATCGCATGACATATTGCGTGGGTTATCTGAAATGGCATATCGCATGAGCATGGGTGATGTTGCATTCACGAGCAAGAGCAAAGATATAAATGGATTGTTTGATGATGTGTTGCATGATCACATTAAGAGAGGGGAACCGGCGTTGCGGATGACCGCCAATCCTTATGGGGTTGTGCCGTGGCCGTTTGGTCGTCCTGACTTTTGTCAATTGCCTGACGGGGGACATGTGACGGGACTGCGGTAGTGGGCGGGTCCTATGTTCCTGTCAGTTGCGGGACTGCGGTAGTGGGCGGGTCCTGTGCTCCTTCGGGAATGCCGTCGAGGGAAGGGATGACCCCCGACGTCGCCGTGCCTCGAGGTAAAGAGGACGAAGCTGGTTTAGCCAGAACCGCCAACTATAAGGTTGTGCCGTTGGCCAAGAGGGGGCGTTAATAATCGGAGCATGTGTGAGTGTGAGACATGAGAAAGTTGTGTGAGATGCTTTGATTATTCGCATGCTCTTAATGTCGTGATGATTTTGGTACGCACGCATGAGTTGACAGTCGTGCAGGGTGTGGCAATGGCCAGGTGAGATCGCTTGTGGTGCGACTCGCATGTGATTGATGAATTATGTCATCTAACGGCCATGTGCCTTGCTTGCATTGTATGATATTCGACGTGCGGTGGTATGGCATACCGGGTAAGGTTGCATGCGGACCGATATTGTATGATTGTTGGTTGCCCCGTTTGTTGTTGGTCTGTTGTTTGGTTTTGGGTGTTTGTTGTGGGTTGAGTGAGGGGTGGTTCTGGAGAGATACCCCGGGTTGAGTTGGCGTACTAACCGGGGCTTAGGGGGAAGAACTCGCTGAGATTTTATCTCAACCCGTCGTGGTAACCATTTTCAGGTCCCTAGAATGGCGTACCCGCAGTGGAGAATCCTGCCCCCGCTTCTCCAGTGATCGACCCGACGGAGCTTGAGTCCGATGGGTCCGAGTGACCGTGGTGTTGAACCCGAGGGTTTTTCTTGTTTCATTGGATTAGCCTAGTTTCTTTTTGGTTTGGCTTAGAGGATGGATCGGCCCTTTTTCTCGAGCTTGTATTTTGGAAAACGATCCTCCGTTGGTTAATCCAAGTAAGATGTATAAATGAGTAGTTGCTTTGTTGTCATTATTGTTCATCCCTCTATCCCCTGTTTGATTGTTTGTTTGTCAGGGGATGGTTCGTCTTCCGCTTGCGCTTAACGAAAGATAAAATGAATGGTCGTCGACGAGTCCTGGGACGTCGCTTTCAATTGACCATGGTAAGGGGTTGTCGCGTGCTCGGGATTCGGGGCGTGACATCGAGGGTGTCGAGTTTGATGATGGCGTCGGCTTCTTGAAATGATATGCAAAGGTCGAGAGACAGTCTTTTAGATTTGACACTTCTGAGGGTGTTGAGTCTGGTGATGGTGTTGGCTTCTCAAAATGACATGCAAAAGATTGAGAATTGGAGGAAATTGCAAGCGGCCTATGTGGCTCACTTGTGAAATAGTAACTAAGCGATGCGGCCTATACGACTGGCGTCATAACATCAAGTGGCCTACACAACTGGCTTGGAAAATAGCTACTGGGATACGGCCTATGCGGTTGGTATAAAAAGAAAGTCACCTCCATAATATAAAATAAAATAACTCGATCGAATGATGCAGTTAGTGCCATTAGCGCCAAAACACGACTATTATAAAAAAGACTCGATTAAGTGCTTCTTCAGATAAGATTTGTACAATGGGAATGGATTTATTTGGATGTGCATTAGGGTGCAAAGCTAGGAGGATAAAACGGAAAAAATTAGGGAGATTTCTTGGGTGCATCAAGTGCGACGTGCATCCAATGCACTAGGATTGCCGTAGGAAAGGTAGCTCTAATACCAAGTTAAATATAAAAATATAAAATAGAATGCGAAATTTTTTATATAATTCGATATATCAAAATGAATATATGGAGAGCCTATTTATAGGCTTCATGCAATAATATACAAAGTATCGATATCAATCAAGATATACACAGTCATATAAAATATTTGTGCAATCTTGAGTGATACAGAAAATTAATAGAAATATTCTAATATAGGAAAAAATCCTAAATATCTCTAACAGTATTCACGTTACAAGCTGGTACGTAGGAATAGTTCACCCGTGATTCTCTAACAGTATTCACGTTACAAGGTCGATACCGGAAGCCGCTAGGTCAAGAGCAGTGACTCTGTGACCGGATGATCTTAGCAATTTTGCAATCTTGTGCCAACACCATGCACCGTGGTCTGATCCGTGAACCAGCGCAAAGTGCTTGCTTTCAAGTGATGCTTCATTCTGCTTGAAACAGAAGAGGAAGAGGATGAGGAGGACAAGTGATACAACGTTCAGGTTCTTGTCCATTTGCCTCTCGTTTGATGTTTTTCTTACCCAAAACTGGGTCTCTGCAAGGGGGAAAGGCGATGGGTTTTGGTTAGCGAGGGAACCTTGGTAGGGCGGCAATTACGAAATCAATGGCCTTGCCTAGTTGACTATTCTTGTGATCCCATAATTTTCTCCCTTCTGAATTGAAATTGTGTACCTTGTACACACAAACTACTCAAATAAACAAGGATGATTTACGACAGAAAACGAACAACGCAGGCACTCCACTGAAGCCACCGTCCTCAGTTCCATTATTTGGTCAGGCCAACACACAATATTCACAATCAACAGTCCCATTCCTTACATTCTAGGGGAAAGTTCCGAGTTGCCAAAGCTAATTAAAAAGCCTCGGCTACAACAACGGTAAATAACTCCTTGCTTCTCAGCAGTTATTTTGAGATTCTACTGCCGAATCTCATATTCTGAAATGATAAATCTGGACGTTCTCAACATCAAGCTTCTTGAAGTTGCTTCCTTTTCGGGTGACCAAGAACTTGCCCCAGTTGTATGGCCTGTATTTTGGAGGGTTGTGCTCATCAGTCAATTCCTTGAGTGGCCGTACCATGGTATAGTGTGATGGGCTGAAGAAGAATGGAATCGAGAACCTCTCTCTCTCCGAGTTCACCATCACTCTATGCTCAACGCTCTCGTACGTGTCGTTGCTCCAAACCTTCACATAGACAAGAGTTAATTCGTCAAGAATATATAGCTTATTCTGTTCCATCTGAGTACTTCACCCACATTCACATTCACAATTACAATTCATATGTATGACCAATGATCATGCATGAAAATCACATAAATGGATTGAAAGGATGGATTATAATAATTAGACACACGCACAACCAGTCGCAAAGCATCTTTAAGCGATCAGTTGCAAACATAAAATGTTATTTTCTTAGTAAGTGGTACCTGAATAATGTCGCCAACATTGATAATGAAGGCATTAGGGATGGGCTTGACTAGGACCCACTCCCCATCGCTCTTCCTTTTCACCTCGAGGCCCCCGACATCGTCTTGAGCCAGGATGGTAAGTGCCCCGGAGTCCTTGTGGCGGCCCACGCCCAGAGCAAGCTGCGGCGCGGGGCATGGCGGATAGTGGTTGAGCCGGACGAAGCTGGTGTGGTCCTTGTAGAATTCTTCAAACCTGTTCGAGGGCAAGCCCAGGCTCTGAGCTATCAGTCCCATCAGCTTGTACGCGAGTTTCTCCAATTCTTGTGCGTACTCCTCGCATGCTTCCCTGAATTTTAACAGCCGCAATAGAATCATTTCATTTTGGATGGGCAGGAGACGCGAGCTCCATAAGAAAGGTCCGGGATAAGACTAAAATCGATACTATTTGGTTAAACAGAGCACATTTCACCATGTCACTCATCATATGATGGAAGATAATCAATTCCTATCGATCAAGCGCCAGCTTCTATTGAAACACCATGAAGCCAAAAAAGTCATGGAAACACAAACCTTAATCTAGGAGGGTACTCAGGCCATTGATTGATCCACTCAATGATAGCCTCTTCGCCATCCTTGGGTGATGCCGGGACGACAGTTGGCTCTCGCACTGTGAAGTCGAAGACCTCCTTCCAGTCCCTCACGTTCTTGGTGTGCTCCGTCTCGTAGTACCCCGCCACCCTCTTCTCGTCCCTCCTCACCTTCTTCTTCTCCTCCAAGCTCTGCCCGAAGAACTCCCTCGCCTCCCGCTCTAGCCTCTCCCTCTTCTCCGCCGCCACGCCGTGGTTCACCACCGCGAAGAATCCCCACTTCTTGCAAGCCTCCCCTATCTCCGCCACGAGCCCGTCGAAGGCGGCATCGGAGGTAGCGACCGCGCCGTCGGAGGGTGAGAAGCCGGCGAGGGCGGCAAGGTCGATGAGCGGGATGCCTTGGGCCTGTGTGGCGGCGAGCTTGGGCCTGTGTTCGACATCTTGTATGAACGCCGGATCGACCTCTCCCATCTCCCTTTTCTTGACAAAGATCGGGAGTATGATCTTGGGCTAATTGGGAGCTTGTAACTGATCAGGAAAGATCAACTCTTTTTTTCTTCTTCTTCTCTCTCTCTCTCTCTCTCCCTCTTTTTTTTCTGTGGATGATATTGAAGCAAATTATAGAGCATTTTTATAGTGGTAATTGTGGTGGTTGATGCACGATTGAACCTGGACGCGATCGAGTGGACGGTTCGGAAGTAACTAAGGAGTGACTAGGAAGGTGTTGTCAGGACATGGGAAAAATCATGAGGAGATAGGCTAGAAGAGAACGGAGAGTTCGTGATTCTTGACGTAAGCGCTTGCATTGCATACTTGGGTACTATTATTGGTGGAGTTTGCGACAAAAAATTGATTCCTCGTTCCTTCGTACGTTGTCGAAATGTATTTGACAGGTGAGGTGCATAAGACAATTTTAAATAAAAAGTATTAAATAAAGAACGGAAAATTATTTAAAAATATCATAAATTTATAATCATTATATTGATTCCATCCTAATTTTTTTTTTTTGCCAATTGAATCTGAAAAGTTTTGTATTTGTGCAAATTAAGTCTATTTGGCCAATTTTAACCCAAAATCACTAATATAGACGTTAGTTGTCCTATGTGTTACGATTAATGCTAACATCGACAAATTTAAATAATATTTTAATATTTTTTTCGATTTTTTAATTTATTTTTCTTTTCTCTTCTTCCTCTAGTTGGTTGCAAGACCTTGGTGACTGGTGAGGTGGCTCGCCTCTAGCTGGCCATCAAGGTTTAGTGACTTGCTAGAGGAAGAAGGGAAAAAAAAGGAAAGAGAAAGGAAATAAAAGAGAAGAAAAGAAAATATATTTTTAAAAAAAAATATTATTAAGTTTATCCGCATCAATGTCATCAATGCAATATTGGCACATATCAATGGTTTTCAATTAAAATTGCATTAAGTTCAAGACCTCTTTAATAATTCTCTCGATTAGGAACAACAAAGGGTTTCAATGCCATTTCAGAGCATGATCATAGAAATAATTGTTGATCCCATCATCTATTGTATGATGTAGGCTAATTTATTTTGGAATTAAATTTCTAAGGGTAAATTGTTTATATCTCTATTCGAAATGATTGATTGACCATCCAACCAAACCCTTAACCCTTTTGATATGAGAAATTTTGTGATGTGCTAGGCCGTCTTTTCATTATAGCTGTTTGTCCAATTCTTTTCGACAAAATGTGTTTTCTTTGGACAATATTCAGACTTCGAGCTAGAATTTACTGAATGGATGACGAACCCAAGAGGGCATGAATTCCAGGAACTCAAATCACGTTGAAAACGGAAAAGCAGGCCATCAACTTATGTAATGTGACTGGCGTTCAAAGTAGCTGCGGGCCGTCTCGGGCTGCTAACCGTATTCATGTTAGGAGCTCGTAAGTGGGAGCAGGTAGTTCAACCGCGATTCTCTCTGTCTAGAGCGCAATGGAGACAACTTACCTCTTGAGAAAGAAGTCGCAAGATCCTCAAGATACATACATTAAGTACGCTGCACACGGTATATGCGAGCCTCTGTTTGGTGTTGCCGCTTAAGGAATCATATGCTCACAAAATCTTTCTTGATCTCTAGACTGTCATGTCGACAAATAAACTCAGATATTGTTATGTACCTGAAAAATGCATGTCTCTTTCTATGTGTTGATCGTGTCCGATGGTTGTGAAGAATCCCAAAGCCTACTTGGACTTACGTGGTTCAAGTGGCAATTAGAGATCACTAGAGGTGAGCATGGTCCAGATTGGGCCGGTCCAACCCCTGACCCTAGGACCAACTCGCACAATGTTGTTCCTCAATTTTTGGGACCGATGACCGACTCTATTGAGCCTAGGATTGAGGACCGGACCGACGTTCGGTCCGATTCTAGGGTTAACTCAGGACCAACCATTAATTTTTTTCATTTTTTTGTATCTCTAAAAAATTAAACTAATTATTTCAAATTACATATTTATTGATACCGTGATTTTAACTAAACTATAAATACTAATACATATTCGAAAAATTTAAAATAATGTAATGATAAAAATTTCACACTTGCTAAAAGCAAGAAACCATAAAAATAATTAAGATTTGCTTATAGAGCCACAAGATAAGCGTTGCTCATGAGTGAAAAGAATTTCTAATTAGGGCTTTTATTTTCTCATGGTTTTGAGAAGGTTAGCGAATAGAGATGAGCGACGTAAGCGTCAAGCGACAAATGGGGTGAGTATCAAGTGATGACCAACCAAAAGTGAGCGAGGTGAGTGTCAAGTGGCAAGCAATGTAAGATTGCTTACGAGTGAAGTTATTTTTTCGATTTTACTTGGCAAATTGAATACTAAGAGGATAAAGTAGAAATAAGAGAATAAGAGTACTGGAGGAGGACACCATTTGAATTAGGGTTTACTATTTAGAATAAATGAAAATATATTATATATAATATAATATATAAGGCTAGGGTTGGTCCGGGTTGGATCAACCCGAAACTCCTAGGACCGAGGACCAACCCGCACAGTATTAGTCCAGGGATCTCAAAACCAAGGACCGACCCGGTCTCCTTGGGAATTGGACCAGGACCAATAGGGTTGGGCAGGTCCAGGGTCAACCCTGGACTGATGCTCACCCCTAGAGATCACGATATATAATACATGAAGGTTGCTTTCTTTCTGTTCATATTCCCTTTTCCCCGTCCTTTTGAAATGAAAATTGCTATGGTCCTTTTCTTTTGGGTAGGATTGGGCGTTGGCCACCACGGTCGTGAGGCCACAACCCTCGTCCGATGACTAAGACATGTTGCCGGACAATGACATTGGCTGAGGATTATTATGGTGATGTCCAGAGGCTGGCTCTAACTGCTATATCTGAGGAAGAGTCGCATGTTCAAAAAGGATTTTGTAGAGTGGACGATTGAAAGAAATCTGGCACATGGAAGTGGGGAAAATTACAAAAACAGTATTATCCTAAATATTTTTTTGCCAATTCAGTTATAAACTTTTTGCATTTGTGCTCATTTAGGCAAATTTAGATTTGAATGAGGTCTCATGGACCTCAGTTGACCATAGTGAGGGTCCGTGAGCCCTCACCCATAGCCAGTGAGGGTCAGATACAACCCTTGCCGGCCCTAATCCCCCCACCCCCCCCAAAACCCAAAAAGCGAAGAGAGGAAAAAAAAAAAAAGTCATAATTAAAATTCAAATTATTATTAAAAAACATCCATGTTAGTGTTGACTGCACCACGTAGGAGAATCATTGTCAACGTTAATGATTTTTGGCCAAAATTGACTTGAAAAGTTATTGAAATGTTTAAGATTAAATTGGCAAATCATGATAAGTCAATCGATTAGTTTAGAACTAAATCGGTAAGTCATCAAAAGGTTTAGGATTAAATTAAAATAATTGAAATATTTAAGATTGTTTTGGTTATTGTATAATAAATTTAATACTTTTTTGGACGATTTTCCCAAAAAGATCCCACACGATGAAATTTGATTTTTCCGGGACAACGTTATTTGCCTTGACACGTCCTTGTTGCTAAACAAACACAGTGGCTTGATCGACAAGTTTGCCAATGTCAAATCCTGCAAAATAAAAAAAAAGAACAATAAAAAAAGAGGGAGAGCTTTGATTGATCTGAAAAATGTTGAGTTTGTGCCGTTAGACATCCGATAAAATCGAAATAATGCAATTCAAAGACGATTAGAATGGGGGTGTGGAATTGTATTTTCTTATTATTTCTTGGTTTTACCTCAACTGGGCTGCGCTGATAGACATTCCAATGACTAGAAATTGCGCCAAAACCGAAAGTGATCGGACGGAGGGTCGAGACTTCGTAGGTGGCAGTGGCTGTTTAGAGCAGGTGGTGGTCTTGTGAGAGACTTCACTAGCAAAGTACAACAGAGGTTTATCAAAACCGATCTAGAAAAGAACTGCTCTTAATAAGATTTTTGGCTATTCTCTCTTAGCGTTTTCTTCTGATGTTGGCTGGCGAGATGAAGACGAAATTCGTGGGCAAAAATGGAAAGAAAAATTGTATCCCTAGCAAGGGTTGGCTTAAGATTGAATGCATCTCTTGATTGAGAGTAGAAACATTGAGTTCAGGACCAGGCATTAAGGCAGGGACAAAAACAGTAAGGTTAATCTCCTCGGGGAATTTCACCATCACTCTCTCACCTGATGCTAGGCCTTCCACGATGTCACTCAGGGGCTCGAAGTACTTGGAGATCGATTGCAGAGATTTGGCCTGATGCGGGTCGATACCGGAAGCTGCCAGGTCAAAAGCAGTGATCTCTGTGACCGGATGATCTTAGCCATTTCACGATCTTGTACCAACACCAGGCACCGTGGCGTTGATCCATGAAACGGCACAAAGTGCTTGCTTTCAAGTGATGCTCATTCTGCTCGAAACAGAAGAGGATGAGAACGGGGCGGGCCAGTGATGCGAGGTTCAGCTTCTTATCCATTTGCCTCTCGTTTGATGTGTTTCTTACCCAAAACTGGGTCTCTGCAGGGGGGAAGGCGATAGAGGTTTGTTCAGCGAGATCGTTTGGTGTTGACTAATGTCAGCTAAGGGAACCTTCATAGGTCGGCAATTACGAAATCAATGGCCTAGCCTAGTTGACTATTCTTGGGATCCCATATTTTCCTCCCTTTTGCAATGAAGTTGTGTACCTTGCGCACAAGAACTACTCAAATAAACAAGTATGGTTTACAACAGAAAACCTACAACACAGGCACTTCAGTAAAACCACCGTGCTCAGTACCATTATTTGATTAGGTAAACACTAAATATTCACAATCAACAGTGACGTTCCTTACATTCTAGGGGGAAGTTCCGAGTCGCCAAAGCTACTTAAAAAGCTTCAGCTACAACAACGGTAAATAACTTATTGCTTCTCAGCAGTTATATTGAGATTCTACTGATGAATTTCATATCCTGAAATGGTGAATTTGGATGTTCTCCACATCAAGCTTCTTAAAGTTGCCTCCTTTTCGGATGACGAAGAACCTGCCCCAGTTGTATGGCCTGTACTTTGGAGGGTTGTGCTCATCAGTCAGTTCCTTTAGTGGCTGCACCATGGTATAGTGTGATGGGTTGAAGAAGAATGGAATCGATAACCTCTCTTTCTCCGAGTTCACCGTCACTCTATGCTCCACACTCTCGTATGTGTCGTTGCTCCAAACCTTCACACAGTCAAGACTTAATCTATCAAGAATTTATAGCTTGTTTTGTTCCGTCTGAGTACTTCATCCACATTCACAAGTACAATTTGTATGTATGATTGTTGATCATGTATGAAAATCACAGAAATTGATTAAAAGGATACAATCATAAAGCATAGCCACAACCAGTCGCCGCACAAATGATCTTTCGCATACACATCTTCAAGCGATAAGTCAATAATATGAAAAGTTCTTTTTTGATAAGTGATACCTGCATAACACAACCAACATTGATAATGAAGGCATCGGGGATGGGCTTGACTAGTATCCACTCCCCATCACTCTTCCTCTTCACCTCGAGGCCTCCGACATCGTCTTGAGCCAGGATGGCGAGCGCCCCTGAGTCGTTGTGGCGGCCCAGCCCCAGAGCAAGGTGCGGCGCAGGGCAGGGCGGATAGCGGACAAGCCGGAGGTAGCTGGTCTGGTCCTTGAAGAATTCGCCAAACTTGTTCGCGGGCAAGCCCAGGCTCTGAGCTATCAGTCCCATCAGCTTGTACGCGAGTTTCTCCAATTCTTGTACGTACTCTTCGCACGCTTCCCTGAATTTTAACAGCCGCAATAGAATCATTCCCTTTTGGACGGGCAGGAGACGCGAGCCTCATGAGAAACGTCCGGGGATAGAATAAAATCGATACTACTTGGTTAAACAGAGCATATTTCACCATGTCACTTCTCATATGATGTAAGATCATCAATTCCTATCGATCATGCACCAGCTTCTATCGAAACACCATGTCGCCAATCAAACGAAAGATTATGGCAACACTAACCTTAATCCAGGAGGGTACTCAGGCCACTGATTGGTCCACTCGGTGACAGCCTCTTCGCCGTCCTTGGGCGAGGCCGGGACGAGCGTCGGCTCCTGCACGGTTAAGTCGAAGACCTCCCTCCAGTCCCTCACGTTCTTGGTGTGCTCCATCTCGTAGTACCCCAGCACCTTCCTCTCGTCCTTCCTCACCTTCTTCTTCTCCTCCAGATCCTGTCCGAAGAACTCCCTTGCCTCCCGCTCTATCCTCTCCCTCTTCTCCGCCGCCACCCCATGGTTCACCACCGTGAAGAACCCCCACTCCTTGCAAGCCTCCCCTATCTCCGCCACGAGCCCTTCGATGGCAGCAGAAGCAGCGCCCGCGCCATCGGAGGGTGAGTAGCCGGCGAGGGCGGCGAGGTCGATGAGCGGGATGCCTTCGGCATGTGTGGCGGCGAGCTTGGGCCTATGTTCGACGTCCTGTATGAACGCCGGATCGACCTCTCCCATCTCCCTTTTCTTGATAAAGATCGGAAGTATGATCTTGGGCTAATCGTGAGTTCTTGACTGATCAGAAAAGATCAAATCTTTTCTTCTTCTTTTTCTAGCCGTGGATGAAATTGAAGCAGTCATAGGAAGGAGCACTTTTCTAGGGGTAATGGTGGAGGCTGATGCACGGTTGAACCTGGACGCGATTGAGTGGACAGTTCGAAAGTAAATAAGGAGTGACTAGGATGGCGTCGGGACATGGGGAAAATCATGGGATTGGCAAGAAAGAGGACAAAGAGTTCTTGATTGTTGACATATGGGCTTGCATTGCTTTTTGAGATATTTTGGCATGGAGTTTGTGGTAAATAATTGATTCCTGATCCCATCATATGTTGGTGAAAAGTATCTGACAGGTGATCCAATAGGCGCACAAGATAATTTTGAAAGAAAAGTAATGCATTAGGGGCAGTTAAAGCCATTTCATGGCATGGTCACGAGCATTGTTATCAAATGTAGACTGACTACTGAATTAAATTTTAAACGTAAATTAATTCTATCTCTATGTGAAATGATTGATTTATATAACCAACTCTCTCAATATGAAAAATTTCGTAGCGGGCTTGACGGCTCTCTCTTGATGATTGCTTGTTATCGAATTCTTGTCAATAATGAAAGAAAAAATTCGGCAAAATATATTTTCTATGGACAATATTTGGATATCATATGATCACGAAATCTTTCTTGATCTCTAGACTATCACGTTGAAGAGCAAACCAATATCTTACTATGTCATACTTGCACTAATGCAGTTCAAGCGGCAATTGGTGATTGCGGTGAATATAAGAAGTGTTGCTTTCTTTCTGTTTACGTTCCGATTTTTTTTTTTTCATCTCTTTGTCTGTTTGAAGTTAAAATTGTTTTGTTTTTCTTTTCTTTTCTTTTGGGTAGGACTGGACGTTGAGGCCACAAACCTTGTTTAGCGATCGGGACACGTGGCTGGAAATTAATGTTGGCTGAGTAAAAAGTTTTAAATTTATTATATTTTTACCAATTTAATCTTAAATTATTTCTTTATATCAATTAAATACCGAACATTTTCACATTTTATTAATTGAGTCCATATGATCGATTTTAGCCGGAAATCACTAACGTGAACATTAGCCGTTTATCATGACACGATCGACATTGACGTGAAATTTTAATAATATTTCATATTTTTCGAATTATTTATTTATTTATATTTTTTCTCTTGTTTAGCAAGGTGCGGCGCAGGGCAGGGCGGATAGTGATTGAGCCGGAGTTAGCTGGTCTGGTCCTCAAAGAATTTGTCAATCTGTTCGCGGGCAAGCCCAGACTCTGAGCCATCGATCCCATCAGCTTGGACGCGAGTTTCTCCAATTCTTGTGCGTACTCTTCGCATGCTTCCCTGAATTTTAATAGCCGCAAGAGAACCACTTTGGACGGGCAGGAGAAACGAGCTCCATAAGAAAGGTCCGGGACAGAATAAAATCGATAACCATCTTGTTAAACAGAGCACATTTCACCATGTCGCTTATTATATGATGTAAGATTACCGAATCCTATTGATCATGCGCCAGCTTCTATCGAAACACAGAGTCGCCAAAGCTGAAAAAATCATGGAAACACTGACCTTCATCCAGGGGGGTACTCAGGCCACTGATTGGTCCACTCAGTGACGCCCTCTTCGCCGTCCTCGAGCGAGGCCGGGACGAGCGTCGGCTCTTGCACGGTTAAGTCGAAGACCTCCTTCCAGTCCCTCACGTTCTTGGTGTGCTCCATCTCGTAGCATCCCACCACCCTTTTCTCGTTCCTCCGCAGCTCCTTCTTCTCCTCCAAACCCTGGCCGAAGAACTCCCTCGCCTCCCGCTCTATCCTCTCCCTCTTCTCCACTGCCACCCCGTGGTTCACCACTGCGAAGAATCCCAACTTCTTGCACGCCTCCCCTTCTTCTGCCACCCGCTCTTCAATGGTGGCGGAGGCATCGAACGGGCCATCAGAGGGTGAGTAGCCGGTGAGTTCAATGAGCGGGATGCCTTCGGCCTGTGTGGCGGGGAGTTTGGGCCTATGTTCCACGTCTTGTATGAAGGCCGGGTCGACCTCTCCCATTTCCTTTTTCTTTTCTTTTGGCCGTGGGGCACATTGAAGCAGTTACAGAGGAGCATTTTTTATAGTGGAAACGGTGGTTGCTGACGCGCGATTGTACGTGGACGCAATTGGGGTGCATGATTCAGAGGTATCTGAGCAGTAGTTAGGATGGTCTCGGGACATGGGGAAGAAAGGCATTTGGAGGACAGAGTTCGTGATTCTTGACGTAAGTGCTTGCACTGCTTATTGATTCCTGATTCCATCATATGTTGTTGAAAAGTATTTGACATGTGACGCAATTAGTGCACAAGATGATTTTGAAAGAAAAGTAACGGATTAGGAGCCAGGAGGCCATTTCAGAGCATCATCGCCACGAGAATCATTCCTGAATATTGTCATCCATAGTATATACAACAATGTAGATTAATTAAATTTCAAGTGTAAACCGGTTCTATCTCTATCTTAAAAAAAAGTGAAAAAAGGAAAAGAGAAGAAAAGAATCAAAAGGGAAAACAATAGAAAAATTGATAAAAATTTGAAAAAATATTAAAAATTTATGTACGTTGATGTGACCGAATCATATAAGGTGGCCAATGTTTATTTCAGTCATTTTTCAATCAAAATTAGTCGGATATACTTGATTGATAAAATATGAAAATATTCATGATTCAATTGGCATAAGTAGTTATAAATTGACGAAAATGTGATAAATTTATGACTGTTTTGATGATGTTCCTCTATGGCACAAGATCCTTTGGAAACTGAAAAAGACAATTTTTTTACGGATAATGTTATTTGCCTAGATATGCCCTCGTCGCTGAATAAAAGTAGTGGCCTGATCAACATGTTTGGCAACGTCAGATACTCCAGAATCAGAGAACATAAAAAAAAGAAAGGAAGAGCTTTGATTTGTCTGATTTTAGCAATTTGGCGATCTTATACCGACACCATGCACCGTGGCCCGACCCATGAACCAGCTGAAAGTGCTTGGTTTCAAGCGCTGCTTCATTCTGCTCGAAGCAGAATGTTTGGTGTTGATAGCAGCGGAGAAACCTACGAAAATAGAATACTGTAATAAACAAGGATGATTTACAACAAAAAACCAACAACGCAGCCACTTTATTGAAATCGCTGTGCTCAGCTCCATTATTTATTTAGGCAAACAGACGTTAATCACGATGCAGGGTCGCATTTATTACATTCGACCGCCAAGTTTTTAAGCTGCCAATGCTAATTGAAAAGCTTCAGCTACAACTTTGCTCCATAGCTCCTGCGACTCAGCAAAATAGATGGTCCTCATCTGGAGATTCGACGGCGGAATCTCATGTCCTGAAATGGTGAATCTGGAGGTTCTCGACATCAAGCTTCTTGAAGTTGCTTGCTTTTCGGGCGACCAAGAACTTGCCCCAGTTGTATGGCCTGTACTTTGGAGGGTTGTGCTCATCAGTCAATTCCTTCAGTGGCTGCACCATGGTATAGTGTGGCGGGGTGAAGAAGAACGGAATCGAGATCCTGTCTTTCTCCGAGTTCACCATCGCTCTGTGCTCCACGCTGTCGTATGCCTCGTTGGTCCAAACCTTCACGTAGTCAAGAGTTAATTCGTCAAGGCTGCTCTGTCGGGTATTTCACCCACGTTCACAAATGCAGCACACACATGTATGACCAAAGATCATGTACCTTAATAATGTCACCAACGTTGATGATGAAGGCATCAGGGATGGGCTTGACTAGGACCCACTCCCCATCGCTCTTCCTCTTCACCTCGAGGCCTCCAACGTCGTCTTGAGCCAGGATGGTGAGCGCCCCCGAGTCCTTGTGGCGGCCCACGCCCAGAGCGAGGTGCGGGTCCGGGCATGGCGGGTAGTGGTTGAGCCGGACGGCGCTGGTGTTGTCCTTGAAGAATTCGTCAAACTTGTTCGCGGGCAAGCCCAGGCTCCGAGCTATCAGTCCCATCAGCTTGCGCGCGAGTTTCTCCAATTCTTGTGCGAACTCTTCGCATGCTTCCCTGCATTAACAGCCGCAAGAGAATCATTTTGTGCGGGCATGAGAAGCGAGCTCAGGCCACAAATAGTAAGGGAGGACCAGCTTCTATTGAAACGCCATGTAGCCAAAGAGAAAACATTCATGGAACCACTAACCTTAGTCCGGGAGGGTACTCGGGCCACTGATTGGTCCACTCAATGACACCCTCTTCGCCGTCGTAGGGCGAGGCCGGGACGACCGTCGGCTCCTGCACGGCGAAGTCGAAGACCTCCTTCCAGTCCCTCACGTTCTTGGTGTGCTCCGTCTCGTAGTACCCCAACGCCCTCTTCTCGTCCCTCCGCACCTTCTTCTTCTGCTCCAAACCCTGCCTGAAGAACTCCCTCGCTTCCCGCTCTATCCTCTCCCTCTTCTCCGCCGGCACCCCATGGTTCACCACCGCAAAGAACCCCCACTCCTTGCATGCCTCCCCTATCTCCGCCACGAGCCCTTTGACGGCACCGGAGTCAGCGACTGCACCATCGGAGGGTGAGTAGCCGGCGAGGGCGGCGAGGTCAATGAGCGGGATGCCTTCGGCTTGAGGGGCTGCGAGGTTGGGCCTGTGCTCGACGTCTTGTACGAAGGCCCGATCCACCTCTCCCATTTTCTTTTTCTTGAGATAGATAGATCGTGAGTTTGTGACTGATCAGGAAAGGTCAAATCTTTTCTCCTTTTTTGCAAGTTGGCGATATTGATGCAGTTTTAGAGAGCCGCATTTTTATATTGCTAATGGTGGTGGCTGATGCACGATTGATCCTGGACGCGATTGTGTGGATGATGCGGAGATAACTAAAGAGCGACTAGGATGGTGTCGGCACATGTAGGAAAATTATGAGGAGAAAGCAAAAATGAGGACGAAGAGTTCGTGACTCTTGACGTAAGTGCTTGCATTTGCTTATTGAGATAGTTTTGCTCGTGGAGTACGCCATATATAATTGATTACTGATTCCATTGTATGTTGTTGAAAAGTATTTGACAGCTGATCCAATCGGTGCACAAGATAATTTTGAAAGAAAAGAAATGGATAAAGAACAATGAAGCTGTTTCCACGCGTCGCCATCATGAGAATCATTTTTGCATATTGTATATACAATGATATAGAGCAACTAATTATTAGGGATGTCAATTGGAGAAAGTGGAGTTGAAAATAGTCGAATCATATTAATCCATTTTGATTGATTTTCATATAATGTAAATTTAATGACTCTTACCCGATCCATATCCGATTTGACTCATATTACCGAAACACATTAATATTTAACTTAATTTAGGAAAATCCATTCTCACTCATTTAATCCACTTTAAGCTCTTTGCATATAAGTTACTTAAATAAAACTTCACTTTCAATTTTAAAAATAAAATAAAAAATAAAAAATTAGTAAATAAAAAAAATGTGAACACCTTTAAATTGAAATACTTTGAAAAATACCTTTTAAAAAATTGGATTTTTAATATTTTTACAAAATTTATTAATATTTCTTTCTTCTTCTCCTCCATTTGTCTTCCTTTGTTTCACTCCCTTCATCTTCCTTCTTCTTCCCCCTCCCTTTGCAAGCGGTGAGTAGCCCAAGCTTGCCGGTTCGAGCTCCGTCGCGATCATTGAGCTCGCAACTCGACCAATTTAGGCGAGCCTGAGCTTCGTCGCGACCGGTGAGCTTGTGACTCGCCAAATCCAGATGAGCCTTAGCTCTGCTGAGGTCGGCAAGCTCGTCACTCGCCCAATCTCGGTGAGCCCAAGCTCAACTAAGGCCATCACCAGCCTCCCTGTCGCCATCTTCACCATCGCACAGCCAAGCACCCAGATGTCTGAGGGTGAGCTTGGAAAACTGGGAGGGGTCGAGGTCAGCCATGCCATCGAAGGATATGTAGACCATGGAGTGGGGTGGATGGCGGTGGAGCCACGCGGAGACGGTGGAGGTGGTGGTTGGGGTTGATGTCGTAAGCGATATTGTTGAGGAGTCGTCGTCTGGGTAGGGGAGGAGAAGGAGAGAGAGGGTTGCCATGGATGACCCATTTTTGACCCAAATAAGACTCATTTTGTTTTGCTTTTCTTTTTTAAACCCATCTCTGATCCGATATTTCAATTTTAAGATAAATCACTTATGACCCATTTTCATAAATGTGGATTACAATATGGGTCTTTGACCTATTTTGATAGCTTTACTAATTATTGAATTAAATATCAAGTATAAAATGATCCAATATCTATCCAAAATGATTGATTTATACAACCAAATTATCCCTCATATGGAAAATTTTGTGGCGGGCTTGGTGGCTGTCTCTTTATGATTGCTTGTTATCCAATTCTCAGCAAAAACGAAAGAAAAAAATTGACAAAATTTGTTTTTTATGGACAATATTTTGATATCGTATGCTCACAAAATGTTTCTTGATCTCTAGACAATCATGTTGAAGAGCAAACCAAGATCTTACCGTGTAATTGGAAGAGAGGTCATTAGAAAAATGTATCCGTTTCTTTTATGTGTCGATTGTGTTTGATGGATTTGAAGATCCGAGAGTCTGCTTGGACTAATGCGGTTCAAGCGGCAATCGGAGACTACGGTGAATGTGTGAAGTGTCGCTTTCTTTCTGTTTATTTTCCATTTCCTTTTATCTCTGTCTGTTTGAAGTTAAAATTGTTATGGTCCTTTTCCTTGTTCAGCGATTAAAACATGTGGCCAAGCCAAAAATTCTAAATTCATCACACTTTTATCAATCAATCAATCAATCTTAAACATTTTAATAAGATTAATTGAGTATTAAATTTTTTCATATTTTGTCAATTAAGTTCATATGATCAATTTTGAATGGCAATCATTAGTATGGACACCGATCATCCTATGTGACACAATTAGCGTGAATGATTTTTAATTATTTAATTATTTTTTGCTTTTTTCTTCTATTTTCCTTCTTTACTTTTTTTTTTTTCATTTCCTCTTCATTTCTATTTTTTTTTCCTTTCATTTTTTCCTTTTCCCTCTATTGAGCAGTTCGATAGTTGACAGAGGTTGCCAGCCTTAGGTAAGGTCACCCTCATTGGTGTGGCAAGGGCAAGTATGGCTCTCACTAGGTTAAGCATGGGTGTCCCTCACACGAGGTCGGCAAGGGTGGCTCTCACCTGAGGTAGGCCGTCGGCTATTAGTGAAGCCTTACAATGGTTGATGAAGGGAAAAGGAAAAAAAAAGAAAAGAAAAAGAAAAAAAAGGAAAATATAAAGAAGGGGAAGAGAAGAAACAAATAAAAAGGAAAAATAAAATTAATTAAAAATTATTTATGTCAACGTTGGTCGTGCCTCATAGGGAAGTTGACGTCCATGTCGGCAATTTCTAGCCAAAATTGACGGGATTCAACTAATAAAACGTGAACAAATGAAAATTTTAATTTGCACAATTAAGGTTTATTACTAAATTGGTAAAAATGTGTTAGGTTTAGGACTTTTTTGGACAAATCTTGGGGGTTATCCTCAACTAGCAAAACGTGAACAAATGAAATTTTAATTTGCACAATTAAGATTTATTATTAAATTTATTATTAAATTTCCCAAAAAACAAAAAAAGACCAATCTCTATTGCACAGTTTATGAACTGCTTATCATATTGGCAAACCAAAAAGTTCTTGTACAAAAAACCATAATTTTTCCTGGACGATGTTATTTGCGTCGACATGTCCTGACATGTTTGCCAACGTCAAATCCTCCAAAATCAGAGAAGAACATGAAAAAAGAGGGAGAGCTTTGATTGGTCTGATCGTAGCAATTTCTTGATCTTGTGACAACAGCATGCACCGTGGCCTGACCCATGAACCAGCGCAAAGTGCTCGTTTTCAAGTGATGCTTCATTCTGCTCCAAGCAGAAGAGGAATGGGAAACCTCACTGGTCAGCAATTACGAAATCAATGGCATTGATTATTCTTGTGATGTAAGTAGGACCGACACCGAAGACGATATGCGACGCAACATGTCGCGTCTTTTTAAAAAAAATAAAAAATTTCAATATGTTGGGACATGTTGTATATTAAATATATATTTTACAATTATTTCAATCAAATTAATTAGATTTAAATTCACATATAAATAATAATAAAAAGAATATAAAATGAATTTGCACTAAAAACATTAATCCATCATTAATTAATATCATTCATTACTTCAATTTGACAATCACATTCCATTTCAATAATCCATAAAATTTAGAGAAAAAAAAAAATCAAGCAAAAAATTCTAGGCTTATTCGGAAAAGAAGAAGAAAAAAAGAGTTGAGAGTTAAAAAAAGAAAATATTTGATTTTTCTTCCTTCCCTCTTTATAATTTTTTTTTATAATTTTTTAACATATTTATAATTTGACCCTTCATTTATTGTAAATTTTTAAAATTGACCCCATGCGTATAAGAATCACTTGTCGAAATTTCAACTCACGTGTTAAAGTGTGTTGGAAGAGTTGATTATGTGTCGAATTTTTCGACATCTGTTGACCACGCATATCGAAATGTGTGAAAGCATGTCGAACATGTGTGGAATTACTGAACACGACACAAATCCCCTAGATTCCTCCATTTTGAACTCGGACTGGGTACCTTATCCACATAAAATACTCAAATGAACAGGGAGGATATCAATAGAAAATGAACGGCATAGTCACTTTATTAAAATCGCTGTGCTCAGCTCCATTATTTATTTAGGTAAACAGATAATATTCATAATACATAATCCCATTTATTATATTCTACCGCGAAGTTTTAAAGTTGTCAATGCTAACTGAAAAGCTTCAGCTACGACTTTGCTGCATAACTCCTGCAACTCCGCACGATAGATGGTCATCATTTGGAGATTCAACTGCGGAATCTCATATCCTGAAATGGTGAATCTGGAGGGGCTCGACATCGAGCCTCTTGAAGTTGTTTGCTTTTCGGCCGACAAAGAACTTGCCCCAGTTGTATGGCCTGTACTTTGGAGGGTTGCGCTCATCAGTTAATTCCTTCAATGGCTGCACCATGGTATAGTGTGGCGGGTTGAAGAAGAACGGAATCGAGAACCTATCTTTCTCCGAGTTCACCATCACTCTGTGCTCCACACTGTCGTACGCCTCGTTGGTCCAAACCTTCACACAGTCAAGAGTTAATTCATCAAGGCTGCTCTGTCGAGTACTTCACCCGCGTTCACAAATGCAACACACATGTATGACCAATGATCATGTATGAAAATCACATATATTGATCGAGTTATAGGCAAGCATGTAAAATGTGGTACCTTAATAATGTCCCCGACATTGACAATGAATGCATTGGGGATGGGCTTGACTAGGACCCACTCCCCATCGCTCTTCCTCTTCACCTCGAGGCCTCCGACGTTGTCTTGAGCCAGGATGGTGAGAGCCCCTGCGTCCTTGTGGCGGCCCACGCCCAGGGCGAGGTGTGGCGCGGGGCACGGTGGGTAGTGGTTGAGCCGGACGAAGCTGGTCTGGTCCTTGAAGAATTCGTCAAACCTGTTCGCGGGCAAGCCCAGGCTCCGAGCTATCAGTCCCATCAGCTTGCGCACGAGTTTCTGCAATTCTTGTGCGTACTCTTCGCATGCTTCCCTGCATTTTAACAGCCGCAAGAGAATCATTTTGTGCGGGCATGAGAAGCGAGCTCGGGCCACAAATAGTATGGGAGGACCAGCTTCTATTGAAACGCCATGTAGCCAAAGAAAAATCAATTATGGAAACACTAACCTTAGTCCGGGAGGGTATTCGGGCCACTGATTGGTCCACTCAATGACACCCTCTTCGCCGTCGTTGGGCGAGGCCGGGACGACGGTCGGCTCCTGCACGGTGAAGTCGAAGACCTCCTTCCAGTCCCTCACGTTCTTGGTGTGCTCCGTCTCGTAGTACCCCAACGCCCTCTTCTCGTCCCTCCGCACCTTCTTCTTCTCCTCCAAACCCTGCCCGAAGAACTCCCTCGCCTCCCGCTCTATCCTCTCCCTCTTCTCCGCCGGCACCCCATGGTTCACCACCGCAAAGAACCCCCACTCCTTGCACGCCTCCCCTATCTCTGCCACGAGCCCTTCGACGGCGGCGGAGTCAGCGACCTCACCGTCGGAGGGTGAGTAGCCGGCGAGGGCGGCGAGGTCGATGAGCGGGATGCCTTCGGCCTGAGCAGCTGCGAGGTTGGGCCTGTGTTCGACGTCTTGTACGAAGGCCGGATCCACCTCTCCCATTTTCTTTTTCTTGATATAGATCGTGACTTAGTGACTGATCAGGGAAGATCAAATCTTTTCTCCTCCTTTTTTGCAGTGGGTGATATTGATGGAGTTATAGAGAGCAGTATTTTTATAGTGCTAATGGTGGCGGCCGATGCGCATGATTGGTCCGCGCGATTACGCGGATGATTCGAGGCAACTGAGGAGTGACTAGGATGGCGTCAGGACACGTAGAAAATCATGAGGAGGAAGGCAAAATGGGGACGAAGAGCTCGCGAATCTTGACGTAAAAGCTTGCATATTGTTTATTGAGGTAGTTTTGTTCTTGAAGTTTTTGGTACATAATTAATTCCTGATTTCATCGCATATGGGTTGAAAAGTACTTAGGTGATAAAATCGGTGGACAAGATAATATTGAACGAAATGTAACGGAATGAGAACGTGGTAGGGCTCAATGGGATTTCAAAGTGTGATCACCAGAATCACTCCAAATAATCTCTTCTATAGGATATGCAACGGTGTAGACCAATTAATTACTGAATTATAATTTTTAAGTATAATTGATTTTATATTTATGCAAAACGGCTTATTCTATGTACAAGGGAGCTCTCTTAATATGGAAAAATTTAGAGAAAATTACCTAAAAAAGTCCTAAACCTATTGTAAGGTTGTCAATTTAGTTTTAAATCATTTAATTTGGCCAATTTAATCCTTAGCCTTTTGACAATTTGCCAATATATTCAGTTTGATCAATTTTGATTGAAAATCACTAACATAAATATCAATCGTCTTACGTAGTATAATTGACGTTGATGTTGATGATTTTTTTTAAAGATATTTTTTTTCTAAACTTTCTTTTTATTTCCCTTTGTCAGTCCATGGCCTTAACAATGGCTAGTGGAAGTAGCTAGCCACAGACATCGCCCTTACCTTAAATGGGTGGCATGGCCACGCCAAATTTGACAAGAGCATCCTGGCTCTTGACTTAGCCCTCACCAACATAGTGAGAGCTGCAAGCCCTTACTAGTATTCAACAAGGGCATTGTGGCCCACATTGAAAAAAATTGAAGGAAAAAATAAAAATGAAAAAACATAGAAAATTATAAAAATTTAGCAAAAATAGTCAATATTAACGTTGGTCATTTTTTATTAAAATTGATTGAAAATACTAAATTGATAAATGATCATAATGTTTACAATTAAATTAATCAAATTAAAAAATTATCATTGAATTTGTACCTTATAATAGGTTAAGGATTTTTTCACAATTATTGTGATGGGCTAGGCTGTCTTGTCAGGATTATTTTTTTCCAATTCTAAGCAAAAAGGAAAGAAAATTCTTATAAAATACTTTTCTTTGGACAATAATTGCACCTCGTGCTGGAATCTGATGAATGGATGACAAAGCCAACACGGCATTGAATTCCTGCAACTCAAATCACGTTAACTCTCTGGAAATGGAAAGCAGGCCCTCAACCAAGAAATCTCATGTTCCAAGAAGTAACGGGTTTTCTCTTAATGTTTTGAGCTTGTACATGGGAATAGTTCCCCCGCGATTCTCTTTGTTTGGAGCACAGTGAAGACAACTTACCGAAATAGAAAAGTTATGGGATTTGCAATACACACGTAAGTACACTTTACGCCTTATATTCAAGACTTTACATTTGCGTTGCCCGCTCTAGATATTGTATGCTACGTAGTCTTTCTTGATCTTGAAGAATGTCATGTCGACGAGGAAGGATCGTACGGTGTCATCAAAGAGAGAGATGCTAGGAGGGAGGTCATATGTGTTAACTGTGCTTGATGGATATGAAGATCCGAGAGTCTACTCGGACTTCATGCAGTTCATGCGGTATCGGAGTTTTTGTGTCCTTCAGAAATTTTGATTAGGCAAATCGGGGTTTTGTCCAGAGGGTGGTGATTAGATTTTGCACAATGGATGATTTAGAGGAATCCAGCAGATGGAAGTGATGGAGATCAGAGGATTCGACTGATCAAATGGTCATGATGTCCGAGCCGATATGATTATGGCCAATCCTCTGAAAAATTGTCAATATACATTGCCAAGAATCCAGGACTTGAAAGAGACTGGAATGAGTTGCCGCAACAGTCAGGTGCTGCTGCATCTAATGACTAGCTTCAGGTTCATTTCGGAGAAGCCTTATTAGATTTATTGATGATCAATATATTCATGCTTTAATCAATTGTGTTACAGGGATTCATGTGCTTCGTCCAATAATATGCTCATTCTTGATGTACCAGCGAATATATAAGAATAGGTTTATCTTAAGATATACTAGATGGAACGCTCTCTTTATCGCCAAATACATGTATGACTTAGATTGAATGAGAAAGAAAATGACTCATCACAAGCTCTAAGGAATTGCATCGTCCAAATTTGGCACATTTCTTTGACCACGCCATCATTTGAGAAAAGCACAACCATTGACACATGATTGATGTCTTCAAATGCACAAAATATCAAAAAACAGAAACCCATAGAAAGCCTGGCTTGCCCAAGATTGTGAATTCCCCGAGCTTTTCTGAGTGCAAACTTAGGACTAAAATGCAAAATACAATATTCAATTTGTATCTCCAGGAACCAAAATTTAGGGATCTGGAGAAAGACTTTAAGATTGATTTTTGAGTATGGTGCGGGTACAACTCAAGAGGGTCGTGTTTTTTTTTTTTTTTTTCTATTTTTGGCCTTAAGTGGAAAAAAGGAAAAGAAATGAAATACAAACCTTTCATGGACAACAAGCAATTATATTCCTGCAAGAAAAAAACAAAGAGAAGTTAAGGCCACACCTTTGCAAAGAGAAATTGCCAATAAAGTTTGGGTTTCCTCAAAAGTGTAATTTGTCACGGCATTGTGAAGTTGTTAGCCAAAGGTTGAAGAAACCTAACAATAGCATAAGCAAAGCAAATGAAAGGAGAAAATGTCACTCAAAGAGAGAGAGAAAAGAGACTAGCGAAAAAAAACTAAGGTTGAGCTTGACCTATTTATTAAATGAGTCGAAAGTGAATTTATGACAGACCACTCAAACTCACTTATTTTGGACCTTTAACTTTAAAACCCATTATGATGTATATTATAAGTTTAAGGTGATCCATTTAAATAAATGTAGGGCAGAATATTGGTTTGTGTCTCATTTTTAACAGTGTTATTGTTATGGTATGGACGTTGTCTATCCCCCAAACAAGCTATAGAGATAAGTTCAATCATTAAAGATGGAAGCGCCTTCTTATCATGTATTGACCATTGGCTGGTAGGCAGTCTGCATCACGAAAAGTCTAAAATGGTGTAAGCTAAAGATTAGAAGTTTGGCAACATCTTAGCTTAATTCGAGGAAGAGATAAAGATGGTCTACATAGAATGTCAAAGATCAAAGATGTGCACTGATTATCTTTTGCTTGGGATCGGGGGTGGTGGCGGCGGCAGCTATTTTCAGGTGTCCAATTTCAATTGAAAGGAGGACCATCATGGGATTACGCGGAAAATCTACCGTTTCGATCGATTTAGGTGGCCAAGTCCAAGGAAACCACCCTCTTCCTTGGGCCTTCGGAGAGGACATATGAACCCAAACTTTCCCAAATGCCGATCCAATTCCGTGGGTTAAGAAACCAATCAAAACATGCAGCCGGTGCACAGGAAACTAATCCTCACACTGCTTACGGTTCTCGTCTTCCCTCTCTGCTTCGATCCAAATGAAGCGGAAGAAACCGGAAGCAAGCACTTTGTGCTGGTTCACGGGGCGTGTCACGGCGCATGGTGCTGGTACAAGGCGGCGACCTTGCTGAGATCATCCGGTCACAATGTCACAACAATCAATTTGGCCACCTCTGGCATCAACCCGATTCAAGCTAGCTCGCTCTAATCGGTTTCCAACTACTTCAAGCCCCTAAGAGATGTCATGGAAGGTCTATCCTTGCATGAGCAAGAGATACCCAAAGAAGTTTGCAGTTGCCGTGTTTGTCTCTGCCTTGATGCCTGGTCCAGTACTTAATGTCACTACGGTCAATGCCGAGGTATGATAATTTCGAAGCAGAATGATCGTTGATGCGATTTCTTCTATCAGAATTCAATTAAGATGATATGATAATAGCAAAACAAACAAAATCAATACATGAATCACCTAAAATCAATCAATTCCGTGGCACTTCTTGATAACTCTTCCCGTTAGTTTATTTCCTCAATTAACCGCTGTGATGGCTTTTCTGCTGTTCCTTGTGACCGAAGTCATGGAGAAGAGCAGGTTCTCTTGAAGACAGCAGCTATATTTATGACAATGGGCCAAACACCCCTCCGACCGCCTACACACTCGGCCCGATGTTGTTGGCCTCGAGGGTCTATCAACTCAGCCCGATTCAGGTATCAGGAAAATTCTCGAAATCAATCAAATTGAATCTTTCCCTTAATAAATTAACTTTTTCCCCCTTCCGGTAGGATTGGACGTTGGCCAACATGCTGATGAGACCGCAACGCCTGTTCAGCGACGAGGACTTGACAAGGGAAATAACGTTGTCCGAGCGAAACTACGGGTCTGTCCGAAGGGTTGCTGTTATATCCGAGGATGACAAGCTGATCGAGAAGGACTTCATGCTGTGGATGATCGAGAGGAACCCACCGGACCAGGTGCTGGAGGTCAAAGGGTCAGATCATATGGTCATGATGTCCAAGCTCGCGCAATTGCTGGCCCTCCTTCAGCACATTGCCAATGCTACCCATATCTAGGCCTATGGCCAAGCCAATCGAAATGGATCATCAATCAATTTCCTAATCTATATGAGTGTTGAATAAGTCATAAATGACTTCATTGTACTAAGTAAATCGGTCGAAAAATGGTTTAAATATAATAAGGATGTTAAATGAATCACAAATGAATTTACAACTTACTTAAACCCTACTCCTATATATGACTTTCTTTTCATTTTTTTCTCATCCTTGCTTCCTCTTACACTTGCTTACTTCACACTCTCACCTTAATTTCATAGACTAGATCAAATATGAAATTATTTTAACAATATGGATCATATTGGATATGAGTCACCATATCACAATATATGAAAAATGAGTGAAAACGAATTAAATAAATTCATTTGAATCAAACTATTTTCGATCAAATCCACCTAGTTTATAGATCCACCTATGGCCTCTGATATATTCTTGCTTATTTTTTTCTTTTCCCTGGATGCCGATAAGATCTCCGTACCATAATGATCTGTTTTTTGTATAGAGTTGGATTAATCTAAAGAAATCCCACGCGCATACGATTGGATGTGGATATAAACAATGGGTTTAATCACAATCTCGATGCAAACCATCACTTTATTCGAATGTGCTACAGTCTCCTCCACAGTGCTAACATCTTATGGTCCATGAACTCTGATGTCCCTGCTCCATCGGTAAACAACGATTTTCACACATGATGACCGTCGTCGCTTCTGTTGATCCTAGTTCGAGATTGATCACTCCGACACCTTGAAATGCTCGATTTGGATGTTCTCAACCTCTTGCTTCTTGTAGTCACTGCGGTTTCTTGTCGCAAAGAACACGCCCCAGTTGAACTCCTTGTACTTGGGAGGATTCTCCTCGTTCGTTATCTCGTCCAGTGGCTTCACCGGGACATGATGGCCTGGGAAGAAGAAAAACGGAACGGAGAACCTCTCCTTCTCTGAGTTAACGACCACTCTATGCTCCGCGCTCCAGTATAAGTCGTTTGTCCAAACCTGTACGAAAAAGCCTATCCTTAGTTCATTTAATAGGAGCGGCAAATCGACTAGCTTCTCTTATCTCTCATCATACATGTGGTGAGCAAAATTTCATCCTTTCCACATTGACATCAGAGTTGCAAGAAAAGAGTAACATAGATATGCATGTTTACTGAATTTTTTCAAGCAGCAGATGCTCAATCACCCTTCTAAGATGGGGACTTCTCTCAAATTGCTGAAAGAAGAAATTTCCTGACCCTAGCATGGCGGACATGTACAACTACCAATAATTTTATTTTGGTTCCAAAATTCCACAAATATCACAAGGAATATGTATTGCTTCAGCACATGTGCATATCTGTATTCAAGCAAGTAAATGAACCCACTTGCTATAAGGTGATAAAGATCAAATGAATCCACCAAGAATCCTGATGACATCTCATGATCAAGACATTCCTCCGAAAACTATATCTGTTCCCGATGTCAGAGGCTTTCAAATCCTTGTGACATTAGTGCCATCACCATCACAAGTTCAAAGTTTGTCATGCTCCACCACGGAGAATTCATAGTTTTGCCTGTGTCATACAGGACTGATGCATGCATTTTTGCGTCGATTTCATCACAACCACCAACTCTGCTTCACTAGTATTCAATCAAGGGAACAAAAAGGAAGTTCACGGATGATACCTGCATAGCATTGCCAAGATTGATTACATAAGCGTCTGGTACTGGCCTTATTGAAATCCACTCTCCGTCTGATCTCCGCTGTATCTGGAGCCCTCCCACAGAGTCCTGGGAAAGAACGGTCAGGGCCCCACCGTCCTTGTGTCGGCCAACCCCAAGAGCCAACTCAGGCTGGGGGCACGGAGGATAGTGATTGAACCTGAGAAAGCTGGTCTGCTCTTTGAAGTAGCCATTAAATTTATCCGCCGGCAACCCCAAACTGAGAGAGATCAGTTCCAGCAGCTTGAAAGCAAGCTTCTCCACTTCTTTTGCATACTCCTCACATGTCTCTCTGCACCAATTATGTTAAAATGAAGCCTCATAAGTCCAAACTACAATTGATGCCAGAACAAGCTGCCCTGGCATTCTAACGCTCCAATTCAATATTTTTAGCTAGGACCTACGAATCTGTCTTATTTATTTGCGATAAATATTTCCACATTTCTTGATTGAGTTCAAGTTTCTTAGACTTCTAAACACTCATGACAAAAACTGGTACTGATCATCCATCAAGTCTAGAAGATAAAAGAGCATATTTTAAAGAGGCCACTTATCAGCAAGGAGAGAGGAGTAATCAAAGAAACCATTACATAATATTATTACCCGCGACCAATTCTTTTCTATAGAAAATAAATTAAGTGTGATCAAGAGAAATTCTAGATTGAACCTGAATTGCGGGGGGTTCTGAGGCCACTGATTGGTCAGCTTCCTCAGGGACTTGTCCTCAGGGTGAGACAGAGCCGGGATCAGAGTGGGGTCCTGCAAGAAGAAATCGAAGACCTCCTTCCAGTCCCTCACGTTCTTGGTGTGCTCGCTGTCGTGAAACCCCATGGGATGAACCTCGTCCCTCTTCACTTTCGTCTTCTCCTCCAGGGGCTGGTCGAAGAACTCTTTGGCCAGCTCCTCGATCCTCTTGCGGAGACCCAGGGGGACCCCATGGTTGATCACTTGGAAGAAACCCCACTTCTTGCATGCGTCCCCGATCTCCGAGGCGAGCTCTTCTCGGGTCCGGGCGGGCGAGTCGGAGAGGTCGATCGAGGGTACGCCTTCGGCTTCGACCATCTTGAGGTTGGGCCTGTGTTCGGCTTCTTGGATGAAGGTAGTGTCAAGAGCTCCCATGGTGAGTGGATATGTATGGACGATGGACGGGGCACAGACGTCAGAGGCAGGGCAATGACCTGGTGGCAGCAGCCAGTGAGGAGTTGGTGAAGAATTGGTCCAGATGCTTGCGGTAGTGGGTTTTGAATATTCTATTTGTTCATTGAATCTGGACAATATCAGACGATGTGAAGGGAAAATTTCTGGGATTGGAAGCTACATCAAAGACACAGATCGTCGGCCACGTTCGAGAACCTAAAAAAAGAAGAAGGAAAATTGAAGCATTTCCATGCATCTGATTGGGTGAACGTCCGTCGCCCTGAAACGAGTCGGTTGTTTGCCAGAAAGGAACAAAATGAATAAATTTGGATGAAATATGGAGGGGCTTCTTTCTCTGTTTTTTCGGGGGATTCCGTGGGCGGGACAGGTGCGCCTGTTTGGTCGCCCGTCCCTTTCTTCTAGAAGCATTGCAAAGAAGCAGATGATTCAACACAGCAAACGAATCAGGGCCCGGCCCGCATTGAATTTCACAACGGTGAGAGGTAGGCCCTACTTGTTACGAAGCTCCAGAACAAGACAGTATAGACGATTCCCGAAGGTAATCCAACCATAGTGTACATTTCTCAGTTGCAACAGTAGCGCTGACATGGAATTGCCGTCACATAATATGTTCAATTTCTTCTCCCACTCAAAAAAAGGGACATTGTGCATAAATGTCGACGAGATTTCGGACAAAATCCTAACTCAAGGAACGCAAAACATCTAATTAAGAGGTTTATTCTGCTTCGTCAAAACATCCACATGGTAGTGTACAATTCCAACAGTTGAAGTTCACAACCAAATCGACATTGTCAGGAACTTCGGTGAAAAAAAAAGAAAAGCTCCTATAATTCCAAATTCAGATAAATGCGTGGCAGTAAAAGAAAGGTTTTGAGCAATAACGGGGACCAGGGCTAAAATATTTACAAGTGTCTCGATTTCATAAAAACTGAACGAAGACCTGGGGATAAGTTCCTCATGGAGCAGGCATTGAGGATGAGATGACCACATACGCCAAGTACTGCAGGCCGTCCTGAATTTTACCCACTGCTGTAGTCTGATTAGTCCGGAGATGCTCTGAGAAAGCACTAGCTTTCTGCTGGATCGATGCCTCTTGTGGAACTTCATGCGAATCTGCAGCAGCCACTTTAATAGCTGCTGAATAAGCTTCAGCTACGTCCGAAATTCCTGCATTGTGGATCAACATGCAAGCTATCACGTAGGAAGCCAGAAAGTGGACATCATGTTAACTCTAGAAGAGCAAAATCTATGAGGTGCAATGTATCCAGGTACAAGGCATCAATCAAAAATTTTCATGCTCAGATCTGATTTTCAATTCATATTACATCTTCCTCTTGCAGCAAATAAAAGTTATCCTGCTTCAAGATGATAAGGCCAATCAACGAAAGATTGGCACAATAAAATGCCAAGGGTCTCTCTGAATCTATATCAAGGATCAATATTGCCCACTGGTGCATATATATAGATAATGCTTCAAGCTTCAAACATGGAAACGCACTACTAAACGAGATACCAGATGGAGAAACAGCATAGAAAGTACCAACCAGTAATAAAACTGCGAGAAATTGCTTCCACATAGACTGTCATTGACTGTGCCTTAATCC
Source organism: Corymbia maculata (assembly GCA_014182735.1). Lineage (NCBI taxonomy): Eukaryota > Viridiplantae > Streptophyta > Magnoliopsida > Myrtales > Myrtaceae > Corymbia > Corymbia maculata. The sequence goes on from CM024690.1 coordinate 24,094,382, forward strand.
TAATAATCTTGGCCTTTTCAAGTGAATCTTCCGGCCATTCAATGTCGACCACATCCATGTCATCGTCATTCTTATCTCTGTTAGTGCTGGATATGACTGATTTACCAAGCATCAGTAGTTGAGTCACCGCAAAACAGCACATCTCTGAGAGCCTCTGCAAAAGTGCCATAGACATTTCACCATGGATTAAGACATAAAGAAATGATTACATAGTGATATGCTTCTTCAAGAACAGAAAAGTTCCATACATGAACCCCTTCAGAGTGAAGAGCTTCCAGTCTGCTTGCAGTTCTTTGAATCATTTCACCGGCTGAAAGTCCAGAGATGGCATTTGTAAATCTGCAAAAACGTCAGGAGAGAGTTAGAACAGATCATTCAATATCGTCAGCTATATCTTAGATTACTAAGGCAAGGAAAAGACTCCCTACCTTCATGATCAACTAACAACCCCCAATGATCAATAAAGAATAATTATGTTGTCTTAACTACAGTCTACATTCATGTCCATCAAAAGAAGTATAAGAAAAAGAAAAGAAAAGATCACAGTGGGAAAATTGTTGCTCAGCTAGTCTGCCTAAACTCTAAAGCAGTATCTTCAGCAATTTAATATTAAGTCAACGGAAATTGCTGAAGATCCTCAAGAACAGCAGCAATGTCTCTTCTCCCTCAATGAAATGCCTCCACACACCAAAAACAGAAGGAAAAAAAGAGAGAGAATGTTATCCTGAAGCTTTGGAGCCATAGGCATCCTTGAATAAGTACAGTAAGTTGCTTCTCCCAGCCATTTTCTTTCATATAAGATAAAATCCCATTCACTTGGTACACTCTTAAGCAGAACCAAGAAGTTCACATGCATTAACTAAATGCACGCCTATAATGACATGGATTGTCGTATTGGTAATGTCAGGGAAATTGACTAAAGCAATTTAACAACGAGCAACAATTATTTCAGGGCCAAAAATGACAGACAAATGCAGAAATAATAGGAAAATTGTCTTGTGCAGGCAATATAGCTTCTTGGCTTAAGTTGAAGCAGAAAATAAACTAGATGGCCACCATAAAGACATAAAGGACTCCAAAAATAATAAAAACACTGGTTTAGTTAAAATTCAACACATAATAGAAGAAAAAGAGGTAAGCAGCACTAACCCCGTTGCCATGTCAGCAGCCTTGCTGATGCTTGAATCATGTAAGTTCTTCATCTCGCTATCACTCGTTTCAGGTCCAGTCTCAACTTTCTTTCCTTTATCTACCTCAGCATTAATTCCATCTACTTCTTCACTAAAATTAAATATTTGCTGGACTTCTTTGAGTTTTCCATCATATACAGATTTCTGTTCTGAAGGTAACTTTGCCTTTCTTCGGTTGAATAACAGAGCATAGTGACTGGATAGTGCCTCTAATTCCTGAAAGATTTCCAATCAACAGTTTCTGAAATTAGTACTTCCATCATTATAACCACAAACACTCATTTTTAAGAATCAGCCATCAACCTCCAGCTGTTCTGGACCTCCATATATGTAGAAGCAGCGATCAAATGAGACTTCCTCAAACAACTGATCATCATCAGCGTGCTTGTCTGTTCTCTTAGAATTCTTCTCAACTTCAATACCAGTCTCGCTAATGAGCAGATCTATTGTCTCCTTTCCAACATACTCAAGCACTTGAATTCCCTTGGCAGTAAAAGCTTTTCCGGTCTATAACATACGAATTAAGAATACTTTGTCACTTCCAAAGGTAGTGTAAACAAGGCAGTAGCATGATCAATGAGCTAGAAATAACAAAGATCTGGATAAACCTCGAGCAAAGATGGTGCAACAGAACCAGGTGTTCTTGGTAGACCACCCTGCTGAACGGTTTCGGCAAGGTTGGCAGCAGAATGCTCGAGCCTGAGTATTTATCATTATATAATCAACCCAATATCAATAAAATTAATAGCACAATATATGGAACATCTCTCTACACAAAATGGTGAAGCAATACTATGCTATTAAACATACTTATGAACTAGATTAGTGCCCCCTTTCCACGCAATTCCCAAAGCTTGCCATGCACCTGAACTCAAATTTTCCACAGAATTATCAAAAGCCTTCAGTCCCTGCACACACAAGAAAAGGGGTCAGCCAAAGAGGATTAATAATTTGGGATTATGGTGATCATTCGTCCACAATCATATCTAAATAGAACAATTTGAAAGCATAGACAACCAGCATGGTATCTAGTCCATCAGCCACGAATAAATAAGCTAAGAGCAAGCTCCTGATAATCAGCTAAAGGGAGAAAGGTTTTTAGGGGGAAAACCTGATGAAACAAGATACTGCACAATGAGGCAGAGTCTCAAGTGCTAACTAATCATTGGAGCGACAATCATTTAACATCAGGAAAAAGACAAATAGTGACACTCAATGCAGCAATTTCTTTTTCAAGGGAACGTGATTGGTGCATGGTTTTAAAGGGAAAAGCACACATCTGAGAACCAAGGGATAAAAAGGATAAATAGACTAATGTGCTAACTCTCTCCATGGAGCTAAAAAAATATACAAAATCTGGTCGAAACATAAGGGCACTTGATATTTATTCACTTGCCTGACCAAGAAGTGATTCTTCACCAGCATTCTCCAGCTTATCCAGTGCAGATATCCGCCGCTGGTCATTCTCATCCTCCTTTTTCTCCACCTCGGCGGACTCATCTGCCCCTTCTTCCTCCTTGGAAGAATCTGAGCTCTCATCAACATTTTGAACGTCGGAAATGTTCTTTGCAGCATTTTTAGCAACCTCAGCAGCCTAATTGTATAAAGCACAGGTTAAATAAAATGCACAATGAAGGACCTCTCAACATTACAGACCTTGAAGTAGGAATTTATCGCAAGTCTAGTTCCCAGTAATAAGATAAGTGCAATGTCGAAACAAATTCGTGAATGATTTAATCATTGTCATAAGTAGAGGACAAACTACCAACACAACAAATTCATGAATGATTTAATCATTTTCATAAGTAATCAGATCTTCTCGAAAGTCTGGACCTCTGAACACTGTAAAAAAGTTCGTTTTTTTTGGACAAGAACACTGTAATAATACCCAAACTACATCAATCAGCGTAAAAGAAGAACCGAGAAAACCACACTGTACCCTAAGAGCTACCCATGGCCAATCTCAATTGTCCCGCAACCCATCTTCTACTTCCAGGAACCATGTATACAAACAAATCGCCGTTCTTAGCCAACAATACCAGATCCGACACCTGAAGAATCGAACCAAATCAAAACGAACAATGCATTCTATTCCAGCTTCCGAAATCCTAATTCAAGCACAATGGTCCTAAAAATCCATGGCAAATAACACAGAGCCGGAAAAAGTCATCCGACAAAAACCTAACAATCAATGACAACGAAGATAAGACGGATGGACGGACAAAAGGGAGAGAACTTCTCAAGTACATTGCGCGAAATCTCTTCAGCCGCCTTCTGGAGGTCCGAGAAGACGGAGAGCGGCGAGAATCCCCACCCGCCCCATCCTCCGCCCGATTTGGCAGCTTCGGCTGCCGCCGACGCTTCTTGCCGCTGCTTCGTCTCCTCTGCGATCGGCGATTTCTCGTCGCCTTCCATTACGCGACCAGGGTCCTACGGTCGAAGCTTTCCGCGACCGGAGAGGTGCTGCGATTGGAACCTCTTCCGGCAGATTCGAGTCGTGAGGGAATCTCGAGATCGTGAATTCGAACTGGAAATGTTGTCCCCGAACTACTGCGACGGGAGATCTTTCACCGTCGCGACGTGCGCGTGAAGTCAGGTCCCCCAAACGACCGTCCGCACGATGTGGCCCTGGCCTGTACGACGACGTTCCCTCACCGAGAGTCGCAACGGCCTGTCGTATTGGTCACTGGTGCGTTAGATATTCCATCGACAGTTTTGCCCTTCCTCTTTCTGAATAATAAGAAGATGGAAGAATCTCCACTTTCTTGAAAAGATGGAGCATGGATAATTTAATTTCAGGTGTGAATTTTGACTTTCATACTTTATAATGAGATATGACAAAATTTAAAAGTGAAAATTAGAGTAAGAATATAATAAAATCGATAAAAAAAATTATTGAGAAAAGCAAACATAATCATGTCGATAGCTATAATAAAATGACAAATTGTCTTCCATCGGTCAATTTAAAATTAAATCGAGTAACCCTCAAACTTGAGTAGCGGGTTTTTCGCTTCGCTAGTCTATTTAGAGAAAAGGCTGAAGCTTCCTAAAAAGGACAAAAAAAAAAAAAATTTCTTCGGCTGTAGCCCTGACGTAATTTTTAGGATTGCAAATGGTTCTTTTAATTGCCGGAAATAATAGGAATTTGCTGAACATTCTCTTATATATTTCAAGGCCCATTATTCTCTAGAAATCTACATGAAAGAAAAGGTGTTAAGCTAGGTCTTAAGGACGGGTGAAAGGTGAAGTAATTTATATATGCTCGAGCCATATGTGACATCCCACTTCATCAAATATGAAATATAAAGTGTTGGAAAAGTTCTTAAAAAGATCAAATAAGTTAATAGCATAAGCTACAATGGATCCAAAGGGAGGTTGACAGGCCATTATCTCCTAATTGTTTGTTGCCTATTGTAATTTTTGGAGATTTTATCGAATTTTAATAATTTTGAAATTGGAATTTACCTCACACATCGTAACCTTAATAATTTTTCAATTAAAATATGCTATGTATACAAGTAATTCACTAGGCATCCATTTTCTTGTTCTTCATATTGAGATTATAGCCTTGTCAATCTTGAACTTTCGAATTCTAATGAATAATATTTATGACTCCAATCAAACATTACTTATGCAAGAGATTTATGGTAATTTGCTTAGAAGGTATTTGTGCTAGTCCCATTCCAATCCATGTTTGCTAGGTGATTTTTTAATTAGATTGGGATGAAAATATATTTTTTATTTGACTTTGGTCGATAAGTATCCTAAATAACCCATTAAGAACTAAGTAAAAAAGATGTATTTCTATCGTACTAATTTCCCTATCAATATGTAATTTATGCCGTGACCATAAAATTTTTTAACAAACGCCTATTTAAATGCAAGTTCAATTATACACCAATATTTGATTAGCTTCTTTTCTGCCAAGGATCTATATCCACAGTGAGGAGTTATACATTTCTTTGTCTTTCATAAAATCATAAAAGGGTTGAAGTAATATCAATGAATTTTAATTGCTAATGCATTCAACTCGATCCCAATTGCCTGTTGTAAGGTAGAAAAACAAGCCGTGGAAAATCCTTCGTCATTCCCTCATAATAACGGCACCGTCACATTAGCAGGACCCTTATACTTTTGCAAGCTCGGCTTCGTTAAAAAATCTCAACTTTGATTGAGCAAAGTTTAAATTTTAATCTAAATGAATTATTCAAATAATCGAGAAATTGACTGCTATCAATGTTATAATTGGCCTTCAATTATGATATTTGTTACGATCATTGACTTTCATCAATGGGACATTTGTATTCCTCATGCGTAGGTCTTTGCAATCGAAGCGAAAATAATGAAAACTTAAAACAGCAAATGAATAGTGAAAAGAGGAGAGAGAATACGGAGTTTGAGGGACAAAAGAAGTTGTCCAGTTAATGTCCTGAAATCTATATTACTAATAACATGTATCGCAATTGCTTACTTATCGTAGGCACTATGCAAAGAAAAATGCGACCATAGTTATTCTCAATCTCCACTATAAAATGAACGTGTTGGTTTTATCTGCGACAACGTCACGACAGAGAAGATAGCCAAAAATACATCAATGGGAGAATACTTAGTATCCCGGGAACATTGGAGGAGGCGGGGAGGAGTATTGAGATCCAAATATTGGTGGCAGGATGATGTCGTCGTTGCTCGGTGGTGGGGGAGATTGGGCTGCCGGAGGAGGCGGAGAGGAGACCCGAGGCGGCGGCTTGCTGACCGGTGGTGGGGGAGATTGGGCTGCCGGAGGAGGCGGAGAGGAGACCCGAGGCGGCGGCTTGCTGACCGGTGGTGGGGGAGATTGGGCTGCCGGAGGAGGCGGAGAGAAGACCCGAGGCGGCGGCGGCTTGCTGACCGGTGGAGGAGGCGGGGAGTGAACCGGTGGTGGCGGGGAGTGGACCGGTGGTGGCGGGGAGTGGACGGGTGGTGGTGGGGAGTGGACGGGTGGGGGTGGAGAGTGGACGGGTGGCGGTGGGGAATGGACTGGCGGGGGAGGAGACTGGACTGGCGGGGGAGGAGAATGGACAGGTGGCGGTGGGGAATGGACCGGCGGGGGAGGAGAGTGGACTGGCGGGGGAGGAGAATGGACAGGTGGCGGTGGGGAATGGACCGGCGGGGGAGGAGAGTGGACTGGCGGGGGAGGAGAATGGACGGGTGGCGGTGGGGAATGGACCGGCGGGGGAGGAGAGTGGACTGGCGGGGGAGGCGAATGGACGGGTGGCGGTGGAGAATGGACTGGCGGGGGTGGAGAGTGGACTGGTGGGGGTGGAGAGTGAACGGGTGGGGGAGGAGAATGGACGGGTGGCGGTGGGGAATGGACTGGTGGTGGCGGCGGCGGGGAATGGACAGGGGGTGGAGGGGAGTGGACGGGTGGTGGTGGAGAGTGGACTGGTGGTGGTGGCGGGGAATGGACTGGGGGAGGAGGAGTGGACGGGCGGTGGTGGACGGTGGAGGAGGAGAGTGGGGAGGTGGTGGGGAGTGGACGGGCGGTGGTGGGGAGTGGACAGGTGGAGGTAATGAAGGAACCGGCGACGGAGGCGGTGGGGAGTGGACTGGTGGCGGTGGGGGTGGAGAATGGACTGGCGGAGGCGGAGGGGGAGGCGAGTAGGATGGTGGAGGTGGGGAATGTACGCGGCCACCAGACGGGGGAGAAGATCCATGACCCGGCTCAGGAGAATGTCTGGGCGATGATGGGGTTGGTTGGGGAGCCGGTCTCGGTGGCCTAACACGGGGGATAGATCCTTGATCAGTAGGCGATGGAGCAGAAGCCGGAGGTTGCTTGGGTTGGCTAGGAGCCGGAGCCTTGGGTGGAGAAGGAAAAGGGGTCGATGGTGACTTCGGCGTCGGGGATGGTGAAGGCGAGGGAGGGGTCGGTGATTTCGGTGACGAAGGTGTAGGAACCCGTGGCTCAGGTGGTGTTGGTGCTTGTTTAGGAGGTGACGGTGACTTGCTTTTGGGTGGAGAGTGGACAGGAGGCTTCGGGGGACTTGATCCACCGGCTGGGGACGGAGGCTTCGGGGGACTTGAGCCACCGGCTGGGGATGGAGGCTTCGGGGGACTTGATCCACCGGCTGGGGATGGAGGCTTCGGGGGACTTGAGCCACCGGCTGGGGATGGAGACCCTGGCGACGAGGATCCGCCACTGCACTTGTCCTTGCTGCAATCGACGGGCTTGCTCACCACCGGGAAGCATGTCTTTGGTAACTTCTGTCGCGGCCTGTTGGGCAAACAGTTGCTGCCGTCGTCCAATGCCGTCTCGTCGTGTGAAGAAGGAACACAGGCAGCATCCTCCTTTGTGAAGTAGTTGTACGAGAATGTGAAGTTGGAGAGATTTGGCAACTTGCAGATCTTCTCACACACGAAGCCCGTCAGCTTATTGTGGGCAACGTCCAACACCTCGACTTTGTCCAAGCTCGACAAGCTCTTGGGGAAGGTACCGACGAATGAATTGTGACTGGCGTCGAACAGCGTCATATTGTTGAGCAACCCGATCTCTTCGGGGAAGCAACCGCTCAAGCCGTTCTTCAAGAAGACGATCTCATTTAAGTTGGTCATGTTGCCGATGGACCGAGGGATGCAACCGGTGAACTTGTTGTTGGCAAATGTGATAGCTGATACCGGGGATTTGCCAATCGTGTCCGGGATGGTCGAGGTGAATCTGTTGTGGTTCAAGAACAACGCGTCCAAGTCCTTCAAGAAAAGCTCCGGAGGCAATTTCCCTTCGAAATCATTGAACCTGAGATCGATATACTTGACAGTGGGCCACGAGAGAACGACCTCTGGGAACGGGCCGACGAAGCGGTTGTTGCTCACGTCGAACTCGTGCATCAATTGGAGCTTGGATAAGCTCTTCGGGATGATCCCACAGAAGCGGTTCGAGTTGAGGTGGAAGAGCGCGGTCTCCGTCAACAAGCCCAACTCGGCAGGGAGGTACCCGGCGATGTCAGCATGGTTCAGATCGACGCCGGCAACAACACTCACGGAAGGGTCATCGAGTGCCGGGGCGCAGAACACTCCGTTGTAGGCACACACGTGAGGGCCAACCCAGTTACCCGTCGTGTTGAGAGGGTCCGAGTATACGGCCTTCTTCCAAGCCTGGAGGGCGATGTAGGCCCTCCGTAGCCTCTGGTTTGCGAAAGTCACCTTGACATCGACCTCGTATTCGAAGTCCTCGGGGAGATCATCGTTCTCCTTGAGGGTCAAGAGCTGACGACGGGCGATGTAGGACGCCTCGGCATCGGAGAGGGCGAGGGAGAGGGTCGAGAGGGAGGCAAGGAGGAGGAGAGAGAGGGAGAGAAAGCAGCCCGAGGCCGTCATGTTGACACGGGTACCCATTGGAAACGACCTTGGTCAGGCCCAAGGCTGCTTATAGGAGGTGGGGGTACGGACAGGGTGTTATATGGAGGAGGGAGGGGAAAGGCAGAGGATTGACAATGCCATTGAGAGGCTGGACAAGGGGCCGCTCAGCTCGCAGCCTCCTGAAATCTCGGATGCACCTCTCGTTCTCGTGACAAATATAGGGTGGAGGTTATAAATGCACGAAACCTCAGAAACAGAAACGACCACCTTTGACAGAGGAGTTTCTGGTCAGTGTCATTCCCGTGTGGGCCGAAAACTGTTTTGCCATTTTTGACAGATGCCCTTTTTCCACCTCCAGATCGAATAAGAGAGAGCGAGGGGATGCCATGTTTTGCTCTCTACCACCACCACCACCATAGGCTCAAATAACTTCTCCTCCTACATCACATGGCATGGCATTGTGCCTTTTGTTGGAGTTCTCTTTGAAGAACTCATCATGGGCTTAGGAGGCAGTGAAAATCGCTATTCACCACCCCCAACCATATAGGTGTAAAAGTAGGATGCTAATATCATTGAAACATTGATCAAGGCAATGTGAGCAGGAGATTTTGATGAAGAGGGCTTCGGTTTGGGTCCAAAATTTAAGTAATTTCACGGGTGATGATTGAAATCCGACTTAACTTCTTTCCAGACTCATTTTAGATGATGCGGTATGTTCGTCATTATTATTACTGGATTGTTCCTTGCTTGTTGCCGCAAGTATGAAAGTTTCCATTAAACCAATCACAATATTAATCAACATAATAAAACTAAGCGTAAAATCTCTAGATTTATATCAGACGACATACCAAGGAGACTAGCGAGTGAAATCAATGAGGGCAAGTGAAACTAAAAGCATGCACCTATAACTTTCAATCAATTTTACGCATTCAACCTTCACAAATTGGTCATGATCAGCCTACTTGTTGTGTAATCTTTCAAGTCACATTCTCATTCGCACTTCCTTTCCTTGAGCTAGCAATAGCATGTGAAATCTTAAGCAACACGAAGCATACTGACTGGGGAACACTTTCTGTCTTTGAACTGGACCTGTATTGATGTGAGCCCTGTTTTTCTGCGGCTAACTATTTCATTCGCTAAATAATGGCCTCTTCTTTCTGAATTTTTGCACTTCTGGCAGCGGCACACTCGCGACCGCCAAGTAGACTGCGAATTTTGTATTGAATCGGGTTACTTCAACATAGATCATACCGCAGTGAAGTAAGCTGGATCTGATAGTTAAAATCCTGCGTCTTCCCCACAACTCTCCTGAATTGGAGAATTGCAATGGTGAGTGATTTTTCAGCAGCGACAAATAAAACTCGTAGATGTTGAGAGAGACGATGCCAATTCACAATTCTTATATGATCTATATCTACACAGAGGACAGCCTCAATCACCCACACCTTCCCAGCTTACCTAGAACAAAACTCCTCACTCTTATCAGCAACACATTCTTCAATATATCCACACTAACCAGATATTTTAGGTCAAACTAGCAAGAAATCATTGCTTTAATCTGTCTCATGGTCCGGGGCAGGTGAATACCAAGCAGGAAATCTTCCCTTGCTTCTGAGCAATCTTGTGTAGGGCGAATCAGGCATTCTCCCCATCTCTTCTTCCTCTAATTCTTCCAGCGACTTTGGCAACCCATCAGGCATGGGACAGTGCTTCTCCATTCCATTCCCAGCGTTTGACAGCTTCGGCCCAGCAACTCCGTTCTTCTTAGCCTTATGGATTTCTGCTATACCGTGGAGGCACCCGATTAAGGATTTCACACCCCCTGCTTGAATGATCAGCCTCTCAACTTCTTCTTTAGGCGACTCCTTCTGCAGCCATGCCAATAATATCAGTAAACTATAGTCGATAACAAAGCTATTGAAACTGAAATCTCTTCACTTCAATGTAAATTAAGCGGAGTTTAACCATTCTGACAATTCACTTTCTTGCCAATTTTTGGAAACAAATTTCAGGAAGACCTTAGTTAGAAACATATGGTACTATTCTAGACAGTATTGGGAAAGAAAGCCTAGTTTTTTTAATCAGAATCGCGCATGCGATTAGCGATTAACTGGGAAATTTCCCAGGCGTTTGTTTTCACTCCAACGAAAGATCGACCTTCAAACTAACAGCTCTCTCTCTCTCTCTCTCTCTCTCACTCTCACTCTCACTCTCACTCTAGAAATTTCTACCTGATGACCAATTTGGGAATTTCCAATCCGTTTGAACAGGAAAACGAAGAAAATCTCACCTTTTCCACCCTATTTTCATATCTACCAAACAAGAACAGTACATCGCCATTAAATTAGAGCAAGAGCGAGCGAGCGAATGAATCTGCAGACTTACTTCGAGGTCCTTCAGTTCAAAATAAGCTCTCCAGCAGCTGTATGAGTTGTCCCCTTCAAGCGTCGAACAATAATCTAAACAACAAAGCACCGCATCAAGAATCTTAAACGCTACAAATCCCACCCTTCGAAGGATCCGACAGAGGAAGAAACACACACACACACACACACACACAAGCGCGCGTCACGCACGCACACACGCACACGCACACGCACGCACGCACACGCACCCACGATCGATTCTTGGACTCATCAAAGGCATTAACAAGAAACCGGGTTCTCACCAGCAAGCTCGTTCTCGCACTTTTGGATCAAGGGGGGCTCTTTGAGGCCACGTTCGAGCTTGCTCCTGCTGAAGGGCTCGAGCTTCGGTATGCACGCGTCGCTCCTGGACGAGCAAGTCACCGCCGGGGCGAAGCGCCGCGACGTCGCCGCCGACGCCGCCCTCCTAGCGCTCGACGAGGATCTCAGGCCACAGAGGTCGCCCGCTTCCGCGAGCAGGGCAGGCGAGCATGAACGGATCAGCACGGACTCCATCGGCGTTTCTTCTCTCGCAGCAAAGCCAAGAAAGAGGATGAGGGGACAGGGACTGAGATTTTTTTTTTTCCCTTTTTCTCGACAGAGCTTGGTGATGTGGTGATGATATTATGGGCAGTGGCGGTTCCGGACTGGAGAGAAACCATGGGACGAGAGATCCTGTTAAATACGAGATACCAGCACCTACGAGCAGCAGTGTTCGTTGTGGATAAGGATCGGGATATTTTATTCCAGTTATTTGTTCCTTATCATATAGTTTTTTTTTATTTTTCTTTTTCCTAAGATAAGTGATATTAAATGCTCTAAAACTTGTCAACGCAAGAGGAATCACAACTTTTGAAAATGACAATTAAATCCTGTATTTTATTATGAAGTATAATTAAATCTCTAAACTTTAAGAAAAACACAACCAAATTCTAAAATTTATCATATTTAATCTTATTTATGTCATTTCATTGACGGTAATTTCGTAATAAATTTTAAAGCTTAATTATATTTATAATTAGGATTATGAGTGCATTTTTCATTTTTTTTTATAGAGTTCGGAAAAAGCAGCGCGAGACAAGTGAATCCCGGCCGGCTAGCGTGCCATGTGGCAGGCCAATCGATCCGACGTGCACGGCGAGCAAGTCGAAGCTAGAAAGCCGTGCGATCGTGGCCGTTGGTTTCGATGGCTCTTCGTTCGTTGGATCGGGAGGAGCGGCGAAACCGGAAAGGCGACAAAGGCGCGGTCACTGTGGTGGGGCCCGGAAAGGATAGGAGCGGAAGGAGTTGGGGACCACAGGTTTCCCTTTTTAGGTGGGGTCGAACCTTGGGGGGGCCCACACACTTGATCTAAACCGCGGCGGTTTTGCGTCATACATCGCCGGTGGGCCGGCCGAGATATTTGTAGCGCAACCCACTAGGTGAATAGGGTACCGATGAGATTCATTTATTTTGATAACAATGAAACGTTTTCAAACATTTTCGAATTTATTAAGGTACCCTGTAAGTGGATTCTTTTTTATGGTAAATGATAATTTCTTAAAATGCTCTTTTTAACATGTCCAAGTGTGTCCCTTTTCTTTTGCAATTTCTTCAATTACGGGAAGATGGAAACTGACCCAAATAGTATATATTATAAGATCGAAAAATATTTATTAAGAAGTTATTTTTTTAGAAAAATAATGATATTTTTCTATAATTAACGAAAATCCAAAATCGAGTTGGAAAATGTGTTGGCAATTGATTTCCTGCTGTTTGTAATATAAAGATAATGGGAATGAATTATTCTAAGCACTTTGTGCATTGCTTGATTTTTATGCTCCATTTAATAGTTATGTGCTAGATCGATGCGTCTCCAATTCACACAAATAATTATTTTAGCAAGATCTCCGTGACGGTAAGCAAACCTTTTTGAAATAGCCTCCCTATTTTATTTTATTTTTGGAAAATGACTTTCACTTTTTAAGTTATAAAGCTGTTTTCATTAGCTTTAAAGTTGGATTGTATAGACCCAATTCATTTATTTTATTTTCCTACGCCACACTAGTAAATGAAAAAAAGTCGTTTTCGACGGAATGTTTTATTCCAAATGAATGGAGCATTAATCTCATCTGCTGTCTTCACACACCATAAGGACCTAGGAACAATTTATTTTATACTCACCCACACTTAATTGAAAACCCAATTTGAACCCCCCAAATATCTTCCCTAACACATTAAAGAAAATAAAAATTAAACTTTAGTATGCTTTATCCAAAACTTAGTAATATTTATGAAAATTGATTTGGCATAATAGGTTATAGGTTATAAGAACATTGATTTCTCATCAAAAGTTTATTTAATAATTTTAATTTCTAATAAAGGATGATTTAAATCGCTTTTTAGCTATGAAAACCAGAAAATTTTCAATTGAAAGGACGGATTTTTTCGATATTGCGATCGAAACGAACGATGTCTGACACACACGAAACAAGAACATGCAAACACTGATCTTGAATAAAAAGACCTCTTTTATCTCATTTTTGAGAACACGCAACCCTTTCTTTCAAACGTAATTCAAGCAAAAGTTGATCGTTTATTCATGTACAGAGTCATCCTCTGCAACACAAACATCATCAACTCTTTGTCATTGAATTTGCAAGGCTCGGGAACAGAGGTTCGAATCTGAATGCGACATTATAGCATTTCGTTTCGCACATCAAAGTAGAGCAACATTGGGCAGAGCATGCTGTTGAGGACCACCTCCTGCATTTGCCTTATTTGGAAACTTCTCAACCAATCTTTATTCTCACAAGCGAATACGAAGACCAATCTTAATCCAGCTCGTATGACCTTTGACGACGGGGGCGGGTCTCCTCCATTAGTGCAGCGGAAAGCTCTGTACTGCGAACGGAGCTCGCTGAAGAACCAAAAAGGGTAGAGGAACAGCAACGATGAGTCAGGTTCAGGAGAAAATCCAAGTGGAGGAAAGACTGGGTGATTTAAAAGAAGAAGAAAAGAGTCGAGGGAAAGCAGCGATGAGTCGGGTTCAGGACAAGGGAGACAGCTTCTGCAAGTTGATCCTCGAAAAGGAACCCGTGCAACAACTGGTCAGCTTCGGTCCCTCCGTTTCCTCAGGACATTTTGCTTTCCCAAGTCTCATATTTCATCTTGATTTCTCTTGGGACTTGGGAGTTACTTGTGGAAAAAGTCGCGAACTGTCTTCTGAGTTTGTTTCGAAGAACTAGTCTCGCTCTTTATCTGTTTGGTGTGTAGAACATGGTCTAGTTTTTTCTATTTCACTGCAGCTGGGAGAGCACAAGAATTGAACTTGCTCGAATCACAGTAACTTTTTTTAGTGCCATTTCGAATGATAGTTGTTTTTATCCCTTTTTTTTTTTACTTTTTGCTGGCAAGAGGCATGTAGTTGGGTCCCAAGACCTTAAAGCCAGAGTCTTTCTGATTTTTTGGGCTAGAACAAAGGAATAAAGATTTGGCCTGGTGCGCACAAATTCATGTTCGTTTGAAGATGAAAGTGCAAGAGAAAACAGAGAGACTGTTTTCTCTCCCCGCCCTTTTTTACTCATAAGAAAATGAAATGACATGCTGCTTTTGTTTCACATGCCAGTATCTTGTTCTAATGCTTCCAAAGTTTGGTTCTGTAGATTGTGTAGATAAGTGTGAAGATGACATATATTTCCTCCAGTCCCGTGGAGTCCGGACGAAATTTTTCTATCATGCATTTATCTCAAGATTAACTGCTTAGCGTGCTGTTTTTCAGTTTCATTGCCTGATGCCGATCAAAAACAAGGCTCTATATAATTAGTGCATAGAATTCACATTTAAGTACATTCGGTGACATGCATGCATTTGAGCATGCACCGAGTCATAGCTGCAATGGTTGCTTTCAGTCTCCTTAGTGTGGCCTGATTAGTCAGTTTTGCTCAGTGATTTGTTTTTAGTACTTCATCCATCACCAAGTTTATTGTAGGAATAACTGATGCAATGATCAATGGATCTGCATCTTAATTTGTCCATGATAAAAAAAAGTATATTAACCGTCAACTCCCAAGTCTAAGTCAAATTCAAAAATCAGCTGCTATCCCACACTGATCTTTTGTACTCTAGAATCTGCTAACCAGGAGTTTACTTTGATATATTACAGACAATTCCGCCAGAGTTTTCAAGGCTCTATCATCGTGAGCTTCCCAATACAGTGATCTTCAAGGGCCCATCAGGCAACGAATGGCCTGCCAAATTACGGAAGGACGGTGATTTTGTGTACGTACAGGATGATGGATGGCAGAAATTTCACCGAGACAATGCTCTAGGGAACAGTGAGTTTTTGATTTTCCGGTACGATGGGAAGAATTGCTTCAAAGTGCAGGTTTTTGATCCAACTGGAGTGGAAAGACTTAATGTTGCCGGTGCTCAAAACACCAGAACTAACAATCCTAGTGAGCGAAGACCAAGAGGGAGACCTCGAAAGCATCCTATTGGCTCCCAAAATCTCAATCACCAGAAACTTTGATGGCACTAATGAAGATTTAGTTATCTACATTGCAGATTCTAGACTATGGTAGCATACTGGAATTACATTTTGATATTATGACTTTGCTCAAGAGAAATTACTAGCCAGTATTATGGAATGGTATATAACAGGGAAGATGGTTTCTTCATGATGTGGTGCTTGATTAGGACTTGGAGCTTTCAGATCTTATAATTACTCTTGTTATATTTTTTGAGCTGGTGATGATATGAACGCAATTTATGATTCCAACTAGTTTTTTTATATTTGATATGCTTGATTTGGCATTTGGTGTTTCGAGTCATTAGCATTCCTGAACAAGCGTTTAGAGAGAGAGAGGGGGCATCATTTCTTCGTGATATGATGCTCAACTAGGACTCCGCCTTCAATATTCAGCTTTGAAGTTCCTCTTCTGTCATGAAAATCTATCTCAGGCCACGTCTTCACAGATGTAGTTAAGTTCCCCGCTAGATGAATGTGCGGACACTAGTTCCTCCTAAGAAAAGGCAGCTCTCATCATGGAAACATAAAATCTGTTTCATCATCCCACAACAGCCGATGCTAAAGTAATTACAGATTACTAATGCTGAACCGGTGTTTGAAGCTGAGATAGAAAACATGGCTAATCTGATGTAGATAGACCTTAATGGCTAGGACCTTGGGCTATGTAGATATAATGGTTCTTTAACTTACTGATACAAGGCCACGGTAGTTGAATTCTGACGTACGGAGAAGGTCAGGATGATGGGTAGCAAAAACGTTTCATGCCAAGTCAGAGGTTCATTTGTCACTATGATTCCTGCTAACCAATTTGAAGTTACGTTGGATAGGATCGTCTTTCCCGGATGATGCTGTATGGCAGCCTGACTTCTCTGGATAATTTTCCGTCAAGTAAAGCTGTTGATCAGGAGCTGGGAGGAGTTACTTTTAGACTCCCTCAATCGTATGAGGGGAAGGAGAGGATGTTGTAGTTATGGAGAGTTGCTTCTGAAATTCTTCCCTAATCCAGGAGATGTAGCTCAATCCTTATGCAAACTGGGCTTGAACCAATGCTTTTATTGGTTGATATCTCATTTTATGATTCAATTCACTTCCTTGTTCTTCTGGATCTGTTGTTGCTAAGAGAACCCATTTTAGTCCATGTACTTTGGTGTTTAGATGAACGAATACAGATTTATTTCCCATCCAAAACCAAAGTCATCTGATTTTTCCCATCCAAAGCAAAAAGGTTATGCTGATCTTCAAGGGACCCTTTCAGTATTTTAACATCTGGACTCGTGGGTTTATGTCCATTCAGTCATCTGATCTTGTTCTCTTCTGAACTAAGACTCTGGGAACATTTCATCCCAAGGTGAGGGCCCTTTTGGTTAAAGCATTTTCAGATTCCCTGTGTTTTCCTGGAAATGTGCTTATAGAAGGTAAAAGGTGGAACCTTTTTCCATGGGGAAAAAGAACCCAGCGAGGGAAAGGAAAGGGACAGCGGAAGACCCCCAAAAGAAAAAACTAATAAAATAAAGACTTGGTTGATTGACGTGCACATCATCGTCAGTCCAGCCTCCACGGCGTCATCGCGCCCGACGATCTCCTCGAGCAGCAGAGATCTCCCTGCTTCCACGAGCAAGAACGGATCGACGCGGGCTTCATCGTCGCTTCTTCTCTCGCAACCACCAAGAAAAGGATGGGAAAGGATCGAGATTCCTCGACGGAGCTTGGGATGATACGGCTGCGCCGGCATCTCAGGTTAGAGAGAGACAGTCGGGACGTAGATGCTGTTAAATGCGACGTACGAGTCCAGCACTCCGAGCGACGAGAGAAGGTGTTGACTGACGAGTGAATCCCGGCCGTTGAGAACCGTCGGACGGAGGGCCAGCGTGGCGAGATGGGAGGTGGCGTTTGATTCGACGTGTACGGTGGGGAATAAGTCTGCCAGGAAGTCGTGCGATCAGGGACGTGGGTTTCGACGGCTCTTTACTTGAACTGGAAAAGGTCGGTCTCTGTGGTCCCAGGAGTGCGGGAGAACGGGGCGGGGACTTTATTTAAACGGGGCACCGTTTTGGGCAAAGAATCGCCAGTTATCTGTGGCGCACGCCGTTTCGCCTTCTGTTTTTATAGGAAGTCTCATCTTAGATGAACGGGGGTACCAATAGGATTCATTTATTCTGTAAATGATGAAACTTTTTTTTTTTGATTTTTTTAAAATTTATTAAAGTAATTTATAAGTGAATTTTTGGTATATCATAGTTCCTTTAAACGTAGTTCCAAGATGTCTAAGTGGCTTTTTTTTTGTGGCAATTTTCTTTTATTGCTGAAAGTGGAAAAATAACCCAAATGGCATCTATTATATAGACAAAAGTTTGGCCATGAGGCTCGTTTGTTTTAAAGAAAGTACGATTGAATGGAAATTTTTTTCCTAAGAAGTCATTTTTCTGAAAAAATGTTCAAATTTTTTACATGATTGGCAAAAATTAAAAAATGAGTTGGAAATTGATTTCCACTGTTCGGAATATATTTACCTGGTAAAGAATGAATTATCCTTTTTCTGGAGCACTTTGTCCTGATGCTTAATTTCTATGCTTCGTTTGATAGTTATGCATTGGATTGATGCATCTCCAAGTCCTGTGTAACTTCTTTTCCTCTGATGTTTCAAATATTCCTATGTGCTATCATCTCATAACCTTTCCCCAAACTGGGATAAATTTTTTCCTGGCGATTGATCGAAGTTTGATCATCAAACGGAAAAGATGTCATCGATCCCTTTCGAAATGGTAGTCACCTGAAGGCCCAAAAATCTCATGCAGCCCAATAAAAAAAAATTATTTGATACAACAGTGAAATAAGCAACACAATGTCAATAAATTTGAGGGAGTTACACAACTGAAAATCAACCCTTGTTGTAATTTCCGAGCACATTGTTCATGAGCAAAAGAATAGCATAAGGACTTCCCTGAATGCCACTCTTTATGGATTTAGCAAAATGATGTGAATTAAAAAATGTAATTTGATGTTGAAAATGTCAACCTTTCTCGTTTCGTTCTTTTCCCTACTTAAAACTCATTCGCCCAATAGTACGAAAAGGACTCTGCTCAGTCCGTATATAAAGATATGGTCTTCTTCTCCTCATTCTCATGAATCGTTGCGTGTTTTTTCTTTTTGCCTTTCTGTTTGAAGCCCTGTAGTGTTCTTAAGAGACAAGATCAGTTCAAAATCCAAATGTAGTACAAGTACCAGTTCATGGAATAATTTCCCGCAATCTGCATTGGCACTCGGACTGGCAGTCTCTGCCTCTGGTCCTCTGCCTCCAGAAAAGAAGAGCTAGAGTTGGCAGAGCAATGATGGTTGGCCCCTGTTTTTTTGCCTAATATGGATAGTTCTCATCTGGTCTGCTTTTGCAAAGCCATGATGCCCACCGCTGATCTTCTTCTCTTCCGCTTTTCGAAAGGTCTATAACAAGGGAGTCCTCCATCCATACCGGTCAGCTGCTTGAAGAATGGAGGGTCTCGGGAAAAAAAATGAGGTCGGCTCAATACCCAAGAAGAAGATGAATTGCTTCCTCAAGTTAATCCTTCAGAAAGAACCCATGCAAGAGCTGGTATGATCTTCGAACCTCTGTTTTCTCCACAAAAAGTATTAGTCTCCTCCCCCATTTGTCTTCTATTGTGCAGTCACTGAGACAAGAGTAAACTTGTCCTTCAAATGCCATCTTCTGATGTCCATTTGAAGAGCTATGTGTGCTTTATCTTTTTGTAGAGTACGTAGAACGATTACAATGGCAAAATAGCAGAAGGCTTGAACTGGCTCAAATCGAAGTAGTTGTGCTATTTGAAATGAACGAAGTCTATTTAGCGGTAGATTCTTTTGGGTTTTTCCTCTGAAAGGAGCAGTAAAAGATGTGGGTTTGCACTTCCTTACTCTGTCTGACCTTATGAAGGAGAGATGACGCCCAATGCTCGTTTGCAGACGATAAATCAAGGGAAAGAAAAAAGAACAGACTGTTGCATTGTGAGGTTTCTTGAGTAAAGCACGAGTTGAAAAAAAGAAAATGAAAAGTGAAAGTATCACGCCAGACTGCTCGTGTTGCACAATTCAATTTCACTTGCTTCAAAAGTTTGGTTTTGAAGACTAAAGCATGTACGTTAGCCTAGATGACTGCTATATGAGTTATGTGATGAAGCAGGAGAATGATTCATATTTTCACAAGCTCTCCAAAGTCCGGATGAAAGATCCTGTTTCTCTTCATGCATGCTCTGCCTTATCATACTGTGTTTCAGCTTCGTTGCCTACCACAGCTTGAAGACCAGGCTCATATAATCAGTAGATGGAATTCTTATTTAAGCATATTCTACGGCAGTGAGAATCCATGTGTCTTGGTGTTTGTTAAATTGAAGTTGTGGTGTGTTGGTTTCGGTCTCTTTTATGTTGATTTATCAATTTTCTCAATCCTCTTGTTTTTGGTGCTTCTTCAATTCATAAGTTTGAAATGGTATGACGGGCAGGTTTGATGCTAGTGTAGTTTGATCTGCATCAGTAATTACCACATGATATCCTATTGTTGACTTCACCTTCAAGTAGTAAATCCAATTTGTATTTCATGTTTCTTTGTTCGATTAGTGATCATTCAGCTACTAGAGACTCTATCTTGCACTTTGGAATCCACTAACTACAACTTTTATTTGAGAATAATGCAGAAAATCCCCCCAAAGTTTGCGAGGCTTTTTTCTGAAGAACTCCCCCATAGAGTGATCTTAAAGGGCCCATCTGGCGAAAATTGGAATACCAAATTATGCAAGGACGACACTGGCTTGTATATACATGATGGATGGCGAGAGTTTCACACGGACAACTCCCTTGGAAACAAGGAGTTCTTGCTATTTGAGTACGATGGGAAGAGAAGCTTTGAAGTGCATATTTTCGATCTGAGTGGATTGGAGAGAATCGGTGTTCCTGTTACAAAAAGAGAAGAAACAAACCTTCCTAATGGGAAAAGACAGAGAGGCAGACCCAGAAAGTGCCCTGTTAAGACATATCCCAACTCTCAGGGTAATGCACTTTGTCCTTTTCTTTGGCAGACTTACACAAGTGCAGATTATAATTTTTAGATGTCCTGAATTTACTAAACGAATTATTTTTTCCTACAAGATTAGTATGGGTGTTTTCTTGATGTTCTGGATACTTTCTTAGTGTCATTTTCCTTTTCTTTATAAGCATATCGAGTAGAAGAGAAAACATAGGAGAAAAGATCATGCTGGCCAATTGGTCATCTTGTTAAAAGAAATCTATGAATTTGAAAATATTGGGAAAGGCCGAACGAGAGGAGACTATACTTTGAGTGACACAATCAGTTTGACCTAACTTCACTCAAAAGTTTGGCCTTGTATGAGACGAGTTAGAGTATGACCCAAATTTGCTTAAAATGTCAATTGCTTTTTCAGTGTGGACTCTTTCATTCAGAGAGTGAAGAAGGACCTGCATGAGCAAATTTGGTCTATGTAGTATGTGCGCAGCTGTTTTATTTTGTTCCTCATACTCGCTCACGTTCTCTGTACTTATGGGGTCCATGAACTTCACGGGTGATTGAAACATCAGTATTTTGGCCATCTGGTGATGATCAATTCAAAAGGAAAAATGCCATCGATTTCTCTCAATCTACAGGGGATTCCAAAAAGGTTTTCTCGGAAATACGGGGACGAACTTAGTGATTTTGTTAGCGAAGAATCAATTTCGAGCAAGCAAATTCCAATGCATACGTAGAAAAATCAAGATACTGACAGATGTCGTCGAAATCAGAGACATTTGCTGCGCATGCCTGATTTGTACAATAATCAGCGAGTAAATTACATGATCATAAGTTCTGGGTTGAGGAAGCATCACTTCCCATTTTCAAAAGCCCGGGAAAAATCTAAAGCAGACAGGAATATAACTCCGAGGTGTGTGTAGAAACTAGATCAATCTCCTTAGCAAACAGCCTAATGAGCTTTGTTTTTTTTTTTCCGGTTTGTCAATGGTAAAGCAAAACTCCACCTTGCAAAAGTACTATAATCAACTAGTAAATTACATTATCATAGGACGGGAAAAGATGAAAACTATGCGTGTTTTTGCTTCGAAATTTCCTAAATGTGCTCCTTTGGTCATCCTTTTTCAATAGAACGTTTTCAAAATGTGTCTTGTGCAAAGGATTGAGAACTAGTTAAAATGGAAAATCACCATTCAATTCATTAAAAAATACTGGAACTGTTGCGACTTTCTTTTACTGTAATCTTGAAGTTTAAATTGGGAGCGTAATCAATTCCCTAAATTCCCTAAATTCGAAAGGTATGAACTTTTTCCCCTCACAATTTCCGTAGTTTCATAGCTATAATGTACTATAACCCATAATCTTTTATCTCATTTACTAACTTTCAACTCTCCATTCATCAATAATTTAAAGTTTCTTCAATTGTCAAGGGGTGGTGGTGCTGCTGCTGCTGCTAGACCCCAAGTCTTGGTAAAAGTTAACATCAACCATCAATCTCAAGAATCTGGAGTAAGTGCTGTGCAACTCAGCATTACCCTTAGCTACTTCTTATAGAAACTCGATTAGACAGCTCAACCGTGTTGTAATTCACGGCAAATTTCTTCATATTTATTGAATTATACCTCAAAAAAAACAAAGAACTACTCTTTACTATAGGTCCAATGGTGGCCCCAGTAACCCGAGGTTTTCCTAAATTATAGGGCAAAACAATTTCCAAAAAAGTATGAAAAGAATATCTCGATATGCTTGTAATTTAGGAAAACCCCATTTATTCTCGATGATAAGATCTTTTCAATATGGGCTTCAAAAGAACATATTTTTCGCTTCTTCTATTACCAATGTTGTGATGATGCTATGTAAGGTGGGAGCATATCTTGGAGATGGGATTTCCTCTAAGGCCTAGGGAGATTCCTTTCTAATTATCGACCCTCACAGCATAGCATATTACACCTCTTCATTTGGGACAAACCATGTGCATGCACCTATGTATAAACGCACCGCATTTTCCATCAATATGTGAACGATGGTCACGGATAGAAATTCATCCTCAGAGAGGATAATGCAAGGTATAAACTCTATGAGGGAATTGATCATGAGATCTCATCCTTGTGAATTGCAACTCATAAGCGTTTCCTCGATCGATCCCGCTTAAGGTTTTTCGAGTCCAGATGGCACTCATGGATTCATGAGGTTTTATCGGATGCACATAAATTTCATATTCGTGTCAGAGATTCAACAATCATTTTGCTAGGAGGGAGGAGCTAGGAGTAAATTAAGTTGATTTTCCTCTTGAGGCGAGATTCATACCCTTTTAGGAAGAATCATGTTGTCGTGACTCAAGCAAATGTACGAAATGTGATCGAGTCCATAACTTTTCAATTGGCACAACGAAAGCCTGAACTTTTTATCGAGAAGTGCAATCGAGTTGACATCTCACGTAGTGTAACTAGAGCCCAAACTTCTTTGAGAGATGCAATCTCAATCTCACTGGAAAATGCAATTTAAGACAGTTATGGAGGCCGATTTTTTGAGTGCACAGAAGCAACTTTGAGTAATGTTTCACCAATCACACATTTTTATTACCTTTAAAAGGCGTTGCTATTTGATTTTCGAAATCTATATTACCATATAAAGTAAAAGAGGACGTCAAACTTTTAAGGGGGTCCCCATCTTTTCTTTTTCTCCCCTCGAATTCCTCGGTCTACCATGTCTCAATCGAGTTCCAATTAAACAAAATTTTCAATTGCTTCTATATTGCGACAACCTTCCGATGAAATTTCTTTTTGTGGCTCGGTGTCTAATATGTTTTCAATTATTGTATAGGCTCCAACAAAGTGGAGCCATAGAAAGCTGCCGAGCCGAGCGGGGTCAGGTGGGCCGGAGGAGGAGGAAGAGGAGACAACGGTGGTCCAAAGGACGGCAGGTGGAACGTTTGACGGTGCATGCACAGGCGAAGCCGAAGCCAAAGCTTCCAAGAAGGCAGTGGCCGGCGGCTGATCTCATCCTCTCACCAACCAAGCCTTCCGCGCCTTTGATCTTTATTACTAAATCTCACTTCCTAATCTAATCCCAATAACAACAACAACAATTATGGTAATGCCAATCGCTGCTTCGCTCCAATGTATTCACGTTCGGTACGTAAATGCCTCATTTGCATCCAACAAGCACGCTTGTTCAACAGTCCCCCTATGGACTCCGATGACTCCCACGCATCCATTTGCCCACTTTTTCAAAAACCCTCGATGTTGACCTCCTCTCTCTCTCTAGACTGGCATAATTTGAAGGTGAAACACTCGGAATTCACACGGCTCAGCTCCAACCAAGAAGAAAATGAGAGGAATACGTCTTTTCTTTTTGCCTTTTTTTTATCTCCTTTTACTTCGTCTTATGAATTGGTTACAAAATTTATCTTGATATAGGCTTGTTACATGGCTCTTGTTCTTAAATTACTCGAAAAGGGGATAGATTTCTTGAATTTACAAAACGTCAAACTGGACATAAGAAAAAAAAAAAAAGGCAGGAACGATCATGATGCATGCGTATAGGACATTCATGAAATTTAGTTTAATTACCGACGATGACCGCCACCCGAACTGCATCAAAAAAGCATCCAACATTGTGTTATATTTGTAGAGAAACTTTCTTTTTTCAGCTCCATAAAAGAACAAACCGAAGGAGATAGTAGGTTTGAGCGTAAGGAGGGCTTAAATTGATGAAAAGAACGCCAGGTCGTTATCTGAGGCAGACGAGAAGTTATAACCGTGCACTCAGCAGTATCAAAGGTCGCTTTTTCATAAGAAGATGACTTCGCATGATAACTTCTGAAAGGTTATCGATTGCGTCAATTTCAAGTCGACCGCATTGTATTATGTCATGTTCAATTAGTGTTCAGGTTTCTCAACAATTTCATACCGTATTAGAGTCAAGTTTTTTTGTGCTGTATCAGAAATTGCGAACTCTAATATGAAACGATTTGTATTCAGTTTACTTCCTGCATCACATTGCAATGGCAGCCTGCTCGCATGAGGCCAAAGGACATGCCGCCTCAGCTGGTTCAAATCCAGCAAGATGCGAACATAATCATGCACCCTGGCCACGAACGCTACGAGTGAACAGATTTGTTGCTAACCTTTAGGCTATGCTTGGGACGAAGGCCATGGATTCTGTCTTTATAAGTGAGAAAGCAAGCTTTCTAGGAAAGGAATAAATATGTTTTTGCTTGATTATACTGCTTAACTTGTCTCTTCCCTAACAATGAATTTTTTCATTAGCATATAATTCGTTTTATTTTAGATTCAATTCACGACTGAGGTGGTTCTGCAACAGCATACTGATGATGTCCGCAAATGGAACGAAGTGTCTTTCATTAAGTGAAGCAAAAGTAGAAAAGAAAGTTGACCGTGTTCCTGAAATGGAACAAAGTTAATCTCGAACAGAGGAGAGAAAGGAAATTAGAATTGATGCGCAACGGCCCTGTTTTGATGATACAGTAAAGAACCTCCATGTTCAATGCCATTTTACCTGCGTGCATGAACTTGGCGAGCTCTCTGAGGAAGAAGAACCCGACTCGCATACATCTAAGGAACCAGAACCAGCATTAAAACAAGTTCCAGAACCGGAATCAAGAGAGCCCGCAAATTGCTCTCACCTCCGACCTCCGACCTCCGAAAACAGAGACAGAGAAGTGCCAACGACGAGGAATTTGTGAGATCGCAGGTAACGATCCAGTGCTTCAGGGTCTTGAAAGTGTATTGATGATGTTGCGATGATCAGAACCAGACTTTGTGTTGTTTGTGATGGCTGGGAATGAATCGCTTGTCTTAGATCTTAGATCTGTAAATAGGCATCCTGGATGAAATGCTCACAATCTGCTTTATAAAATGAGCTTTTCTACTGAACAAGGATGAGTTTGTCGATTTGCGAGATCATTTGTCAGGGAGTTGAGGGAAATAATTCTGAGATTTGATGAGCCGTCAGCAATGCTCTTCTGTGGAAAGTGATTCACTGAGCATCTTCAGATTTTCTTCTAGGCTAGACAGAATTTTGGACAAGTCAGATCTCCTATTGTCCAAACAGGGGTTAGGAAAGCGTGGAATGTTGAATGATGTAATTTGTACAAGATTTCAAACAAGCCCTACGAGTTCATTACTTTTAGTGTTCCTAATTTATGATTATTGTAATCAAATCTCAACAAAATGAATTTCTTTTTCCAGCTCTCATGGGTATTTTTTCTTTTTAATTGAAGAAAGCAAGTCGGTGTTGGAGAGCGAAACGAGATCCCTCCTTCCTGTTCCAGAATTTTTCCAGCTCGTGCCTTGCTCTGCTTTAAATGTGTTCAAAAAAAAGAAGAGGGTGATCTTAGGCTTTCTAAAGTAGAGTTGCCTTGCAACCTGTCTTGGAAGAAATCATTCTTGTCATCGATATTACTAAAAACTGTCTTCCCTCGTGACTGATTGCAAGTTTGGCTTTTAAGTAGTACAATAATTGTTGATGAGAATGTATTTTGCGCATGGTTTCCGAGAGCATGGTGTCTGTTGGAATTGATATTACATTCACTGAGATTCTCTAAGCTAGATTACGTTAAACTTCAGGATATCGACTCCCCTGTAGCTGCTAACAAAAAGAAGATGGAGAATGCTCGCAGAAAAATCCCAGATTTCTTCAAAGTGTATATGCCAGAATATAGCTCTCAAAGAATGGTGAGATAACTCTCGCTCCTATGAACTGTTTTTAACTCAGCAAATTTGTTCTATTTCGTGACTCACACATGGCTGTTCATTGCAGCTCGTTCCTAGAGCTTTCTTGGCGCAGCTAGATGGGCCGCTGTCAGGAGAGATCCTCCTCAGGCGTCGCATGGGATGGCAATGGCGTGTGAAGGTGATTTTGGAGGCACAGGATGCCTATTTTGAAGATGGCTGGCAAGAATTTGTGCGGGACAACTTAGTCGAGAAGTGCGACTTTATGGTGTTCTCCCACCAGAGTCCTGGTGTTTTCAGAGTTGTTCTCTTTGGGCGCTCCGGGTGCAAGAAGAAGGAGTGCACCCTCCCTGCGGAGGTAGGAAAAGGAAGTGAAGTCAGGGAGCACGACCGCGGCGATGGTGAGGAAGCAGAAGAAGATGAAGACTGGAGCAAACGGTCAAAAAAAACAGGTAATAGAAATCATTTAAGATTCTATAATTTTCAGCACATTTTGATTATATTGAATGTACATAGCTTCTAAGCAGTTTGGCTCTGTTATCTTTTACACAGGGAACACTGAAGAGAGGAAAGCTGCTGATGAAGATCGTATAAATGTGATGAGGTACATAAACGCAAAAAATCCTCACTTCATGACGACAATCCGGACTTTTAGAAGTTCTTACTTGGTATGCTCGCTCTTCAATCCCGCTTTTCATCTTGCATGGTGTATCCTTTTGAAGTGTGATCTTGTTATGAATGTTTTTCTCTTGCCTTCATAGATCCGTGGTCTGTCAATTTTGCTGCTATGTCACTCTTTCTTTCTTGCTCTACAGAATGATCGTTACAGAATACTTCTTTTTACAAATGGAGATTTTGGCTTAGAATTATTGACATAGTCTTCATTGCATTCACCTGTCTCATTACAGTTTGTTCCGCACACTGTCCGAGTTGATTATGAACTCAAGTTACCTCATGCCATTGAGTTCCAAGATCCCACCGGGAGGTCATGGAGAGGGACGGTTAAGGTGTGGAAAGATGGCCGCACCTGGATCACCGGCTGGGGGGCCTTATGTCGCCACAACAATTTAAAGAAGAACGACCGGTGTATATGTGAGTTTCCAGAGGAAAATGGATTCACCGGTCGCATCATTAAGGTTCACACCGTAGGAGGCGACAGTACCTGAAAACCACTTTGGCTAGTTGTGATTAATTTTTCATGTGGAAGTTTGAGTAATTTGAACAATACTTTATTACTATGCTGGACTTGGAAGTTGTTTCTGTTGTGTCATCTATTCAAAACAGTGTTATAGTGCTTTCTTATTCGGTTCTTCAGTTCTTGCAAGTTACATCTTTATCTGTAATTGCAGTGGGTTTTATTAGATTAGAACAAGCTGGTATGAATGGGTGGTCCATATTCACTGCAAACCATAGGCTCTAACTTCATCGCTTTTCTTGGACTATATTTGAAGCCACAACAAATCTATTTTCGAGCCAGCCACTCTCACCTTATCCTAACTCTGTCTCCCATTCTTCCACATGCAAAGTCTCACTTTGTTTCCCTCCATTTAGTTCAACAAACTCAGAGAAGTAACCCTCCACTTAAAAAAAGGTAATTGAAAATTTTCAACCAGAGATAGGCGCGTGCACATTGTCTTCCCCTGAAAGATCTAGCTCTTCTCACTGCTGTGAGATATTCTTGAGTTCTAATTAGGCTGTGGAATTCCAGGAAATGGCGGCTGCCTCCGCTACGATTGCTCCTGTGGCACTCGTCGCCTCTGCCTCTGCGATGAGCAGAGGAAAGAGGATGAACAATCTGAATTACATGACAGGAATGAATGCATTCGGTGGGTTAAAAGCTCACAACACTGTGGCTTCCCTAGGAGTCCCTGTGTGTACTGAGCAGTCATTTGCAAATATTGTGAGCTCTGAGGTCATAAGGAAAAGGCAGAGGTGGAGGATCTCTGTCTTCTAGGTGCAATGCTGTTGGCGAGATATTTCAGATTGTGGCCATCATGAATGGCTGGTTCTAGTTGGTGTTGCAGTTGGGTTTGTTCTTCTCAGGATTGAAGCCTCTCTGGAAGAAGCTGACTGAGAAATCATGAGGTAATTTCATGATAAGTTGCAGCTTATTGTATTATTTGCAATGATCTCATTCGTTTAGCTACTGTCAAACCAAAAGATGGCAATTTTGTAAGTTTCTTTCTACTAAAGATTGCATTCAAACCAGATTCTACCCTCTGCATCTTGATGGCTAGTCTTTCACTGCAAACCTATGCATCTCAATGGCTAGTTTTTCACTGCAAGGATCATGCGATTCATGTCAAGGGCTAAATTGGCATAATCATTGTTTACTTGGCAGCACATACATGAACTTCCACTCAAACAGCACTGATACATTTACTCACAGAGATTAAAATGGAGAATTGGAAGGAATTTGGACTGAATTCTGATGAGGCATATATAGCTTACAAGAAGTACCATAAGAGAATTTAGCAGCAATAATTTTCTGAACAACCATTCTTAGACATTAACTGTCATTTCAGGCAACCACGGCACATGGCATACTCTGCAATGCAACAACAAATGCAAAGTTGTGAGCGTCGCTCTGTGTACTTGCACAGAAATGCTGTCTCCCTCCAATCAGGTGTTGGGAGCGCGCAGCAGAAGTCTGATATCTTTAGACTTCGAACTGGGAAGATCTCTAAGAGGGAAGCCCATGTCCGAGCCTGTTAATATATTCAGTTTGACCCACCTCAACTCAAAAGCTTAAGCTAGTGAGTTATGGGCCAATTAGGATATATTAATTACTCTACACCACATCAATTCTCCGATATGGGACTACTTCTCTAACACATCTCACACGTGTATCCTAACAATTTCCCCACCACATCAATTCTCCGATCTCACACGTGTATCCTAACAATCTCCCCCTAACAATCTCAAACACACTTCTCTAACACATCTCACACGTGTATCCTAACAATCTCCCCCTCACGTGTGAGCTTCTAGTGTTAGGTCCACTTCCCCTTAAATCAGATATCCTTCTGGCCCAACATCATCTTGGCCCGCGTTGTTACACCACAACACCCACCTGGGCTATTCTCACGGGCCCACGTTGTTACACCACAACGCCTACTTGCTCGGGAACCGTAACCATCGGCTCTGATACCAATTGTCATCTCACACGTGTATCCTAATAATCTCCCTCTCACGTGTGAGCTTCCAGTGTTAGGTCCACTCCCCCTTAAATTAGATATCATTTTGGCACAACATCATCTTGGCCCGCGTTGTTACACCACAACACCCACCTGGGCCATTCTCACGGGCCCACGTTGTTACACCACAACGCCTACTTGCCCAGGAACCGTAACCATCGGCTCTGATACCAATTGTTGGGAGCGCGCAGCAGAAGTCCGATATCTTTAGACTAGGAAGATCTCTAAGAGGGAAGCCCATGTCCGAGCCCGTTAATATATCCAGTTGGACCCACCTCAACTCAAAAGCTTAAGCTAGTGAGTTATGGGCCAACTAGAATATATTAATTACTCTACACCACATCAATTCTCCGATGTGGGACTACTTCTCTGACACAATTCACACGTGTATTCTAACATCAGGGACTGCTGATCTTGAAATTTCTGCCGTTTCCTGTCAACCATACTCAACGTTGACAATGAACAATGGGGCTGCTAACTATACTGCTTGAGAAAAGATTTGGTGCATTTGGGAATTCCTTCAGTTATATGTTGTCTTGTATGTATCCTATCCAAAAAGCAATGAACGCATAAGCTTTCATAAAAATTAGGAGACAAGCGTTTCATGAAAAATTAAGTGCCTCTGATAACATCTTTAAACTTCAAAGGATGAAAAAAGAAGTGTTTTCACACGTGGTTCTCTAAGCGTGAAACACATGGCTGTGGTTGCCATTTCTGGACTTATGACATAATTTCATCTAATCAATACACCAGAGTTATGTAACCGGCACCTCGTGAAAACAGAGTTTGCACTCACTGCACAGATGCACAAGTAAAAATTACCACTGTCCTCTAGTTGTTGATGCTTGTGGGATGCAATTACGCCAAGAGATCTAATTCCGTTTAAAATGAAACTTCTGTCAAAGCCGACATCTCACAAGATGGATTACTCCCATAAACTGGACTGCATATGCAGAACACAGCAAACAGGATAAGGACCTTTGATTGATGTGATACGCAACAAGCACTTGCACAGGTACAGTCAAACCGATGCCCAAGATAAGTCGTGTTCCTTCTTTTGTTTTTCTTTTTTCTTTCATTTCTTGCATAGTTGGTATAGTGTACTTTTGGAATACATAGCGATCTCTGGGAATGATCCAATCAGATGTAATGAATCGGCATATCCATTATCAAACCTGAAGATTTTCATGATCGGAATACCAATCATTAGAGGAGCATCTGGTTGTAAGCAGACTGTTGGATGCTATCACCAGTGATTTCTCTTATCAGACAAGACCAAGAAGAACCATTGGTTTGACTTTTTCTCTCTATTGGATGGGAAATGAGCGCTTCCACTTGCGTTCAAGATAAGAAATGGTGGAAGAAAAATCTTCTGTTAGAGGTCATTTTCACCCAACACTGCATTGCTTAAAATGTCAGAATTGCATATGGTTCCTTCCAAGAAAAGGATAGGGTTTCTAATCTGCTCGCTGTCCCCGAAAAAATTTACCTGTTACGCTATTTTACATTTCTAAGGATCCGGTGGCGATCAAGCCAGAGAGAATTGCTTGCGAACAATACATAAATAGATTGGGTGGCGATCATTTTTAAGAGATTTTACGTGGCTCGTACAGTCCGGTCCAAACAAAAACAGAAAGTCTTCTTAAGCCGTCGTCAAATAAGCAAAACAGGCCAGCTGAAATTGCTCCCATACCATCTCAAGACTAACTGCAAACCATGGAGCTGCTCTCCCTCGACCTTCAAAAGATTGGCCTTGCTGTTCTTCTAGTCATCATCTGTCTCTGTACTTCACTGCATAGATCCAAAAGAAGGAACAAAAGGGGCCAAACACTACTAGAGGCAGCTGGGGCATGGCCTTTGTTCGGCCATCTTCATCTTCTGGGGCCAAACAAACTAGCGCACAGAATCCTAGCAGCCATGGCCGATCAGTACGGACCGGCCTTCTCAATCCGCCTTGGCATTCACCGAGTGCTCGTGGTAAGTAACTGGGAAGTGGCTAAAGAATGTTTCACTACGAATGACAGGGTCTTCCCCACCCGGCCCAGATTAGTATCTGTCAAACTCATGGGTTATGACCACCTCATGTTTGGGTTCGCTCCTTATGGTCCATACTGGCGCAGTATGAGGAAGCTTGCCGTGGTTGAGCTCCTCTCAAACCACCGGCTCGATTTGCTCAAGCATGTGAGAGATGCAGAAACCAAGCTTTTCGTCAAGGGGTTGTACGAGAAATGGTTAAGCAACGGCGAGAACCCAATTACGGTGAAGATGGATAATATTTTTGGGCATGTGGCCATTAATATAACGGTGAGGATGGTCACAGGAAAACGCTATCTGAGTGGCGACGGAGGAGAGGAAGAGGAGTCAACAAGATGCCGGAAAGCTCTGGGAGACTTCTTCTACCTTGTGGGGCAAATTATGGTCTCAGATGCAATACCTTTTCTAGGATGGCTAGATGTAGTGAAGGTGAGAAATGTTTAAACAGAATCAAATTGTTATCGAATCGATCAGCCAAAAGTCTGATCCAATTGACAATTAACGCATGTATCACACGAATTTTCCAAAAGCATTGTCTACTGAGTCCCCATATCAAACCATAATATAGATCATTGCCTGGCTAAATACTCTTTTGGTGCAGGGACGTGTGGCTGAAATGAAGAGGACGGCCAAGGAACTGGATTGGGTCCTTGGAAGGTGGGTCGAGGACCACCGGAAAACAAGGGCCGTCACAAAAGTTGAGGATAATGAGCAAGACTTCATTCATTTCATGCTCTCTGCAATGGAATTGGAGGAGGGGAAATACTCAGTTCAAGAGGCGGATACCATCATCAAGGCCACTTGCTTGGTACAACTGTGGAACTTTCACTGCAAAATCTTCTTGATCATTTCTTTTTTGTTCTTTAAGGCTGCTAGCAGTACTGGTCCGTGTTTGTGCTCCTAGTTCCCAGTTAAATTAAGAAGTTAAGAAGTCGAAGTATGTGATAACGAAACCACTTTATACTTTATAAGAAATTCAAACAAGATTGATTCCAGGTGAGGACCCCTGACGAGCAAAGTCTAGCCAATTGAGGAAATCTACGCAACTGCTTCAGGAAAAAATCCAGAGCCATCATAGACATCAAAATTAGTCATTACACAAACTTGTGACGTCATTCAGAAGGAACAAATCGAGAGAAAAATAGAGAGCTTCTCCGTTTAATAATTTCCAAAATAACTCATAATTCAGACTTCTAGAATGACTCCAAGTGGTAATATAGTGCCTATACAATGTTATTTTAAGCAAAAAACATTTCAATGCTCATATAGAAAAGAAAAGAAGAAAAACAAAACATTGCGATGCTTGAATATTTGAAGATCATTATGTTCCTCATTTTACAAACTTTTGGGCTCTTACCCAAAACTATTTACACCAAAACTAGCCACTGGGAAATGATGCTCACTCATTTATTTTGCAGAGTGTGATCTTGGGAGGCAATGACACCACAGTGTTGACTCTTACATGGGCACTATCCCTTCTCCTAAACAACCCCCTCTCGCTAAAAAGGGCCCAAGATGAGCTGGATGTCCAAGTTGGCAAGCACCGCCAAGTGGAAGAATCGGACATAAAGAACCTAACCTACTTACAAGCTGTAGTCAAGGAAACTCTGCGTCTTTACCCAGTACTGCCACTTTCTGTACAAAGGGAAGCCATGGAAGACTGCATTGTAGCTGGCTTCCATGTCCCTGCGGGTACACGCCTTATGGTAAACTTGTGGAAGCTGCTCCGTGACCCCAGAATCTGGTCATGCGCATCAGAGTTTCAGCCAGAGAGATTCCTGACCGACCATGCTCATGTGGATGTTAGAGGTCATTCTTTTGAATATATACCATTTGGTTCTGGTAGGAGGATGTGCCCTGGTGTCTCGTTTGGCCTACAGGTAGTGCAACTCATTCTTGCCCGGCTGCTTCATGCTTTTAAACTGGAAAGAGTCTCGGGTTCAGAGGTTGATATGAGTGAGAGTCCTGGATTGACAATGCCCAGAGCGACACCACTGGAGGTTATACTTACACCAAGGTTACCAGCTACATGCTACTAAGCGTTCACAAAGAAGCAACAAGTTAAACGTGCGTCACATATGTCTGTATTTATACCAACACTACATATCTGCCTGTATGCGTGTGTTAAATGGAGTTCGCAAGTGATGATTTGCTCTGCCTTGCCTTGTCAATCATTTTCTGCAATACATGTCAAGCCTAATTTCTTCTGAAAAAAATAATATTTTTCAAGTTTCCTCACATTGGTCTGCAATCTCCCTCATCACGATGATCCTGGTTAACTTGATGTGACAACCCAAATCTGATCCCAGCCAGGTGCTGATCTGACCCTAATCACCCTCACATAAGCAGCAAAATATATCCCTTCATGTGATATATTCAACTTTCAAAACATAGAGATATTAATGGTATCTTCTCAAAGAAAAAAAATAACTGGAGCATGGATCTTTTTTAAGACTCTTGCCATTATGGATGCAAATGTAACCATCAGCGATGTCACACTAAATTACAATGGCCCAAATAATATGATGTCGCAACCACATCCGCTCCTGGAACGAACATTTTACAGAAGTACATTCTTACAGATTTCTCATCACCACGGGGCATTAGCCTCCTCCTGGAACACATGTTCATGCCTCTCTGCATTAGCCTTCAGAGATTCTATATCAGCATCGAGTCTTTTCTTCAACTTCTTCAACTTCGATAGCCTCACTTGAACGCTCCTCATCTCCTCCTGGACTGCAGCTTGCTTACTTTCAGCATCTCGATACCTCTCTAACTCTGAAGCAACATTCTTGATTTGGTCCAACCGAGCACGTAAAAATCCAACTTTCATTCCCAAAAGCTCAAATCCCTCCAAAGTCTTATCCCACATCTCAAGGTCCACTCTTGAAGTGGAGAGGTTGCTAGCTTTAATCGTGTCCGCAATGTTGACTGTCTCAGAAATCATCTCAGCAGCCAACTTGTAATTAATGCTCTTGAGAAGGTTGTCGTGCAGAAACCCATTCTGACTGGAGCAGAGCTCCAAATATCTTGTCCTCTGGTACTCAGAAAGGTCAGAGCCAATAGGCATGCCACTGACAAGTACAGTCGGACTGCCATTGCTTGTTGCCTCTCCACAATCCGTGGCAGATATTGAGTTTGAGAGCCTAGTCCCATGCGTGGCATCTGGACCAACCTCATCACCCAACTTGGCAGGCTGATCAGGCGTGCATGGGGGATTAGTATCCAAAACCATCAAACTTTTGCTTTGAGCATTGTTGGGAGATGTGTCTTGTAAAACAGGTCCTGAACTTGGGGACTTCTCGTTGGGTATGACTTCCTTGTCCATGCGGTTTTCTTTAGCATTTCGGGAACATTGAAAAATTAGTTTCAGAGACTTTGCAGAAGCATTTGGAAAATATAGCAGGGGGGACAATGTGAAGATCTACAGTTTACCAGAATCATATTGTTTTCTGGGTGCATCCAGACCAAAAGTCCCTTGGGAACCATTCCCTCTCACAATGTGTACCTACAGGAAGATCAATGACAAGCGGCTATGATCAGCTGTGAAACTGTTAAACTTTAATCTTAGTCACCAAAGCACAATCTGACTAAGAAATGTTAATAGAGATCTGAAAAAATAAGAAAATAACAAGCCTGATATCTATTCTCTCAGTTTCTTTAGATTTGTGGCAGTATTAGGGTTATGGTGGTAATTGTTTATCCTCAGTATCATCTTCTTGGTTTTAAGTCAAGGTTATACACATGCTACCAGCATATTGTGGAAATTATACGATACCAAATCATGCAGAAACAGTCCCAGCCCTTATTCCAGACAGGCCAACAATCCCAATCCTGCTGCTCCAAATAAATGGAGCAATGGTCCTGAATACTGATATCCAATCCTATCACTCGGCTATTCCTTGCCAAAATTACTCCTTCCTCTTCCTGCCTTCCAAAATCTCAGCTAGACAGTTCTAATAATGCACTGATTTACATTTGCAATACTAGAGTTTGTTTGCTAACTGTTACAGATCTCAGAGGGTCGTTGTGTTGCTCTCAAAGCATTTAGAAAAGCATTCAGGACCATCAACAGCCTCCTTTTGTTTCCCTAGCAAGAGAAGTGCTCCATTTTGGAAGTTTGCATGAAAGTGATGACACATGACTTATTGTGTGAAATGTCAAATAAGTAAAATAGAAATAACCCCAATTCAGCAGCACTCTCTTAGCCATCATATCTTACAGTGAACGACCATCCATTTCTTTCTCAGGTAGAATGGCATTTTGAACATTTTTTTATATTTATTACAAATCAAAGAATCCATTATCACTGAAATGCATCAAAAAAAAAAAAAAATTTCTTGCTTTGCTTAATCACATATCCAAAACTAGCACCAGTCTAGATAATTTCTACTCTGTTGTGTACATCAAACAAAAACAGAAGGGGTTACCTTGAAGATGGAGGGTCTGACCAACTGGAAAACTAGTACATCACCCTCCATTAATTCCCGTGCACTTGAGAATTTTTTCCATCCAGCACTTAGTGCTGTCTTATCCACAATATAGTTTACAGGGTATTCATCCCCATTCTCATCTTCCAAAGTAACGGTGATATTATTTTTAGGCATATGCAATTTGCAGAATGGCATGGGAAGATGCTGCACGAGAGGAATGGGGAAGTGAAAATCTCAGTTTCCTCCAAGGACTTCTCTCATTCAAATATTAGGAAAGTGTTGTGGACTCACCAGCCAAAATCCAGTAGTAACATTTGACCGCACCATGGTCTTCAAGAAGCTAGGGATTTCAGCTGGCAAATTTGCTCGAAACTCTTCCGCCCGCTCCATGGCAGGAGATTTCCCCCCAACATGATCATAGTGATATAAGTCATCAATAACAAGTCTCTTCTGTCTGAAAATAAAGTGGTCACTGAAGTGGTCAGACGTTAGTTACTGAAGTTTATTGCGACTTGAAGAAAAGTGAAATTACCGACCTTTTTGTCTCCCTATGGTAGGTTGATGCCACCTGCTTATGCATCATGAAAGTTTATGATCAGTTAACAAGAGGTATCAATGTATGCACTTCCAGCTGATAATGAAGAACTGCATCTGATACAACTAGATGACAAGTTCAGACTTGAAACACACAGGACAAAGAAAAGGCCAAATAAGTAACTCCGAGGAAATAACTTGGAGCCTCTGCAAACTTCTTCTGTGTATCCAAGCAAGTTGACAAACTCTTGTACTTAGGCATCAGCATTACCAAATCAATAATAAAATGAAGTAACTCCGCTGACTACACAAAACACAAAAAAGAGTAACCCTTTTCCCAGACACTGCACCCCAGTGATCAAGCTAGAAAAAGAATTTGAGAAAAGTCAGGCTGAGGTTGTTTGGGTCATTGTAGTTAGACTGACGCCAGCAAATTCTTCAACATGACAGTGTTCAAGAAGTAAACTCTTAAATCCAGGATATCTGGTCAAATGTGATGAGGGGAAAGATAGAGTTGTTGAGAATTGTTGTTCTGCTCCTAGTGAAACCAGCATCAGCAGTTTTCCTGGGCATTCATCTAGGAATTCTTCAAAACCATCCTGGAACAACCAATGAAAACCCAGGCAAACTTGCCCAGAATGAAAACTGAGCAGTGAAAGCTTCCTAATTTCAAAAAAAAATATGCAACGCCCGTCTAGTGGCTCCTTTCAGAATCCTAGAGCACAAATTCTGAGGAAATTGGACAGAAGTGCACATCATGACGAACTCTGACCATCATCAGGCTCCATTTAACAAGTTCAATCAATCCTGGAGCGTTTGGCCACTTTTGTAAAAGCACGAAAAGAGGAACGACCAATCTCGACCTTCTTCAGGATCAAACAAAAACCCTAGACAAGAAACATCCTAAACACTGAAGTGACAACGGCATGCAGTATACGGAGCACAAACTCCGACCCATTACTTCTCCATTCTTCAAGATAGTTGTATACATTGAGGATAAGCAAACGACCCCCCCAAAGTTCAACCGGTCCTGAGAACGCGAGCTACCACCATTGGCAACTTCAGGGAGGTCGAAAAGTAAACAGCAAAAGAGAGACATCCTCACTTGTTCAGGCTTGGGATCTGGATCCAACGGCTTCTTGACTACCAGCGACATCTCGATCTTGGGTTGCGCTTGCTCTTTCTGGGTAGGAAAAACCCAAAAAAGATTCACAGTAAAGATCAATCCGTCCCAATACAGAGAAAAAGAAAGAGATGTTGGGAAGGATCAGGAGAGCTGCGAATGGAGAGAGAGAGAGGTGGGAATCCTAGCGACACATTTTGGGGGCTCTGTATCGTCGTTCGCTCACCTGAAGGCTCGAGTAGGTCTCTTCTTGAACGCCCGACGTTGTTGTCACGCTCCTTCGTCGCCTTTTTCTGGTCTGGTCTTCCATGAAGTCACTAGGAACCAAAACACCGGGTGAATCCGAAGGGGTGTCCTAGCGACAGCTTCTCCTAGATTTTTTTCACTTGGTGGTAATAAACTCCCATTTGGGTGGCGACTTAATACCGTCCGCCGTGCGTATTCGACGTCGAACCGGCGAAAGAGAACGTAGGTTCATGGTCGAATCAGCATTCACCCCCACATCAAAAATCAAGTCTTTATCTCGAATTTCACCTCAAAGAAAATAAAACTAGAGATTCTTGCATTTTAGTCGTGGACCCACCGACCTTAACATCGAATCTTGAATCTTGAAACCTCTTCCCTACTCTTGTTCTTGGTCTCGCGTGTCTGACCCATGTCTAAAAACTTGAGGTGGGATGATATTTTCCTCCTCCTCCTTTTTCACGATAAAGATTTCGATGAATTCATCCTCGAAAC
The DNA here is from genome assembly GCA_014182735.1 of Corymbia maculata. NCBI lineage: Eukaryota > Viridiplantae > Streptophyta > Magnoliopsida > Myrtales > Myrtaceae > Corymbia > Corymbia maculata. The sequence continues at coordinate 24,132,582 of CM024690.1, forward strand.
CCATTTGATCAGCAGCCAATTACTGTAATTATGAGCCGGTTTTATTGGGGCATCACGTTTTTGAGATGATTAACCAAACTAGGAAGAGGTCTTGAAGAAGGAAGGTTTTCACATTTCCCTTGCTTCGAAAATCGTGTCCAATCTTCTTGAGATTTTCTTGTTGCTCTGTTCTCTACCCAAGTAGTTTTAGATTGCATTTTGCGGAAATATCGCATGAAGTTAACTTGGGGATCGAATGCATTACATGTTTCTAAACTTGCTTGTAGGACATTAAAGTTGATGGGTCTTAAAGTGAGGTTTGTGGCATTCAATGGTCTAGATTTTTTGGGGCAAGTCAGATTCCTCTTAGTTTGTATGTTACGGCAACTAAGAACACGATACTTTCCCTTTTTATTTTTATGGTCGACTATCTAATTGTATGATCACATCTGACTAAATTCAGGTAAGTGATCATTAAAGACTAATTTTTATTAACTTCATATCTCCACATTGTCTATATTAATTAAATTTTTCTTCACATGTTTACTTTGAAATATGTACATTTTATCTACATCATACTTTGGCACCACCCAACAAAGGCATTGGCTGAATTTAGTCGAAGTTGATGTCAGAGAAATTTAATTAGAAATTAACTTGAGATGAAACGCATTAGATGTGAGTGAACTTACTTCAAGAAAATTGAATTTGATGGGTCTTGAGTAAGGTTCGTCCAATTTAATGGTATAGATTATTAGGGGCAAGTCAAATTTCTCTTATAGTGTAGGTAACGGCAATCTGTACTTACACTTTAGCATTTCTTTTCTAATCAAGTGTCTCCACTTTTACAATTTTTCCAACTAGACCCCTTCAATACCAAAACTAACCAAATTCAATTAATGAAGTCATGGAACATTGCTGTAGGTATGACATGGATAAAGTTTTTCCAATGTGGATGTTCATATTGCATTAATTTTTATCCGCATCATGCTCCAACATTGTCTACATTAATTAAGTTTTTTCCACACATGTCCACATTGGTACGCCTGTCATACTTTGGGCATGGGTTGACAGGGATGTCAGCTAAATTTAGTCGAATTTAAACTAGGAGAAACTAAATTAAAAATTTGTAAATATAAAATGACTTGATTTGGACAAATTAAAAGTACATGAAATTAAATAAAAAAGAATATATTTGAGGATCAAAAGAAGTTTTTTTTTTTTTCTAGAAATTGTCTTTTGCGAAATAAATAGAGCCTAAATATGTAAGCAAGTTTCCTTGCCACTGAGTCATTAATATTGAGTATCTTTCTTTCTTTTCCATTAAATATGTCAACTGATTTTGTATACCTGTTACAAACATATGATTATACAATGTCTAAAATTTATAACCTATGATTATGAAAGAGAGTTTTTTGGTCATTTGGTAATCAATGTTGTGTTTTTTCCCTTCACAATCAGTGCTATTGAACCTCCGGTCTCATCTAATAATCAATCAGCAAATTGCTTCCCTTTTCTAGCCGTTTTAAAAGGGTTGAAACAATCAATTTAAATTGGAAGAAACGCAACATAGAATGGGAAGGATAGATAAATGTAAATTTATATATGCAAATCACCTCCTGCAAATAAAGATAAAAATAAATCATGAAAATGAAAGAAAATTCAAAGACAAATAGTCACGACATACATTAAATTATGAAATTTTAACGCTCTTTTTTAATATTTCAATAATATCTATCTATAATCTAAAATCTTATGTATAACAAGCTTGTCGATAATTGACAATGTTCAACTTACATGTTGAACTTCACAAGGAAATACAAATCCATCAAAATTGTCTTGAATTAAAAGTTTGTCGAATAATGCAAAAGGCTTTATTTCTTATAATGTATTAAGACGTTTCGTTTTAAAAAAAATAATTTTCGTATATTAAAAAAATTATACCAATAAATGCTCCATGAGTGTGGATAAATTTTGTATAATGTGTTTTCTTCGTTTTGTTATTTTCAACATGGACATTCTTTATGAACGGCAACAATGAACATTCCTTGATTGAAGAACTAGAAAGGCAAGCGCTCCATCGAGAAAGAACGGAGTTGAGCGCCAAAGAGATGCGGAAGCGAAACCCATTGCCGTCAGATTCAGCTCCGCCGTCGCCACCAGCTCCGTGATGCAAGGTCTTCATCATCACCCGCACCAGCTGCAGCAGCACCAGCTAGCGGCTCTCCTGTCCGTCGCCCTCCCCAAGGACGACTCCTCCGCTCCTGCGTCCTCCTCCGCGCCCTCGCCGTCGCCTTCGCCGCCGCCGCCGCAGCCGCCGGGGAAGCCCGCCCCCTCCGCCGAGAACGACGAGTCCACTCGGCTCGGCGCCATCAGCTCGCTCCACCGGGCGATCCTGTACCCGCCGAACTCCCTCCTCGTAGCTCACTCCGCGGCTTTCCTCTCCCAGGGCCTCTTGCAGCTCCTGTCCGACAAGTAAGAACACTACTCTCTCTCTCTCACGTCTAATTGTGTTCGAGAATGATCGTCTGTTTGTGACGTGCAAAGTGCGCTAAACGCGGTCGTTCGATTGAAGTTCGAGTGTGGTGGCGGATACTTCCTTCTGACCAATCGTGCGAACCGATGAAGTTCTGTGAAAAATGTTTTGCTTCAGATTTCGCTATGATAGGGCCTCATTCGAAGTGAGGGATTTAGGAGGCTTCGGAGGAACCGAAAGGAGAAATAGGAATTTAGGGAGATTACGTTCGGTTCTACTCTGCGCTGTATTTGATAGCCCAGCAGATCAGCTAACTGTTTCAATCCGTTGGAGAGATCCTTCAAGAATGGTGAAAAATTTCAGAGCCTTGATATAGCCAATTGAAATCATGCTTTCTTCGTTTGTTTTGTGCATTCTCTATAGTTAGTGAGTTTACATGGTGCTGTAATTGGAGAACAAAAAGATGAGCGCGACAACTTTTAGGAAATAGTTGGTTTGGTTATTATTATGGTTTGGCAATTGCAATAAGCTTGTCACGTTAGCTGCAAACATATTGAGCTTTGAACTAAATCTTGGCATCTAGCTGATGCTTTTGATTTTTGGCCCTCCTCTGAAATATGATTGCGTATGTTAAATAGATGCAACTGAGGCATTCCTAATCTCTAACACAATCAGTACTCTTTCCTGAGGCATGAAATCTCTAGGAGATTAAAGCAAATATAATGATCTTGATTTTGACTAGTTACTTCATACAAGAAGTTAGCAGTTGGGCCACTGTCCTGGACCCCTTGGCTATAAAGGCAATCACTTAAATTAAAAAGCACCAGAATGACCAATTTCATGTCTTTGTAGAGAAAGCTGTCCTTCAACTTGAGACAAATATGAGCAAAAGGATTCATATAGCTGACCCTGCTTATTGGGATGGGGCTTAGTTTGTTTCTCTTATCGATCTTGTTGCTCATTTCTTGACCACCTTTCCTATTTGATTGATGCACTGTACAATCTATTAATTGAAATGATAGCACAGTAGTATAATCTATAGTAATTTTATCAACTCCTGAGCAGATCATATTCAGTCAGGCAATTAGCTGCCACAGCATATGGGGCCCTCTGTGCTGTAGTTTGTTCGATTCCTATAACATCAAATGGAAGACAAAACCATGTCATGCTTGGTACTATGGTGGATAGGTTCATTAGCTGGTCATTACCATTGCTCAGTAACGTTAATGCTGGAGATGGTACAGCAGAACTGGCACTCGACAGCCTCCGGGAGTTTCTTAATGTTGGGGATGTTAATGGAATTGAAAGATATGCACTACCAATTCTCAAAGCATGCCAACAGCTACTTGAAGATGAGAGAACCTCCTTGAGTTTATTGCATCGCCTTCTTGGCGTTATTACTCTGATCTCATTGAAGTTTTCTAGATGCTTCCAACCCCATTTTGTGGACATTGTGGATCTGCTTCTTGGTTGGGCATTGATACCAGACTTTGGAGAATCAGATAGACGTGTTATCATGGATTGTTTTTTGCAATGCCAAAAGCATTGGGTCAGTAATTTGCAGTTCTCGCTTGGACTAATGTCAAAGTTCCTGGGTGACATGGATGCGCTGCTGCAGGATGGGAGTCTGGGAACTCCACAACAATTTCGAAGACTGCTAGCCCTGCTTTCTTGCTTTTCTACTATCCTGCAGTCCACTGCTTCTGGGTTGTTGGAAGCAAATCTTCTTGGACAAATAAGGGAACCACTAAGCAAGATGCTTCCACAGCTACTAGGCTGTTTGTCTTTGCTCGGACAGAGATTTGGATGGTCAAAATGGATTGGGGATTTGTGGAAGTGCTTGACTCTCTTGGCAGAAATTTTACGTGAAAATTTCTCCACCTTGTATCCACTTGCCGTAGATACTTTATTCCAGAGCGTGAGAATGAACAATGGTCATTCAGCTATGGGAGCTGGAAAAATAAGTTCATTTCAAGTTCACGGAGTCTTAAAGACAAACCTTCAGCTATTATCGTTGCAGAAGCTTGGCCTTCTCTCATCATCTGTCCACAAAATACTGCAATTTCATGCCCCGGTGTCTCAGCTCCGTTTGCATCCAAATCATGTAGTGACGGCAAGTTGCGCTGCAACTTATGTCTTCTTGCTGCAACATGGTAATAAAGAAGTTGTGCAACAAGCAATTGACTCATTGTTGGTGGAATTGGACATGCTCAAAGGTATGCTCAAAAAAGCTTTGGTGCATGGAGATGTTGAAGCCAATGGTCCTCACCAGGAAACATATTCTAAACTCGAGTTGTTTGCGCTTATTAAGTTTGATTTGAAAGTTCTATTGACTTGTGTCCTTTTAAGTGGAAATGAAAGTTTGATTGATCGAAAAGATGTCGCGACCTTGTATCTTCAGAGATCAGAAACATTAGCATGTTTTCTTCTTGAGCATCTGAATCCCTTGAACTTTCCTATTGAGGCCTGCATTGATTTGCAAATAAGTGTCATGATGACATTAGAAAGGCTAAGTACAGTTGAGTTCTTGAGCAAATGTGCCACGGGTGATAGTTATACTCAGAATCCTTTGGTGGATGTTGCTTCAGAAGACTTCCTTACTGATGCTTCACTAAAGAATCGGCTTTCAGCTATAACTGTGGAGCAGCTAAGGAAGTACTGCTGCCTCCTCGTCAAAGCTTTGCATGTATCTTCTCCTCTTGCAGTTAAATTAGCTGCCTTAGAGTGGGTACAGAGGTTCTGTGAGCATGTTCTCACTATGACAGAAAATTTGAATGCACGAACCTATTTATTTGATTCATTTATATGTACTGGGGATCTCCGAAATTTGATCTTCTCTGTATTGGATGCTGCATCCGATAAGGAACCCAAAGTGAGGTCCCATGTTGCATTAGTTTTGGAGCTGCTTTTGAAAGCAAGACTATTACATCCCATTAACTTGTCTTTGATAGCTCAATCCGTACTCGAAAGACTTGGTGATCCGGAGCCTGACATAAAGACTATTTTTACAAATCTTCTTTGCCATGTATTGCCTGCGATGGTTTATTCCTGTGGTCTCTATGACTATGGTACTGGTATTGTGAGCAAGCCTCTTAAGGGAAACATTTCCAGCTTGCATTGGAAGCAATTATTTGCTCTGAAGCAGTTGCCTCGACAACTTCAAGCTCAACAGCTTGTTTCCATTCTGAGTTACATTTCGCAGAGGTGGAAGGTCCCTTTGTCTTGTTGGGTTCAACGGCTCATCCATAGTTGCCGGAGATTTAGTGACACCTCTCCAAATCAACAAGAGGAAATCGGAAGCTTGGGCACTTGTGGTGCATGGTTAGACATTGAAGTGGATGATAATGTTCTTGAAGAAATTTGTTCTGTGAATGTCCTAGCGGGCGCTTGGTGGGCTATACATGAAGCAGCAAGATATTGTGTTTCGACACGCCTCCGGACCAATCTTGGTGGGCCCAGCCAAACATTTGCTGCATTGGAGAGAATGCTCTTGGATGTTGTGCACGTGCTGCAGCTTGACAGTGTGCAAAATGATGGTAACCTAAGTATGATAAATACTTCTGGTGCTCATTTGTTGCCTATGAGACTATTATTGGAATTTGTGGAATCCTTAAAAAAAAATGTTTATAATGCCTACGAAGGATCTTCGGTGTTACCATCTGTTACTCGCCAGAGTTCCTTATTTTTCCGGGCTAATAAGAAAGTCTGTGAGGAATGGTTCTCTCGTATATGTGAGCCAATGATGAATGCTGGATTGGCGCTAAATTGCCATTATGCTACCATTCAGTACTGTGTCTTGCGATTGCATGAGTTGAGGAGTCTCGTCTCTTCAGCTTTGAAAGAAACATCAAGGTCACAGATTTCAGAGACTTTCCAGACTATCAGGAATAGATTTTCTGAAGACATTTTAAGGGTAGTGCAACACATGGCATTGGCTCTGTGTAGGTGCCATGAACCAGATGCTCTGGTTGGCCTACAAACGTGGCTTTCAATGACTTTTTCTTCATTGCTTGTTGAGGAGAACCAGTTCATGGATCAAAATGGGGCTTTGAGACCCTTAGCATGGATCACTGGGCTTGTATACCAGGCAGAAGGTCAATATGAAAAATCTGCTGCTCACTTTACTCACTTGCTTCAGAACGAGGAATCTCTTAGCTCAATGGGTTCAGCTGGTGTGCAGTTCGCCATTGCACGTGTCATTGAGAGTTATTCTGCTCTATCAGATTGGAGAAGTCTAGAGTCCTGGTTGGTGGAATTGCAAATGCTTCGTGCCAGACATGCTGGCAAGAGTTATGCTGGTGCTCTAACAACGGCAGGTAATGAAATAAATGCTATCCATGCCTTGGCTCATTTTGATGAGGGTGAGCATCAGGCAGCATGGGCCTCCCTTGATTTGACACCAAAAAGTAGCAGTGAGCTCTCACTTGACCCCAAGGTAGCATTGTTAAGGAGTGAGCAGATGCTCTTACAGGCAATGCTTCTTCAAGTGGAAGGAAAAATAGAGAAGTTGCCCCTTGATTTACAGAAGGCTAAACAAATGCTGGAGGAAGCATTGTCTGTTCTGCCTCTTGATGGTTTAACTGATGCAGCGGCATATACTACACAGTTGCACTGTATCTTGGAATTTGAACGTGGATTCGCTCTCAGAGGAGGTCAGGACGAATCCAAACAATTCCAATCAATACTGAGTTCTTATATCCATCCAATTCAACATCCACTTAATCTAGCACACCAAGATTGTTACCCATGGTTGAAGGTTCTCAGGGTATATCGGACCATCTATCCAGTGTCTCCTGTTACAATGAATCTGTGTATGAACTTGTTGCATTTAGCTCGCAAGCAACAGAACATTATGTTGGCACATCGTTTAAAGAGTTATCTTACAGAACATGTATCGAGATGCTCAGAGGAGAGACTGGGCAATTCTTTAAAATTGAATTTGGAGTATGAGGGAGCCTTGCTAATGTATGCTGAAAAGAAATATGAAGATGCTTTTAATAGTCTTTGGTCATTTGTCTGTCCTTGCATTATATCTTCAGCATTGAAGGTTTCTGATGCCGATGAAAGTATTTTGAAGGCAAAAGCATGTCTGAAACTATCAAACTGGCTACAATGCAAATATTCGGATATATCCCCGGAGATACTTTCTGCAAGGATGCAAGCCGATTTTGACAAAGCCAATTTTTCTTTTACTGGTAAAGGAGGGGTCTCTTTGAATAATGAAAAGTTAAGCTCTCAAAGAGATGCCAGCCTCATGATCGAAGAAATCGTTGGTACAGCTACAAAATTGTCCACTCGTCTTTGCCCATTTATGGGAAAGTCATGGATCTCTTATGGCTCTTGGTGTTTTAATCAAGCGCAGAATGCCCTGCTCAAATCACGTGAAACTGCCCTTCATTCATGCTCTTTATCTCCTTTTCTTGTCCCTGAAGTCCAATCTGACAGACTAAAGTTGAATGATGATGAGATGATGAGAGTCGAGTCAATGATTTTGCAATGGGTTAGCAAGCTGCGTGATGCTGCGGGCTTAAAGGATAGAGTGGGAGAAAAGGATTGCCTTCTTTCTGCTGAAAATTTGAGCAATGTTAATCTTGTGAAGGCTTTGTTGCATCAAGTGGTGAATATCATTGAAGTAACAGCAGGGGCACCTGGTGCTGAAGATTCTGCCAGTGACTGCCTTTCTGGTTCTGTAGTTTCCAGGTTACAGACATTCTTTCTACATGCAAATATTGGACTGGAAGAGAGAGACATTGTATGTCTCGTTGATGTGTTAATTGATATTTGGTGGTCTCTGAGGAGAAGAAATGTGTCTCTTTTTGGCTGTGCTGCTCATGGATTCATACAGTATCTTTCATATGCCTCATCAAATACTTGCAATGGCGAATTGATTGGCTCAGGCTATGAGTCATTAAAACATAAAAGTAGCAGTTACACTTTGAGGGCTACACTGTATGTTCTACATATTCTTCTAAATTATGGAGCGGAATTGAAAGAAACTCTTGAACCTTCTCTTTCAGCAGTCCCTCTGTTTCCATGGCAGGCAAGTGCTTTATCTGTGCTAAAGTTTCTTTATTTTTTTGACGAATTGTTTTTTCTTTTTTAAATCCTCTGGATCTTTATAGGAAGTGACGCCTCAATTGTTTGCTCGGTTAAGTTCTCATCCTGAACAAGTAATTAGAAGACAATTACAAAGCTTATTGATGATGCTGGGGAAGCGTTCACCTTGGTCCATTGTTTATCCTACCCTGGTTGACGTAAATGCTAATGAAGAAAAACCTTCAGAGGAGCTAGAGCATGTATTGGGTTGTCTGGTAATCCATCTTCTTTTGCTGCACTTTTCTGTCATGTGAATAACTCTGTTGGCTAGAAAGTTCTATTACCCATGGTTGGGGAGTAAACAGCAAAGCTTACTATCTTCTGGTCTGATTCGTCTTCTCAATTTAAGAAAAGTAAATTTTATATAAACAGGTGAGAGTGTTATGAATGTGGCCTTATCTTGAAGGTAAAAAATATAAAGATGTAAATTAATTTAAGCTCTTTAATTGCATTGACATCTACTAAGGGTTGCAATCCAAGATGTAAAAGATATAGTGGCTTTGAAAAGTAATGTAATTCATGATAGCTGAAGAAGGGGTTACTTCTGCTTATCAAATGCCAGCCTCTCCTTCGGACAGTGTACAAGTTGCTTGACTGAAGCACAGAAATTGTCCTTTTCCCAATGTTTTCCTTCATAATTTCCAGTTGAAGACCTTGTAGACATCATTGGTTTTCTGGATCTGGTTATGTTTACTTATCATTAAGATCATCTAGTAGAGCAATGCTACGAAAATTCATTGCATGAGTCCATGCTTTGTAGATCCACCAACAGAAGATTATCCTTTTAGTTTTCTCAGTGCCCACATGTGGTTTATATTGCATTTATACGTGAGAAATAGCAGGGAAGTATGTAAGTGGAAAATGCCTTGTTAGCTAAGCTATTTATAGTAAATTATGTGGCACCGAAAAGGGAAATAAGTGGAAATAAGATTTCATTTTACCCTTATGTTCTTGTCTTTATTAGTTAAGGACTACGTTCAATTTTTTCATTTTTGATGAATCATGAGTGCGCTTTTGTAGTGTCTGGTCTGTTCAATGAAACGGACTCAAAATCTTAAATCTTAATGGACAACATTTGAACATCATCCCTCCAAAAAAAATAAAAAGAAAACCGGGAAACGTACTGTAAAATGAGGAGTGAGAAAGTGAACATTATTAGTGACATTATTACCTTGGATTCACACAGGCTATTGCCACAGGGTGGTCACTTGACCAGATCAGGAGTTGTGAGCAATGACAAACTCTGTTTTGCTTATGCAGAGAGCTTTTCTGTTAGATAGTCATTGCTTTGTCTATGTATCATCCTTTGATAGTTACCACTATCTATTTACATGCAGCTGGATCTTCACCCAAAATTGATTCAAGATGTTCAGCTCTTGATTAATGAACTCAGTAATGTAACAGTTCTTTGGGAGGAACTCTGGCTTAGCACACTTCATGATCTTCACTCAGGTACTCTTGCTTTTTTGGACAAGGCATTTGTTGTGCTGTATTGTCTAGCAGGTCAAGTTTGTGATGTTTAAGCACGTTGAGATTTCATGGAAGCCGAATTTCTTTATTTTTTTCCTTTTCATTCTCTGTGAAGTCTGATGTACATATGGTTTTTCTATGTAAAAATTGAATGTTAAATGGGTCTCTGTCTATGTAGATTCACTATTATGCCAACTTTTCACTAATTTGAGGCCATCAAATTTTTTTTCATGCAGATGTAATGAGGCGCATCCACATTCTGAAAGAGGAGGCTGCACGGATTGCAGAGAATATCACTCTCAGCGAGAGCGAGAAAAGCAAGATAAATGCAGCTAAGTATTCAGCTATGATGGTGCCTGTTATTTTAACCCTTGAACGTCGTCTGGCTTCTACAACCCGGAAACCTGTGACGCCTCATGAAATGAGATTCCATGAGCAGTACATTGAGCTACTGAAGAGTGCAATTTTGACGTTTAAGAATCCTCCAAAATCCGCTGCTTCACTTGCAGATGTATGGCGGCCATTTGATGCCATAGCTGCATCTTTAACATCTTATCAGAGGAAGTCTTCAGTTTCCTTGGGGGAAGTAGCTCCACAACTTGCTCTCTTGTCATCATCTGATGTTCCTATGCCTGGGCTTGAGAAACTGGTTGCACTATCTGAAGCAGACGGAGGCCTCACTGTTCTTCCCAGTGTTGTAACAATTTCTTCCTTTTCTGAACACGTAACAATAATATCAACAAAGACTAAACCTAAAAAGATCAACATCATTGGTTCAGATGGTCAAAATTACCCCTATCTATTGAAAGGAAGGGAAGATTTACGCCTTGATGCCAGAATAATGCAACTTCTGCATGCTATTGATAGTTTATTACATTCATCTCGCACGACTCGTAGTCATTTGGTTGGAATTCGCCATTATTCAGTGACTCCAATCAGTGGTCGGGCCGGTCTTATCCAGTGGGTGGACAATGTGATAAGTGTGTACAGTGTGTACAAGTGTTGGCAAGCCCGAGATCAAGCAGCTGTACTGCCATCTTCTGGCACTGGAAACTCAAAAACAGTTCCTCCACCTGTTCCACGTCCAAGTGATATGTTTTATGGCAAGATCATCCCAGCACTTAAAGAAAAGGGCATAAGGAGAGTAATATCTCGAAAAGACTGGCCTCATGAAGTTAAGCGTAAAGTTCTTATGGATCTTATGCAAGAAGTTCCTCGGCAACTGTTGTATCAGGAGCTGTGGTGTGCTAGTGACGGATTCAAGGCATTCAATTTAAAGTTGAAAAGGTGTGATTCCATTTGCTGGTAGTATTTTGCTCTCGGTAGTAAGGCATTTGTCCTATAGTTGAAGTGGTATTCTGATGCTGCTAATACTGTACTTGTGGACACCAACATTTCTCAATACCACTTGAAATGTTATTGCTATTCGATTGTAATTGTAACATGGCCTATGCTGCATTTCGCCCTCTCTTGCAGGTACTCTGGAAGTGTTGCAGCCATGAGCATGGTCGGCCACATTCTTGGTCTTGGAGATAGACATCTAGATAATATTATGGTGGATTTCCGTAGTGGAGATATACTTCATATTGATTACAATATCTGCTTTGATAAGGGGCTGAGACTCAAGATCCCAGAAATCGTTCCTTTCCGACTAACACAGATGATTGAAGCAGCTCTAGGGTTGACTGGAGTAGAAGGGACTTTTAAAGCTAACTGTGAAGCAGTTCTTGGTGTCCTGAGGAAAAATAAAGACATACTTCTGATGCTGCTAGAGGTTTTCGTCTGGGATCCACTTGTTGAATGGACTAGGGGAGACTTTCACGATGATGCAGCAATTGGCGGTGAAGAGAGAAAGGGCATGGAGTTGGCTGTGAGCTTAAGCTTGTTTGCATCTCGAGTGCAAGAAATTCGTGTTCCATTGCAGGTACTTATCAATTCAGACTCAGCTTGTGGATCTGTTTCAAAAGTGAAGTTTAGGCAAATTAATTTAAGAAACTAGCCTTTTTACCTGCTTGATGCACTTGATTCTGAAAATACAATTTACTGATCCCATATTTCTTCCAAAAAGAGTGTTATTTCTTGAGAGATGTAAGTTAAATTTATAGAAGAAATCTGAAGTACCTTATGAACAATATTTAAAATACAATAAACTATCATTATAGGCTGAGTTTAATTTGGATATGTTATGATGAAACTATCTATGAAGACTATAAGTAGCATTGTGTTTAGTATTAAGTGGATTAAAGAGTGTCATTTACTGTCTCAGTAGCGATAAGAACTTGTTTGTCATTGGAACAGCAATAAATGGCTGACTTTTGTGGTTGTGAGGTGTGGCTGAACTGCTTGTTGTGTCATTTATATCCACTTCTAGTTTTCCCTTTTTAGAATACAAAATTGATACTGGACTGTTGATAAAAAACAATTCTAATAATAGACTGCTTATTTACTGATTCATGAGTCATTATTTTCTATGGGCCATTGCTAAACCTGTCTTTCAGTTGGCATGACCAAAGTGAGTGGTGTTTACACCTTGTGCTCTTCAATGCGTAGTGCTCCTCATACCATGCATTGCGTTCATCACAATACCATATGAAATTGGATGTTTATATGAGCACTGGCTGACACTGATATCTGGAAATAATTGATATTTTTTGTCGTTTTCTTCAGGAGCATCATGATCTTTTAATATCTTCCTTGCCAGCCATTGAATCTGCCCTTGAGGTATGAAAATTGACTGCCTAGAAATTTTGGTACTTCCAGTAGAAATGTGTTTTGAATTATATTTTTTGCTGACATCGTTAATCATGTATCAGAGGTTTTCTGATGTGCTCAACAAATATGAACTCGTTTCTGCCCTATTCTGTCGAGCTGATCAAGAGCGGTCTAACCTTATTCTACACGAGACCTCTGCAAAGTCAATCGCTGCTGAAGCAACTTGTAATTCGGAAAAACTTCGTGCTTCTTTTGAAATTCAGGCTCGTGAGTTTTCTCAAGCAAAAGCTTTGGTAGCTGAAAAAGCTCAAGAGGCAACAAGCTGGATTGAGCAACATGGAAGGATTATTGATGCTCTTAGGGGCAATATGATACCAGAAATAAATGCCTGGAATAATCTAAGTAGTCTTGGAGAAGCTTTGTCCCTTTCATCAGCAGTCCTGGTGGCTGGGGTTCCACTCACCGTTGTTCCAGAGCCAACACAAGTACAGTGCACTGATTTAGATAGGGAACTCTCTAAGCTTGTAGCTGAGTTAGATCTTGGTGTGTCGTCATCTCTCACTGCAATTCAGATTTACTCTCTGGCTTTGCAGAGAATTCTTCCTCTAAATTACCTCACAACCAGCACGGTGTATAGCTGGGCACAAATTTTGCAGTTATGCTCGGGTGTTCTTGCATCTGATATCATTTCCATTGCCCGAAGACAGGCTGCTGAATTGATATCTAAGCTACTAAATGATTCTCGTGATTTGGTCAAACATGCTCATGATGACCTGTGTCTAAAAGTTGGTAAGTATGCCTTTGAGATAGGAAAAGTTGAAGATGAGTGTGCTGAGCTTGAGAACTCTGTTGGCTCTGAGGCTGAATCTAAAGCTAAGGACCGTCTTCTCTCTAGTTTCATGAAATACATGCAATCTGCTGCTGTCGAAAAGAAAGATGATTTATATTCACTGGTTTATCCTGGTCAATCTGAGTATGATGACACAAACAAGGCAAGGTATCATAGCCAATTAGCAGAGAAAAAAGAGAAGGCCTTTTATGTGTTGAACTTAGCTGTTGCATCTATTTATGATGATGTGAAAGATAGGATTCTTGACATGGCTGATGCCAACGGAAAAGGGAATGGCAATAGGTCTCTGGATGATTCCTCATCTTCGTTTGGTGAACTCGAAGAGCTAGTAGAGAAGTGCTCGGTCGTTACTGAATTCGTGAATGATCTACGGCAATTTGCTGGCTGGGATGTTCCTTGCAGTGACACTAGTATGGAAAGTCGGGAACTTTTTTCTGAAGAAAGCTGGGCATCAATTTTCAAAAGCACTGTTGTTTCCTGTAAAAACTTGGTTGATCAATTCTCTGATGTTTTACCAGATGTGATCAGAAATTCTGTTACATTCAATTCAGAGTTTGCAGATGTATTTGGATCGGTCTCACAAGTTCGTGGCACTATTGACTCTGCACTTGAGCAGCTTTTAGAGGTTGAAATGGAGAGGGGAACTGTCATTGAACTAGAACGGAATTATTTCGTTAAGGTAGCCCGAATCACTGAGCGGCAGTTGGCTCTCGAAGAAGCGGCTCTTAAGGGTAGGGATCATCTTTCCTGGGAAGAGGCCGAAGAATTAGCATCTCAGGAAGAATCTTGTAGGGCACAACTTGACCAACTCCACCAATCCTGGAACCAAAGGGACAAACGTACTTCTTCTCTCATTAAGAGAGAAACGGATGTTGAAAGTGTCTTGAGTTCGTGTCAACATCATTTTCAGTCTTTAATGAATGCTGAAGAGGAAATAGACTCACTTTCTTTAAGAGGCAAAGCACTCTTGTCCACATTAGTCAATCCCTTCCATGAATTAGAATCACTGGACAAAGTTCTGTCTTCAGTTGGTGCTGCTTCTTTGCATGCAGGCATTAGGGATCCTAATTTAGCAGATTGTATAAGTTCTGGGCCAGCGTTTTCTGAAAAGGTCTGGAAGTTTGGCAGTTCTGTGAAGAAAAATGCCTTCTTTATTTGGAAAGTATGTGTTCTAGATTCATTTCTTGATGTATGCACCCATGAGGTGGCTTCATCTATGGACCAAAAGTTGGGTTTTGACCAGCTTGTCAATGCTGCAAGGAAAAAGCTTGTGCTCCATCTTGAGAAACATATTGGTCATTACCTGAAAGATCGTCTGATGCCAATATTTAGGGCATGGTTAGAGAAAATAAATGACCATTCTAAGCAACTGAATGGGTCGAGAAAGGAATTGGTCTTGGAGCAGTCGCACAAAGACCTCGGCGCTGTTAAAAAGGTCCAGCTTATGCTTGAAGAGTACTGCAATGCACATGAAACGGCTCGTGCAGCAAGGTCAGCGGCATCCCTCATGAAAAGGCAGGTACATGAGCTCAAAGAGAATGTAAAGAAGGACTGCATAGAGATTGTTCAGATGGAATGGATGCATGATGTTCTACTGACCCCCTCGCCTAATAGCCGGATCACATTGCATAAATTGCTAGCCAGTGGTGACAACCTGCAACAAATTATTCTAAATCTCAACAGGCAAAGACTATTGGAAGTAATGCAGTCTGCTGTATCCAGAATAGCTCGGACAATTGAGGGCCTGCAAGCTGTTGAAAGAACTTCCCTTGCTGCAGAAGGACAGCTGGAAAGGGCAATGGGATGGGCGTGTGGGGGTAGCTCTTCTGGTCTTGCCGGAAATAGTTCCAGTAAAATGTCAAAAATTCCTCCCGAGTTCCATGAGCATTTAACGAGGAGGCGGCAATTGTTGTGGGATGCAAGGGAGAAAGCATCTGAAATAATCAAAATTTGCATGTCTATACTGGAATTTGAAGCGTCAAGAGATGGCATTTTCTGGGTTCCTGGAGGAGAACATCCGTTGAGGACGAGCAATGATTGCAGAGCATGGCAACAAGCCAACTTAAGCGCTTTGACCAGATTGGATGTCACTTATCATTCTTTCACACGTACATGACTGTCATTTTTCTGTACATGACCTGCAATTTTAACTATAATTGCATTGTGAAGGATGATGTTTTCTGTATTTGTTGCTCAGGTATTGAACAAGAATGGAAGCTTGCACAAAGCAGCATGGAAGCTGCTTCGAATGGTTTATTTTCTACCACTAATGAGCTTTGCATTGCTTCTCTCAAAGCGAAGTCAGCTTCAGGTTTTGTGTGTTTCCCTGTGTTAAATTTAGTCACATCCTTTTGTTCAAGTACTACATTATATGTTTTCTTCCTTGGCAGAGGAGTTGCAGAAAACCATACTTGCCATGAGGGATTGTGCATACGAAGCCAGCATTGCACTATCTGCTTATGGTCAAGTGTCAAGGGGCCATACAGCTTTGACAACAGAGTGTGGTTCCATGCTTGAAGAGGTTTGATGCTTGGTTCATTTGATGCTTCCAGTTATCCACAGTGCTTTCATTGCTGCAAAATTTGGCATTATGTGGTGTATAATTTATGATATTCTCTAAGAGTATAACCAATCTGTACATGATCACGACAATTAGGGAATGTCAGATATTCTTGTGCATATATGAGGCTCTGAAGGCCAAATGTGTGGGTGCCATTCTCGACTCAAGTCCTTGACACATGCTTAGCCTGTTTCTTGTGCAGGAATGTCTTTGAAGTTTATCTTCTCATGAGAATTGCTTATTCTGACATTAAGATATTCAAGGATAGAAGTCCCCCTGTTGTAACCCATAAGCTAGCTAGAATGATTAATGAGTTGTATGTTGCTCGTTTATTTCTGTTTATTCTTTACCCTGTACTCATTAGACAAATTTATTTAAATTACCAAGGATATTGAACATCATTCTTAGCTGCTAGTTGATTTCAAATTACCTAGGCACGAAAGATGTTAAGGCCATCCTACTTGTTATTTGGAGCATATCTTTTCCTATTGAAAAGGAAAAGTCATAGGAAAGATATAATCACGTTGATTTTTCTAGGTTTGTATGATCTTTAACAAGGGTACCTCGTCTCCTTCATTGTAGGAGTCATATCATTCCAAACAAGTTTTTAGAGGTATTATGAGCTTCTTGAGTCTCCATTGAATTAAAAATAATAAGAGCTTATAAACTGGTATTTTTAATCAGTTGAGCGATTTTTAAAGACAAAACCTGTCAGTTCAAAGCGTATTTGCTTATGGTGGTTGATACAACATGAGTATGACGGTACATGATGAAGATTAGCAATTAATATTTTGAGAACACTGATAAAATGACAATGAGACGTCTGCTCCTGATTTCCAGCCAGTAAAATTCCCTTACATACTGCATTTGTACCTGATCACAGCTTATTGCTATAGTAAGTTTCAAGACATCTTCTCAATTCCTCATGTGGTCGCTGATCTTTGAATTTCTCTTTAGGTTCTGGCAATAACTGAAGATCTACATGATGTACACAGTCTGGGAAAGGAAGCTGCTTCAATGCACCATTCTCTAGTGGAAGGCCTTAAGAAGGTTTTTCTCAACACCCTATGCTTTATTCTTTCTATTTATTCTTTTCCTTTGAGATTGGGGAATGGTATATGTAAATGATGAAATGACTTGTCTTTTCACATCATTATTATTTTTCGGTGGGGGAACAGGCAAATGCAATCCTTCTGCCACTGGAGTCAATTTTGTCCAATGATGTAACTGCTATGACTGATGCGATAACAATGGAAAGAGAGAGCAAAATTGAAATATCGCCCATTCATGGACAAGCCATATATCAGTCTTATCGTACAAGAGTTGGGGAAGCTTGTCAAGCCCTGAAGCCATTGTTACCAGCACTTACCTCATCTGTGAAAGGACTTCTCTCTCTCCTCACCAAGCTGGCACGGACTGCAAGTCTTCATGCGGGAAACCTCCATAAGGTAAAGTTTATTGGATCAACTGGGTTTGTGACCTTGTTAACTCTTTCCTGCCATTCATTGCAATTACCACTTGACCTACGTAAACCTCAACTTGCATTCTCTTCAGGCGCTTGAAGGTGCAGGAGAAAGTCAGGAAGAAAATTTACCGGTAGCTGATTTGTCAAGGCCGAATTTTTCAGGCAATGCCTCTTCCTTCAATGACAGGGAGGGGGAACTACCAGCACTTGATGAGGAAATCACACAGGATTTTGTGAGCCTTGCCGGACTTTCTTTTCAAGATAAAGGATGGGTATCTCCGCCAGACAGCATTTGCACTAGCAGTTTGGGATCCAGTGTTTCCTCACCTGAAGTAAGTATTGCAGATGGTTTAAGTGACCTAGCAGAAGAGATCAACTCTAGGTGCAGAGATGATGGGGCTACATTTATGGATCCTTCATCCCAAAGTGATCCCCGACAGATAACTGAAATTACACATGAAGGGGCCAAATATAGCCAAAGTATTCCTGTAATGCCACTTACAGGTGGGACAACTGAGCAACCCAATGACGGGGCATCCACAAGAGATCAAGATATTGCTTTCCCTGTTTACACTTCAGACACCTTGAATAAGGAAACAGAGCTGGAGAATAGAAGTAAAAATAAGATGCCCTCATCCCGAAATATCATTGATGATGAATGTGGTGAAGCTCCTAATCCCAATGGCCATGCTGGGGGACGAGTTACCAGGGGTAAGTGTTGCATCTTTGTACTTTCAACTTTTTCTTAGATGTCTTTACAATGGTTTTCAAGTTCTTCCCTCACCTGAGCCTTTTTGGTCAGCCTCTCCTGGCTGAAACTCGGGGACTAAAAGGCTTAGGCTTGAATATTTTTCTTTTTTAACTTCCAATTACAGTCTTTTTTAGCAATAGCTAAACTGAAATCTGGATCTAGATCTCAACCCTGAACAACATTAGTTGTGTTAACCAGTGACTATTGAAGTTTCATAAGCTAACATGCATATGTTATGTGGTTCGATAATGTCATAAATGAACGAACCTTGCAACTGCAGTTTAGCAGGACTTTTATTCCTTCAACAGTTCAACTACAGTTTTGTTTGATGTGCCTGACCCAATTTTCAGCCTATATTTTGTTGCTAACCACGAGAATTTGGGCATACACAAATTCGTATAGGTGAAAGGGACTGGGTTCCTTTTCACCCACCTTCTCTGGCAACCAGGATAATTTTCTTTTATGAGTTTGTGGTGAAAAGGCAATGGATCATAGAAGGTTGCAGCTTTCCCAGTAGACACTGATACGGGGCTCATACTAGTTTGCAAAAGCTCAATAGGTTACTGCTTGGCCTTATTCCGTGATTAACTAGTGTGCTCTGTCTAATATTCTAATCAGTTGAATTTGTTCCTTCATTTCTGGAAATGTTGATCTGATAATATTTCTTAGGTTCTCTGTTACTGTTTTTTATCTCGCATTTATCAAAAAGTACGTATTTGTATTAGGTCATTATTATATCTTTTACATTCTCAATCATCTGTAGGTAAAAATGCTTTCGCATTGTCAGTACTGAGGCGCATAGAGATGAAACTAGATGGCCGAGATATTGATGAAACCAGGTAAATTTTTGTTGATTCTTCATACTTGGTGTTAATTTTGTATTAACAGCAATATATTTTATTTTTAGGGAAGTGAGCACAGCGGAGCAGGTGGATTATCTAATCAAGCAAGCTGCTAGCGTGGATAACCTTTGCAACATGTATGAAGGGTGGACACCGTGGATTTGAGTTTGTGATGACAGCGATTTGAATGGGATTTGGGAGCTGCATTCTCAGAACATCACATGGTGCAATGTGCAGCACAATGTATTTGCATGCAAATTCCAACCCCTGGGGTCAATTGAGCCAAAATGGATCCGAGCAACACCAGGTATAAGCAAATGGTGTGTCAAAGTGCTGGTCAAACTAGTCTCAAATCTCGCTGTCTGGTGAGTGAGTTGCAGCACGTTGATTGCCAGGTCAATTTGGCACTTTGGTTTGGGCTCAGGCTTGGAGCATAATTTCTGTCCATCCCTGCTTGAGACATAGAGCTCCAAAATGCTTGACTCTAATCAAGAGATGCCATGTGATGGGAATGCTTTACGCCTCTCTTCACTCACTGGTAACGGGTGGTCTCTCAGAGTGTCACAGCAGGAAGTTCTCGTCTGGTTTTTCTTCTTTTGATGATGATGGCAATACAAGGACTTGGAGAAGAGCCATTTAATTTCCTAGCTCCATCAGCTTGATATCATTCCGTGGCCGGAGGAGTCTTCCAAGTTCTTGATTGGTTTATAGAGTTGGAAAGATGGACAGCTTTGGATGCTCACACTGCAGGTTCCCAAGGCTAATTCATTGTCTGGAGGATGGTGCTCAGGGCACGCCAGTGGGAAAGCAGCCAAAAGAGGGATAACTGTTCCCGGGAACAATTCAGTGCATCACACAGGAACAGTTGCGGGCCATGAGGAGGCTTCTGGGGTTTAGGCTGGTCCACACTTCCCTCCAACTTTAGGACAATCTCTCTAGTTCAATGAAAATGTGTGATAGCTGCATGTCGAGCACTTCGGTTCTTCCCGTTCCTTTTGGTAATAACGCGTCAGCAGGCCGGGTTTTGAGCAACTGGAGTGTGTTACATATTTCTGTAGTTGAATTATTTTTTTTTCTTTCCTAAAACCGTCGCCTTATTGGATGAACTTGTTCCTGCCTGTTGAATCATATTATCAGATATTTCGAATAGAAAGTTAGCTTAATACAATCCACAGTTATTGCGTAGAGTTGTTAGAGATTCATCTCCTACCCTCCTTCAATTGTTGATCGTGATGCTAACATTCTTGTTTTGGTGAATCCGATGGTGGGAAAAGGTTATCCATCTACCATTGAGAAATGGATCGATTCTCTTGATTTATAAATTATTTCACTTTTGCATTTAATCTCACTGTGCCCCTTAATCCCATAGCAATAGTTTAAATTAAGCAAAATCGCCCAAATTACTAAAAAAGGAAACAAGAAAATCTATGCATCCTTTCAAACAATCATGTGACTGCATTATTTTAAATGGCAATTAAATTTAATCCGCATATGAGGCCACATATCATTTCTTGAATAACGGACGGAATTTAACACCTCTTTCTTCTTTCTCTTTATTTATATAATTAGACAACAAATTATATGGTCCAAAATAGTGCATTATGTGCAATTAGAGAGACGATGTTCTATTCCCTACCTCAACTAGCGCAAGCCCATAAAAAAGAAAAGCATCGGATCTGATCTTATATATTATAAGCACATATATTGCCTCGGACACTGGGAAGACTTATCCGGTATTGGCCGCCCAAAAAGCCGTCAATGGATTTCAAGAATCCATCGGCAACATGGACAGGACGATACCTCTTGCTTTGCTTCCCCTGGTTTCCTCTAGCAACAGAAAGTAGGAGGGAAACAAGAAAAACGGAGTTGCAGAAAACCAAGTGACGATCTCTGAGAGCACACAGGTACAGAATCAACCATGTTCTCTCCAAAACCGCCTGGTCAACTTCCCTATAAAGCCCCCGACTTTCACATCTCAACATCATCCAACCAACTCAAACTGCTTCCAAATTTTCTCAGTTACCGTCTCCCTCCATTTCTTTCTCGAGAGCTCTAGTTCAACCCGGCGAACTGAAATCTCTGATAATTCTGAAAACACCAGCGATGTCTGGGGTTGTGGACAAGTGGACCAGGAAGCTACGCGAAAAGGGTCAAGCGATATTCTCGGCTGGCTCGGCAAACTCGGCCGGTGAAGCCGGTCAGGCGGAGACTGGGAGCCCGGGCTGGCTGTCTCCGGCTTTCGGTCGAGTCAAGCAAGGCAGGTCACCAGCTGTCCTCTGCTCTGAGGCCTCCGTGGGTATGCTTGTTGAGTGTTTCAGCCCTTGAATCACAGACCGTGCTCGGCTTGGTTCAGTCAACGTTTCGCTCCGTCTTGGGTTTGGAATTGCCTCTGTACATGCTTCCTTCCCAGGATTTATGTAACAAGAAACGTGCCTCTTTTTGTTAACTAATAACGCTAATTGTTCTTGAGTTTCCTTATTGTATTTCCTGGAAATTGCAAGTAGATGGAATGTCGCATCAACTGCGTAAGAATAGTCCAGCCCTCCACGTATTAACTCCGTGTAGTGATTGCCTTGGTTTCCGCCTCCCCATATTTCCAGAAGGACGAAATTTCATTTTCGGCACGCTGGAGGGCGTTCCTTTCAGCATTTTGGGCCATGTTGCCAACTCTTAAATTTTGATCTAAATGATATCGGAAGTTTCAAAACAGTGAACTGGAAAGGTAAGGTCAAACATCTAAATCGGTGGGTCATTGTAAATGCGCATATCCTACTGCCCTTAGCTAGTCCAAATCTAATGGGGTCCACTTCTGCTATGGATTAAGCAAATTCCTGTGGGTTGTGAGTTCGTGGGTTTGGACTCGGCACAAACATCAGATATAGTAGCCAGAATTTTAACTAGTTAATTTGGATGTACTTCGCTAATCAGTGTAAGCAATTCTCCTTTTCACCTGAAAAGATGCATGAATTCAACTAAATACTCAATTGGGCGAATGACCCAAAATCACAGATTAAATGTTTGGAATTGGTGAATTTCAAAAGACGACAGTAAATTTTTTAATTATATTAGTAGCTATCACTACCATTCTGCACCATTGCCTTCCGAACTAAGAAGGTATCGCTATGTGACAGATGTCTTAACCGAATTGATGAACTCAACAGCTACATTGTCCTCAACCCAGGATTGGAATTTTTCCAAGCTCCCAAATGACATTTCTCCAGTATCAAAAATTGCTTTGTCAAACGGCACCGAAAAAGTCGTCAATATCAAAACATGGCTCCATACAAGTACTCTGACTGGGCATTCGCAATCCAATAACGTCTCTGCCCCTAAGATAAAACGAAGCCGTTGTTTTAGAATATTCTCCAGCTTATCCTTCGCCTTGTCCCTCACGTTTTGACTGTATTCATGGCCTCCGAAGGAAATCGATTATTGTTCCCACGCGTAACAGGACATTTTTATGGTCTTCTCCACCCACCCATCATTCTCTCTCTTCTTTTATTAATACGCATTTGCTTCTCTTCTGATATCCATGCACCAGAATTGATAAAGATCCCCAATCCAATAAAGAACTTGTGCTGCTTTCGATCAAGAAGTGTTCCTTTGTTCGTGCTCAAAATGTCTGCATTGCTGGAGATGTGGGAGAATGAGATGGGAAAGCCGAGAGACTAGGTCTGGTTCAGGAAGTGTCTTGCACAAATCAAAGCATGAAGGGGAAGTTGCCAATGAAGGAGGCAAGGTAGAAGGCAAAGGCGTCCAGAGAGAGACCACATTGTCCGAGGACACTCTCTGTTTGGTTATGGATCGTTTTACACCCTGTTAAACACATTGTACAGATGTTTTCTCCTGTATGAAGTTTCGATGATAATTTATTAAGGATATGCATGTGTGATTTTTATGTATAGAAGTTCAGGTTATGTGCCAATCAACGCCCTTTGAAAATGCAATCCGCAACTTTTGCTTGGCTTACTCTCAATCGATGCGGCTTAGAATTCACCTCTAACCACAATAACTCGATAAAATCAGCCCACCTGACAGATGAAGATATAGTAATTCCTGGATTCTTTCAAGTGTCGCAAAGCCTACTCTTTCACCCATTATAATATGAGGCTCCAGAGTGGGATTGCGAATCTGCAATTATGTTTAAGTATAGACCCTGTTTCTACAATCAATATGGAAAACGATATGGCCAAAAAGGTTCTTTCATTTATTCATCCACAGAACAGTTTACAGTAGGTGATGCATTTCATTCTACACTTACATGAGTGCGTCTTCTGAATGCATCAGAAGAAGAAACAAAAAATCGAAGCTATTTTACTTCATATGATTTACCTATGTGCCAGTATATATTGACTAAAATTTATGGGGCCACGCCTTCTTAATTATGTATAACCACATTGTCACCAATTGCAAGAGTGAAAAACTATGAAGAGACAAAAAAACCTAAGAGGTGCTTGCCTCCGAACTAACAAAAGATTCCTCGTTGATGAGAGCGATATCTTCTTCATCCCAATTCATAATCTCCCTCGCATACTTGAGAGATTCATCTACACTATCCTGCTCTAGTCCTGTAACTGGGGAAACATACAGCTTGCGTTCAGTAAGCAAATGGAAGAGCCATTTGAACTTCACTGCCATGTAGTGGAAAGCGCGTTGTGCCAATGAAGGAGCCGGATTAACATAAGTCCCAAAATTGTGGTTATGGCTGATCACAGGATGGAAATCACAAAACCATTCACATTGAGTTAAAGGAGACTGTTCGATCTTTTCTTCAAGCAGATCGAACTTGCTCATGATCAGAAGGAAGTCCTTTTTATAAAAGGTCGGATGAGTGACAACGCTTTCAAAAAGCCGCTTGCTTGCCATCATCTTGTTTATCAGTAATCCTTCATTGTCCTCATAGAACTCGTCGTAGTCTGTCAATGAGATGCAGAACAAGACGATATTAACGTCTTCAAACATCTCTAACCACTTGCAGTCCCCTAGTCTTATAGGATGCACCCTGATGAGTTGGTACCTACAGATTCAAGAAAGCTATGTCAAATAGAGCATAGTTCACCAAAATTCTGCAAACTCTGGCCAGTACGATCCTGCGAAGTCAAGTAAATTGCTTGCTTAATTTGCAAAACATTATAGAGCAACCTGGTTGACCATAAGTTGATACTTTGATGAACTTACAAGAAGTAGTAGTTGATGGTGATTTTCTATCAAGTGGATTACGGTGTGACGTTTGTCTGAGGAGCAACAATGAAGAAACAATAACTTCCAGAACACAAAAATTCCACTTAAATTGCCCAGTTTGTCTGATAACTGTTCTTTGGGGTATATTAGGAGAACACAATCATTGTTTTAAGCTACTAAAAGTTTTGGCTGTCGTCTCAGATGGTAAACTAGTTAAACTGCAGGCTCATTTAGTATCTTATCATTGATTGCTATACAGGCTAGTCCTAGCACTTCATCAATTAAATTTGGACGAAAAGTAGCTGATTTACCAAATTCACTCAACCATATTCAAAGCTGTGGTTGACAAAATCAACAAGCAATGTGTCGTGAAGAACGTTGTACCTCATCATGCTGTAGTGCTGATCAATAGAGTCTACAAATCCTTCTGATTTTGCTGACGTGGGAAATGAAAATTCCACGCTTGCAAGACCATTAGAAGAGGTGATTCCCTCTGTATGCAGAATATCCATATCAGAAGGCTCATACTCTCCTTTTGAAATCTCAACAGCCTGATAAGAAAGAAAGTCTAAGTTGGCCAGACAGAGAAGTCAAATTTGTTCCTATATTAGCACAGAATACAAAGCTGGAAATAAATATGCCCATGCCATTGAGAAAGTGCCTTCCTGTAATAGTTCTCTAAAAAAAAATAACATCTTTCGCAACATGGGTGAAATCATGATTCATTATTGACTCTGGAGTGGAGTATACAAAAAATGGTGAACCCACAATTTAAGAAAGATACAAGGACAGGAAAAGGATCTGATTTAAGGCTAGAAACTGCAAAATAATCAAAACAGAGATCAAGATGTAAGACCTCACCCGTTCCAGAAAATATGTAGCTACTCTAGGGAGTTTTTGTAACTCGTTCCTTCGATTGTATGTGGCTTGAATGGCTTCATCCTTCCACAGTTCCTCGACAAGATGTGAGTATTCATGACTGGCAGAAAGAACGATGGCTTCTAGATTACCAGATGCTATTTCCTTGAGAAGCCAATCCGAGTATCCTTTCAGCCTTGAGCTCATGGAATAGGTCAACTTAGTTTCCTTCGGATACAATATCTCTGTCGAGTAAGCAGTAATTAGTCTAGCAGAACCAGATAAAGAAATACATATGCGAACTAGTAGATTAATTTCACTGATGACATTATAGAGCATGTAACTTTCCAAATGCCTCAAATCCCATTGGTCAGTGCTCTAGAAGAACCCGGAGGAACTGTTCGAACTCAGTAATGCAGTTAAGAGAGAGGTCAAAAGATGCTGTCTTTCCTTATGTCATACCCGAAGAGCGGCATCCTTCAATTGTCGGTCCTTTTCCCTTCTCCCTTGAGCTTCCTCTTTCAAACCGTTTGTGCCCTACAAGCAATATGCCAAGATCTGACTATGACTATATCCATCATCACAGAGGAACATATGAAGAGGCGAAGGCAGCTTTCCTCACAACATACCCGAAGAACTGGGTTGGTCAATTAACAGGCTTTTCCCCTTCCCCCTCAAAGTTTCCTCTTCAAATCTTTCACGTCCTTTGAGCAGTATGCCCAGATAGCGGTATAGATTGCTCTGGATCATTAACTTAATTTTTTGACGTTCATCTCCAGAAAAGGGGACACCGTACAGAATCTTGGCCTGAAATTAGTGTATAATTGACTAAGAGTCACATAGACAGCATTATATCCCTGAACTTTACACTGCTTCGTTTGACATCAAGATTAATAAAGCTGTTAATTACCTAGAAAAGCACATATGGAGAATGAATCACTGCTTTTCTAAGATAAATAAACGCTTAGAACTGTTCTAACTCATCTCACCTGCTTGAATATAGTGCTTGTGCCAGATTTATCAAAGCCGACCAGAAGCAGTTTGTGATGAAGATCATTCTGATTAAGGTTGTCTCTGGTCGTTTCCTCACCAGACTTTGCATTATCTGGAGGAATTGGCAAAGACAAGATTGAACGGACTAGCCTTGTCTTAGTCTGTAGATGAAAACACCAAGCATCGCCGGAAGTTGAATAAATAAAAGAAGATAGAGAATCTCTATAACAAGAAGTCCACGTCATCACCAAGGACTTACCTTCTGCCATATGCGGCCTTTAGCTTTCTTCTGCCCTTCTTCCTGATAGGATCCATCTGCACTCACCCAAAAATGAGGTTTTCCTTCGCATGGGATTCCAGCTGACTGCAAAAATTCAAGAACGAGCATTCAGTTGATTATCATGGGATGAATCGCATGCCAAGCAGTCATTAGTTGCCGGAACTATTACAGGCCAGAAGTGCGGGAAGAATGTATAAGTAACATTTACATCCATATCGTGCCTGTATTCTTCGTTCATCTCAGAAACTGAAATGAAGAAGTTCGACGACATCAGCTGCTATGCAAACGAATTGCCACTCGGAGGCTAATTTAGTAAATAGGAACAATTGCAAAAGATGAAGGACCCCCGTTAATCCCAGCAACAGCTTGAAGACCTAACCTGCTTCTTAGCATCTCGGGCGGCTTTTCCTGCCGAGCCGTTCTGGTCCAGCTTCTCCACCACAGCTCGTCCGTCCCTGACGCACGACGACGTGGTTAGTTTCCAGCAACCGGACTTGCAAGGACGATGGACAAGGACCGTACCTGAATCGATGCGATTCGCCGAACCTGCTGCCGACGCTGATGCAACCATTGCAAGCTCGAGGAGAAGCCCCAGGCGGCGAAGGCGAGAAGGCCGGCGGTGAGCCGGGCCGAGTGTTGAGGAAATTATCGTTGACGTTGAAAGTCAAGTACTTGAACACCATCGCCTGGAAGCGGGGAAGGAAGGGAGTGGACAGTGGGATGAATCGAGCGAGAAGGAACTCTCTCGGTCGTTCGTTCGCTCCTGACGTTGGCCTTTTTGAAGCACGACGTCGACCTGGAATGGACAAGATGGCGAGCCTGTCTTTTTTGGAGGGAAGCTTCCTCTTATAACCCCACGCGCATGTTGTATTTAAAAGTTGGTTGGGATATGTCCCCTTTTTTCTCTTTTTGTCTTTTTGGGTTAGCCAACGAGTGAGATCGATTTTAAAAAATAAAAATAAATAAATAAAAAAGAAGGAAAAAAAGAAGAAAGTGTTATAAAAGGAGGGGAGCTGCACGAAACGAAAGGGAAAAAGGGAGAAAGAATGGGAAGATGGGAATGGGAAAGGAAAGAATGGAAAGGAAAAGAGAGAAGAGGAGTTCGTTCACACGGCGAGAAAGTAAGTGCTCATGCTCTTCGTTCTTCCAATTGGAGAAATTTTCGAAATTAAAGGATTAAATTTGAAGTCTGGTGAAATTCGAGTCGTAGAGTTCGACTTTTTTAATTGTTGAGCTATGGAATTTTATAGAAACGGTGGATTATAGCGTCATGGATCCGTGTGGTTAATTGAAATCGATTCGGACTAATCGTTGACTGTAGCAAAATTTCGGAATTTCGTATGTGAGTTTCGACTTATGAATGGCTAGCGATTATTTATTAATCGACATGTATTTGTCATTTTATTAGCGTTTACGTATAGCTTTAGCCGATTCATAAGTGAAATCCTTAATCGAGTGCCTCCACGGAATAGCAGAAATCCATAAGGTTAAGAAGAATGGAGACGCTGGG
This sequence comes from Corymbia maculata, assembly GCA_014182735.1. Lineage (NCBI taxonomy): Eukaryota > Viridiplantae > Streptophyta > Magnoliopsida > Myrtales > Myrtaceae > Corymbia > Corymbia maculata. The sequence continues at coordinate 24,160,602 of CM024690.1, forward strand.
GCGAATCCATCGAACTCTAAGAAAGGAATGGAGAAGCACTGTCCCATACCGCACAGGTTACTGAAGTCGCTGGAAGAATTAGAAGGAGAAGAGATGAAGAGGACGCCTGATTCGCCCTACGCAATTGCTCAGAAGCAAGGGAAAATTTCAATGTAGTTCCTGAACTTTATATTTGGTATATATTCAATTTAATCTCTAAATTATATAAACATATTCAAATATAGGGACTAAATCTATCTTAAGTTTATAGACCATATTAAATAAATTAAAAGTTTATTAACGACATTACACATTATGGTAAAGTTTAGAGATCACATCATATATTAGATCAAAATTCAAACACCATTTGTGTCATCATCATTGATCTTCAAATCCATGATCTCTAGTTCTTTAGAAATCGAAGGAACATTCCAAGTAATCTAGCCGACCCAAAAGACGAGGCTAGTAGCACTCCTAGTTAAATAATTAGGTCACTTAAAGAACCTTAAAAACCTTAAAAATGACTACCGTCATGCAAGGTATGAGCTCTAATGTTTAATGTTACTTCTCGCTTATTTGATAAGATTGTTGTTAGGTGAATTTGGGCCTCTCTCATCCCAAAAACTAGCTCAAGTAGTAAGGTTTTCTCTCACGCTTATAAACTGACACATGCCCCTTCCACAACCGATGTGGGATGTCCTCAACAATCTCCCCCTCACATATCGAGTATAGGTCGGAGGCACGATGACATGTAGCTCTCTCATGTAACTCTTGAGTCCATACTTGTTGGCATCTTCAGCAATCTGCCCCTCACACATCGGGCTTGGGTTGAAAACTCTTGGGTCCAAAATTATTGGCATCCTCAGCAATCTCCCCCTCACACATCGAGCTTAGGTTGGAAACATAATAACTCGTAACTCTCCTGTGTGACTTTTTTGGGTTCTAGATGTGTTGGTAAACTTGGGCTTTGATACTAGTATTGGATGGACTTGAGTCTTTTATCACCCCAAAAGCTAGTCAAGTGGTAAGGTTTTCCCTTACACTTACAAACTAACCACATGCCCCTTCCACAATCAATATAAAACATCCTCAACAATTGTGACTTCAATAGTTTGAGTAATTTTTGTTGTTTAGTCATAGCCTTTCTTAGAGTGCTATTTCTCTTTTTATTTGTAAACTCATATTTCAAAAAGCAATATTAAGAGTTATGAAATGGATTTTTATTGCATAAAATTTAAATCTGACATTTACTACCTTTTAATTATTTGAATGGCATGGAAAGCCTCATTGGAAACGATTTATGAGTCAATTATTGTGAAACGGTTTGAGAATGGCTTATGAAAGGAATTGCAAAAAGGTTATATTTATTGGTTTGTGAATCTAATTTATGAAAAGTATTCAGTTGTGAAATAGTGGATTTAATCCTGCGAAAACGATTTATGATATCGATTATGAATTGGTCTTGAGGAAAGAATTGATTTGTGAAATCAAATGTGATATGACATGGACGAGTGTTGAGTGTTGTGCGATGATGCAATTCTCATGAGGGCTACCTTGTCCACTAGGGACGCCTCTTTATTCACAAGAATTATCCTTGCCTCAGTTGTTGACAGATGTCGTCTCTACCCCTAAGCTGTAAAGTTTCCAGTTCATAATTTAGGTGTTAGAATTACCGACACATGCTAAAGGACTTAGGATAATTACTTTTTAGCTTGCCGAATTTCTGCTTAGTAAGACTAATTGAGTAATATCATCTTTCCATCACCAGTGCTCACAAATGGCAATCTATACTGGAGATATACGATGATGCTCGTACTTTTGGTGTACAATTAACAAATCCAACTGCTGCTCGTAACTCCACCATGGCAGTATCTTGGTTAGAAGCTACATCTCCTGAATTAGCTCAGCAAGAATCAGAAGGGGGAAATCCAGCTACTGTGAAGGCATATCCTTATGCATTGTTTGATGCATCTTTTTTTCTTTACAGGTTTATTTTGTTACTGCCAATCAAGGACGTAATTGTCCTTCTGAATCGATCTACTTCTATGCTTTAGAGACGAATATACATCTAATTATGCATATCGTTATCTTTTGTTAGACCATTGAAAAGTTCTTCTAAGCTCAAGGAGTACTTGAAATCGATCTACTTCTACGCTGCCATGTACAGTGATCCATTCAGTCGTCCAGTGGAAGTGATATGCAATGCCATTGATGGAGCTTCTCCAAGAAATGACATTCTCAGGAAGATTTTCGCAGGCCTTGCCGCTGTCACCGACCAAGATTCAACATGCTACATCAATCCACCTCTTCCACTTTCTCAAACCGATTTAGGTTGGGATTGGCAGGCACACACTATAGTCGGATATCTTGGACGGATTGTAGCTTCTTGAATCTTCAATTCCAAGTCATGAACTGCGTTATTTGCTGAGATCAAGGGGACAACTTGCCCAAATATCAATTCCATCTGCTACCATTATGTCGTGCTCGCTAGTTGATCGAATGCAATTATACCTGTTGAGCTGATTCAAAGCCCTCACTTTTGTGAATCACGTTTTTCGTGGTTATGCACACCATTTTTGCAGGAATGGAGTTGGACGCTTTGCATTCATCGATGGATTCTATATCTGCCAGGCTACTGAGGTACACTCAAATGATAAAGAAAGAGCAGACATCGAGGAAGAAGTCACTAGTTCAAGACAACCAGACCTCTCAACTAAAATCATTCCTCGAGAAACTTTCCCTTGTGAACAGCGACAACTCGAAGAAGGTCAAACTCATGGAAAAGGCAATAAGCAGCAAGGAGAAGTAGTAGCGCGTGTTCTCTGCTAGAATCACTCGGAAGCATCTCGGCAACCAACATCACAATTCAAAGTCTCAAAGGGAGATGCCTTTCATGTTGCTCTGGTGGTGTCTTCGTGGTCTATGCCAAGGGCTGCTAGTATTTGTCCCCGCTTTTGTACTTATACCGTGGTCTACGCAAGATGACTGGATTTCTGATTTTGGGTCTTTATTCCGTGCAGTGATCTTGCAGGCTTATGTTAGGGGCTTCCCTTGAGTTACGCGTAACTATTCTGTAGAATACGAGCAACTATCAAGCCAGCGTGACTCAAAAGAGCCGTACAAGCACGGTTAACTATTGATGAATCTTTCACGAAATAGGAATTTGATTTTTTTAGTGAGCAAGCATGGTTAACTCTCGATGAATCTTTGGATGGAAGCTTCATGCAAACACGGTCTTTATTTATTTGTAGCGGTAGGAGTCAATTAATTCCCATGATTCTAGCAGTGTCACCGTGACAGTCTTTGACGCAATTCCTCCCCCAAGCTTTATTTAGTTGCCCCTTCCACTGTCATCTTGGGGCTAGGCGGAGGCTGGCTCCTTGGCGGTGCCGGAGGACTTCCTGGGCGGGGGAGGCTTCTTCAGGGGGGTTTCAGGCTTCTTGGGGGCAGGGGATCCCCAATCCTGCAAAACACCACCATTAGAATGACCTGAGGTTGCGCTATCAACTCCAGCGGAGTCCGTCGGCAGGGGAGGGACGAGACCTCCTGCTGGTGGGGTGGTAGTGGCGGACAAGGACCGGGAATGCAAAAACATCTTCCGGGGGATACAAACTCGGAGGGCCTCCGAAAGAATGTAAAAAGATTCAGACGTCAGAAACGGTTCGATTTTATGTGCATACCTATAACGCCGATGGAGTACAAAGCGCTTCCTATGAGGAGGATCATAAAGCAGAGGCTCACCATGGAAGAGCTTCACAGCGTGCTCGGTTTGGGTATCCGTGGGAGGTTGAGCTTTCTTCGCTCTGATCTTGCCATGCTCTTCCCGCCATCCAAACACAAAGTCCTCGTCGTCCATGGGATCGAAAAATAAAAATATAAACACTAATCTGATGTTTTCTGATTAAGAAAAAGAAGAGAAAAGAAAAACATTTAAAGAAGAAATTCGATGGGGGTGGAATCATGATGCACGTGGGAACATGACGTGAAAACACACAGACCAAAACGATCCTTTTGGGAATTTTTCAGGAACAGCACCTAATTCATCCTAGACCATACGACCCAAGCCGACTTCTGTTCTCACTGCTTCTCCCTCTGAGGTTCTTCTATTATCATTTTGTCTTGTGGGTTTTTCAAATTAGTCTATGCTACTGTATGTTGAAGTCCTCTGTGGTATTGGTTTGCAGTTTTTATGCTGAGTGAAGAAACTGTGGTTTTGGCTGGCGGTGTCGCTGCGTGAATGGTGCTTCTGATGCATCTGTAGCATATTCCACATTAAGCAAATGCAACATATAGGATGTTGAATGGCGTTTGTTATGCTAATGCTGAAGCTGTAGAACTGGAAACAAGTTCTCAGCACGTTGAATGCCGAGGTTCCAGTATCCTTCGCTTAGCAGCTCAAAGAAGGGGAAAATTTGGTCCTTTAAGAGCTTGCAAACTTGCTGAAATGGTGGAAATTGGAAGATACTGTGTTATCCTATGAAATAGTTACATTTTCGGTCCGCCTTACTGGATGAACTTGTTCCCGCCTATTGAACCATCTTATTAGATATTTCAGGGCATAAGTACAATGGGAGTGCCACAACTTGGCACGGAGGGATACTTAAGTGCCATAACTTACAAACGATACACTTAAGTGTCACTTTTAAAAAAAAAAAAATCACTTAATGCCAAGTGGTCAGAACCTTACCGGAAATCCTACGTGGTATTTTTTTATTAATTTTCTTGCCTATGTAGCTCGCCGAAAACACTAAATCGGTGAAAAATCAGCCAAAACGACGTCATTTTGGTTAACGTGGATTTATAAAAATTTATTAATTAAATAATATTAAATAATAATAAATATTATTATTAAATCGATTTTATTATTAAAAAAAAAAGAAGAAGAAAAAAGGGATCGGCGAGGGTTGCATAGCCCTCGCCGCCGCCGCCATCATTGCCCCCCACCCTCGCTGGAAAGGGCCGGCAACGGTGGGGAGGGTCGACCAGGGTTGCCGGGCCCCGGCCGGCCCGCAACGAGGGTAGGGCCGATGACTCTCGCCGGATCTAGGGGAGGGTCGCGACCCTCCCCCAAATCTAGGTGAGGGCCCGCAAGCCCTCGCCACAGGCCAGGGCCCGGCGACCCCGGCCAACCCTCCCCACCTTCGTCGGGCCCTTCCTGGCGAGGGTGGGGTGGCGACGACGACGGCAACGAGTGCTATACAACCCTCGCCAATCCCCTTCTTCTCTTTTTCTTTTTTCTTTTTTTTGTAAAATCAATTTTAAATTTTTTAAAATTTGACGTGGACAATTTTTTTTATTAAAATTGCCGCGTGGATTTTTTATTTTGAAAAAAAATGCTCCATCAAAGCAAATAAAGTCGTCGGAAAATGGACATGTGGCAATTTAGCCGGATTTTCTCGCCGTTGGCACTTAAGTGATCATTTTTCCTCCGATTTTAGTACTTAAATATATCATTTGTAAGTTATGGCACTTAAGTGTCCCTATGTGCCAAGTTATGGCACTTCTAAAGTCCGTACGTCCAGTTACTGCAAAGAGTTGTGAGAGATTCATCTCCTATCCTCCTACAATTGTTTATTGTGGTGCGAACATCTTCTCGTATTGTATCCAATGGTTGGAAAAGATTACCCATCTACCATCCATCGAGAAATGGATCGATTCTTTTAGTTTTTATATTATTTCACTTTCGCATTTACTCTCACCCTCCCCCTTAATTCCACAGCAACAATTCCAATTAAGCGAAATTGCCCAAAATAACTAAAAAAGAAAACAAGAAAATCGCCATATCTTTTCTAGAAATCATTTGACCAAATTATTTCATATGGCAAACTAAATCCGATTCGCTTACGATGGCAAATCTCACTTCTCGATCAACAAATGAAATTTAACACCTTTTTTCTTCTTCTCTCTATTTATATAACTAGACAAAAAACAAGCATGGAGGGAGTTTTACACACTCCAGAACAGGACATCATTTCTCCATGAGTTTTACGTGCGCCTCAACCGGTACAAGCCTATATAAAAGAAGAGCATCGGATCCGATCTTATATTAAAAAACATATATATTGCCTCGGACACTGGAAGACCTGTGCGGTATCGACCGCCCAAAATGCCGTACATGGATTTTAATAATCCATCAGCAACATAGACAAGACGATACTATTTGCTTGCCCTGGATTTCCTCTCCTTTTCCCCCCTTTGAAGCAACAAAAAGAAGAAGAAAAAAAACGTTGATGAGAACCAAGTGACGATCTCTGACAGCACACAGATACAGAATCAACCATGTTCTCTCCAAAACCACCCGATCAACTTCCCTATAAAAACCTCAACTTTCACATCTCAACATCATCCAACCAACTCAAAACACCTTCCAAATTTTCTGTCCGAGAGCCTTAGTTCAACTCAGTGAACTGAAATTCTGATAATTCTGAAAGCATCAACCATGTCTGGGGTTGTGGACAAGTGGACCAGGAAGCTACGCGAAAAGGGCCAAGCCATATTCTCAGCTGGCTCAGCAAACTCGGCTGGAGAAGTCGGTCAGGCGGAGATCGGGAGGTCGGGTTGGCTGTCTCCGGTTTTCAGCCGAGTCAAGCAAGTCAGGTCACCAGCTCTCCTTTGCTCTGAGGCCTCGGTGTGTATGCTTGTTGAGTGTTTCAGCCCTTGAATCACAGGCCATACTTGGCCTTTGCTCCGTCAAGCTTTCCCTCCGTCTTGGGTTTGGAATTGTCTGTGTATATGCTTCCATCCCAGGATAATGTAACGAGAAACGTGCTTCGTTTTTCAACTAATAACGTTGACTGTTCTTTTCTTATTGTATTTCCTGGAAATTACAAGGAGATGGAATGCCCATCAACCGCGTAACCCTCCACGTATTATTAATTACGTGTAGGGATTGCCTTGGTTTCCACATCCCCAAGTTTCCAAGAAGATGAATTTCATTTTCGGCACATCGGATCGGAGGGTGTTCCTTTCAGCATTTTGGACCATTTTGCAGACTCGTAATCCTGATCTAAATGATTTCTGAAGTTTCAAAATAGTGAACCGGATGGATAAGGTCAACCATCTGAATCGGTGGGTCATTGCAAATGCGCGTGCCCTACCGCCCCCCGCCCCTAGCTAATCCCAAATTGAATGGATTCCACTTTTCCCGTGGATTAAGCAAATTCCTGTGGGTCGTGCCTAGGACAGACACGGTAGTCAGAATCTTAGCAAAGCTAATTTGGATATATTTCCCTAATCGGTGTGACTGGATCTCATTTTCAACACAAAAGGACACGTGAACTCAACCAAATACTCAAATTGGGCGAATAACAAACGATCCATGACCCAAAATCACAGACTAAAATGTTCGGAATTGATGAATTTCAGAAGGTCATGGTAGAATTTTCAAATAAGTCAGTAGCTATCAATCTGCATCATTGCCTTCCAAACTAAGAATTTATCGCTACATCACGGATTACCAAACCCAATGGATGAACTCGACTGCTGGATTGTCCTCGATCCAGGATTGGAATTTTTCAAAGCTCCCAAATGATGTATCTCCAATAGCAAGAATGCTTTGTCAAACAGTACCGAAAAGCTGATCAATATCAATATGTGGCTTCATACATGTACCCTGACTTGGCATTCACAATCCAATCACGTCTCTGGCCCCAAGATAAAACGAAGCCGTTGTTTTAGAATATTCTCGAGTTAGATCCTTCACCGTGTCCCTCACGTTTTGACAGTATTCATGGCCTCCGAAGGACATCAATTATTGTTCCCACGCGAAACAGGACATTTTTATGGTCTTCTTCGACCAACCCATCATTCTCTCTCTTCTTTTATTAATACCCATTTGCTTCTCTTCTGATATCCTTGTACCAGATTTGATAAAGATCCCAACTTTTGATCCCATAAAGGAATTGTGCTGCTTTCGATCAAGAAGTGTTCGTTCGTGCTCAAAATGTCTGCATTGGTGGAGATATGGGAGAATGAGCTGGGAAAGCTGAGAGAGAAGGTCTGGTTCAGGAAGTTAGTGCCGCACAAATCAAAGCACGAAGGGGGAGTTGCCGATGAAGGAGGCGAAGTCGAAGACAAGAAAGACAAGGCAGAAGGCAAAGGCGTCCAGAAAGAGACCACATTGTCCGAGGACACTCTCTGTTTGATTATGGATCGTTTTACACCCTGTTAACACATTGTACAGATGTTTTCTCCCGTATGAAGTTTCGATGATAATTTATTTTAAGGATATGCATGTGAAATTTATAGGTACAGAAAGTTCAGGTTATGCGCCAATCAATGCCCTTTGAAATTGCATTCCGCAACTTTTGCTTGCTCAATTCTCAATCGATGCAGCTTAGAATTCACCTATAACCACAATAACTTGATAAAATCAAACCACCTGACAGATGAAGACATGGTAATCCCTGGATTCTTTCAAGCGCCGCAAAGCCTACTCTTTCACCCATTATAAAATGAGGCTCCAGAGTCGGATTGTGAATCCGCAACTATGTTTAAGTATAAATCCTGTTTCTATAATCAGTATGGAAAACGATATGGCCAAAATGGTTCTTTCATTTATTCATCCACAGAACAGTTTACCATAGGAGAAGCATTTCATTCTACATTTACATGGGTGCGTCTTGTGAATGCATCAGAAGAAGAAATAAAAAATCGAAGCTATTTCACTTCATATGATTTACCTATGTGCCAGTATATATAGACTAAAGTTTATGGAGCCACGCCTTCTCAATTAGGCTTAACCACATTCTCGCCAATTGCAAGAGTGAAAAACTATAAACAGACAAAAAACTAAGAGGTGCTTGCCTCCACACTTGCAGAAGATTCCTCGTTGATGAGAGCGATATCTTCTTCGTCCCAATTCATAATCTCCCTAGCATACTTGAGAGATTCATCTACACTATCCTGCTCAAGTCCTGTAACTGGGGAAACATACAGCTTGCGTTCAGTAAGCGAATGGAAGAGCCGTTTGAACTTCACTGCCATGTAGTGGAAAGCACGTTGTGCCAATGAAGGAGCCGGATTAACATAAGTCCCAAAATTGTGGTTATGGCTGATCACAGGATGGAAATCACAAAACCATTCACATTGAGTTAAAGGAGACTGTTCGATCTTTTCTTCAAGCAGATCGAACTTGCTCATGATCAGAAGGAAGTCCTTTTTATAAAAGGTCGGATGAGTGACAACGCTTTCAAAAAGCCGCTTGCTTGCCATCATCTTGTTTATCAGTAATCCTTCACTGTCCTCATAGAACTCATCATAGTCTGTCAATGAGACGCAGAACAAGACGATATTAACGTCTTCAAACATCCCCAACCACTTGCAGTTTTCCCCTAGGCTTCTAGGATGCACCCTGATGAGTTGGTACCTACAGATTCAAGAAAGCCATGTCAAATAGAGTATAGTTTACCAAAATTCTGCAAACTCTGGCCAGTACGATCCTGCCAAGTTGATTAAATTGCTTGCTCAATTTGCAAAACATCATATATCAACCTGGTTTACCATAATTTGATACTTTGATGAACTTACAAGAAGTATTAGTTGATGGTGATTTTCTATCAAGTGGATTTTGGCGTGACATTTGTCCAAGGAGCAACAATGAAGAAATAATAACTTCCAGAACACAAAAATGCCACTTAAATTGCCCAGTTTGTCTGATAACTGTTCTTTGGGGTATACTAACAGAACACGGAATTTTTGTTTTAAGCTACTAAAAGTTTTGGCTGTCTTCTCAGATAGTAAACTAGTTAAACTGCAGCCTCATTTAGTAGCTCATCATTGATTGCTATACAGGCTAGTCCTAGCACTTCATCAATTAAATTTGGATGAAAAATAGCTGATTTACCAAATTCACTCAACCATATTCAAAGCTGTGGTTGGCAAAATCAACAAGCACTGTGTCGTGAAGAACATTGTACCTCATCATGCTGTAGTGCTGATCAATAGAGTCTATAAATCCTTCTGATTTTGCTGACGTGGGAAATGAAAATTCCATGCTTGCAAGACCATTAGAAGAGGTTATTCCCTCTGCGTACAGAATATCCATATCAGAGGGCTCATACTCTCCTTTTGAAATCTCAACAGCCTGATAAGAAAGAAAGTCTAAGTTGGCCGGACAGAGAAGTCAAATTTGTTCCTATATTAGCACAGAATACAAAGCTGGAAATAAATATGTCCAAGCCATTGAGAAAGTGCCTTTCTGTAATAGTTATCTAAAAAAAATAACATCTTTCGCAACATGGGTGAAATCATGATTCATTAGACTCTGAAGTGGAGTATACAAAAAATGGTGAACCCACAATTTAAGAAAGATACAAGGACAGGAAAAGGATCTGATTTAAGGCTAGAAACTGCAAAATAATCAAAACGGAGATCAAGATGTAAGACCTCACCCGTTCCAGAAAATATGTAGCCACTCTAGGGAGTTTTTGTAACTCGTTCCTTCGATTGTATGTGGCTTGAATGGCTTCATCCTTCCACAGTTCCTCGACAAGATGTGAGTATTCATGACTGGCAGAAAGAATGATGGCTTCTAGATTACCAGATGCTATTTCCTTGAGAAGCCAATCCGAGTGTCCTTTCAGCCTTGAGCTCATGGAATAGGTCAACTTAGTTTCCTTCGGATACATAATCTCTGTCAATTGAGCAGTAATTAGTCTAGCAGAACCAGACAAAGAAATACATATGCGAACTAGTAGATTAATTTCAGTGAAGACATTATAGAGCATGTAACTTTCCAAATGCCTCAAATCCCATTGGTCAGTGCTCTAAAAGAACCCAGAGGAACTGTTCGAACTCCAGAGGAAGTAATGCAGTTAAGAAAGAGGTTCAAAAGATGTTGTCTTTCCTTATGTCATACCCGAAGAGCGGCATCCTTCAATCGTCAGTCCTTTTCCCTTTTCCCTTGAGCTTCCTCTTTCAAACCGTTTGTGTCCTACAAGCAATATGCCAAGATCTGACTATGACTATTTCCATCATCACAGAGGAACATATGAAGAGGCAAAGGCAGCTTTCTTCACAACATACCCGAAGAACTGGGTTCGTCAATTAATAGGCTTTTCCCCTTCCCCTTCAAAGTTTCCTCTTCAAATCTTTCACATCCTTCGAGCAGTATGCCCAGATAGCAGTATAGATTGCTCTGGATCATTAACTTAATTTTTTGACGTTCATCTTCAGAAAAGGGGACATTGTACAGAATCTTGGCCTGAAATTAGAACATAATTGACTAAGAGTCACATAGACAGCATTATATCCCTGAACTTTACACTGCTTCGCTTGACATCAAGATTAATAAAGCTGTTGGGTTTCCTAGAAAAGCACATATGGAGAATGGATCACTGCTTTTCTAAGATAAATCAACACTTAGAACTGTTCTAACTCATCTCACCTGCTTGAATATAGTGCTTGTGCCAGATTTATCAAAGCCGACCAGAAGCAGTTTATGAAGATCATTCTGGCCAACGCTATCTCTGGTCTTTTCTTCACCAGATTTTGCATTATCCGGAGGAATTGGCAAAGAAAGGATTGCACAGACTAGCTTTGTCTTAGTCTGTAGATGAAAACACCAAGCATCGCCAGAAGTACAATAAATAAAAGATGGAGAATCGCCATAACAAAAAGTCCGCATCATCACCAAGGACTTACCTTCTCCCAAATGCGGCCTTTAGCATTTTTCTGCCCCTCTTCCTGATAGGATCCATCTGCACTCACCCAAAAATGAGGTTTTCCTTCGCATGGAATTCCAGCTGACTGCAAAAATTCAAGAACAAAGATTCAATTTATTATCATAGGATGAATTGCATGTCAAGCATAGTGAAATAGTGCCTAGAGAATCACCTTGAGCATCCAAACCTCTTCTTTCGTAATTTCCCGGTTATTAATCAATACGGCTGTGTTTCCGTTGCTAGCATTTATATTAATGTAACCCCCAACATCTAACTGGGCACTGATTATTTGGCATGGTTTCTGCCCCTCCTGCCAAATTGACCAAGATTCATCATCATCGACTTTCTTCATACCGTGACAAAAGATGACATGCGGTGATAAGCTATAAGAGACAGAAGAATCAAAACAAGCTTGAGTAAGCTAAAGTTCAAACTCACCTTACCCCAAAACCCAGCTACTTTATCATACCAGTAGCATCCTGGCCTTAGCTTTTTCGGAGGATTTTCGCAGCCCCGCAGCACAAGCAATTCTCCATGATCAAGAGACTTACCATTCACATAAACAAGGTTTGGAGGGATTTGATTTGCTGGGCACAATACCTCAGAACTCATTATTTGCTTAATTTCTGACTCTGGCAAGAGCCACTTCAGCATTCTAGAACATTTCCCCAAGTTACTTCGCTTCATTTCATCTATCCTAAAGCCTATGCAGGTGACGCACTTTCTGCCCTCAGGCATCGATCCCATAGCTCTTAATACACATTTCTGACAATACTTTGCATCACAAACAATGCAAACTTCTTTTTCTGTGAATCTATTCCCTTTAAAGCAGCGGTAGCATGACCTTTTCTTTCCATTATTTTCAGCTCTTTGCTTCACAGGGAAATTGTCGACTGCATCATAAATCGATTCTTCGTCGAAAATATCAGCTGAGTCCGGATCTCTGAAAGTGACGGTAGATGGTTTCTTGACGTGGTGGGGCATGTCAATATCAGAATCGTCCTCCCTTTGGGACAAATTAGTCGAGTACAGGTGGGGAGGAGTGAAATCTGCAGATGGCATTTGCATATTGGCTTCCGCAAAATCATCAGGCAATTTTGGCAAATGCGAGATTTCAGATATAATATTCCTCTCGCCCTCGACCGAATCAGATGACTCAGAAATACGTGCATCCTCACGATTACTATCTCTAGAACTATCTACCTCACTTGCTGACATGAGGGAGGTATCATTTCCATTGCCAAGCGTGTGAGCGCCAGAGCCCGCATTACCAACTGAAGGCTCAATTGAATGAGCTGAAAACAATACCTCTTTGGTTATTCTCAACTCCTTCAACAATATCTGGTTGAAATTGGTCTTCCTAATTGGCTGAATGATCGGCAAGGACCTGTCCAGTGCCATCGATTCTGCCGGAAAAACAGCAGCCGTTGGAATTTCCTCCATGTTGACGGGCAGAGCTCGAGGAATATGAGAAGAGACGAGGGGCCCTTTGTACTCCAAAGCGATGGAGTACTCCAGGCTAAAATCTCCCTCGTCATTTTCTTCTTTAGGGACTGTACTAACAACAGGCAAGAACTTTCTCAGAAATGCAGTCATATCCTGCTGGATCAATTACAATGGTCCTAAAGAAACAAACCACCGAACCCAGTAGCACAGAACAACCACACTCAACTTGTATGAATCCCCACGAAAACGTTGATCAATGGCATCAAAAGGCATTAAATCGCTAACCCAAGAAGGAAATTCGCCAGCTATTTCAACATTCCCATGAACCAAACTCTAGAACCTCACAGACCACGAATGGAAAACCATCATCCAAAAGAAACTAAAAAACAGAAAACAGAAAAAAAAGAAAAGAAGAAGAAGAAGAAGAAGAAGAAGAAGCTCAGAACAGCGTGCTGCTAAGCCAAAACTGAAGCAGAGGAGAAGAAGCAGAGGAGGGGAAAACCCATGATGCTTTTCACCGCTGGAAAGCCAGTGGTTTCACACACACAGCGAAACTGGTTCGATGCTCAGAGAGGACATGGGGATTCAAGAACGAATAAGAAATTCGAGCACGAAAGAACCAAGAAACGAAGTGGGGAGAAAATAAAGGAAGCCAGGGGTCAAAATCTTACAAGTAAACGCCACAGAAGACTTGAGAGGAGACTGAGGAGGAGGAGAAGGTGGAGGAGGAGAAGGAGGGCCGTTTCATGTTTCTTTATCCCTCTCTTTGTCATCCTTCCGAATCGCCGTGTTGACCGGAGGAACGCTTGGAATTCCGACGGCAACGAATGTGATGACAGGACTAATGAACGAGGAATATACGGTGGACGAGGACGACTGGGTAAAGAGTACTTGTACGAATTGCTCTGCCCCTGCAATGCATGCCTCCCCCCGAGTTGCCGGCTGATTTGGCGCGGATTCGCCAAACTTGATCAACGTCTTGCAGGTCTTGCAGAGTTAACATCACAAAAAAATTACAAAATCGGTAAATTTATAATAAATCAATTAATTTATTATATACATGTGATAAATTTATCATTTATTAATTTATATAAAATTTTATCATTAAATTATAGAATTGAATAACATGAATGTATTAATTTTGAATTTTACTCTCCATACATCACACGTGTACCAATTTATAATTTCTAATAATATTAATTTAGTTTAACTAAAATTAACGAATAGTAAATTTGTTTCAAATGTACTTTATAATTTTTTGTGGCAAAAAATTAATTTGGAGGTTGGGATTTTTGTGCTCAAAATATTAATTTTGAATAAATTTATAATTGATATATTAATTTAAAATTTTCGGTGATATTAATTCAAATATGAATAACCAAATGAAATTTGCATGCCGAAATCAATGCTATGATACTTTGTATATATGTTTTTGAGAGTTGCAATAGGCAAAATGAGGTAATTACAACGTGTCGTATATTTTAATAAGCTATCTCTACATGCTGATGATTTAAGTAATTCATGTCTAGGAAATCAATTACGGTGAGCGACCCAATTTATGAAAAAGAAAAAGTCAAGATGAGACCGATGGATGGGACGATCGAAAACGATTCTTGAAATCGTGTCCAAGATTGGATGGAAAGCGATGGAATTTAATTAGGGAACGCTGCAACTGGTTACCATCATCATCTGCGTTTTTCATGGGGGGGGGGGACAAGACGTTTCGAGTCAATAACACGGTAAGACACAAGTGACGGAGGAGCCTAGCTCCGTCTGAAAAGGAACGGCAGTCCGCTGAAAATTGAACGGGGGTGGGGGAGACCGTATGAATACGTTCGTGGATTTAGTAGCCGAAGTTGACTTTGACCCGTTCAAATTCTAAGCACCTTCTCCCCGAGGCCTCTTTAAAAAAAATAAAAAATAAAAAAAGATTATAAGCTAATTTAATCTCATGCCTATCGGATGATATAGGTGAGTTGTGGTCTACTCCCGGAATTCACGAAGCAATAGAATCGGTGGGGAAAAGATCGGGACGTGGTCGGGTAAACAACGGCGATTTAGAGCATGATGTTAGGGTACCATCTTGAATCCAAAATCAATCTATTGGAGGAAATCCAGAGTCGAACTTAACTAGAAATTTAAAGTGAATTAATCGTGCGTTCATTGATTTTTATTGAGAAATGCTTTGTAGCGACGTGCCTTATCGATAGGAATCGATGCGGGTATGGTATCAAAAAAAATAAAGAGGTAATTTAACTAAAAATCATCTAGAATTAACATGTATTTATCAATTTTTATTTAGAAATACACTGTAATATCGTGATTTTATCGATGGGGATAATTAGTGTGAGGCCTAGATAGAGATGGTCAAAGATGGAATTTGACCACTGAAATCAACTAGACTAGGAGTGAGCATGATTATATGACTTGGAACTGAAAAAGTGGACTGATGGAAACTTGTCCGATTTTAAGTTTTAAGGTATACAGAGCATGTTCCAAGTTCTAAAAATTAGGTAGACTATTATGACAGATAAGTTTCAAATTTTAGGTAAGTGATATTGGAACCTAAAATAAGTTTTTATATTTTTCTTGATTTATATCTCCACATGATCCTACGGTATTCCATAGCAATAATGAATATATAATTTGAAATCATTAATCCGAGTTTTCATTTTATGACTAAAATTTTTATTTTATTAGTATTTCATATTATTCGTGTGTCTAAATATAAATTGTAATCAATAGATTTCAAAAGCAAATGGTGGTTAGTAAAAGTAATTATTCATTACAGTCATTCAATTAATAATATATATAAAACTTAGGTAAAGCCTAAAACTCGTGATATGGTATATTCCATACTTCAATATATGTAATATAAGTTTTAGGTTTCAAAAAATAAGGAACTTATTCCAGTGTATAAATTCTAAATTTTAAGTAAAATTTATATAGTACCCTAGTGTGGACAAAGAAGTGACTCTGGAAATTATTTAATGGCGAGAACCTTGGAATTTCTCAAAGTCTTTGTGAATATGTCACCAGGAAAGCGTAGTCTCGTAGCCGAATGACCTCAAGCCGGTCTGATTGGAGCGTTGCCTTCGGGTCTTTTCATGTGTTTTTTTCCTTCTTTTGGAAAAATTTTCTTGGGTCTTTTGCTAGTTGACGACAAGATGCCCATCTCCTGCTAATGCGAAAACTTGAAAAGGGTTTATTCAAAGGACATTCCACGTTCATTTATAAACCGAACAATATATATATATATATATATATTATATTAATTCAAATAGACTTGTAAAATACCTTATAGGCCACATGAACCGATTAAATTCAAACATTTAACTTATATGTGTGGTCTTTGACCAAAAAAACTTATATGTGTAGGCATGATCCAAAACCGTATGTATTCGAATGGATTTCCTCCGGTTCTAGAACTATTAATTTTCCCTAGCCTTCCAATCGGTTGCTTCAAATCAAATTACCAAAGCATCTTATTTATTTTTTCCCATACTCTTCCTTTTGGTTCGGAAAACCAATCTTCAGGTGGGTCAACAGCACCTTAATATGTTCAAGCCCTAACCCGTTGCTTTGAATGCTGGAGGGAAGGAAAAAACTTGAGTCCGAGGCCCAACCCATTGCTTGCCATGGACGGGCCCAAAAGATCATCGATGTCCAATCCGAAGGGTGAGTAGGAATCAGTTCGGACGGCGGACCGGATCAAAGGTCTGAACCATTTGAATTGAAACTGACTTTAGTCGGCTCCCCTCCATTTCGAACCAAACCAAGTTGAATTTTAGGTTCGAATCGGACGGTATAGTCAAAGTCGGGCATGTGCTATCAATTCTCGTGATAAAGCTAGAGGGGGAATTTATTAGTAGATAAAAGAGTCCGCCTTGGTTTAGTCTTGTGGTTTGAATATAGCTCGGGCCGGCCATGCACCCTTGAATATAGTTCCAATGTTATTAGCTCCAATGTGGAAGCATTCATTCACTTGTCCATACACGAAACAACAAGTGATTATTGAAAATTACCAAATCAGCAACACAAAGTGTCACTTGTTCATGCATGGAATTGCCTGATTATGGAACATGGGTTCTTATCGATGCGCAACAAAATAAAAAGGGAAAAGGAATGTTCTTATATTGCCTTGAACAATGCACTAATCCCATCAAAGAAATGTTCTTATGTTACCTTGAACGATGCACTAATCCCATCAAACTTATGAAGCAAACTTCTCATTGGTGTATTATTTTATCGAGATCTAATCCAAATCACGGTGAAGGACATATTCAAAGGAATTCTGACTGCCATTTTGAATTGTTATCAAATCATGAACGAAGAAAAACACGAGAGAAAAGCATATTGACCAATGATTGGGAGCAATGCCATGTGGAGATAGAAGGTCCACGAGTCGTGAACTAAAGAATCCTAATAATTCATTGAGTGGGATGGTGGAAGGAACTAGGGACCAATTCATTTAAAAGTAAATTAAACACCGCATTTTGAAATGGGTAACGTGTATCGGTATATATGTACATTTCTACACTATCGTCTTATTATTTTGCAACCTTTCAATTCGTTCACCTAAATTATGGGGGGAATTAAAAAACAATAATAGGAAAAAAAAGGCGGGCTATTTGCCTTGAATATAGCTCCAATGTGGAAGCATTCATGCACTTATCCATACACGAAACAACGGGCGATTATTCAAAATTATCAAATTAGCAAAACAAAGTGTTGCTTTTTCATGCACGAAATGTCATCCGATTATAGAACATGAATTCTCATGGATGCGTAACAAAACAAAAGGGAAAGAAAGGTAGATTAAACATCACATTTTGAAAAGATTATAAGTATATATGTACATTTCTAGGCTGTCGTCTTATTTTTTTGCAGCCTTTCGATTCGTTTGCCCGGATTAAGGTGGGAATTAAAAAAGCAAAAGTGATCCAAAAAAGTGGCACGGTCCCCAACGTGCGTTGGATTTCTAGAAGCCTCGTAACGTCGTTGAATGTGGTCGTGAGATGGCCTCCTATCTCGTTCATCGCCTCGTATGTGGAAGGAAGGACTTCATCACGAAGAAAACCTACGTGGACCCCACACCCGACCGACCCCTCAACGGTCCGCTTCCCCTACCCTGCACGCTTTCTCTCGTGCGTGGGGACCACCGGATCCGGAACCGGACAACGAATTCTTTCGGCCTCCTCCTTTCGGTATTGGTTTTGACCCAGGGAGCTTCCAAAAACTTATTTTAATGGCGCGAGAAATATGTACTGTCGATTCGAACCCCAACCATCGAATCCGGCGGATCCGGAGTAACCGGAACTGCTTTCCGATCACTCCGGCGAGCGCCAGGGGCTCTAGTACGGCCTCATCTCCGGCATCTGCTCCGATACGCTCCATATCCTCACCGACTTGTCCAAGCTGCCGCTGTACACTATCCACCGCCGGTCGTTCTCGTCGTCGTCGTCGGACCCGGGCATCGTCTGCTCCTGCTCCACGGCCAGGCATTTGATGGGCCCGCCGTGCCCTGTCAGCACGCTCAGCCACGAGTGGGCGCCGGTGACGGGGTCCCTCCGCCACACGGAGATGCTCTTGTCCGCGGAACCGCTGAGCACCAAGTTCCCGGCCGCCGCCAGGCACAGGATCGCGAGCTTGTGGCCCCTGAGCGCCCCGCCATGGGACAGGTGCTTCTTATGCGTCCAGTAGTTGACCGCGCCGTCTGACGAACCGGAGTAGACCACGCCGGAGGCCTCGCCCACGGCCAGCGACGTCACCGCGCTCTCCTGGTCCAACAGGACCCGAATCAAGAAATGCCTCGTCCCCTTCCCATGCAACTCCCTCCTCCACACCTTCACTGTTCCATCGGCTGAGCCGGTGAAGACCAAGCAGTCAAACCCAGAGGCGATCGAGTTTATCGCATCGTCGTGAGCATCGACCGATTCCAAGCACTTGGAATCGGATAGCCTCCACACCTTCATGGTCTTGTCCCAAGAGCCCGAATACAAGATGCCTGCCTCCTGGTTCAGGCTCAAGCACGACACCGCATCGAAGTGCTTGATGCGCAAGGCCTTGCTGTGCCGGCGGACCTGAACGTAGTTCTTAGGGTTTATGGAGCTCTTGATGTAGTCCTTCAAGGTGGGCAAGCTGCCGAGGCGCTTGTGCGCTGCCACAGACAAATTATTGAGATGGCCATTATCTTTCAGGGGCTTTTTCCAGACTCGGATCTTGCCGTCTTGGTGGCCGGTGAAAACTCTGTCGCCGGAGATGACGATGGCCTTGACCAGTCCGCTGTTGGACTTGAACCCCGAGAATTCTCTGAAGTTCTTCCACACGCGGATGTTCTTGCTGTCGGAGCCGGTGTACAGCAAGCCGCCAGTGGCCGCAAGGGAGTACACATGGCCCTCCTTGCGGACGAGGGAACCGACGAGGCCGCTGCTCCCGGGGAAGCCCCCGAGGATTGGCGACGGCACTATCCACGGGGATTTGGCGTAGGGAGACATCTGGTTCAACGGTGACATGAGGTAGGGGCTCGGAGAGGACGTGGAGTGGCCCGCGGACGGTGAGGCGAAGTAGAAGTGAACCGGGCTCACTGCGGCGGAGGCGTTGCTGACGCGGTGGTTGCCATTGGCAGCAGCGGCAGCGGTGTAGTATTCGTCTTGGTCTTGACGGAAGAGGGTGGGTTCGGAACGCAAGAACGCCCCGAAAGTCGGTCGGCGACCGTGGTTGGCCTTGCTGGCCGGCTCTTCCGGCAGCACAGTTCCTCCTCGTTCGTTCTTCATCTGGCAGCAACGATAAACTCTTCGGGAAAGACGAGGAAGGGAAATGAAAAGACGATACAGAGAGCTTTCTTGGAAACTGGGAAGGAGATTGAGAGTGCGAAAAGCGATGTTTTTCTTGATGATTGAGAATTTGAGAATGTGTATTTGAAGGGCACGACATAGGAGCGTGAGGGAGGAGATGCGTATAAATAGCGGGGAGAGGGGGAGGCAGGAGATGATATGTAGGTGGGGGAGGATGGGACACGTGGAGGACGGAGACGTGAGGCGTACGAAGGTAAGGCGAAGGAGAGAGAAAGAGGGCGCGACGCTCCTCATACATACATTCGTGGAAACCGGGAACCGGCTGGGCCAGTCGGGGGGGAGCTAAACAAGTTTGGCAAAATTGAATTTTTCAATTAAAGCATGAGGCTTGCGGAGCATCACGCGCTCACGAGTTAGGGATTTTTCGCATGGGAAAATGTGAGGAAAAAGGAAGGCTCGAACCGTTTTCAGACCGAACAGCCTGACGCTGGGAAGTCATTGACCTTTGACTTTTACTCGGTTTAGGAGACTTTTCTCCAACGATGGGGATGGGGCCTTGTGATCGTGCCTCGCGAGGCTTCCATGGTTTCACCATCGCAAACTTCGTGGTTCACCACGTTCCCCAGGGATTGGCTGGCCGGCGAGTTGCAAGGGATCTTTTTATTTGTATCTTTAGAGTCGATTGGGATTATCAGTTAAACCCGAGGATTATCGATGTTAAATGATCTATGTCCAACGTATGCTCGTATGTTGCAAAAGATGGTTGATTTGGAAAACATCTCAATGAATAATGTTTTCATTACCAACAGTAATTTATATTTAAATATCCTCATGGACGATAAAAACATGCTTTGTTCATATATTTTTGTATAAGTGATCATTTTTAGGGAAATATTTTTTAAATAATTTATTTTCACTGAAATAAATGCAGCCCTAATGTAATGAGTTCTTTAATCACTGGGGCGCACATGTAATCTAATAAACAATTGGCCTCGCCTAACAATCAACCGGTTCCCTATTCAATTGACTGAAGTCCCACCATTGTATAAGTCAATGCATTGCATATTCAAACTAGGGTTAAAATCTTCTAAATTTGGCAAGAGAAATTAACTCCATTTATCTACTCGATATTGTAACGCGTGAGTACTTCTTGCAAATGTCCGATTCCTCATCTATTTCTTCGATCTTGGAAATCAAAGACGAGCTAAGTACTTTTTTTGTCTCACTCCTCTCTTTTATGTACATGTGTATAGTGACCACAGGAATTAACTCTCAAATCCACTATTCTCTAGCCCCATTCCCCCAATCCCTTTACCAACAAGGCCACATGCCTATTGGTGGGGAGCCAAGTACTTGTTATGGGGAGGTTCGCATTCGCGTACCCGATGCTATTTGTTAAAAAAATTTGTGCTATATAGCTTGATAACAAAAAAATGAGGAACTACAGTTTCATTTGAAGAAAAAGGTTGCTATATTAGTAAGTCAACTAAGCTCTATTGTTAGAAAATTTACCGAAAAAAAGTCTTCAATTGATTGTATAATAGTTAATTTAATTATAAACCTTTTAACTATGCCAAATTTTTTGCATCAAAATTAATTTCAAACCTTTCGAGGATTGTCAATATAATCATTTTAGCCAATTTTGACTAAAAAATCGCTAAGGTGGATGCTGGCCGTCCTATGCTATCGATTATCGATCAAAATTGACCAAAATAACTTGTAAATCGTCAAAAGATCTAGAATTAAATTAGCAAAATTAAAAAAAATTAGGATAAAATTGGCCATCATATAATAAATTTTGGACCCTTTTTTCGGTAATTCTCCCCCTTATTATTGAAAGCCAATTGAGAATCGACCTTGAGTGGAGGTTTCATGTTCCAAGTTCCGAGTCAGGAATCTGCTCACCTTGAAACTTATCTCCTATACTTGTAATTATCCATCACTCATCTATTTCTTTAATCTTGGAAATTGAAATTGAGCCAAGTCTTGAGATAGGGAGGGTTTACCATGCACACGGCAAAAGGTTCATATACCCTATGTTATTATGTCACTAAGTAAAATGTTCCTATGTGTGTGTATATATATTTTTTTGATAACAAACAAACAAGGAACGTCATTTTCTTAAATGAATAAAAAAAGGCCGATATATTAAAAAGTCAATTAAGCGCTATAATTGAGGGCCAGAAGTAAGCCCCATCATTGTCAAGGATCTCGTAGTTAAGCAGAGCAGATAGATCTGGATTGGGGAAAAAATCCACGTAAAGCAACCAAAACGTTGATGTTTCCGCTCCACGGCATACAAATGCATGCACCATCTCGCCCACAATCTCATTCTGAAGACCACAACTATGCCCTGGACGATTGGTCGTTTCCGATGTGATTGAACGCTAGAAATCGTGTGTCATGAATCGCAAAAAGATAAAACGCAGCATAAAGATAAGAATGTCGTAATCGAACGGTAGCCCCACGATGTTGTTCTTTGCATGGACGTGCATTTCGAACGAATGGATGCACGGAAACCCCCGTTTCTTTTCGATCCAGCACCTCTAGAAATGCCGTCCCTTTTCCTTCACATGCGATGTGACCTACCTTTCTTCTTTTCGGAATCCCATCATTTGCTTGACCAGTGAAGAAAGAGACGATTCTTGTAAGCATCTGTAGGTTTTCATCTGTGCACACATGACGGTCTGAAAACCTAACTCTTTTCCTCCTAGAGTGCATCGAGTGATTTCCTTTGTTGGGATATGTACATTGTCCCTCCAACTATGTGTCCAATCATTCTTGATTGTACTGTAGCTGGTCAATAAAAGGAGGACGAATCCAAAGGAAAAACCTTCTTTGACCCTCAATTGCTCGTCGTTCATGAACGAGCAACGAAGGAAGGAAACGGTCCATCGTTTGCTATATCAATTTCACATGGTATATCTTGAAGATGCGTAGCGCAATCGAAATAACATATTCACACGGGCAAAAAGATGTCTTATGTTCTGGAGTTGGTTTAAGCAGCAGTCCCATTCCTTATTGGACTCCCAACTTTCACATTCGGCAGATTTCTTCAGGCGATTTTAAGCGCCAAATGTCAATGACCCATAATGACTGCCGCCTACATATCAGCGATCCGCAGCGAGGTTGGGTGAGGGAGGAGAAGACTTTGCAGCAAAAGCGACGTCTGCAATCCAAATTGCACAGTTGACGGACACGTATCGGTTGGTTCTCCTACGTAGAGATTAGCTACTTATCAACGACGATACCCTGTCCCTCTGACACGTGATCAAGGGTAGATTGCGAGCGGCCAGTTGACTTGAGACACTTGTCTCTGCAATGCATAGAGCACGTACGCACGTTAGCATGAGGAGAGCAAGAACTCGGAAAGATTAGGGTTTTTATGTGATGTGCTGTGCTTTTGAGTTCTTCAAACTCATCCTTAACAGTGCTAGACTTGCCAAACTTGCAGCATGTTTATCACGACATGGGGTCGTTCGCTGATAATCGTTTGTTCTACGTCTCCACTGATGTTCAAAGGTTCATCAGCCTTCAGAAGATCATCCAAGATCTTCATATCCCTTCCAGGAAGTTTTTCTGTACATAAATGAGAAAACATCGTAGAGAGAGAGAGAGAGAGAGAGAGAGAGAGAGAGAGAGAGAGAGAGAGAGAGAGAGAGAGATCTTCGTGTGATGTAATCACTAAGTGAAGACTGTTGCACACGAGGAAGACAAGCGACAAGTAGTCGAGCTAATCATCGAAAACATACAAAAAAAAATCGTGTTCTTGATGCAAGCTCATCAAACATGTGTCCCGGCCCTGGACACATGCACGAGCTTATTGAGGAATCACCTGCACTAATCATAACTAATGTCTCCCACTTCTTTTTCAAGAGATATTCGCCCGAAATAGCTCCTCCTTCGCCACCTGAAATTATTATTAAAACCCGAATGGATCGCAAGCAAACTAGTCGTATATCCCCGCACCTAAACGCAGAACAGCTGTCCCTAATAATGGTTCCAAAGGGGCACTTGTCTGCTGCTTATCGTATGCAAATTCCTTGTACTGATTAAAAATTTGAAAAAAGAAATGTTGAGCGCCCGTTTGCATCGCTGCTATAATTGAATTGATTGGCTTTTGTGGTATTGATTATGTATCGCGAATTATCAGCAGGCTCGCAATGGAAAGATGTCGTGGCTTCTGGAGTCAAAAGAAATGACCGTCGTGGTGGGGTTTTACCTAATCAAATCGACTCTTATCCTTGTCCGACCACCATCAGACACGCACCATCTGCACGAGCTCTAATCACACCAGCGTGATAGTCAACAGAATGGGCAATACGCAATGCAAATACATTGTATATATATCGAGGGAAGTGGCGGTCCCTCACTTGGCGTTTCATTTAATTAAAGCTTTTCATGTAGAATTGGGTGTCTTGTGATCCCCCGACACGTAGCCAGACAACGTAAAAATAAGATTCGTGTTCAACGTGATTGGCCACTAAAGATGGACTGACGTGTAATTATATACATGGAATCACACGAATCCACGATCCTTCCGTAATCATATTTCTGTCTTGAACCAATGACTGTCTGAAAATGGAGGAGCATGCGTCTTCTGACTGAACTAGGCCAATCTCCACGTTGCACGCTATGGGGAAAATAATATATAATCCCACTACATTTATTATAGTAAGCTATGCACATTATTTTTATCATAGAAAGCTATGTAGTGACTACACATGTTCATTATAGGAAGTGTCTTTCTATGGTTTTATAACTTTTAGTTTGCCACCCGTCATCTGTTTAAGAAGGATAGCGATTCTTTCATACATTTGCGGTTAAGCGGCAAGCTGAGGGTGTCAGCGTTGAAAACGTCTTTGTTATTATAGAGAGAGCATGCTTGATCATAGAGAGTTCATTTGTCATTGGCAGCCGTAATGACGTCCTTCGGACCTATAAAATCATTATAAAATTTAACGAATGTCTAGACGAACTTTTAGCAGTTAGGAAACGAGTTAGATTTCTCATACATGCACCGAGCATGTAATATAATTTCACGGTTGGACCATCCGTTCGGGATTTTAACTCCCATCTTACTTGATCTTTGAGATTAGCAGCTGTTCTTGACGAGCCCAAAAATGTTCATGCATAGGCTGGATTTCCTCTCTATGATAATTATTATAATTAAATTATATGAGAAAAATAACACCAATGGTTCTTGAATTATAATCCAATGTATAATGTGATGCCTAGACTTCAGTCCAAATGTGCAATATTGCCCTTGAATTTTTGGTTCAATGTGATTAATGAGTTTTTAGTACATGTTCAAATTAATCCCTAAAATAAATGAAACTATTCAATGTAAAATTAAAAATTAAATAGAAGGATAACATTGGTTACATTCATATAGTTTATGGAGTATTTTGAATAGTTACCAAAAATTAATTAACAGAAGGATAACATCAGTTATTTTCCATATATTTTAGAGACCAATTTGAATATTTACCAAAAGTTCATGAGTTGTATTGAACAAATAAGTAATTTTGGGGCGACATTGCACATTTGGTTAAAGTGGATGGAACACATTAAATAAATTAAAATTTCAATGACCACACTATCCATTGAGTCAAAATTTACAGATCATATGTGTATACAATAACAAAATGAACATACAAACCCTAACACCAGCCCTCCGGCCTCCACCATCCGCGACGGGCCTCAGAGCTCGGCCCAATTACATAAAACAAAAGGCCCAATACAATCTGAATCCCAACGAAGAAGCCCACAGGCCCAAACCTGTCTTGTTCTGCAAGTCCCTCCTTCCCAAGAGAAATCTGTAAACCTGCGAAGCCTCCATGTCCGGCAGACCTCACGACGACGACGCTGATAGTCATCAGCTACTACCGTAGACAAGCCAGCAATGGAGTTCGTTCCCGAGAAGGGCAAGACCGTCCACGAAGACTGCACCACCCTCGTCCTGGTCAGCTCCGCCTTTCACCCTTCAATCTCTCAAGCGCTCTTTCTTGAAATTCTTGTTTTGTTTTGGGCTTCCTGGTCTTCGGCGCGGTCGTAGTGAGCTAGGGCTTTGCGAATGGGTACCTTCTCGCTCGAGTTCTCACTTCAATTGCTGCGCCGGACTTCGATTTGAGTTGGGTTTTGCATTGCTTTTCTTTTGAGTCTCGACTTGATGGATTCCGATCTTTCTGGAGGCAGCCCGCGCTGTCGATTGGGAACGTCGGGCAGCTCGCGGTGGACTTACTGGTTTCGACGCTGCGGGCGGAGAGGATCGGGTTCTTGGATGATCCGAATATTCTTCCTTGCATCGGCAATGACGCGTACGGGCCGGTTCCGTCCGGTGTACTCGCGCTTCCGCTCGAAGGTGGGTTGTCCTCTCATCTTGTCTGCTAAAGTTTTGTTTTTTGGCCTTCGTTACGAGAAATGAATTTAGAGACTAGAGGACACTCAGTGGGTAAGGAGTGTGTGGGCTTTTGTTGTTGGTGATTTGGTGGTATTTTCATTTTGTGGATTGGATCAATGGGACTTGTCGTTGACGGTTGATATTTTTTTCCTGATTGCAGCTTATGATTCACCTTCCAATGCTGCAACTCTTGTCCAACAAAGGTCTCCAGTCGTTAAGGTATTGGAAATCGCTTGTGGTTCACTGGTCAAGAACTGATGATTTGTCTTGTCTTCTGCTTTTTCTATGTTTAGTTTGTTCCATTGATCGTCTGAAGTGAAGATCTATCGGGATGTTTTTTTGACAATCTAAGATGCATAAGCTGTGGCCAGTTTAGGTTGGCATTTTCTGAATTGCTCCGTGATACTATGATACAGGTGTAGGTTCTATTAATTTGTAATATGCCCTGAAATTGTGATTTTAGCGACCTTGTTTTGAAGGGAGTTTGCTTATGCTGGATAATATGAGATTTTTTACTTTCTCACATGATTGTCCTTTCTTTCATTTACTTTTTGAGATTTTGGATAACTGTAGACATGATTTGTTCTCCTCAAATAAGATAGATAGAGGATCCTTTAATTGATAGAGCTTTTAATAATATGGTTTGACCCTATATTTTGACTGAATAGAATAGTTGGTTATTAATATATGATGACTTGGTATGGTGGAGAGATCTTCATGGAAGTAAATGCATTGATAGACATTGTGTATTCTACTGGGCTTGATCTCTCTCATGCAAATGGCTGGCACTTTTGTATGCTCAGCTCGCATGTACACACACATATAGAGAGAGGATGGATCTCATTAGGAATTGCATAATTAGTAAAGTTCCTCATGTATTACAAGTGAATTCAACAATTTCTTTGTATGTAATGGTCCTAATGGAAATGCTTACGAAGACCCAGTTCTCTTCTGCTTCATGTTTTGGTTTTCACCTGAACTATGGCTAGGGCTGGAGTTATTATGGCATCAGCCACAAAGGAGAGAAAAGAAAATTCATGAGCTATTATCTGTTTCCATATTATGTTTGTCGCAATCCAAGCAATTATAGGTGATTCATAGGTGACCATGGTGTCACTCCCCCCTTTTTCCTCGATTAACCCATGTTAAATCTCCTAGATTTATCTGAAATTTTTGGATGTGGTCATTCAAACAGGGGATGATGATTGAGTTTGCAAAGAATTTGGCTGATTTTGCTGTTTCAAGTGGAAAGAAGCACATTGTGGTTCTATCTAGCTTAGATTTTGGGAGATGGCAAAGAATTGATACATCGAGGTAAAGTGGGATATTTGCTTCCATGAGCTATTTAGTACTGGGAAATGGCAAATGACTCTGTTATTTGGTTTCAAAAACTAAAGCTTCTTCATGTGGTGATTCATAGATATGATTGTTATGGAGAATAAAGTACCTTGTTACCATGCTTGAATTTTGTCTTGTAAATTATAACTAAGAATTGGGGCTCGGACAATTCTAAGTTGTCTAATAATATATGTCACATTTCTAGGAACCCTTCACCGATGAATGTTATATACTGGTCCATGAGAAGCTTTCCTGCATTCCACCATAAGAAACCAATAAGATATTTCAATTTAAGCTGACTGCATTTCAATATATTGTTGATTATTTTTTGTTCACGTGATTCTGTACCCATCATCCACCTCCGTAATTGGTTTATCAGCAGAATTTGGGTCTTGCTGCTGCAGACATAATACTAAGATGCAAGAACTATGTATTTTTACTCCCATTTCTATCCTAGTTTATCTTTAAATAACATTTATATGGGTGATTACCAACACAAAATCTTTCTCTCGAATTTTTTATTCCTCCAGAAATCTTCTGGTGACTTGATTGTTCATTGATGCTTTGATTGTTTCAGTGGCTTGCAGACATATTACCTTTCTAGCAGTAGTTCAGATGGATCAGATGATCACTGTGAACAATTTGGTTGGAAAAGATTGCCAGAATTTAACTCTGACCAGAGGTGTTGGAAATATCTTGGCACTTTAGCTGAAGGAAGTAATGCAGCACAAGAAGGTTTGCCTGCTGAAGATGATCTTGAAGAAGACGACTACTACCCAAGTTTGCCTTTTGCTGCTCTTTTTTCGTTCTTCAAGGTGATCGTTTTGCTGCACAAACATTCTTTGTTTGAATTGTTTCTGTTTGTGTCTTGGGAAATTGTCATCCAATGCCTTCATCTACTAGGTGCCTGGATCTATGCATCTTACTGCAGCCAACCTGCATTTACCCAACAAGTAGCACTTCAGACTCGATTTGCTCCACTTTTCTCAATGAAAAAGAAAAATAGATAGGCTTTCCTTGTGGAAGCAAAAACTGAAGAGGGGGTTACAGTTGCTGAATACTTTCCTTGGTTTCCATACTTGTAGACTAAAAGGATGAAAGTTTTAGAAGTCCAGGCTCTATTTCCTAGGGCACACTGAATCAATTATGTCAAAGCCCTCTCAAAATCCAGATGATATATTTTTTTCTTGCCTTGTCATAGAGCATCGCATTTGCATGCTTGGTTCAATTTACAGACTTCATATGAGCTGAATTAACATCTTTGTTTGTTGACCAAAATAACTTATAAAAGGTTTATCCATTTTGATCAGGCCAAAGGTTTAAAGGTTACTTGCTTGCTGTGTTACTGCTCTGAAGGAGACAACATGTCTGATGCTTTTCATCTTGCTGAAGCAGCACGCAAACTTTTGGGGGTGAGGACAAATTTAAGTGGTAATTTTCGCTCCATGCATCAATTTTTTCAGCACCCTCCACTTAATCAGCAACAAAAGAACCTGTATTTCCTGTTTCCATAGCATGCATATAACTTTTTCTCGTGTTTGTCATTCTAGGACCATAATTGATATTCCTTTGATCTTTGAAAATACTCTATTTTTTTTTTCTTTGTACTTTCACTACTTTTATATTAAATCCTTATACTTTAATTTTCCTAATCAAGTCTCTCTACATACAAAAAATGTCTAATCAACTCTGTCTCAAAATTCACCCTAATCGACCTGACATGGCCATTGGAGGACATCAGAACACGACGTGAACTAGATATTGCTTATGGAGACACCCAACGTGGGTGTGGATAGCTAATGGATTATTATTTTAATCTATTCTTTTATTCTCCTGCTATTTCGCTATCCATGATGGGTTTCCATGTAGACAATATTTAATCCATGTCACACTCTGGTGTCCTCCAATGGCCACGTGAACTGAATTGAGCCAGATTTTGTAGGGATTTGATTAGATATTTTGTGTAAGTAGAACTTGATTAGAAAAAATTAAAAGTATAGGACCTCAATTAGAAAAATGGTGAAAGTTCATGGACAAAAATTAGTATTTTTCCTTGATCTTTCTTTTTTCAAGAAAAAAAGGATATGGTTTTCCATAACGTTCCAAAAGCTGTCTGACAAGATAATTTGGAATCAATTTTTAGATTCTTTATGTTTTAAACTACTCATAAGTCGTAAAAGTTTCTTTTAAGCATTGCCAGACAATTTGGTTCTGGCTGTCTCTTATTTCGGAATATCAGATAATGTCAAATTATTCTCATACACTATCTTATCGGGTCATTTCAAGCATCATCACCACACATCTTAGTCACTGTATGTATTCATAATTTGATCAATAATCTTTCAGCACTGCTAAAATTTCTGTGGATGATTTCGAATGGCAAAACTGCTTGTTACATTAGACTTTGCTAATTAAGCCCAACTGCAGTAGTAAGATTTAGCTCTTTTTGTGGTCGAAAATGCCTCTTTTAACACAACCTGTAGTTGGTTCAATTTTGAGCAAGTTTAAACTAGGAAATATAGATGCTGATGCTGATTCGTTTGTGGCAATGGCTTCGGCCTTTGGGCAGGTCATGGAGGAGACTGGATCATCCCATATTCTTGGAAGACCCTATATGGACCTCCCCCTGATATATCCATCTTTTAGGTCTGTAATGACTGTTGTGACATCGATGCTTATGCATCCTGTTCTTGTAATGTTGTTTAAGATTCCTATGGCGAGTTTCAATTGGTCCGGCATCTTTTCTCGTGCGTGTCCAAAATGCTTGCTCTATCCAGGTCGACATGCCTTAGTGCTTTCCACACCAAAGCGATGCGCCAGAAGAACCTCCAAGGAAATGTACGTTCATGAAAGTTTCAAGCTGAAAACAGAAAACGGGCATCTGTAATAGACTTGACTCAAGAACCCGACTCTCTCAAGGGAATTGATACTAATCAATGATGATGAAAGATGGGCTTTGAGTTTCTTACCGAACGGGAAAGTGAGGATTCAAGACCACTTAGACTTAAATACGAACTTATGACCACGCGTAACCTCATGATTGCACTTCACCCAAGGACAGATGGAGACCATTCACTCGCCCTTAACGCGAAGTAAGACAGGCCGTTATGTTGTCGATCTGCCATGATCATTATCGGGTCAAGTATTGATATGGTCAACGCAAGGTAGCTCAAGAACATGAAATATGAACTGGCACGATTCATATACAAAAGAAAACACAAGAGGCGATGAATCGGGATAATGGAGTGCAAACCAGTGGCCAGGCCATGCTTGGGGACCCAATGGGCATTCGAGAACGAGAGAGCACGCGACGTGGCAATGCGTGGATGATTCCCCAGCCCGCAATCCATCGAACGTAGATCAAATTTATCCATTTAGTCTTCCAAATGCTGTCGTATCTTTCCCTTATAAGACCGACTCTCCACCAAAGCAGGGAAACTGGCGAAATTCAAACATAAAGAAAGTCCTACAAAACGACCCATCGAGGCCACGTAGCGAAAATGACCAGGCAATCCCAATTATAATAATGCTACATGATTCAACTACTGCGATCTCACCGACTTCTCATGAGCTCCATCTTCTCTATAATAGACCGCGAGAGCTGTCGTGTTGGGAACTTTTGTGTGTAGGTATCTGCTTCTGTTGCTCTTGTGAGAGAAGAAAGATGGGCAAGCATGGTCACTTGGCGATGAGGACGGACCGAGTAGCGAGCGATTTGATAGCTTCGGATCTGAAGGAGATGAGGGACGCCGCCAAGAAGCTCGTGGATCATGCGATCGAGTTGGGGAGCACCGGACTGGGGACTACTATTCTCGAGTGGGTCGCTTCTTTCGCCGCCATGTATGTACTTTTCAACCTGCTCTTCCGACTTCTCTTTGTTTCGATTAGATGTTTTATCGCTCTCTCGTTCGTGCTCTGTGACATAAAATGCAAATTCCTCGTCGTTTGGTAGCCTTGAACATCGAAAAGCATTACAGACCGAATTCGTGTATTAGAGAGCATTTCTTCTAAAACGATGCCTCCTGATATCCCCCACCTAAACATCAGCATGCTCGGGCGATTTGCATGAGATTAATCGTCCCTACCCGAGTGGAGGAAATCTCTAGGTTAACTCTCAATATCATTATTCACTTCAAAAAGAGAAGATAATGTCAAATTCACTTAATGGGCCGAGGAAATCCGGATCGCCCCTCGCCAGATGGGCCGGCCCAGCTGAGCCCTGCTCGAACATGCGATGCCATTGAACATGTTTCCTCAAACATATAGATGCAACTCTCGAACATCATCATCTTGTAAGCGGAATAGAGAGTTGCTTCGCTTTAATCTTGTGCATGATGCAGCTACTTGCTGGTCTTGGATCGGACGCACTGGAGGACGAACATGCTCACGTCCCTGTTGATCCCTTACATCTTCTTGAGCCTCCCTTCGTTGCTGTTCACCATCCTCAGGTGATTTGCTACATGAATGTACCCGTCTGCTGTCCTCTCTTGCTATTACTAAACCGGACTAGAATAGTAATCGCTGGAAATGCTTTGGAACCCCGTGATGCAGGGGAGAGATCGGCAAGTGGATCGCCTTTGTTGCCGTCGTCCTGCGCCTTTTCTTCCCTCGGCACTTCCCAGGTATTTAAAGGATTCGGGCCATCAATTCTTCAATCATCCTGCACGTCATCCCCACATGTTCATTTCCCTGAAAGAGTAAAAATATTTTGCTAGCGCAATTATTAGGAACAAACATAATTATTGTCGTCACCGTTTCGACAGATTGGCTGGAGATGCCCGGCGCTCTGATTCTCCTGATAGTGGTGGCCCCGAGCCTGTTCGCAAGCACCATAAAGGGGAGCTGGATCGGGGTGGTGATCTGCCTCGCTATCGCGTGCTACTTGCTGCAGGAGCACATCCGGGCTGCTGGCGGGTTCCGCAACGCGTTCACGAGAGCCAACGGCCTCTCCAACACGGTCGGGTTGATCATCCTGTTCGTCTACCCGGCGTGGGCACTGGTGCTCGACATCCTGTAAAACTGATTGTTTTTTGAGCCCGCCGACCCTACCACGGTGGTTGGCGATTCGTGTTGCTCGCTCGAGGTCATTTCCAAGTTTCTCGTTTGACCACTGTACGGATTCAAATTTGTTCTGTGAAAAAACGTGTGGACCGATGATTAAGGAAAAGGGATGTTGGTGTTTACGGGCGGGAGGGCGACCGTGTCGAATCGAAAGGGGAGGGTGTGGTATTTTTCAAGGACTTACAATAAGTGGGTCAATCCCCAAAACTGGTTAATTGAAAATTCAAAGTTTGTTATGATAGAAAATCTGAGAGAACAAGTGGATTGAGTTTTGGGAAGTCCGAGGTTGTCCAAACGGAGACTCTCCTAAAAAAAAAAAAAAATTCCAACAGTTTTCGTTTTTGTTTCCCCCAAAGGTAGTCATGATTATGAGCCGATGGAGTTAGTGTTGACACATGAGGTGATGATGATGATGATGATGATGGTGGGTTTTAACACAACAGGTGTAATAAGGACAATAAATCTAACAACACATCGATAGAAAGCACGTTAGAAGAAATCGAAACCCCTCCCTTTTTTCCCCGACATGAATCCAACGCGACCTTAACATTTGCCAAATGGAAAGAACTTTTGCAAAATTCATCTTCGAGGCCAGCCAAAGCAAAGCAGAGAACTTTAAAATAAACTCGCCGTCCATTAAATTTCTATAAGACGAAAGAAAAGAAAGGAAGAAGTAAAAAGAAAAGAACTTTACCTTTGTGTGGTTCGTTTCTCCCATTAATTCCTCCCGACAATTGCCGTCCCAATTTCAGAAACTACAACCCTCAAATCTCGATTTCGATTTCGATTTCGATTTCGATTTGAATTTCATCTTCAAAAAGGACCAAAACCCGAGCAATAATCAATGCACCAATCGCCCTCCTCCTCCCCTCATTGATTACCTCCCCACCTCCTCCTCTGTCGTCCCCCGCCATTTAATGCCTCCTCATTAACTTGACTCTCTTCTCAAAAAACAAAAAACAAAAAAAATTAAGTTCAATAAATTGAAAATAAATAAAAAAATTAAATTCTTTTCCAGGACCGGACCCCCCCTCCCTCCCTTTTTTCCCAACCCCCATTTCCACCTCCCTCAGTGTGTCCATTAAAGGCGCTTGTTGACCCCATTTCCCATTTCCCACTTCCACCCCGCACTTCCCACTCCATCTCCCCGTCCATCCCCCACCCCACCTCGGGTATTGGCCGTCCACGTGTCGGCCCCGCTTGAAAACCTCCGCTCCGGGTCGCCGGTCTAAATTTGAAGTTCCTCCTCCTAGTTTCCCCTACCGCCTGCTGAACCGCTCCGGCGACAGCAGCGCCTCGGGATCGCCGCACCTCAGCCGGCTCGACGAGAACGCCGCCGCCCCCGACGGCCTCGCGAACATGGGGCTCGCGATCGACTTGCTCCGCCGCGACGATCCCCCTCCTCCCCCGCTGGCGCCGCTCGAGAACCTCACGCTCGACTCCGACAGCGGGAAGAAGCCTACTCCTCCTCCTCCTCCTCCTCCTCTCCGCTTGAAGAACGGCGACTTCATCCCCCTGTAGTATCGGAACGAGAAAACCCTGGGCTTCGGCAAGGAGCCGAACGGCGACAGCCTCTTGCTCCAGAAACCTCCGGCGCCTCCCCTGCGGTACCTCCACGGCGAGGCCGTCACCGGCTCCAGGACCAGCCTCTCCGACGCCAAGCTCCTCTCGAAGCCGAACGAGTACGAGCGCTTCAGCAGGAAGTCCCTCGCGTTGCTCGTCCGATCCTCCGATAACGGGTTCATCCTCCGAGGTGATTGCTCTTCGACGATCTCCGTGACCGTCGTCCCGTTCGCGTGGTTACTAGGGTGGCCGTTCGGGCTGTTAAGGCTGACTTCCGTCGCGGCGGCGACCGGTTCCTCGAGGATGATATCGCGGAGGATCGCATCCTCGTCGAGGCTCGGCCGTATCCTCGCCGCCATCAGAGGCACGAACGGAGATTCCGGCAGGAGGTATATCCCGGCGCGGCAGAGGGGGCAGTTGGCGTGCGATCGGAGCCACATGTCGATGCAGTCCACGTGGAACGCGTGGCCGCACGCCGGCAGGGTCCGCACGTAGTCGCTCTCCTCGAACTCGAGCAAACAGACCGCGCAGTCTCGGGCTCGGTGGCTGTGGCCGTGGCCTTTGGCGGTGTACAGGGAGAGAGGGATGGTCTTGATGACCGCGTCGTCGAGGCCGTATGGCGAGCACACGCGGAAGGCGCCGGCGCCGGCGTCGGGCGAGTCGAAGAAGGGCGGGGGGAGCTCAGGTCGAAGGAGGAGGGGGACGGGACGTACCGCCGGCGGCGGCTGCGGCGAGAGGAGAGGCGGCGGTGGAGGCAGAGGAGGTGGCGGGAGATGAGGCGGGAGTAGGAGACGATGAGGAAGGCGGCGGCGACCACCGCCACCATCGCGATCAGCGGCGGGCTGAAGTCCACGGCAGACTTCGAAGGCTGGGAGGACTGCTGCCGGAGGATGACCGTCCTGGGGACGGCAGGGGCCGGGGCCGGGGCCGGGGCCGGGGATGGCGAGGGGTACGGCGAGATCGAGATCGACAAGCTCATGGCGGCGACGGCGGCGGTTATGGAGGGAAATGAGGAGCGGAAGGCGTGAGCGGACGGCTCTGGTTTTGGTTTTTCGGTTTCGAGGAGAGAGAGAGAGAGAATGGAGGAGGTGGAGATGAATGCGGGCGGGCGGGCGGGCGGGGGTTGACTGCGGGCACTGTGTTGGGCTCCGATTTGTCGACCCAGTTGGTGGGTGGTCGACACGTCAACGTTTGTGAATTTAAGGCGACTCTGGGAGGGCATTGTTCCCCTGCTCCTCCAGCCTACGTGATCCCGCCCGTCCGGGTCCGCCACCTGCCCGCGCCGCGGTCGAATCCCGGGGGATTATGCGGGTTGCCTGCGAGCCACGAACGCCATCTCGGCCGTTGCGTTCCGCGGGACCCAACGTCCTTCAACGGTGCTGATGAACTGGTCTCGAGTGCTCGGGTGCACGCGATTGTCGCTCACCTAGGGCGATGGAACTCCTTGTGGTACTGTTTCGAAAGTAGGGGGCTTTCTATGATGTGGCGGGAGGCCATTGGCGAAAAGGTTAGGATGGGCGGTGGGGCCCTCCCTGGGGTGAGGCTGTTTTTAGCAATTGCATTAGGTTTGTTTTTTTCTTATACAAAGTCTTGCAGCTTGGGAATGTGGAGGATGTTTTTTTTCATGCCATGTTGGGGTTAGGTCCTTGTTCTTGATGTGGTGGTCCACAGAGGAAAAAGAGAGGTGCTAGATAGCTCCAAGCATTGGTCTGAATCTTAGGTTAAAACTGTTCATCGGGCACCACATAGAATCGACAGTGATGGTGCTAGGGCTTTGTGTGAGTTCTAGATGATGACCCATCGAATTCCATCTATCTATGAACTTAGATTTGTGCAAAGCACCCCCTCATTCAAGGTAACACTTTCACTCGCATCATCAAGCCGGTAAAGCCACCTATAATGAAATCGAGTGATTTGTTGATAACCCATAAATTATAATAGCAATTGTCAAATCCATTAGATGTTCGTTAGGTTTTCAATGGAATACATAGAGCAATTTCATGATTGAGTACCATTGGATATGGTTGGGTGCAAACAATATATTTAAGTCTGCGTTTTCGAGACACCAAATTGAATATATGTGACAAAGCCCACTAGAGTTAGGGTAATTGATGAGAGACTCCAATGAATTTCCTTGTCTTGTGAACATTATTTGTATATAGCTCACTGAATACCTACAAATTAAAAAGGATCATAGGCACATGCTAAAGCCCGAATTTAGCTAACCTATGAGATTTTTAATAAATTTCTTGAACCTTTAAGTTATTAATATTTGTGTTAATACCCCTAAATTATCCAAATTAAAAAATCGACACATAAAACAGTTGTGCATTTTCTTTTTTCCTTTCGGGGAGGGGGGAAGCAAAACTTACCTTCTTAAAATTTCCAACCATCCTAGAATGCACAGGAAGTCAAACGAGCCCTGATGTCGGAATTTTGGACTCTAGCAACTTTCTACCACCGCACATAATGGTCTCTCTATGGTCTATTCAACAAAACCCCAGCCGAAATAATTTCCGCTATGATAAATTAACAAAAATGAAGGAAAATCGACGTAAAAGAAAAATCGAGAAAAGACGAACCAAAGTGGGGGGTGTCTTCTTTTCCATTTTTTCTCCCCCCCATCGGCACGCGATTGACACGTAAGGGTCTCGTCACGCTTGCGTCAGCAAGGCGACCCTACTTCAATTTTTTAATTGCATGACAATTAAATTAGGTCTTATCCCTCGTTAATGGGTCGTCGCTAGTCGCCCGCGGAAATGCCGAATACTACGCATAATCGACGTGGTTTTATTTCTATGGAACAGCGTCATTTTTCATGCGACCGATGTGCCTATGCCAAAGGCAAAGATTTCCTTTATGACATGTTCAGAGAATTTATTTTGAAATTATATTTGAGAAAAATCTCGACAACCTCTAGTGTATTGACTTGTTGGTGTTTGTTGTGTGGTAAATTAGCAAACATTAACAAAAGCACATGGCTATAGGATTGAAGTTGACACAAAATGGACATGATCGTTTGGTGTTGCGATTTTACAAGATTCGACTTATGTGGGAAACATGGGATTTAATTTCTATATGTTATTCAATTTGATTAGGATTTTATCAAGATGCAACCTTTCTTTGCATAACTTGATTTTGGGATTAGATTATATTATATTAGAATCATAAATCTTTATTTTATTTTATTTTAGCATACATCTATATATATTCTTAAAGTTCAATAGGTGAGATTTTCTCATTAGTTTATCCATCTATATAATTTCAAGTTTCAAATTTCAGTAGGATTACATACATTCATACATGCATACATATATCTATATATAACATTCTCTT
The DNA here is from genome assembly GCA_014182735.1 of Corymbia maculata. Classification (NCBI taxonomy): domain Eukaryota; kingdom Viridiplantae; phylum Streptophyta; class Magnoliopsida; order Myrtales; family Myrtaceae; genus Corymbia; species Corymbia maculata. The sequence continues at coordinate 24,198,188 of CM024690.1, forward strand.
GTGATTGAGCCTACCCCTTTTGAATGTCGACATCAATTTTCCTTCCGACAAAGAGAGAATGACACGGGATATGTCAAGACTTAATTTTCATTCGCTATTAGGTAAATTTAGGATGTCGTCATTTGACGTAAGCTTTCTTTATAAAACTCAACTTTAGAATTAAATTAGATTATATCGGAATCTTAATAACCCGACATGTGAACGCAGACCCTTTAATCTAGATTCGCTTTTGCTCGCCGGAAACGGTAACGCTAATTTCCTCTCCCGTCTCACTATCTTTTTTCGTACAAAATATGATGATCTAGGCCCCCACCGAGTTTGGAGCTTCAAAAGCTTAGATCTTGCAACGGAATAAAAAGGACTTCATTGCTAATCTCGAGATCTTTTCGCACTCTTTATGTCCATTCATCGTCCACTTAATCCACTGATTTTGTCTTTATCTTGGTGCCAAATTGTAAGCATTTTAGGAAAAAGAGAGCAGCCTAAAAGGGAAAAAAATCCCGACGCGGGCCCAGTGTCTAAAACCTCGGGCCGACAAAAGTGTTTTGGGCTCCATTACAATGGGCTTTTTATTTGGGCTCAAAGCTGAGGCCCAGTAACGCCTCTTCGGGTCCGTGTTCTGGTCCGCTCTTTCCATGGCTATAAACCCTAAACCCCCAAATCATCCGAGAAGCCAAAAGACGAAGAGCGCGAAGAAGAAGAAGAAGAAGAAGAAGAAGGGAAGCGAGTCGATCGATCCGCCGATCAGTCATGTTTCCCGGAATGTTCATGAGGAAGCCGGACAAGGCGGAGGCCTTGAAGCAGCTGAGGGCGCACGTGGCCATGTTCGGCGTCTGGGTTGCCGTGGTCCGGGTCGCGCCGTACGTCCTCCACTACTTCTCCGACGAGAAGGAGGAGCTCAAGCTCGAGTTCTAGATGATCCTCTTCTCTGCATAGAATTTAGGTAATCGATGCTTCGCCGTGGATCATTGTTCTTTCTCATAGTGTCACTGTGGATTCGTTTCCGTTTGGCGTTTGTTTTCGCCGGATTTCCAGTACATTGTTCTTTACTTAGTAAATTGAAATGATGGATCGAAGGGAATCCTAAGCTTCCTCTCGTGTCTGCGTTCGATTTCCCTTGCATCATCGACGCGGCCCTTTGCATTTGAATAAGCAATGAATTAGATTTTACCTCGTTTTTTCTAATGTCTCGGTTTGACGTAATATATGGGAGAGGAGGAGGGGGGAGCTGTCGATTTGCTGCATACATTTGAGTTCATTGGAATAGTGCAGCTGTTGGTGTAGAACTAGATTCAGTGGCACCAGGGAGGAATAATTGAGCTCTCGCTCTCGCTCCTGTCCTCCTTTTAATTTGCACTTTCCTTTAGGACGGACTCGCCGAAGAAGTGCTTACTGCCTATGTTGAGACTCGACAAGAACAGATTTGGAAGTTGCATTACTTAATTGCTCCCTTTTCTGTCCTCATTTCATTTTTTTCCCTTCTGGCCGGATAAAACAGTAGATTGGGAAGAATTGCCGGTTTCGTTTGCTACCTATTTCATTCTCTGGTCGATCAGTTTTCACACTTCTGAATGGGAAGAGGTAGTTAGGATTAATCGACCCTATGGGAATCATTTCTGCCTATTTCATACTCTAGTTGATCAATTTTCACACTACTGAATGGGAAGAGGTAGTTAGGATTAATTGACCCTGTGGAATCATCTCTGCCTCGAGTTCTCTTAGATAGATCGGGGGTTGTGTTTGCGTATACAATAGTAAGTGCTTCATGCCTGAGTGGTCCAAAATTTCCATATGAATCAGGATTTTCAGCTTGCCAAAATTGTGTTTCGCAAGCGATTGGCAGTGATGTGGGTTGTTGCTGTTAAATGTGGAAGCACATTTTAAGTACTTGTTTGCTTATCAGATGCCTTTTTCTGGTGATCCAATGGAATTATCACTCAAATGAGGGGACTGAAATTTGTTGGGTAAGGAAAAGAGGAGTCATTTTGGGTTTTGGTGGCCAACTTGCTGCAAGTCATGTTTTACTGATGTTTTGATCTATGGTCTTTTGACCATATGGAGGTCGAAATTGTTTATTGAAAAGGGGGAAAAAAGTAAAGAAAAGAAAAGAAGGCCTAGACTCGTGCTTGAGTCTTATGGCTGATGAATACAGTTTACTCTTTGGACGTGCTTTTCATCCAAAAACAGACTGAATAAGCGAACTGAATCCATGACAGGACTGCCTACCTTTATGAGTTGCTTCTCGAGGTTTTACTTGACAATAGAAACTCTTTGATCCTTAGAATTTCATCCCTAAAGAGATGAGAGAAGCTGGTTGTAACTTGGCCTGTTTTCATTCATTGTTCTTTCAAATTCTTACCCTTCCTTTCACCTTTTTCACTTACTAATATTGTCCACTGGGATCTGGTGTTCCCTCGCCACAAAATGAATGGTATCTTTGAAACTTTGAGAAAGAAAATCATCATCATGGCTTCCGATGGAGACTAGTGGACGATCCTTGAAGAGAGGGGTGAAGCGAACTGACTTATGATAATAGTCGGCCACATAAAGTTTAGAATACAGTAGCTGAACACTTTCACAATTTGGCAAAAGGCCAATCAGGCTGAATTTCATGTCCTGGCTCACGCTAGCTGTGTATGCTTATGATGATCAATCGCTTATTCTTGTCAGCGGAGTCTGTTACTTTAAGTCAAACCCTTTGTCCTGAAAATCATCGTGTGTATCTAGCCAAGTGCGTCGTCTTGGCATCCAAAGGTTGCTGGCTGTTTCTTTGTCTGCTGGATCGATGGTGCGGCGTGGCATATCATCGGGTTTATCTTTTGGTCTCCCTTGTTGTTGGTTTTGAGCGTTTCCATCCCCATAGCTGCCGGGGATCTCAGCTCATTTCAAGGACTCGCATACGAGTCCCTTTTTTTTTCCTTTGGTTTGAATGCGTAGTAAAAAATGGAGGGTTTTCTCGTGTCAGTTCAGTATGCCAATGAATGTCTGAGGATGCATGGTGGAGTGGAGGATACTTGGCGATCAAGACTCTCGCGGCGAATCCCGTGATAATAGGCACTACGGGCCTCCGAAAAAGTGCACGTGTTCTTTTTAATTCATTTAGAATAAATCGTAAATTGGAAGCCGCCAATGAGTCGTTGCCGACAGCGTTAGGTAAGATGTCCTTTTGCGTAGGTGTAATATCAAATATGAGCTGCTGTTCTTTCCTTCTTTTCTTTTCTTTTTTAATCCCTCTGTGACCATTCACGCGTGAGCTCTCAATCAATTTTCCTGGCCGCCGCCACCTCCACCACCCAAAAAAAAAAAAAAAAAAAAAACCTAAATCTATTATATTTATACTAATTCAACCATATTTTTTTTCCATTAGACTAATTTAATCCGAACATTTTAATGATTTGTTAATATAATTCATTTGATCAATTTTGAATTTAAATTGATAATATGAATATTGACATGGTTTTTTTTTAATTGATTTTTTGTTAAATTTCTTTATTATTATTATTATTATTATTAAGGGTCGATGGGGGTTGCTGACCACGACTAAGGCTTGGCAAGGATCGCAACTTCACCCAATGACAGGCAAGGGCTCATTGCACTTGCACACGGCTAGTGAGGGCCATGAATCCTTGCCTAAATCTTAGTGAGGACTGTGAGCCCTCGCAACCTACTTGGTGAGGGCTCGTAGCCCTTGCTCATATTTGGACAAAGTTGACGAGGGTCACGATTTCTTGTCCAAGGCTAGCGAGGGCTATGACTGCCGTTAACAACTAGTTAGGGCTTGCAAGCCCTTGCCCAATGCCTGCTAGGAGTCGTCAAGCCTTGGTCAATAGCCAATTGCCCACGGTCTTCTATTAGCCTTTAACAATAAAACAAAAATATAAAGAAAAGAAAAAATTAATAAAATGTCAACATCAACATTAATTGTATACATCAAGTTTTTGTGTTATCAATTTAAAGCTAAATTTATCTTGATAAACTATATTGATAGATTGTCAAAATAAGTATGATTAAGTTTCTCAAATTAAAATATTTCGGATCGAATCATGGTAGCATAGGTAGACTCTCTATTGAAGGCATCTTTTTTATCCCCCACTACCCTTGGAGCCCCTCATCGCCCAACACAAGCAATTCCACAGCCCCTCCCTTGAAAAGCAGCCTCCAATTGCCATTAGTTCTTTCTATCCTTTGGATCGATTCCATTTGGTAATTGACATAAGACAGCGCAGTTTATTTCAATACTATATTTTAATCACCATTGAAGGAGGGTCGCTTTATTTCTAAACAATTAATAATGGCGAAAGTGCTGGCAGGAGGGGGGAAGCATCTTATCTTTTTTCTAAGCCCGGCTCTGTGGTCCGCGCTCTGCCGCTTTTCGGCCCCACTTTGACATATGTCCTCTTCGATATCTATCAAAAAAAAGGAAAGAAAATCACCTTGTTCTTCCTTTTCAACACATGTAGGATTTCATTGTGAGCTATTGATCTTCATTGCATACTTGATCGCGTCAGTTTGATGATGACCAATCAATTTGAGCGATCCTAACTTTCTCACGTCTCAACTCGATTATTGAACTCTTAGACACCAACCCTTTCCTTTTCCTTATAACTTGAAAATTGCGTTATTGCTCATGAATTTTTAGTCATGAGCCCACTTGTTTTGCCCCAAAAAAATTGACCGCCCATATGACATTTTTCTTTTGTTTCGTTTTTCCATCATTTGAATTGCTTAGTGAAATGAGTTAATGGAAAATCTCTTCACGTTTGGCAGAATATCTTACTTAATGTTCAAGAAAACAACTTCCTCTTTTCGGAAATCATGCTTCATAATACAAATGGACCCAATGCTCAAACTTGATGCCTCATGCTTGGGTCAGGTTTGGGACCCTAGCTGCTCGAGCTCCATGAGAAAATGCTTGGATCTGTGATGGTAAGGGGAGCAATGGTTTCCAACTCAAGTGCTCAAATCCTTAGCGCCAGCACAAGGTCCAGTGATGCTTGAGACTTCTTCTTTGAATATGCACATCGTAATTTCTATACAATCAATGTCGAAAACTAACTTTCGTGTTTTTTCATAAAATACCTTCTAATATAAAAGGAGAAATAAAATCAATTTTCTAAGACAATCTCGTTAAAAATGTTTTCCAATAGAATTTAAATCTTTCGTGAAAAAAATGGGGACATGAGGAGATGCCAATTAGAGGGACAAGGACAGCCGGCTTATTTGGTGGATCGCAAAAGGTGGGATGGCCAGCCACATTCATTGACCCCTTGACACATCAGCGATCGGTGAAACTTGTCATGAGACCAAATAATGCAAAGCCGCATTAAGCGGCGACACGTGGCAAGAAGCAGGAAGGTCGGCGTGGATTTATTGCGTCATCCAATGGTCCTCCAAATACCCCTATCTACTCACTCGTACTAACATCACAGTCCTGTCGCTTTGCCCACCTCTGCAGTTGACCCACATCTGGCGAAGGCGTTTCCGTGATTCAGTTAATCACGCTTGACGTAGTTTCTCTTGGCCCTCAATCAAGTACTTTGATCTTGGATTACCGAAGCTGAAGCTAAAATTAGACAATGCAATAGGGGATGTTTTAGCACAAGAAATACCAAAAATGGTCGTGTCGGAAAGAGAATGTCTTTGGTAAAACGTCCCCACGTTTTCTCCGCAGTAGAACAGATCAATAGCAAAGCCAACCACAGCAACAATCTCTCTCTCTCTCTCTCTCTCTCTCTCTAGGAGAGAGAAAAAAAAAGGGTTCTTTTCTCTTTTCGTGGGGCACCAAAGACGTGCCACCGAGAGTCGAGAAAGTCCCAAATGTCAATTCCCACATAATTAAAACCAATTGTAATCCCGCAAACAACTGTAGATCCTTTCCACGAGTCCCAACCCCCTCCTCAAAATTTGCCTCCTCCAAGAAACTGTAATCACAGAGAGAGAGAGAGAGAGAGAGAGAGAGAGAGTTTTTGTCAGAAGCTGACAGTTTCTTCTCCACAGGGCTCCGGTATCTTGCCATTTTTCATGGCCTCGTAGGATTCTTGGGAGGAAGAGGCACAACCCTTATGCTTTGTTTTGCCTATCTGTCGGCAGTTGGGTTGGTGGGTCGGTCTTCTTCATCATATAATCTGATCGAGGAGTCGAATTCTGTGATGGCTGGCGAGTGGTTAAGATGAATCGCCGTCGTGATGATGAGGAAGGAGGCAAGAGAAGTCGTTCCGCAATAGCTAGGAGGTCGCAAATCTATGCGGGAAGGAGGAGGAGATGGATGAAGTGCCTGGCTCGGTGGGGACAAGCGCGAGTTTTGCTCTGAGGTTGGGCCAGACCGTCTTCTCTTCCGCTTCTCTTCTCTTCATGTCTCTTGGCGTTCAGTTCTACAGCTACACCGCTTTCTGGTAGGTGGTGACACCTCTCTCTTCTCTCTTCTCTCTTCTCTCTTCTCTCACGATCTCAATCGAACTCGAATTGGGTTCCTTTCGAATTTTTGTTGCCGAACTCTCTTTGGGATCCAACCAGTCGGTCTGTCGTATTCGTCACGTGTATCTTTACGTGAGAAACTTGGTGTTATCATTTCTGTCTCCTTGTCTGTCTTGAGGTTACCCCAAAAAAGGGGGAAAGAGAAAAAAAAAAGAGAAAAGCTAGGGAGGAGATCAGCCTTCTTGTCGGGTGACCAATCTGTTTCTGGGATTGTAGTGGTTCTCTTCTCGTCCTCTCCCCTAATTTTGATCCTAATTTTGATCCAGTGATCCATTGGAAACCCGATTTCGGAAGAGTTGTAAAGTTTTCTGTCTCTGAGCTTCAAAGTAGCTCAGCTGAGAGATTGTAAATTGCTCTTGCGTGATGAGATATATGATTAGCAAATAAAAGGGTTATTTCAAGAGCTCATACGGCAGCGTCGAAGACGATCATACAAATTTATGCTTCGCCATCATCTGGCAAAGACTGAAAGAAAATATGTAAAAATGCTCATTTTATCTGATTCGATATGGCTTTTGACTAGCACCACGGCTTGGAGTTGAATTCTCTTTGGCATCTGCAGGCCAATTCTTTGTGTGCCTACACCCTGTGTGCCTTTGACTAATAGAAGATTCTCTCCAGTGTTTCTTTTCTGGCGGTTCTCATACGTTTGCTCCATGAATGACGCATCCACTTTTGTCCCATTGGACTTTTCTTTGGTTGCCGTGTCCTTCTTTAGCTAGTTGCTCACGCCCCATTAACTGCACGGATTGTCCCCGCAATATTTAAAGCCAGGAAGGTAGTTAAGACACAACATCAAGAAAACGGTTCTCCAATAATTTTCCTCCCTTTGGCAAGATTAGCATCTTTCTGCGTGTTGGTTACATGGCTAATCACCACAAACCACTGACATCGATGCAATTTTGCCAGAAACAGAATGATTATCTGAAATTGTTGGTCATGTCAATTTAATGATTATGATTGAGTCGATTCCATGATCATAAGTTCAATTAATCAACCTGAATCAATATTATGTGGTAATATATGCATCCATCTGACTCCTTTTGAACTCTCTGCAATTGTTACTGATGCAGCTACTTGGTCACAATCATGGGTTTAAACATACCGTGGAGTTTTACCTTGGCATTGGTGGATGGATACTCTGTCCTGGTTAAGTGCCCGCTCCGGCAACCTGGAGTTCTACTCATCATCGTAATTGGAGACTGGGTGGGCACTGCACACTCTCTACATAATTAGACAATTAAGATGTTGGATTATTAAACATAAGGCTCTTTGTTACAGGTGCTGTCCACTCTTACACTAGCAGCAGCTAGCTCAACAGCTAGCGTTGTGGATCTGCTGGTGCACGCCAATGGGCCTTACTGCCTTCCAAAGCTCTGCAGTAGATATCAAATATCGGCGGCCATGGCCTTCTTGTCGTGGTTTTTGTCCCTTGCTTCATCACTTTTCAACCTCTGGTTACTCCCAGCTTTGTGAATTGTTTGGCTCTCAAGATTTTGCAGTGTTCACTGGAAATGTTCCATGACAATCTCACAACTGGATGGTGTTTAGCATTCACGTTTACAGAAAAAGAGATCTCTGGCTATACTGTAATGGAAATTATAGCATTGAGTGTGCAATTGTGGAGCAGAAAGTTACGCTCAGTGCTTAATATTCTCCAGATCATTGTGCAAAATACACATAGTTCTTCCTCATTGTATCATCAGGAATCGCAAATGCAATTCTTTCATTGTCTACAAAGATTATGGCGTAGGGTGTCTATAAAAACTAAACACCTTGGATCTTTGTGCTGGCTTTCTTGTATCCTGCAATGAGAATTAAACTTACTTCTTCTGAAATGTGTAGCTTTGCAATGCACTGAGCCTTCTTATATCGGAATCTCTAGGAGATTAGTCTTGCATGTATCAAATTTCTCAATTATTTCAGTATGGTCTCTCACTTCCCAAGAAACATAACACGCGAGAACAGTCGTTTTCATCCTTGCAGTCGTATGTACTCAACCACCCATATCTCTCCCTCATTCAAACTCAACTCTCAAATATAAGTATCTTGGTGGCCACTGTCATTGCTGGAGAAAGCATTACAATGAGTGATGACCATCAACCTCGATTTGTTGCACTTTACAGAGTTCACATCTACAGACAATCTTCTCGTTGTCTAAAGATCATCAACCAATGATAAAGTTTCCCTTGTTTACAGAATGGACTCATAGGAACACAGGACTCTCATCACCTTTACACAAGTTCATATCAACCCTAGCCAAGTACTATCTTACCTTGACTTGCCCCAAAACCAATCCTTCGGATGTGTAATCTTCTCCTTGAACAAAAAAGCCCAGCCAAAACCATAGTAGTGTCTACTCAGCTCCCCAGTGAATTCAACTTCCCTTCTGAAGCCAATTCCAAACAAAGGAGAACATAGAGCCCATAAACCATTGCTTAAGATAGTTATGCCACGAGTTGTCACGAAACAGTTAGCAAAGGCTCTGGCGATGAATTCCACTACCTATTAAAGCATGAGATCTTGCATTAGCAGATGCGGATCCCAGAACCAGAACTTCTCCAGAAAGTGGCTAAACCAACTAATACCTTTTGCTAATCCACTTTCTGCTGCATGTGTAGCATTTCTTTTCTCAGCTTCTCCACCATTTCCTTGTTCCCTTTCTTCTTGTAACCATCTATAAAAGCAGTGTAAATCTCCAAATCCGTTTCAAAACCTTTACCTACCATCTCTGCCTGGAGCCTCAAAGCTTCTTCCATCTTCCCCTCCAAGCACAGCCTAATTATTAAAACCTCATAACTTTTCCCTTTTGGCAACACACAAGAATTATCAGCTGCACCTCTCAATATATCCAGAGCTTCAAAAACCCTACTCTGGCCACAAAGCGCTACAGTCATTGCATGTATCGTTGATGGCTCTGGCCTGAACTTTTTTCTGCACGTGTCCTTATAAACCAGTAATGCCGAATCGACATCTCCTACATTACAGTACCCCTTTATAAGGTGCTCATAAGTGACACCAGTACTCTCCAATCCATTCAATTCCATTTCTCTCGCCAATTCCTCAGCCCTCTCAATCTGTCCACTCTCAGAAAATCCCGCAATGATTGTGTTGTAGGCTGAAACATCAGCCTCGATCCCCTTAACTCTCATCTCATCCCAAATTTTCTCGGCTTCTGCAACCTTCCCATCCTCGCAATACATGGCCATCAAGACACTATAGCTGTGCACATTCGGTGCACAACTCAACCTCACCATTTCGTCCCAAATCTCCTCAACTCTGTCCGCAGCGCCGTCCTGATAGAAGCAAGTCATCAATGTATTAAAAGTATGCACATTCGGGCTAATTCTGGCAGCCCCTTTTGGATTCCCCACATTTCCACCATTACTCATCCCGAAAACCTCCTTATAAATCTCATAACCCGCCAATGCACCTCCACGCCTAGAGACCCAGCAGATTAACGAATTCAAAGTAGTGACTTTAGGGCTCAGACCACGCGACCTCAACAAACTCGCGATTTCCAGAGCCGCGTCGACCTTCTTCGCTTCCAAGCAACACTCGATCAACAAATCGAATACGAAGGGCGCGGAATCGCACTCCCGGTACGTCCTCACGAGGACCTCGAAAACCCCGACAGGCTTCGTATCGGGGGTGATCCTCAGGGCCTCCCTGATCAAGCCCTGAGCGTGGAACTTGAGGCGGGCCCTGGAGAGGACGTGAATGGTCGTAGCGTAAGAGCGCAGGTCGTGGTCGCAGAGGGAGCGCCGCCGCGTGAAGAGGAAGAAGCGGAGGGCGAGGTGGGGATTGTTCCGGAGGCGGAGGGCGATCTGGGAGAACGCCGCCGGGGGGAGCCCGCCGTCGGGGCACATGGAGCGGAGGTGGGTCCAGCGCGACTTGGAGCGGTGGTGGGTCAGGAGCGAGACGACGTCGGAGACGAGCATTTCGCCGGAGCTGGCCGCGGAGGAGAACGGAGAGCAGGGACAGGGGCGGCGGCGGAGGTCGAGGAACGCGAATCGAGCGGCGATCGCCATTGCCATGGACGGACCGTTCCGCGCGATTTGCGCGAGTTGCTGGAGCTCGAGAGACGACTCGAATTTGCGAGCTTGGCGTTGAGAATTAGGACGGAGTTCTAGGAAGATAAAACGGTCGACGATGTTCACGTCGAAGATGGAGCTACAGTGCGACTGTGCTTTTCTGTTTAGGCGGAGCGACGGGAGGCCCGGGGAGGGAAGAGACCCGACCCGAAATGACCCGAGTTCGGTTGACGAGGAAAACGGATTTTTGGGCTTTTAGAGCTTGCTTGTGGTCCGCTGGGAATTTGGTGGCTTGTGTCTGTGGACTGGAGGTGTGAATATTTTAGTATGATTTTTGTTTGGAGGTCTATTTGTTTTGCAGAAAATATCTTTTGAAAAAACAATCTCTTCATTTTTTGGAGCCAATGGAAAACTTATACTTAAATTCAGAAAAATATTTTTCTTTTTAAAAATCGAAAATCATTTTCGAAAATATAACTAGATATCGGCATTTAGATCAGAAACCATATACTTGGACATGGAAACCCCAATGCTCATTTTTGAGCCATTGGCAATGGATCCAAATCTAGAGGTCAAGGCTAGATCTACTAGGGTCCATCAAGGCTAAGCTCGAATCCAAAGGGGCTAGGACCAAAACCTCAATGCTCAAGCCTAAGTTCATAGAGATTGGGCTTAGGACACCAATGCTCCTCCTTGGGATTGTCCTTAGGGGCTAGGCTTAAGACCCCAATACCCTTGCTTAACTCCCATTGCCCTAGCTCAAATCCATTAAGGTTAGGCCCAAAACCTTAGTGCTAGTACTTGAATCCTTAATGCTAGGCCTAGGTCCATTGAGGTCGAGTCTTGTCCACGAAGGTTGCTCCTGAGACCTTGGTGCTCATGCCCTTGAGAATTCAAGTCCCTAGTGTAGGAACCTCAGTCCATGAAGGCCAAGCTTGTGCCCTAAAGGCTATGCTTGGATCCTTGGCAACTAAGCTCGAGTCTTGACGTCAAGCCTAGGTCCATCGAGGTTTGTCTTAGGACCCTAATGCCTAGGTCCCTAGTGTCCAAACTTGAGACACTAGTGCCATGTGCTCGGATCTTCTATGCTCAAGCCTAGATCCATCAAGGCTAAGGTACGAACCCTGGAGTCTGTGTTTGGGTCCATCAAGTTCAAGTCCTTGGCCCTCACACTCATGTCCATTGAGGCAACGCTTAAGACCTCATTGTTTGTGCTTGAGTTCTTACACCTAGGTCCATCGAGGTTGGTTCCTAAACTTGAGCACTTGCGCTTGAGTCCAATGAGGCTAGGCCCATGATTTTGATGCCCACGTCGATGTTCTATGCTCGGATCTTCTATGCTCAAGCCTAGATCCATCAAGGCTAAGGTACGAACCCTGGAGTCTGTGTTTGGGTCCATCAAGTTCAAGTCCTTGGCCCTCACACTCATGTCCATTGAGGCAACGCTTAAGACCTCATTGTTTGTGCTTGAGTTCTTACACCTAGGTCCATCGAGGTTGGTTCCTAAACTTGAGCACTTGCGCTTGAGTCCAATGAGGCTAGGCCCATGATTTTGATGCCCACGTCGATGTTCATCAATATTGGGCCCGGGACCGTGGTCCCCATATTTGAGTCCCCATTGCTTAGGACTAAGTCCTTGACACTTGCATCATGGTCCATTGAGGATGGGCCTCGGACCTCATGCTTAAATCATCAAGGGTAGTCCTAAGACCCTAATGCCTTGTGTACATCAAGGTCGAGTTTGGGTCTCGAGACCAAGCTCGATTGCTGGGGTCTTGGGCCTAATCTCGATGGATCTAGGCTCGAGTGCTAGGATCTAGGTGTTGGCACAAGCACTAAGGTCCGAGCCTGGCCTTTGTGGATTTGAGCCCTAACACTAAGAATCTCGTCTGAGCATTGATATCTCGAGGTTGACCTCGATGAACTTGGCCACACACATGGGAGTTTGGGGCCTCAACCTCGATGGATCAAGGCTTGGAAGTGAGTAATGTAGGCATGGTCCAAAGGTCTTGGGCTTGACCTTAGCCTTTGTGGATTTAGGCCCTAACATCAAGGACCTTGGCTAAGTCATCAGGAACCTAGGTATGGGCTTTGTGGACATAAGCCTAGGTGCTGGGGTACTAGGATATTCAAACTTGGCCTCTATGGACTAGGTTTGGGGCGTTGGGGAGCCAAGCATAAGCATTGGCATTGGGTTTTTTCAGACCTCACTTTTATGGACCTAGGATCAGTGCTTGTGCTCTTGCCTAGACTAGATTCCTAAGGCAAGGTCCCAAGCGCTTAGGTTGAGATCCATTGAGGCTAGACTTGGGACATCGCTCTGCCCATGTGCAAGTTACTAGTGTCTAAACAATATATGTTATTTAGGGAAATTAATTTATATTTTCCTTTTAAAGAGACATAAAATATTTTTTGATTCCTTTTCACATTTTAGTTAAACATTGGAAAGTATTCTCATTTTTTTGGAATTTTTTTTTTAGAAATATAACTTTTCACAAAACAAATGGAGCCTATGTTAGAAAACATTTATAAAATGCTTTTGCTCCTATCACTCTTAATCTCTAAACTGAGAATTCTTTTTTGGCTTCTCTTCTTCTATAGAGCTAGCTGAATAACACATGCTTTATACGTGGAAATAAAATTAATTTCGGTTGATTTAGGATAATTGTTACAAATGGAAAATTGAGGAAAATTGTCAATGTAAATCAGAAAAATTAGTATTGAAATAAGAAACAATAAACACAAATTTTTACGACTTACCATGAAAAACCTAATTACAATAAGATTAAACAAATGTTCGAAAATTTAGTGGATTTGGGAAGAACTTAAAAGTTCCTGAAATAGGAAGTATCTAGCTTACCAATCTTAAGAAATATATATTCCAAAATTTCTAGAAAATTTGAAAAACTCAAGATTTAAAGTGTTAGAGATTTGATTTAGTTGTCAAATCAAATTCTTTGCTTTACATGAAATTTATCGGTAGAATTAGTTTGAGGTAGAAGGCATTCCTTGAGTTTGCTTTAGTCTAGAGAGAGAGAGAGAGAGAGAGAGAGAGAGAGGAGGAAAGAGGGAGGGGGTGGGCTTGAGATTAAAGTAGCATGCATTAGTACCGATCACGTTAGACGAAATTCTTTCACCTCAATTGACGCAAAGTTCCCAAGGACTTAAGCTCTAAAGATAAAGGCAGGGCTGATTTAGCCAACTTTTCATCTTGTTCCCTATCAGAACCGAGCCATATTTGTTGAATTCAAGTACATGCATATCCTAACTATGCATCACAAGTACAAAAGATGGATTAGAGGAATTGATCTCGAACCCATTCCAACATTGACAATCTACTTTACCGCAAACGCAACAATGAATATAGAAGAAAATGAAAAATGATACACATGGTCTTTAAAATTTGATCAAAATATGCGTAATGTCATTTTTGAATTTTGATTTAATATGAATTTGAAGATCATAATTAAAAATTTAAAGATGATATTGCATATTGAATTAAAATTCATAGATCATATTATATAATTTAAAAGTTCGTGATATTATACATCATATCAAACTTTGTTAGCATCACAAAGAAAAGAAAAGTAAACTACTATTCATTGTACAGTCTCTTTCCCACTTTTGCAAGTACGGTACAATAATTCCAAGATAAGGGAAAGTAGAGAACTAGGAGTAATGTTCACTTCAGCTAAGCAGGAACATTTCAGATGATTCATGTGGTTCCCAAAAGAGCCAGAAAAGAGAAAAAAAAGAAAAAGAAAGATGAGTAGAAAGCATGGTTTGTTGACTGAATGGTATTGATGCCTCTCCATCTCTTTTAAACCATTGAACAGTCGCCCCTTTTCTTTTTCTAATGACGACCACTGAACTCTAGCTAGTGACCAAAGAGGAAGAGAAAATGCAAAACCCAGCATCTTGAATTATTGATGAAAATGCGCAAGGCATACGATGCTTCCTAAGGTTAATAAGCCATGCTTTTCAAGCAACTTGAATGACCCTAGTGTTCAATCAAGTTAAAAGACTTTTTTACACGGATTGAACATGAATCGATTCCTATACGTGATTCAATGCCAAGTTGGTACCATAAGAAGCTGTATCGATTGGAAAAGGGAAAACCAGATAAAATGAGGAGATTCCCTAACCATGGGTCTCACGAGAAAGATACGTGTGGATAACGCACTAATGAAAATGCCCTCAAATGCTAGTAATAAAACTTATATTAAATATGGTGGATATCATTTGGAGCCCACGAAATTAGATACGTGAGGGGGTTGGAAATAGGAATATGTTCTGCCCTATGGGATTTAGATTGGGTGGTTGCTAGTTGAAGCGTTTTGGGTTTCTTTCTTTAGCTTGTCAAACCATCTTAGAATTTGGTTGCATCAATCGAGGTTAAAGCATATGACAAAAAGCAAACATGTACGCTTAAGATACGGTCCAAGAGAGTATGTCAAGGTGATTTTTGTGCAGGATTTATTGATATTGGGCATGAGAAATTATTCAATTAAACCATGCTCAACTGGCAAAAACCCTAAAAGAAATAATTGTGCACTCAAAATAAAGTCCTTGATTTTCTTTTTCCTTAGAGAAACTCCAAAAGTAAGTTTTTATGACGTATGGATGTATGATGATACATTAAGCATATGCAAAATATGTTATTTTAACTCCAAGAGGATATTATTAGAATAGGAGGGGACCTTTCATTTATACATACGTGGAGTAAGGACCATTTGCCATCTCGTCTAAGTTATGTTTTTCTTAGGTCACGTAATTATAATCTTGAAAGGCGAAGATATATTCTCTGACCATTAAGGCAACCCCATATTCTTAGCTTATCGATAAGATTCGACATACCTTAGTCGCTTGAACTGTATTAAACAACGATCGATTGGTAGCGCATCACGACATTATTGTCTTCTTATTCTGTTCAAGATCATATTCAAAATCAGTGACTACTAAACGAAGAATATTACACCATGCTAAATTCTCATTCGCCCGAAATTAAGCATTGATCCTCGAGGGAAATGCCTGAATGACGAGACCATATTCTAAAGTTTAATATGCTCCGGCGAATAAATTAACTCAACAATTCTGAAGTCTTCTTTATGTTCCTGTTGGCTCTACAACTTTGCGGCTTAAAAAAATTGATTTTTTCCATTAATCATGGATGTCGAAGAATTCACGCTATCTTATCGCATCTAGGGCCAGATTATTGTTGGCGAGAGCGGCTAGCATAACCCGCTACAACATGTTGTCTCGTTTTGGAAACATCTCGACATGTTTTTTATCCGTACATGCATCAGAAGAAGCTGCTGCCTGATTATACAAAGTGAAAGTTCCAATTCTTCATGTGGGGCACGACCAAAAAAAAACTTATGCCTTGTGTCCGCACCTTTCGCTCCTTGACGCAACTTGTTCGCTTGTGTACACTCAATTTACAACCATCACCACCACCATCTCCGAAAGCATAATTCCCTCAGCTTCCTTCAACAGCAAGCCAGGGGAGAAAGAGAGATCAGCCCTCGTTAAAATCCCTGATCAACCCTGGTCTTTCCACGACCTGCCAACCAAGAAATTCTCATCTCGAAGGAACCGCTATAAGTACCTCAGTTCGAGGATTCTTGTCCGCATTGCCAGAAACCAGATCTATCTGCCATGAAGTACAATGAGATCTCCCACTTTAGCCACCCCCAGCACGTCCTGAAGTTCGAGCACACCGAGTTCCCGTTCAAATGCGACGGTTGCAAGGAGATCGGCATTGGGTCGCGCTACAGCTGCGCCGCGTGCAACTTCGACCTCCACTCCCACTGCGCCATCCCGTCCGCCACCATATCACACCCCTTCTACCCCAAGTGCTCCTTCCAGTTCCTGTCGAGGCCGCCCATGGAGAACGGGCCCCGCTACTGCAACGCGTGCGAGAAGGACGTGACGGGCTTCGTCTACCACTGCCGGGCCTGCGGCTTCGACCTCCACCCGTGCTGTGCGAAGCTGCCGATGGTGCTGGACGACGGGGAGGTGAAGCTCTACTTGTATAGGAAGGTAAGCGCCTCTTGCCATAAGTGTGGGAAGAAAGGGAGGAGCTGGAGCTACAGGTCCAGCTGCAAGAGGTACAATTTGCATGTGGCTTGCGTGAGGGAGATGTTGGTGGAGAGTTGGCATGATATATATGTCGGGCTCGGGAAAGGCAGCGGCATCGGCGGCGGCACTAGGAGAGGGCTTCCGACTAGAATCCCCAGCTTGAAGGACACGCTCCGTACGCCACATAACAAGAGCAAGAGCAAGAAGAAGAAGTGTTGTGAGATGGCCGGTTTGGCTCTTCAATTCGTGATATCCGCGGTGCTGGGTGACCCGACAACCCTCATTGCCGGCGTTATCGGCTCGCTCATGTCTCGAGCATGACCGGCGATGCGCTAATCGTAGTGGATGATGAATTTACTTACACGGATATAAAGAACATGCATGCGAGAGGGTTTGGATGGTGCGTGCATGAATGCTAATATGGTCTTTATTAGGTTTTAATCCCCAAGTGTCCGTACACCCTTTTGTTGTAAATAGACCTGCTCACCGTGCTTTGGTTCTCCATTCGTGTTCTCTCCCAAGGTCTTATTTCAAGACAGTCTCGAAATGCTCAAATGGAAAAACTCCAAAAAAAAAAGAAAAGAAAAAAAGAGAGTGAACGAACCCGGTCCGAGGTGAGTGAGGTGAGGTGGCCGAATCTAATAACTTTTTCTTAAACCTCTGACATCTGTAGCATTCTATGATATATTAAAACTTATGAAAGGGACCTGCTCAAGATATAAGTTTATTGGACCAAAAAAACAAAAAGAGAGAGAGAGAAATTTGTTGTTCTTTAAGTCCATTTTTCCATGGGAAAACCCTATGCATATGAAATTCCTACGACGGCCTTTGTCCGAAAACAAGAAAAGAGATTCTAAAACTGTCGCGACACTTGCAGTTGATCGTAAGTTGATATTTGTATGTCTTTATCGTGGGAAGTGACGGAAGAGATGGTTTGCATGGCGTGAGGACATTACATATCTTAATGTGCTGTAACAAATGGAAGAATCGTCCTTTGGATTTATTCCATGTAGTTGGCGTGGCATGCATCGATGGCCCGACTTTGAAGGAACCTCAACATCAATTCACATTTTCCATTTATTATATTAAAATTCCATATTTACCTATTTTGTTATTTTTTCTAATTCCCATGATCAATCATATCACTAATCTTTATGGCATAAATTTGACATTAATGACAATAATCCGTCAGACTAAAAGTCATAGTCTATCAATGTAAGAGTCAGCATGTACAAATCATTGGTCATTGTTGATCACAAAGAATTTGTAAAAATTATCGGTGATTCTGTTGTTACAAAATTATCTATGATACGAGGGAACTAATCACATATGTTCAAAAGAATCTCGATATTCATGTTGGCCCACGCTCAAAACTGCATAAACTTTTACAAGCGTTCTGCACAATGAAGAGCTTAGCTTATCCCCATCATCGTTTGGAAGAATGACGTTGATACACGATCTTTTTGTTTTTCCTGGACTATGTAATGACAAATGGAGGCGAGCAATCCAATGTGGCTTCCAACGAAAGGAACCGAAACACATCCTCGTCAAGCAATTAATTAAACTAACGACGCCGGAAACGAACGAATTACATCGTTATCCAACTGACAATATCACAAACCGCACGACATTCCTCTAACATTTGAGCATATCACCTCGACTCGCCGGATCAAACTAAGCACAACCCTGGAAATACCATGGGAATCTGCAGCTCCAGCGAGTCGACTTCCGTGGCCACCGTCAAGCTCGTCCTCCATGACGGGCAGCTTCAGGAGTTCTCGTGCCCGGTGAAGGCATCGCACGCGCTTCAGAAGAACCCCACGTGCTTCATTTGCGACTCGGACGAATTGGACTTTGATGATGTCGTCGTGGCTGTCGAGCCTGAGGAGGAGCTCCTGCCGGGGCAGCTCTACTTCGCGCTGCCGATGAGCCAGCTGGATAGCCCGCTCCGGCCGGCTGAGATGGTGGATTTGGCCGTGAAAGCAAACTCCGCGTTGAAGATGAGTAAAGATCAAGCAAAGCGGGTGTATAGTGCGCATGGATGTGGGTGTGATAGGACAAGGGTGGTCGAGCCGACGGTGCTCGCGAGCCCAAGAGATGTGAGAATGAGACGCCGTGATAGAATTGCTTGCTCCAGCAGCGGTGCCGGCGACCAAAGATTGTTGCTGGAGAGAAGAGGGAGAAGTGGGCATTGCGGCGGAGGTCGTGGACGAGGTTTTAAGGCAAAGCTAAGCATCATTTTGGAGGAAGACTAATTAGTTTCGATGGCACATTCTCATTTTGGGCCAAAGTTTCGATTGCAGTATAGTTGTGACTTTGGGGGCACATGTGGCAAAACCTAGGCAATATCCTTTTTGGGCCATGCAATGCAATGCCTGAGGAATGTAACTCAACGTGCATGCTAGCTGCTAGTGTTCTCTCGTTTTCCATGTAAATTAGCATCATCCAACTCAATTCTAAGTGGCAAAGAGAAGAGAAAAGGCTCAGCTGAGAGTGCTCAACAGACAGAAGATGCAAACTTTCGATCTTGCATCGGTTGATTTTTGCTTTTATACGACATTCTACATAGTGCTGCTTTACATTCCCAAATTTTGTCGAAGATGGACAGTAAAAGGGGATGGGTTTCGCGAGTTTTGTGTCCAAAGTACTTGTTGAAAAATCCTTCTTCGACCCCAAAAACCAGAAGAAGAAGACCCTTTATTTTTCCATGAGTCCCAGCATGATTTCGATATGGTACAAATTCTTGTAATAGTGTCTGAAATCCGAGCTTGATCGAGGATGAACTGGAGAGAATGAGAAGGTCAAGCAGAAGAAGAAACGAAAAGTTAGCATCGGACTATTGACAACGTGAAGAGAAGGTACGAACCGCATTGGTAAAAAGATTAGGAAAGGGTAAACGAAGAGAGAGGAGGAAGCATCGCCTAACCTTCTTTTTTTTTTAATTATTTTTCTTAATTTTTCTATATATTTAAGCATAATTGAACTTACTGATTACTCCAAAGTAACATCTAGCCCGACGCTTTTACATCACAATTATGAAGAGCTAGCAGCCAAAAAGAGGGAGAGAGAGAAAGAAAGGGAGCCTTAAAGGAATGAGAGCCACGCCATGAAACCTTGAAGTAGATAAAACTGAGCAATGACGCGACGATGCCTTTGTCTTGGCTTACTAAATTTCCACTTCTCCTTCCCACGATGTGATGTGGAGGAAAGGGGACTGATGTATTGGCATGGGTGATGATGCCAATGCCTTTTGTCACTGTTGCTTATTTACTCATGAATCAATCAGTTTTCTTGCTCATTAAGTTAATATGGTATGGAATTATTGGCGAATATTCTTCGTTTCAAGCAACTTTGCTTAACTCGCTCGTATCGAGGAAACAATAAAAGTCATAAATCTATTACATTAATAGTAATTTAGTCTTAAAATTTTTTATTATCATTGATAAATTTTCCATCAATAAAATGCTAAAAATATTGAGCGTCATTTTTCAATGACTTAAATGTTGGAAATAAATGGTTGTATACGTTTGCACGTGGTGATCATGGGTATTTCCACCCTGTCATCGGGTTTGAAACTTAATCCTCAAATGACTGGGCTATTTTTGGCTGGCTGTTCTGAGGATTATATGAATGAATTGACTAATATGAGTGGTTTCCGGTTAGGTATCTTGGCTGGCCTTTGATTTCTGGAAAGCTTAGTGAGAGAGATTGTAAACCTTTAGTTGATGCAGTGATGTCTGACATGAAGTTTCATCTTAGACCAGAGGCATCTCGCGTGTGCAGGGGGATTCCAGTTGATTTGGTCCGTTAATTACAGCCTGATCAACTAATGGTCACCGACCAAAATAAAATAAAAAAACTAATGGTGCCAATTTTTCATATTGCCCAAGAAAGTAATCGAGTTAATTGAGATCGACTGTATTTTTTATTTTATTTTTGGGGTGGAAAGGTAAACCTGAATCAGCTAAAGGTGTAGGAGCTGCAAGGGAAGATATCTGGCTACCTTAAAGCGAAGGTGGCTTGGGACTGACTTAGAAGACTTGGTTCTTGGACTTTAGCTTGTATTTTTAAAGAATCTATGGAGATTGCTGTTGATGTCTGGATCCGTCTGGGTAATTTGGGCTAAATGTTGTCTTCTTGAAGAAGTCTCAATCTGGGCAATAAAGCTTTAACATGACTGCACATATGCTTGGAGAAGGATTCTCAAACCTAGACCTCTTTTATGACCCTATGTTGAGGACTTGATTGGAGATGAGGAAAACACTTCATTATGGCATGATAACTGGCATCCCTTTGGTGTTTCATCTGAAGTTTATCCTCCAAGGGTTATATCTATGATTCTTCCTTTCCTCTGCATGCTAAGGTGTCTTCAGTCATCTGTGGAGAGGAGAGGATGTAGCCTGCTGCTACGTCTGATTCTTTAGTTGATACTCCAGTTGCGCTTTGTGATTACTTTCGGCCATGTTATGCTTACGAGCGGAGAATTATCTTTATTGGCTCTAGCTCAAGTGCTTTTACTGCCGAGGCTTGGAAGTTAGTTACAGAAAGGAGGCGGAAAGTTCCTTGGCACAGGTTGGTGTGGTTCAACCTAGCTCACGCGTGGTGTGGTTCTTCTGCAGAATCCAGACAACACTTGTTTTCTTACTGTTCTTTCTCTAAGGGGATTTGGGGCGAAATTTTGAACTTGAACATGGTGTACTAATACCCATTGGAGGATGGCATGTTGAGTTCGATTGGGTGATTCATCACTTGAAAGGCAGGGCATTTGCCAAAACTCTTTTGAAATCAATATGGAATGGGTCCATTTACCACCTTTGGAGGGAAAGAAATGAGCTTATTCACAATAATTCTGCTCCTTGTGCGAATAGAGTTTTGCATTATGCTCTTTACTCTGTGAGAATCAAGACGACTATGCTGCTTGAGGGAAGGGAATCTGTGTTGGGACCATCTATCTGGCTAGCTGCTATGCATGGCTCGGAACATTGATCATTAGTTGCTTGTTTTTGTCCTCAGTGATGTCCAGGATTAGCCCTTCTTGTTGATTATGGTGTTGATCCTTGTTTTTGTTTTTCTTGGTTGTATTGGGGTTTTGGGATGATGATAGATTTGTAGGGCTCTGATCCTCCTTTTCTTCATAGTGTGCGAATAAAAAATTTACTCATTTGATGAAAAAAAAAAGGAGTGGACATAACATAAAGTCTCAACAAAAGCATGCAACGCACATCACAGCCTTATTTTGCCTTCAGATCTCACAAAAGGAACAACTGAAAAAGTTTCAAGGCTTCATTTCAGATTTGATAGCAGCAACAAGCCGGTCATAAGCTTCGCCCCAAGCACTCTTCATTTCCGGGCACCACATCTCCGGAACAGCTTCTTTTATGGTCTCCATCAGCGCATATTTCGTCACCTGCCCCGTTTTGCATGCACGGTCACAATCTCTTTCCACCAAATAACTAGCAGCAAATGAACAGGCTCCCGAAAATGAAACAAGAAAAGGGCTAATCATAGGGATGCATTTGCCACATTATACCTCAAAATGTTCGTTGACCACGCCGCTCTTGTGGTGGACGGAGCCCAGTTTCTTCAGGCTCGACTCTCTCACTGTGACTTTGCCTGCTTTCCGGAGCTGTGCCGCCGACTCACAGGTCTAGGAGCAAAAGAGCGGCAAAAGGGAGTTGATTAATCAAGAGAAGAGCAACGTGATTAGAATTGGACAAGGCATCGGATGGAAGTAATGAACCCAAAAGATCAGACGATGATCAAGTTCAAATCACAGGCAAAGGGCCTGAGCAACTCACTGGTGGGCTTGGCCCAAGTCGCAGCTCATCAACAGAAAACGGTCTGATCTAGGAATACAGTCACCAGAATGACGAAACTTGAGGGGGAATTTGCTGTTACCATGATGAAAACGGACATGGCATGGGTCTTGAGCTTAGGATTCTGTTCGAGTGGAACGTTGGAGTCCTTCAGGAACGGGAACATCTTCTGGGCTGTTGGCGCAATCTCAAATATCCTGCACATTCAGTACCCAATCATTTTCTTACTCTCCATTCAGAACACACGACATAAATGAAACATTGATGAAGAATTCACAAATCGTTCCAAGTTTGTCACGCGCAGACAGACATAAAGATAGGCTTACTTCAAGAACAATTTGAGACCCAGTTCTGCTGCATTCTTCTTCATCACGCCCCATGACTTCACTACCAAAGCCTCCTGCTCTTCTGTGAAAACTATTCCTTCCATTTGGTTCTCTCACTTCTCTTTTCACTATGGAAAGTGGATTTTTTCGAAAAACTGAACAAAATGGTATTCTACTAATTAAGAGGTTGGATTTGAGACGGTTTGGTTTCTTGAAGCAATCTTGAAATGGAGTGCACGTATAAATAGCGTGAGGCCATGGAGATGGAGAGTAGCTCTTCATGGCGCTGAGAAGCCATGTTCAGTTCAATTTGTGTACATCCTTTTGCTGATATTTGATTTGGCGCAAGTGATGAGCCATCCCATGGAAGAAAACCAGGGGCTGTCTGCTATCCAAAGGAACACAGTTTTAAGGTTTTGACCAAGGGATGGGGCCTTAGTTGACAGTTTGGCTCCTGATCTATATGTGTCGATAATACTGATAAAGAAGGTCCCTTTCCTTTCATTTTTTTTTTAATTATGTTTTTCTTAGAATCGATCATTGAGAAAACTCATAGTTTTGATGATAGCAAAATTTTCTAAATTTTATTATGGAATAAACTCTCGAATGAGGAATATTTTAGTCTAGCTATTAGTCAAGATTATTAAAAAGTCTATTTTATTCTATAAGATTTTATATTTTACTAGTATATATGCATATCTCATTTTGGTAGAGATTTAGAACGAAATACTTCTAGAATGGTAGGAGGATCATAACGAAGAATGGACTTACTATGGCTTTGGATTTCACTTGCCTAATATATATTTATTATGTTAATCAAGTTGATTGACAAAATCATCTTGGAAACAATTATCAAAAGAGGATGGATTACTTATAGAAATCAAGATTCTATTGTTTGAGCGACCAAAATCTACTTGAATTTGATCTTATCTTCATTGGCTACAAAATCTTCTTGAATCAATTTGTCCCAAAATGGAAATTTGGGAGATAATCCTTCAAAACCAATGGCTAGTTTGACTCGAAGGAGTTTTTAAAGAGGTTGCATGGCTTGGAGAAGTATAAGGCACAAATCGAAATTCCGAAGTCTGAATTTGTTTTCATATTCAATTGTCTTTTGAAAGTTAAATTCAAGTGGTCAAGAGTGAATTACATAATGTGGAATCCAGCTCATTGACTGGCTCATTGACTGTCAGTATAAGAAAGCAAATGTAAGCTTAATCTAAGCAGAACCATTATAAATTATGTGTGCAATTTTCTAATCTTTTCTCTCTCTAATTCTAATTGCATTTTATAGAAGTCTACCTCACCATTTGTCAAACTCTAAATTCAGTTTCCGCTTCTATACTTTACTCATACTTGATTCTATTTCGCTTTATCAAAAATTTTATTTACACCTATTTATCCTTCTCTAGGTGTTTATACCAGTATCCTTGTCGACAAACTCAATATGTGAGTATTGACAAAATGATTCCATTCTAGATGAGTAGAATCGATTTGAGAATCAATTTTTCATGTTGCGGCTATGTTTGTATCCTTCAATTTCATGCACCAAATTACGTTTCATCTTCCATTGAACCAAAGGCACATTCACAAAGGACTAGAAAATTCTCAATGCGTCTTTTTCTGTTGTAATGGTATCTCGAAAAATTGAGTCAAGTAACTATTGAATTTGCGTTCTCATGAGTCTTGAAAGATAGAGGTACATGGCCTTGATCGCTGCATCTAACTGGGGTCAATAAGGGTTTTAAAACGAACTTTGCTAACGACTTGAGATCGAGGAAGGCCTTGTACCAAAAGGCAAAGACTCATACGGGAGTGCCATGTTTTCTCCATACGAGTACAAACCTTCCTTTTCTATTTCACATTCTTTTACATCTTAACAACACCAGCTGGGGATCCATAGACTTTTTTATTTTTTTAAGCTACCGAGAGACCAGGACAATCCAGATACTTTAGATGACTGGTTCATAATTTCTGGTTTGATTAATGAGAAGGTTGGTGTCCAATAATTAAGCATAAGCATAAAATATTAAGACAGCCGCCATGCCCTCAGTAGAAGTTACCCATGACCTGTTTTCTTCTCTGCAAGCATATAAAATTATGATTGATTAGATCGAGTATAAGCCATCGGAATTCACGAATCTGCTCTCAAAATTGAATTTTTCTACTGCAAAGATCAACTTTAGGATGATTGGTGCGTCGTTGTCATCATGTTTCATCCTATGTTGTGGATAGAGGCTGTCGTTCCCACTCTTGCTTTGATTCATTCGGTTCGTCTAGTCAAGTCATATTATCTCCATTAGAACCATGAAATTTGTCAAATGTAGATACTTGAGAAAGTCTGTATTCAGGTGGCCACAGATACCACACAAATTCTCCTCATTGATGAAACTGCGTAACCAGATGAAAGACAGACGGCATTATGCAGGATCATTGAAGACAACTTCAAACATTACTTCCACATCTCCTCGAGGTTTAGGAGAACTCTCTCTCTCTCTCACAGTGTGTGTGGGTGGGTAAATATCAGGTGGAAATCTGAGGTTTCATTTCACTCTTGATCGCGGCCGCTAACTGATCGTAAGCTTCTCCCCATGCACTCTTCATCTCGGGCGACCACATCTCCGGCACCGCCTCTTTGATGATTTCCAGCAATGCAAACTTCACAACCTGCAAAATACAAACCACCATATTAAAAGTTGCTCCATGAGTGCGTAAATGATAAAAACCAATTTTTATCTTTGAGTTCATTGGATTTTTATTCTTTTTTTTTTTTTGGTCAAGGAGTTCATTGGATTTGACAAGACCCATTTTAGCCTGGAGGATCTTTCACATGAATACCTTCAAATTAAAACTATACAAGATGGATACAAATGATTGGAATCTTGCCTCGAAATGTTCGTCCACCACGTTATATTGGAGATGGGTAGCACCCAAATCTTTCAGATTGGACTCTCTCACTGTAGCTTTTCCGACTTTACGAAGTTGAACTGCCGATTCACAAGTCTGTCGAGCACCATAAATGACCATATCAGAATAACTGAGGCATGAATGAATGCCGAAAAGAACATTTAAATATGGGATTATCCCTAACAAAGTGATCAGTGGGCTAAAAACTAAACTCAGACCATAACAAATACAGTCATGGCGTGGGCCTTGAGCTTCGGGTTTTTCTCCAGAGGAACATCTGAATCTGTCAGGAATGAAAATAGCTTCTTGGCTGACGGGGCGATCTCAAAAACTCTGCTCAATTCATGTGAAGTTATACCACGTTATGGTCGATCCTAGTTTATATATAACTTCGTAAGCATATTTGTGAGGTACTAAAGAAAGGAAGCGCTTTCATGCTAAGCAGCAGTGGTCATCACCTGAGGAACAATTTGAGGCCCAGTTCAGCAGCATTCTTTTTCATCGAATTCCAAGACTTGAGGACTAGAGCTTCCTGTTCCTCTGTGAAGGCTCTAACTCCCAACTTTTTAGTCCTCTCCACACCTTTTACAGGTGAAGATATAATTTTAAAGGCCGGGAGTATAAAATCAAGTCTGCAAAGAAGATAAAGACCTCATTTTCCTACCTCTAGGAGGCTGCGAATTTCTACATCTGAGCCTGCCCAACGATCCATCTCTTTTGACCCATGACAGCTCGTTGGACTGACCCCGACGCACGAGTCTTGACCAAGACTTGGGCATTGAAATGGTCCCGCAAGCAAAGGCGTGAACTGGATTTCCTACAGCATGAAAAATAATTCGCTTTAACCGAGGGAGAGTGTATGCATGAGAAATACTCAAGACAGGAGCAGAAAAAGAAGACAGGCGAGGACACAATACCATTAGAGACGTGAGCCTTGACGTTGATGAGATTCATGGTTTATGGTTGCTGATCTGTAGATTAGAGAGACTGAAGAACTGGACCGAAGGTGAGCTGATTATCAATTGTTTTTGTTGAGATGCAGTGGTTCTGCTTTTCCTTTTGTTTTAACTTGGAACCTTGTCAGATGAGCTGCGGTTTGTCAGTTGGTATTTTCTGGTCTGAGGCTGAATGTATCTTCACCAGTTGGGTTCTCTTTGAGAAATTGGAGACGTGGCTTGCCCTTAAGAGGCTGCTAATAGCCTACCCTTTCGAGCTGAGGAAGAGCCAAATTGCATCGTTTACTTTTTGCGAGCGAGATGCCCTTGCCCCCAACCTAACCTAATGCACATTGGGGCCGCGTGCAAACCCAACTTTTTCCTCTTTCCATGTTGGATGTGAAACTATTCAATTTTTTTTCTTTTTTTTGCCGGTTTGAAACTGTTGAATTCATCATACGATATCTGTAGACTTATTTAACTATTAACATAATTTCATAAATATTTGCATAGTAATATGCTCCTGCCTTGGTCAAAGAGCGGAGACTTCTCATTGCAAATAAAAAAAGACAATAGACAATTCCCGATCAACCCATCAACGGGTGTGTTTGGTTTGACTTCGGAGAAATGTACTTGGGAAAATATAAATACCTTTGGGCTAAAGGAATTTCTTGAAATGTAAATACCATTTGATAAATTTTGCATTGTCAAACAATTTTGGCATAAATGATGTTTGGTGAATACTACATTTTGCTAAGGAATTTTGCGAAATTTTTTATTAAAAAAAATTATAATTTTTTTTTTTTTTAATCCATTTTCCAATGGCCAGCTCGAGCAATCTCATATGGCGATCGCCTAGGTCGCGCGGTGGCCGCTTGGGTTGTCGAACCCAAGCGACCGCTGCCTGAGGTCACCCGACCTCAAGCAAGCCTTTCAACAGCTAGATCTAGCTGCTTGAGGGTGGCCGGCAATCACCCTCCTTGGCTGGTCGCCCTCCTTGGCCGGTCGTTGGCTCCAACAGCCATGCAGGGAAGACAATGAACAGTAGTGCAAGTAAATGCAACTGGCAAATGTACCTATGAATCTGCATTGAGCTAAGGGACTTTGAGGACACTTTGGATGTAATTGCATCTCCCCAAATTTGAACCAAATAGGTTTGCATTTTCCCAACCAACTTTGGGGGCTGAAAGCCCTCGGGAATTCTAAACCAAAGTGGCCCAACATATTATTGTCATCCCGGATCAGGCCCTTATACTGATGGTAACTAAAAATCACCACTTGAACCTCAGGTTCAAACACGGGACAAATGCGTTCGCGCACAAGAGAGAGAGACTTATGGAAGCAATAGAAATTTGCGAGTTCCATAACAGATCAATCATCAGGCGAAAAGAACACATACAGAACAGATCAACTGGAAGGAAATTGGACAAAATCGCGCATCGGCATGCCAATATCAATATTACTTCTCAGCATCACGTAGAACAAAGATGTACAAGAAGATGCAACACAACCAAAACTAACCACACCCGTAGTTTACATCAGATGTTGCAACAACAGACTCAAATGGAACTTCAACTCTCTCCTTAACAAGGCATCTAGGTTGCCCGTTCTCCACAACTAATACTTTTCCAGGAGGACATTGAACACCTCCTTCGCTGCTTCTAACTACTTGTCTCAAAAACAGACCCAGATGTTTAAAGGGTCCATTCCTTGTCTCAGATTTAGCACCAAAACCAGCCAAGCTCAGTATTGACATCATACCAACAAGAGTAGCCACTGTCTTGGCTGCCGAACCAATGAAATGACCCAGTCGTAGGCCCTGGTTTCTTGACCCACTTTGCTCCTTATTCTTCTCAATCTCATTCACATTCTTCTTTAATTCGTTAGTTAGATCAGAAGAGATCAACCCATTTCGGACAGCCTTGCGTGGGGAAAAGCTTGAAAGATGAAGTGGAGGGCGGCTAGGGTATGGTGGAAGTAGGAGGTCGTTGTTGTGCTCCACCGTTTCTCCAACAAAAGCAGAGGCCTCTTGAATAACTTCCAATTCTTCCCCTTTGTACTCCTTGAGCTTATCAAGAAGCATCTTTCGGCTGTATTCGATCTCAGCAAGGGCAGCTTCCCTCTCATACCGGTGGTTTTGTTGCATAGCCTGGCCATTGAAATCAATCTTTTTAGGTTATGCATATTATAAAGCTAAAGAAAGCACCAGTATATATGAACACTGAAACATATAGGATGGCTCAAAGAAGGAAATATGGAGGTCAAGCTTGTCACTATGTAGTAACAAAAAGATCAAGCTTGTTGATTTTGATAGATCAACACCACAACTCTCATTTCACAGAGGAATCCATGAGGTGATATTTTAAAAGTACACCACCATGAAGCTGAGATATCTCACTCATCAGACTAGACCATTGAGAGGCCAAAAAGCAAGATGCTCAGCTGCATGCTTACATGACAATTTCAAAAATATGGTTAAGTAAACCACAGAAGAACAAACAAACGCAAGGTCTGCATTGCATTGGTTAATAAATACAGACATCTGCTGCACCTTGTCATGAATGGCTGTCATAGCTCATGCACCTAGGACCATGAAAAGCAATAGAGTAATAAAAAGGAGCTTTAGTGAAAAAATTGAAAACCTTGACCTCACTCTCCTTCCCTCTTGTCTCCAGCAGAAGGACAGGGAAGTCCAGGAGAGTATGCCTCCAGTAAAATAGTCAAATGAAGCAAGACATTTCAGTATATTCTCTCCGTTTAGAAGGGCTGGAAGCATCACCCAAGAAAAAAGGACCAATTGTGCTTGACTATGCATTCAATTATTGTGTAATAACGGAACATCTGAAACCTACTTGCATATGCAATGGAAAAGCAGAAAGTTCATCATATAGAATGAGCTGAAAAAATGCCAACAAAATGCCAACAAAATGCTCTAATGTCACTGCACGTTAAAGAGTTCATTGAGCATCCAGTATTAACTAAAGGCTATGAAGAAGCATCTAGACTAACTGACAGATAGAAGTGATTATCTGAATTCATTGGTTCAAGCGCATTTTCTGTAATGCTAGTCAAATGAGTTCTGCACTGATTCAAGTTGCTGCTGCAATGCAATGGCATCAGTACCTCCGGAAAACAACTTAGACGAATCTTAGAGCAAAACATTTATAAATTGAGCTGTTGATTGCGACTTACGAAATGGGAGGGTTTTCTAAACATCTCACGCAAGCCAATCCCACGAAAAGATAGGACCGATTCTTCAAAAGCTAGTAAAGAGAAAATATTTCCTATTGCGTAAATCAACAGGACTACGCCATTCAGTCAAGTCACATACAACACCACCAATACTCCAATCAAGGCTCATTATGCTGAACAGGAAACTAGAATCCCCAACAACACAGCCAACAACAGCAAATAGGGTGAAAAATGATCCCACAGATGCATTCCAGAATACGCAGCTATGGAAAAGACCAAAACACAGAGAAGAAAAAAGAAGCATTTTTCATCAGGGGGGCAAAAGAAAAAAAAAATGCAGGATTTTGCAATGGAAATCCAGAATACGAAGCAAAGAAGCTTCGACCTGCAAAGAGGAGAGCTGAGACTCGAGGGTCTCGAGCGCATCGCATATGTTGAAAAGCCTCTCCGCTTCTTCTCCTTCCTCCGCTTCGTTGACCTCGCCGTCTTCTTGCTTCTCGCCCGGCGGTGGCGCGGCGGAGTCGGTGGTGGCTCTGTGGACGCAGTTGCTGATCTTCAACCTCAGCTCCGTGGCCCTCGCCAGCACCAACCCAATTCCCTCTTCCTCCATTTCCGTCCAGCTCTTCCCTCAAAATCCCTCCTTTCTTCTTCCCGAGCGTTGGTCTGTGTGTCTGGTGGTTCTCAACTGTCGAACGGAGGGAACGGAGGAGCCATCATTAGGGTTTTGTGAATAGGAAAAGACAAGGGGTTTCTTGAGGTTTGTCAAAAAGGGTGGGTGGGGGAGCAGATTTTGCAAATGAAAACCGCCAAACGGGACGAATTGGACCCGCTTCAGCATTTAAGTGATCCTGGTGCTTTCTCAGCAGATGGCTCCTCTTGGCCCTTTCCGCTTGCTGGCTAAACACAGCCACTCCAGACGATGAGTAAATTTCTTTTTCTTTTCTTTTTTTTCCTTTTTTGGCAGGAAGACGATGAAGAGATCTCAATGTCCTTCGTTCGGAACGACACCATGATTACTCTCGACACCAGTTCAGTCCTGGGTAAATGTTGAAATGTTTATAGTTAGAATCGAGGAATCGGGGCACAATCCAAGGTAATCATTTGATGAATCTATTTGTCTAATCATGTGAAGGGAAGAATTTCTCATCTAATCTCTTCAGTTCCCCAATGGCCTCTGGCACTTTCAATGCCGGAACAGACGAGGTTACAAAAGCAATCTCAAGAGTCTCTAGTAACTAACGGAATTTTTTTTTCACGGTTTCCGCCAAGCATTGAAAAGGTGGCAGGGTTGGAATGGGGATTTTATTTTATTTTATAAACATAAGGTACATAACTAATAAAAAATAATGTCAAAAGTCTACAATCTCGATTTTACATAAAATATGAGATAATTTTCTAAGAGGACGTGAGTAGAACGTAATATCCAATTGCTTCACTATGCTAACATTGACGAGCAAAACCGATTGCTTTTCCCAAAAAATGTGATGAATTTAGAATCTAAAATGAAAACTAGATATCGTTAAGTAGTGCTAACTCAGTATTATATGCTATTCTCTTTTGGTCACGATAACTATAATAATTTTGGAGTCCATTTCAATGATGAGCTTATGAAAACCTTGCTGCTCTACGGTGATAAGTCTTCATTATAGCGCTCATAGTTCTCTTTGTAAATACAAACAAATTTCAAGTAATAAAATAAAACTACTGAGCCGGTCACTCCCTTCATTTTTTATTTTTTAATAATCCACTGATCCTACAAGTCGAGTATTATCTTTAGACACTCCATTCGCATTCAATTTGATCCATCTTGAAGGTGAAAGATCCTTGACAATTATAATGAGAGAAGTACATGATCCAAGTTGATTGTAGGAGTTTTCTTTTCGAAACAAGTGAGTTTAAACATTCAATTCTTAAACAAAATAATCCTTTTGGTGTCGGAGTATAACAGATCAATTTCTAGAAAATGTGACGGATCAAAAGGAACGGCATGCGAACAAGTGGTCTGGAACTAGAACATCCTGAATCTCTCTTTCATCTGTGTATACATAATTTGAACATTCATCGCCATGCTCGTGCCTTGCTTAATAGCCCATCAGCCTCATGCTTAGGTCCAGAACCCAATCTGGTGGACGAGGAATGTGGAACGATGAGTAGTGAACAAGCACATCTATGCAACCTCTCTTATCGGGACCTTGATTGCCAAAGTCACAATAAAATTCACAATCGGCCGATCTAATACACGATAATGTCTGAAATATATATTTGATATCATACCTCATATGAGTATATATGAGAAATAATAAAAAGGACATGCTGCCGCATCTCTAACATATCTATAGACTATACCCCCATATAATCCAAATGGCTCCGACTCTGTACAGGAGTTTTATGGAGAAAAGATAAATATAAAGTTAACGCAACAAGGAATCCAGATTCCTACTTCCCTCCCAGGAAAAGGTTAAGAAAATTAAGGACAAAAATAGATTAGGAAAAGCTAAAAAATTGCACTTGGAGACTGACATGATGATGTCCAATCAAGGGACAAGAGGCTCTTTTTAGTTAGGCTAGACTG
Source organism: Corymbia maculata (assembly GCA_014182735.1). Lineage (NCBI taxonomy): Eukaryota > Viridiplantae > Streptophyta > Magnoliopsida > Myrtales > Myrtaceae > Corymbia > Corymbia maculata. The sequence continues at coordinate 24,230,525 of CM024690.1, forward strand.
TACAACCTGCACGCCAACAAACTATATGCAAATTCCACCCATCATAAACTTCGGTCAGTATCCTCCCGCTGGCACATTAAGATCAATTAGTGCCCCCACTAAACCCTCCTTCCTGGCACGCTTCCTTGATGAGCGTCCACCATCATCCAAACTCCCAGATCCTGAGGGTCGATCAGGTTCTGATGCTCCTAGTATGTAATTTCAACATATCAGCCATGCTACATTCTGAAATCCATTGGTTAAGATGATGAAACCATGATCATAAGGATAAACCCTATAGGGGCATAATAGCAGAATACAGCTTAGCAAACAACAGTTTTCCAACTCCAACATAGAGAAGCCGACCAAAACAGAAAACTCAACAAATAAGTTGGGGGAGCAGAACCATCACATGGAGAACCCTGGATGACAACTAGGAACCAGGCCCTTGATGAACACAAGATGATAATCTATCGAAGTATAACAACCCTGATAAAATAGGAATCAGGACCTCATGGAGCAACACCAGAGAAAACTACAACTGGCAAGACACAAGTGCAAATTTAGCAATTCTGTTGGGAGAATTAAATATGACACTTGAGTCTGTGGGTGGTGCACCACACTTTTTATGTCTCGTTGTTTTTCCTCCATCTTTCAATTTCAACTATACAAATCGAAGCAAAATAAGATGGAAAATCACTCAAGCCATAAGTTCAGAATTGAAAATTTGATACCAAATCAAATTATTGACCAGATTCTCAAAAGTATCAGATAAAGGGCAAATAAGAAAAATTCTTAACATGAGGAGAGACTACTAAACAGTTTATTAGCTTATTCCAATCTCAAAGCAAGAAATTATGACATTGAAAGGTCTCAGATCGTTGGGGACAATGGAGAGCAATAGAAACAAAATATCCTTAGCCAAAGAGGAATGAACTAATACTCAACTAGAACTAAAAAATAGCAAAGTGGATATATAACCAACCATAAGGTATGCATGATATGCTGCACAAGAAGAGAGGAAAGCCAAAGGCATAATTTCTCAGACCAATGATCAGGAGAAAATACAAGAGGAGGGAAGTTAGGAAGATCAAAAGAAAATCAAAGGCACATGCTGATTAGAAAAAAATTTCAGTGATGGACATCGACCAGGGCATCAACCAGGGCATTAACATGAGCAGATGAATGTTATTATCCTATTTAAAGCTTTGGTGGAAAGAATGCTGAAAATAAAGCACATTTTGCTAGACGAGAGAAACAGTTAGATGAAACAAGGTTAAAAGCCTGAAACAATATAATGATTGTCAATGCCAATACCCCATGCCAAAAATAAATGCCACACATATACTGATCAAGGAATTCAAAATTTATTTTATTCTGAACTAAATATAGTCTTTGGAACCTGAGGATAGTCACTCTCAGAAGCAAGCAATGAAGAGAGCTCACAGATAGTCGCATCGGTTTTTATTTATCACCATGCATGTGTGTGCAAATATACAATTGGATTTGGTGAAGAAAATTCAACCAATCTTACCAGCTTTACTGAAGTCCAAGGGCAGACACTTATCAGACTCGTCAGCTTTTGCATTTAAAGCGGCTGCTCGCTCAATGCCCTTTGACTTGTAAGGAGCTATGTTGTGGGTGCCAAGTAGGAGACAACCCAGTAAATCATTTTCAATGCATTCATACCTGTATGAACCTCATAAATGAATAAAACCAATCTATTGTTAGCTTAAAAAAAAAATTGACTAGCAATACTCACATTTTTCTACAAAGGGTATCAGTAACCACGGATAGATTGATGACATGCATCCTTACATCCATCACTTTTTTCTCATCATATTCATCAAATGGCTCTTCTAGAAACTTGGATAGTCTCTCCACATTAGCCTCAAGCTGCTGCTGCTGGTCTTCAAATAAGTGTTGTTTTATTTCTCTTTGCTCTATCGTCATCTCATCCTTAAATAATTCCTCTCCAAACATATAGAATGCAAATGGGTATGAGTACAAAAGAACCCGCCTAGACCTAAAAAGTCTGTAGAGCCCGTTTGTTACCCAAGTGAAATCCCTGAGGGCTGATTCCTTCTCTTCAGATACAGATACTTTCTCTTGAATAGTTTCCCTCAATTTGTTCTCGAGCTTAAACGAGTCTAAATGAGCCTTGTAGCGGTTATGATAGTGCATGTACCGATAGAGATCCCGCTTTGCACGCTCGGACTTTTGCTCTTGGTCTTCTTTGTAGCGACCACAACTATGACCGGCAATATTTGACCAAGTATGGTCTCGCCCTGTAGCACCACCACACAGCCAACTGCATCGAGCAGGATCACATGAAGGTTTAAGATCAGGAAGTGCACATTCCACATGAAAAGGCTAAGTAAGGTCACCGACCAGGAAGAAGAAAGACTGGAAGTATAGAAATGTTTTAATAAAATAAAAAAAACCACAGTAATAAATTGATTAGTTTTAATCCTCGACAATGTTAAATGGGGAAAAAAGCTAAATTAGTAATCGAGAAGAAATCAGATACCTTCTTCATAATCATAATAAAATGAATGCCATTATCACGGTTTCAAAGAAATCCACCTTGCACCATGAATAAAATCACAAATATAACAATGCTTATGCTAGACCCTTTTTCTTATTGGTATAAAGCTTATGCTGAACTTATGTCAAAAGGAAGCATTGGTGCTTCATAGAAAGCAATTAATTCAGAGATCATTCACCAACTTTTCGCAAAAAAATAAAGAATCAAAATAAGACACAAATGATGGCAAAGAAGAAAAGATTATAATCACCAAAATGCCTGCCCGCAGATACAGCTCACTAGATTGCATCCTCCATTTTTCTCCACTGGTTTGTGGCACTTTGGACAGGGCTTCGTGTGGACTGTTATCCAATTGACAGTTTCTGATTCATCTCGACACTTTTTACTCCAAAGCTCCCACATCAAGCACGAGCAAGGCGAATGTGCTTCTGACGAGCAACTGAAACAAAACTGTAGACCACATGAACATTCTACCTCACAGCATTCATCTTCCTCAATGCGTATGGCATTCCCGCAATGGGGAGTACTGGGACACCACTTAACCATTTTATTATCCTCAATGTAAGACTCAAGGAGGAATCGTTCGAATTTGTCAGCTAGATCAGGATGCCTTCTTCTGACTAGATCTCTAACAACGGCTTCATCACAAATAGCATTGCATTTGTGTGCCATGCACTTTATCCGCTTGCTTTGACCATCATTTATCTTCACAACAAAATGCTCAGTCCAACCTATAGAAAAGATCAACCATCATTTTTTTGAGTGAATCCAAAAGCCGGCACAATATATGGCTGCATTTGGTTGGACTCTGCAAATGAGCTTTGAGGCTCTAAAGGCCCTTGGGCAAATGCAAGTAGTGTTACAAACTTTTTGGAGAGCTTTGGGAAGAAGCAATTGCATTTACAAGTTTAATTATTTCCGAACAGCATTTAACCAAAATTGCTTCCTAATGAACTTTTAAATTAAACCTTGCCAAACACTATTTGCATTTTGAAAAAACCCTTTAACTATGTTCTTTGCATTTCCCTATAGGTTTTCTCGAAAAACCAAACCAAACGAAGCCATAATTTAGAAACAATCAAGCTTGAGTCATCTATGTATAATATAATGAACAACCATAATAATCTTGACCCTATAGCAATAACTATGGGACCGCTGCCCATCCCATATAAAGCAGCCCCACATAATTCGACAGTGTCCACAACTGACCATATGAAAAAGAAGACAAAGAATTGCTTACAATCGTTGCAAAAGCAATGACTACAGTCCATTCTTGTTGTAAGGTGACCAGGTAGCTCTTCTATGCATATATCGCACATAATTGTAGAACTCGATTGCTTGGGCAAACTGAGATCTTGGTCCTCAGTCAGAGGCACACCGGCATCCGCAAATAAACAAGCTTTACCCTTCTCCACGAGCACCGCAAGCAACTTCTCGACATCCCATCGGTGATGGATAAGCAAAGTGCGCGCATGGTGCTCTCTCAGTGATAACAAGTCCATCACCCTTCGCAAATCCCCTCTCTTTAAAAATGAGGCCGAGTCAGAGAAATAATTCATCAAGCAAAACAATGGCGTTCACAGAATAAAAATCATATCTCAACGAAATTCTTACCTGCGCGGACAAAAGTGATTCTTTTGTGATGACCTGAAAAGAGAAAGGGTCAAACAGCCATTATTTGAGCTCCGATTACAAAAGACAGTATTTTTCAACCATATTCACCGGTAGTCACGTAGTCTGGTTCACAAACTGAACCCTATCAACTAGCGTATCAACCAAAAATAAGAATTTCAGGGAGCAAAGTACTTAACCAAAATTCTCATCGGCAGCGCTCCTAACACAACTCAATTTCTCGCGACCGCAGCCGAGACAATTCAAAAGTTAACCCGTTAACAAAAAAACCTCCACGACGAAATTCAATTCAACAATAGTAGCTTTTGATCACCCCGGCGCTCAAAAGGGAACAAGAAAACGCACGAGGCCATACCCTTCGTTGTACAGATTACAACGAACAAAAGAGGGCGAAAAGGAAGAACATTGACCAAATTCGAGGGGAATCCCAGCACAAAAAAAAAAAAAACAGGTTTTACCTTGGTGGAGGGACCTTTGGGAGGGACCCAGTCGTATTCGGAGTCCTCGTTCTCGAGCCCGTTGAGGGAGTCCCTGTCCGAGCAGTAGTACTCCTCGTCGTCGTCGCCGCTGAAGCAATCGTCCATCGCCGCGGGAGCCGATGGGGCCGACAACAATTCTCGACTGGGTTAATCGGCGCACCGATCAATCGGCCGACGGAATCGCGCAATCGGCGGATACGCGGCGCGGGCACTCCGATCGGGAGGGGACTCCCGGCGAGATCGAGGGGAATTCAGGTGAGATGTTGCCGGCGAGGGGAGTGAAGCTTAAGGAGGAAGCAGTGGGAACAATATAACAAACAGGTTGTGTGTGTGTGAGAGAGAGAGAGAGATTATTATTGCATTACAAAATCCGATGACAATGATACGACGTCGTTTTTGAATGACCGCGCTTTTATACTCTTTGGTTCCTGTATCCCTGAATGAATACCTGCCACAAAATAGTGAGAAAGATTTAAATAAATAGAAGAATTAGGATGCAATGTAAAGATTTCGACCCGTTTTTAGGATTCCGTCGGGATAATTACCTAATCAGTTCTTCACCCATCGTACGGACGCAAATTGAGTTATCAACCTTCCAATTTTGTCATTGTAATCTTAAAGTTTGCGCGAAATTCCAATATTATGGTCCAATCATATTTGGTTGTGTTATGTGGCATGTTAATGTGAATAACTTTACTTAAAACGATGATATCTCAACTTTCATTGATAATTAGTTAGAATGATTATATTGAAATTTCGTGTAAAAGTTTGAGATTATAATAATAAAATTAGAAAGTTCATAAATAATTCAGAACCATACTGGTAAAATTAAAAAGTTTAAAATTGAATTGACATTCATATAAATTAGAAATTTCATGTCATAAAATTAGAAATATGAAAAACATTGATATAATCATCACAATCAATTGTCTTGCCTCTATGGGAGATGAAGATTTTCAAGTTTTACCTTAAACTTCTCAAAAAGTCAAAAACTAAACTTCCTATCTAATTCACTCCATCAATAAGCTGAGATGCTTTTCAAATGCGATGAATAGTTTGCGTTTTTGACTTGAAAACATTGGTGGATTTTTTTTTTTTTTTTTTTTTGGGTCGGTGAAAACATTGATGGATAAAAATGGGAGACTAAAACATTGATTTTTCAGGTGCGTGGTAAATCTTAATTGCTGAAAATTAGGGATGTGCAAAGAATCGGGAACCGCCGGAACCGGACCGGACCATCCCGGAACCGGTGGTTCCTAAAGGGACCGGTCCGGTTCCCGGTTCCATGGGCGGATCCGCCCGCCCACCCATCCAAACCGTATTAATTTTTATTATAAAAAAAAATTAAATTTTGAAGCCCCATGTTTATAATTTTTATTGTTCTATTTGAGGCAACCTACTTTTAAAAAAAAACGCAAGAACATTTGCGAAATTTCTAAATAGACCATTTTTTTTATACGTGTCCGGTGAAGCTTCTCTTCACCCACTTGTGAGATCGATTTCATAGATCCACCAGGAACCGGACCGGACCGGCGGTCCGGTTCTTGAGTGGATCCATGGAACCAACGGGCGGTTCCCGAATCTAATTTTTTGGAACTGGTTCTTAGTGGGCGGTTCCCGGTTCTAGGGTGGGAACCGCCCATCCGGACCATGCACACCCCTACTGAAAATGAAAACTAAAAGAGAACATTTATTTGGCAATTGAAAATTTGGATATTAGATGCCATAAATTAATTAATAAAATGTTGGTGATGGGCGTGTTATCGGTAAATCTTCGGTAGCATGATTGAATTGCATTCAATTCAATGTCATGGATTTTCCTAAAAGAAACTCCTTCCGTTCCTTACCTAGCCAGTTTCCTATTTTCCTTACCTGCCAGGAAAATTATTTCACAAAAAGGGAAATTCCGAGAATTGTCAGTATTACTAGAGTGGTCAACTCATCGCGTTCTCGTTTGTCATTCATAATAAGGCAAAGGACTTTTGTTTTGGCGGTTTCCCCCTTTTTTCAAGGTGAAAAACTCTCAATTCCCATTGCTAGATGAACCGAATTTAGGGAAAATCTCGATTAGGGTTCATAATCTTCCAAATTCTCGTTTGACCATAGGAAGCAGTCTTGTTGAGTGATGCATATCTTATTTTAGTCAAATATATTGTTGCCCAACAGTTTTTGCGAGTAACTCATGTTCCATACGATCCATTTGTTTTGAGAAATTTACCGTCCAAGAACATTTTTTCTCATTCTTCAATGTTGAAATCACTTAGAAAAATTTCAGTGAAAATTTTTTAATTAACTTTTGGATGGAAGCTTTCTCTTATGAAAATTGGAAATTACTTTCCGAACTTACAACTAAATCCTCATGCCGCAGCCTAGGATTGCGATGGCTAGGCCTGAAGCCTAGGTTTTGGGCAGCCATTCTTGGGTCCCTTAAGCTCATACCTACGAACCGTACAACCAAGTCCAAGTACCCTACTCTTGTGTCAGTGTCCACATCCCCTTAGGTTGAGACCAAGACCTCCTTGCTTGTGTCCAAGTCAATAGTGGTGGGGCCAAAATCCTCGACAGTCAAGCTTGGGTCCCTTGAGAGCCCGGCTCTTTTCTTGCATGTTACATAAACGAGTTGCGTTATATGAAAACCGGACATACTCCTTGGATTCTCGGTGGTTTATGGGTATTCTCACCAAGAAGTAGGTCCCTTATGAAACCATTGGGGATTGCCCTCGCCTATCTAATAAATATACTTTTGATGAGTAGATAGAACTTCATTTTTTATTTTAATGTGTTGATATTTACACGACTCAATCCTTCAATTTTCACCCATATATTTTTCTTCCCATGAAAGAGGGAATAGTCTTTAATTGATTTATGTTAGAGGGATGTCGAAGTCCACACGAGACCTCAAATAAGACAGTTTAAGATCTAAGTATCGTACTTAGGACCAAGTTACATTATATATGTGATGGATTGAGATTTGGAAACCGATCTTAAATTGATGAAATAAATCAGAATGCACCGCTGAAAATCAAAGCTGGAGTAGCTCAGTTGGTTAGAGCGTGTGGCTGTTAACCACAAGGTCGAAGGTTCAAGCCCTTCCTCTAGCGATTCCATCTCCATTCCTACCTTTTCCTTGGGTCACTCCGAAGAGGATTACTTTTCCGACCCTTTTTTCTCGGGGCATTTTATTATATTAGTTGAAGATATAGATGCAAGAGAAAACTCCCCTTTTGTCCTTTTCTTTTGGCTCCACGTATAGTTTGCCAAAGACATCACTTCAAGCCAACGCAAACTGATAATATACGGCAATTCCCCAATGGCCATACCATTTCCTGAAGCGAAGTATTGCTTGCATTGCATAATGCATACACAAATCCGGAACCGTCAGTCCTTTCCTAATTCCTACCTTTTCCTTGGGTCACTCCGAAGAGGATTACTTTTCCGACCCTTTTTTCTCGGGGCATTTTATTATATTAGTTGAAGATATAGATGCAAGAGAAAACTCCCCTTTTGTCCTTTTCTTTTGGCTCCACGTATAGTTTGCCAAAGACATCACTTCAAGCCAACGCAAACTGATAATATACGGCAATTCCCCAATGGCCATACCATTTCCTGAAGCGAAGTATTGCTTGCATTGCATAATGCATACACAAATCCGGAACCGTCAGTCCTTTCCTAATTAAAGCTTCCGCAAATCCCATTTCCTGAAAGCTTTTACGTTTAGCTCGTTCCTCATTGCAAATTAAAAGCCGATGTCCAACGACATTTCCGCATCATTAAGATTCATTACCAAATTGCCTGCAATATCCTGAACACCACACAGCTGCCATTGGAATTACTCGCCCAATTCATTTCGTACGCAAAGATCAGATTTTCTTGCTCTAGTTTTGCAGAGCAGCACAACACATCAACTCGAGCCAATGGAATTTGCTTATCCAAACTTTCAAAGTAACAAAGAGTAGGGCTCGACAAATGAATTAGTTTAGCAAAGATTACCTATTCCAGGTACATGATCAATCTCAGAAGTGAAATCATGAATTTCATCATACATTTCTTCATCACAGTCGTCAATTCAGGTCAAAATTATAGTGAGATTGTAGATGATAAATTATAGACCAGAAAGAGATTGTCAGGGTCTGTTTTAGAAGTCCATTTCATCGATATTAGTCCGGAAAAGATAATCTTCACTCTCCAGTTCCTCATGAAGCATGTTAATGGATGGCACCTGCAGCTTGTTTCCAGGTCTCTCACCATCTATTGATCGCTGTCCCTGCAAAATAGCAAAATAAAAAATAAAAAAATTCAAGTTATATGGATCTGGATATGGAGATAATGCAACCTTTGATCCACTGTTTCAGAAGAGCGCGTTGCATGGGGATGTACGATGTTTTAGATCAACCTTTTTCAAGATGTAGAAAAAATAGTGGAATCCATCACCGAATGTGTTCCACTCCACAGACCATGTAAACTCTGGAGAATCAAATAAAGGACGCCTGAAATGTGGCTGCCAGACCAAATAAAAAAAGTCAGCACAGATAGGCCATCACAAATTATGATGTAGGAAGAGTTCTTTGAAAAATCGGGTGTCACCTGACCAAAAGTAATAGATATAAAAATTCCATCCGGTTTTAAGACACGGTGTACACCTTGAAGCATCAGCATGACTTTAGCTACTGTTGCAGGTCGAGGGTTCCATGGGTCGCCACTGTCCACGAACAATACATCCTTTCAATAGAATCATTTCAATGCCATCTCAGGAAAGCTAGAATCTCAGATAAAAGATACAATTATTTACTACAGCTAAAACAGATTGAGCAAGGAAATATGAAAAAGAAAATGCAAGACATTTACCATTGTTCCTTTCTCAATTACCACATCAAAGCACTGATCACCAAAGGGCAGGTCTAGCATGTCAGCTTCTAGCACTTTAATTTCTGATATCCAGGAAATGTAAGAAGTATACATCTTTGGCCTTAGATTCTTTCATCGAAACAGATATTCATGCCACGATAAGAAAGATGCCATTCTGTTAAAAAAAAATTTGTGCTTTTCTGTTTCAAACATGGTCAATCCAATGAAATTCAACAAGAAAAGGCTGACTAGAGTCAGATATAGCACAATTGACCCTTCACTAGAGCTCTGGAAAAGTCAAGTGAAGACAAGTTCCAAGCCCACGCAAAATTGACTACATGCTCCATGCAACAGAATTAGCATAAGCTCGTACATAGGATCAGCATCAAATAAGTTCAGCCTCCCAATTTCATGCAGGAAGCTATTTTTCCCACTTCATCTCGCACTATGCAAAGAAAGCACGAAGTGACACAGATGCATAATTTCCAAGGAGGCTTTGGATTGGCATAGTCAAGGCAGGTAGAAAAATAAACTCAAAGGCACCATAAATGATAATAGAGTCCTCACTATCCTGATTCGCAACTAGTTGTAAAACCTCAAATGATTAATGCGAAAATGGAGTGTAAGATGTGGAGTGTAATAATTTCTGCAAAGATGAAAGCATGTATACCTTTATATCCCTTGACTGTACCCGCTTTTGCGTCCTTTCCACAGCCACAGCTGACAGATCAATGCATGTTATTTCCGTAACCCTGTCTTCATAGAGATTTTCGCATAGCTGTGAGTTTCCACAACCAAGCTCCAGAACCTTCATTACAAAGTTCCCTCTTCAGAAAAACCCGCAATAAAATTTAAAAAAATAAATAAAATCCTCGAACCAATTAAAGTGACAATTCAAATCCAAGAAAAATCTAAAAGGAGGGTAGAGATGCCGACAACAAAAATGGAAACAAGATCACTGGACAACTCAACATTTTCCCATCTATTTCCACTGAAAATTCAGGATCAACACCGAAACGTTAGTAATACTTATAAGATGGGCAAACTACAAACAAGGCCCTAATGCAAATAAACCTTTTGCTCAAACTCGGATGAGTAAGTTAATGCAACGGCTCGATAATCTACGCTTTAAAAGCTCAACGCCAAACCTGTCACAACAGCAATTTCTATACGTGAAATAAACCACAGAAGACCGTGACGCCAATTTATCGAAACTGAGCCAGGATAACACCGGGTCCTAAGACCAGACACAGAGCATCAGGGAGTCAAAAAAAGGGCATTGGAAGAACGCGGTGCTCACGGAAGAACCGGGCTTGACATTCTGCTGCATCAGGTGGCGGAAATGAGAGTAGTCCTTGAGCCACTCGTAGTGCTCCTCGCGAGAGAACCTCTCGTCCCTAAAGCAATACACCGACAACAAACAGCGTGAGATGAAGTCGCGCACTGCGATGGAATGGACCGCGTTTGAGCGCGCCCTTCGGCACGAGAAATGGCGAGAGGCGAATCCGACGAGCGCACGCACCAGTAGGAAGGATCGAGGTAGCCCAAGGCCGTGGAGGGAGCGAAGTCTCTCTCCTCCGCCTGGTTCGATCCCTCCGATTCCGCCATTCCCAAGACCTTGCCGCCTGCTCTTCTCCTTCTCCTCCTCCTTCACATTGTTCAAATGCGCGAAACCCTCGTCCCCAAAATTGGCGGCGGACCGCGGGTCATGGGCCTGGGCCTTGGAGGCTGAGGCCTTGAGTTCTCCATGGGCTCGACCCAGCAACCGTCTTCTCGCCCATGAAATCAAAGTTCAGGCCCAATTAACGCATTGGGGAATATGCTGACCCGAGGGTGAAAACGAGAGAGCAGGGCGAGCGCGACGGCCGCATTGGGCAGGTAGAGCATCAGGCGCTCATTAATGGCGGTGCATGCTTGAAACACGAATTTAGGAATGGTTACCAGCATCTAGGCGTTCTCATGGTGGTCACACGCCGTCCATCCTACTCTCCTCCTCCATAGTGGGTTGGTTGGTGGAGATGAAATCACAAAGATCGCCATAGACCCGTTAAAATGGGTAATCAACCAGCACCAGCACTACCATCGTCGCAAGCCATTTGCAGTTCACCATCAGCTCAGCTCAGCTCTCCACCACCATCGTTCTACTCGACGGACGCGCGCGTGCGCCATGGCGATCACCCTCCACCTCTGCCGCATCCCCACCCGCCCCGACCTCTCCCTGCCGGGGAGCCTCGCCGGCCCCGGGGCCGCCCGTCCCCGCAGGGCTCTCTCCGTCCGGTGCTCCGGCGACCCCTCCTCCGCCGCTGTGTCCGCCGACGGCGACTTCGACGCCAAGGTTTTCCGGCATAACCTGACCAGGAGCAAGAACTATAATCGGAAAGGTTTTGGCTACAAGGACGAGACCCTGCAGCTCATAAATCGCGAGCACACCAGTATGTTCCTTCCCTTCGTTTTGTTCTTCTCTCGATTATGGGTTTTCTTTAGTTCAGTGCGCTGTTTAGAGCTTGGATGCACTTGTAGACTTTGATTTTTGGCCTCAGCTCGGATTGAAGGAGAAAATTCGGCTTTCCTATAACCGCTTCCAGTTTACTGATTAGTTATTGATTGACTAGAAAATATGGTGGTTGTGTCAGGAAAAAAAAACGGTTTTTTTTGTAACAATGAATGAGCTTAAATCTTTAGGGTACTTTGCTACAGTATATTACGTGTATAAATTTCATATGCTTCGTGTACTGGCGTTGTTGATTCCGTTTCTAGCATTTCTAGCTGTCAATCTATGTTGGTATGATGTTTTCGCCGCCACGATGCTACTTGTCTAGGCATCGATTACCAGCATTTCTGAATAATCGTGAAATGTTGTGACGTTGTCAGGTGATGTTATTAAAACACTGAAGGAAAATGGAAACGTGTATACCTGGGGAAACGTTACTGTTAAACTTGCTGAAGCCTATGGTTTCTGCTGGGGTGCCGAGCGAGCCGTACAGATTGCCTATGAAGCAAGAAAGCAGTTCCCGGAGGAGAAGATCTGGATTACTAATGAAATTATCCACAGCCCAACCGTTAACAAGGTCAGATACATAACAGCGTTTTTGCTGTTTTGGGTGATTTGCTTGAATATCATGAGTATTGCATTATGTACTTTAATTTACTGAGAATTTTTCATCACACTGACAGCGCTTGGAGGAAATGGCAGTGGAGAAGATCCCCCTCAAAGAAGGCCAAAAACAGTTTGATGTCGTTAATAAAGGCGATGTTGTCATTCTTCCTGGTTTTGGAGCAGCAATGAACGAGATGTTGACTTTGAGCGAGAGAAATGTACAAATTGTGGATACGACTTGCCCATGGGTATCCAAGGTATGGCTCTGAGACATAGCATGTTATTTCCTTTGGTTGTGGCCTTAACTTCGTTTGTACACATCCTTTTTCCTTCATTTCCCTTCTTAAATCTTTCTGATCTTTACACTGAAGGTATGGAACACAGTGGAGAAGCACAAGAAAGGACACTACACTTCAATTATTCATGGTAAATACTCTCATCAGGAAACTGTAGCTACTGTATCGTTTGCTGGAAAGTACATTATTGCGAAGAATATGAAGGAGGTATGGCTTAGATGAAGCCCTCTATTTATTTGCTTTGCGGTGTAATATTGACATTTATGTATGTTTCTGTCAAATAGTGGGATGAAGATGTCTTATCTGTAACTACTTTTGCGGTTTGTCCAGGCAGCGTATTTGTGTGATTACATTCTTGGGGGTGAGCTCGATGGTTCTAGCTCGACTAAAGAGGCGTTTCTAGAGGTACTGCTAGTTTGTAAATTTTTTCTATTTTTGATTGAGACAACACTTGTTCAGATTGTGATCCTGCTGTGGTGCAGAAATTCAAGTATGCTGTTTCCCCGGGATTTGACCCTGACAATGATCTTATTAAAGTTGGCATGGCAAATCAGACCACAATGCGTAAGGGAGAGACTGAAGAGATTGGTAAATAGCAATCAAATCTTTACAAATTTTTCTCCCTCTGTGCGACTTGCTATTCAAGTAGAACTTTTTGTTAAATTTTCAGGGAAGTTGGTGGAGAGAACTATGATGCGCAAGTATGGAGTGGAAAATGTCAATCAGCACTTCATAAGTTTTAACACAATTTGTGATGCTACCCAAGTAATTTCCCCTTCCTCAAGTTCAACCTTTTTCAGGTCTATGCGTATCAAAACTTTTTGCGAGATAACTGGAGCTTGACATGACTATCAGCCTTTAATTTTCTTTCACCTTGCCAAAAAGAAAAAGAGTAACCATGGTTGAGATGTCAAATGACTTTCAATGTCAGAATAGGAAGGCCTGTTGCTTGTTTGTGGTCGATGCCAATTTTCATATGAAGACCTCAGGTGCTAGCTCTCTTCTGTAAGTGCCCCAGAGATTGAACTAGAGCGATGAGGTCTAATATGCAGAGTGCTGCCTAAAAGGCAGGGAGTTAGTTTTCATAATTGGATTTTTTCCATGACAAGTTTTATATGTGAAAGGAGCATAATACAAATCCTGCAGCCAAAAGTCTGATGAGATACTACAGAACGGAAAAAATGAGAACAGTATAAAGAAGAATGAAGTTTCAGTCAATTGCTAACTCACGACTTCCGCTTTGTCTTTAAGATGTTGATGCAATTTTTTCAACATTGGCCTTCTTCAGGAACGCCAAGATGCTATGTATAAGTTAGTTGAGGAGAAGGTGGATCTTATGCTAGTTGTTGGTGGGTGGAACTCAAACAACACATCTCACCTTCAAGAGATTGCTGAAGAACGTGGCATACCCTCATGTTGGATTGACAGTGAGCAGAGAATAGGTCCTGGAAACAGAATAGCCTACAAATTGAACGTAAGTCTGTACTTCAAATTGCACTCCTTAAGTAGATTTTAGTGTTTATGCCTTTTTTTGACTGACTTTTGTACTTTGTTGTTGCAATAGCATGGGGAATTAGTTGAGAAAGAAAATTGGCTTCCAGAGGGTCCCTTAACAATTGGAGTAACATCAGGAGCTTCTACCCCAGATAAGGTAAGCTTCTAGCCTAGTGAAATTCTATTACACTTTTCTTCTTCATGAGTCCTTTCTTTCGGCTGTTTCCCCATTGACTTCTCATCTAACTCTGGTACCTGTACATTATGGGCGTGACTGAGTTATCCTTGAGACTCTTGTTAAGCATGATTTACGGGATCAGTATATGAGTTTTCTATCACGCCTTTCCTTTGTATATTTGTTATCACGTTGGGCCCATTGTCCAACTATTATGCACTGAAAACTTGGTTTCCTTAGGACTGTCGTTCAATGCAGTTAGATGTTAACTACGTGAGGCTCTAAAGATTCATATGTTGCATTTTTACTGGTACTTTGTTCTCTTCTGAAAGTCAATCCTTCAGAAATTGTAACGATGCTTTTGTTCTTTACCAGGTCGTTGAGGATGTTTTAGCGAAGGTTTTTGACATTAAAAGGGAAGAGGCTTTGCAACTGGCTTGATATAAGATCACAGATTATAAGACCGTGGCTTAGTTATCGGCCAGTGCTTGCGCAAATAAAAATGAGAAGCTCCACAAATTTGATGTATAATGGCCGAATACTCTGCATATTTTGATGTATCATAGCCTATATGCAACTGGCTTGATATAAGATCACAGATTATAAGACTGTGGCTTAGTTATCGGCCAGTGCTTGCGCAAATAAAAATGAGAAGCTCCACAAATTTGATGTATAATGGCCGAATACTCTGCATATTTTGATGTATCATAGCCTATATGCAACTGGCTTGATATAAGATCACAGATTATAAGACTGTGGCTTAGTTATCGGCCAGTGCTTGCGCAAATAAAAATGAGAAGCTCCACAAATTTGATGTATAATGGCCGAATACTCTGCATATTTTGATGTATCATGGCCTATATGCCACTGAACGTTAGTCTGCACTTGCAGATCTAGTGATGTGATGCAAGCCTTCAATTTGACAGGATTTTGCAATGGGATGTAAAGCATATGTTCATCTCTGAGCTTCAACAAAGTAATGTCTGTTTGTGCAGACTTGATATGCTTATGGATATACAAAAGAATGAGATGCCATCGCTCCCTAGTCCAACTCGTTCCATTCGGGTTCTCAAAATATGTGTTATATTCATCTTTCCTGTGGGCCATTTTAACTTAAATTACGGCATGCTATACTAATTCTAATTCTTGAACCCTTTCTCGCTTCTCCCTGATGTCACATTCAAAACGATACAAAATATGAATGGGAAGTAATGGATCTTTAGCTGCGAGGATGTAGTAATCAACAATTGTTGGGTCCGACAAGACTAATGACTTGGGAAACGAAGGAAGCGGGCATATCGTCATTTGTGAAATCTTTTTTGGAAATGAACCGGGAGAAAGAGATGAGCAATGTGGAAGTTAATTGGCTTTCTTCTCATGCTTCATGGTGTCACAGTTCTACAATGGACCTTCACGGTCAGTTTATGCTGTCGATGCTTTCATGTTTCGCCTTTTGGAGCTACTAGTTCAATAAATAACCCAAGGGCTCTGTTATGATATTACAACATTGTTGCTATCATGGGTTTATACATTTGACTGCATGGCGGATAACCATCTCGTATCAACTTACTTATCTTCATCTGCACAATTCTATATGTGATTCGAACTCAGAAAAAAAATGAAGAAAATTGATAGCAGGGCTTTATTGCAAAATCAATATAGTGTCAATGTGTGTGTATTATGTATTCAGTCAGCTTGTTTCATTGGGTTCTGATGTAGCCTCCGGAGGTTCCGATGGTCCACCCCATGTTCTCATGCGTACCTCGGCCTTCAGAGCCTGCACATCATTTTGCAAAGACTTTTTGGTATGTTGGGACTAAGGAATGCAAAGGTAGTCAAGTAGTAGAAGAAGACTATGCACATGGTACCTCCTTTCGCCAATTCGCTCGAAAGATAATAAAGAGAAGCACAACAGTCTGCATTAGACATCCAATCAGCATCCCGATCCAAATGCCAAGTGCATCAAGCTTGAACTTGTATCCAAGCAAAGCTCCGATTGGAAGCCCCACAGCATAGTAGCATCCAATGTTCACTATGGCAATGAAGAATTGCCATCCTGCACCAACCGCCACCCCTGGACAAGTATTCATGGTTCACCCAAATGCTTGGTCAAGTTCTACTTTGAAAAGTCTTATAATCGTCACATTTCAGGTTATGCATGTAAGACATAACGAGAGAGTACCATGAAGAACTGGCTGGATACTATTGAGGAAGATTGTAGCCGCAAGATAGTAATCGAGCTTTGATGTCTCTTTTATGACTTCTTTTTGGTTGCTGAATATCTTGGGGAAATCATTCGTAGTTGCAGCTACTGCTGCTGTAAAGAGAATTCCTATTACCGTGGATGTGAAAACATTGATCACTACCGAGAATTTTGCTGCTTTGGCATCTCCGGCACCGAGTTCATTGGACACTCGCACACTGCAGGAATGCAAAAGCATGGTGAAGCTAATAGGAGAAAGCGAAGAAGACCTGTAATCTAAAACTCATGGTGCTTAAAGGGGAACATGTCCCGGTCTAGATGTTATGCCCAAAAGTTTGGGGAAAAAAGGTAGATTGGGAAGTGAAGAAGCTAACCTCACAGAAGCGTTGAAGCCTAGGGCAATCATCAGAGCCCAGGTTTGCAAATTCATGCTGCCATAGGCAAGAATCCAATTAAGTACAAAACATTCTTAAAAGAGAGAAAAACATAGATATCATCTCAATAAAGGAGGAAAAATAAATGTCTAACCATATTGAAATGGCATCAACTGCAATTTCTGGATTCTTCAAGCTTCCCACCATGAGAATAACGGCCGTGTAATACCATAGCTCCAAGCTATCACGATAAGCACATAAATGTCATCGGTATGGCAAATGCTTCCCACAATAGAATAAGAAGAAAAATAGTATATTTTATATGGGAGTTTGCAGATTTTGATGTATATCATCTACTAACCATAACATAGTGGCTGACGCTAGTGACAGCTTCACGAAGCCAACTAGCGACTTGAAAGCAAGCATAGAGAAACCGGTCCACGCCTCTGGGAAGAAACCACCAACCACGTATATTGTTTGAACCACGACCAAGAACCACCATGATGTATTTCCAGCCATGGCAGCGCCTAGAAGTCCATATTGAAGCTTTGGCAGGAACAACCAATTCATAAAATAATGTAAGTGAACGTACTCGCGATTAATGTTTGTTTCACGTGTAGATTTGAAGTTTTACCTTAAACTTCTCAAAAAGTCATAAACTAAACTTCCTATCTAATTCACTCCATCAACAAGCTGAGATGCTTTTCAAATGCGATGAATAGTTTGCGTTTTTGACTAAAAAACATTGGTGGATTTTTTTTTTTGGGTCGGTGAAAACATTGATGGATAAAAATGGGAGACTAAAACATTTCTTTTTCAGGTGCTTGGCAAATCTTAATTGCTGAAAATGAAAGCTAAAAGAGCACATTTATTTGACAAATGAAAAATCGGATATTAGATGCCATAAATTAATTAATAAAATATTGGTGATGGGTGTGTTATCGGTAAATCTTCGGTAGCATGATTGCATTGCATTCAATTCAATGTCATGGATTTTCCTAAAAGAAACTCCCTCCGTTCCTTACCTAGCAGTTTCCTATTTTCCTTACCTGCCAGGAAAACTATTTCACAAAAAGGTAAATTCTGAGAATAAGGCAAAGGACTTTTGTTTTGGCGGTTTCCCCTTTTGGTGAAGGTGAAAAACTCTCAATTCCCATTGCTAAGTGAACCGAATTTAGGGAAAATCTCGATACGGTTCATAATCTTCCAAATTCTCGTTTGACCATAGGAAGCAGCCTTGTTGAGTGATGCATATCTTATTTTAGTCAAATATATTGTTGCCCAGCAGTTTTTGTGAGTAACTCATGTTTCATGCTATCCATTTGTTTTAAGAAATTTACCGTCCAAGAACATTTTTTCTCATTCTTCAATGTTGAAATCACTTAGAAAAATTTCAGTGAAAAATTCATAATTAGCTTTTGGATGGAAGCTTTCTCTTATGAAAATTGGAAATTACTTTCCGAACTTACAACCAAATCCTCATGCCGCAGCCTAGGATTGCGATGGCCAGGCCTGAAGCCTAGGTTTTGGGCAGCCATTCTTGGGTCCCTTAAGCTCATACCTAGGAACCGTACGACCAAGTACCCTACTCTTGTGTCTGCGTCCATATCCCCTTAGGTTGAGACCAAGACCTCCTTGCTTGTGTCCAAGTCAATAGCGGTGGGGCCAAAATCCTCGACAGTCAAGCTTGGGTCCCTTGAGAGCCCGGCTCTTTTCTTGTCCGTTACATAAACGAGTTACATTATATGAAAACCATACATACTCCTTGGATTTTCGGTGGTTTACAAGTATCCTCACCAAGAAGTAGGTCTCTTATGAAATCATTGGGGTTGCCCTTGCCTGTCTAATAAATATACCTTTAATTAGTTGACGGAACTGCGCTTCTTATTTTAATGTATCGATATTTACACGACTTACTCCTTCAATTTCCACCGGTATTTTTTTCTTCCCATGAAGGAGGGAATAGTCTTTAATTGATTTATGTTAGAGGGATGTGGAAGTCCACATGAGACCTCAAACAAGACAGTTTAAGATTGTACTTAGGACCAAGTTACATTATGTATGTGATAAATTGAGATCTGGAAACTGAGGGATCCCTAAACAATATAAAACAAACCGCATATTAAATCACGAAATTAATCAGAATGCAACGCTGAAAACCAAAGCTGGAGTAGCTCAGTTGGTTAGAGCGTGTGGCTGTTAACCACAAGGTCGAAGGTTCAAGCCCTTCTTCTAGCGATTCCATCTCCATTACTACCTTTTCCTTTGGCCACTCCGAAGAGGATTACTTTTCCGACCCTTTTTTTCCTCCCCTTTTTTACGGGGCATTTTATTATATTAGTTGAAGATGTAAATGCAAGAGAAAACGCCCCTTTTGTCCTTTCTTTTTAGGGCTCCGCGTATAGTTTGCCAAAGACTGATGAAGAGTAATAAACGGCAATTCCCCCATGGCCATACCATTTCCTAAAGCGAAGTATTGCTTGCATTGCATAATGCACACACAAATCCGGAACCGTCAGTCCTTTCCCAATTAAAGTTTCCGCAAATCTCATTTCCTGAAAGCTTTTACGTTTTGCTCGTTCCTCATTGCAAATTAAAAGCCGATGTCCAACGACATTTCCGCATCATTAAGATTCATTACCAAATTGCCTGCAATATCCTGAACACCACACAGCTGCCATTGGAATTACTCGCCCAATTCATTTCATATGCGAAGATCAGATTTTCTTGCTCTAGTTTTGCAGAGCAGCACAACACATCAACTCGAGCCAATGGAATTTGCTTATCCAAACTTTCAAAGTAACAAAGAGTAGGGCTCGACAAATTAATTAGTTTAGCAAAGATTACCTATTCCAGGTACATGATCAATCTCAGAAGTGAAATCATGAATTTCATCATACATTTCTTCATCAGAGTCGTCAATTCAGGTCAAAATTATAGTGAGATTGTAGATGATAAATTATAGACCAGAAAGAGATTGTCAGGGTCTGTTTTAGAAGTCCATTTCATCGATATTAGTCCGGAAAAGATAATCTTCACTCTCCAGTTCCTCATGAAGCATGTTAATGGATGGCACCTGCAGCTTGTTTCCAGGTCTCTCACCATCTATTGATCGCTGTCCCTGCAAAATGGCAAAAAAAAAAAAAAAAATTCAAGTTATATGGATCTGGATATGGAGATAATGGAACCTTTGATCCACTGTTTCAGAAGAGCGCGTTGCATGGGGATGTACGATGTTTTAGATCAACCTTTTTCAAGATGTAGAAAAAATAGTGGAATCCATCACCGAATGTGTTCCACTCCACAGACCATGTAAACTCTGGAGAATCAAACAAAGGACGCCTGAAATGTGGCTGCCAGACCAAATAAAAAAAGTCAGCACAGATAGGCCATCATGAATTATGATGTAGGAAGAGTTCTTTGAAAAATCGGGTGTCACCTGACCAAAAGTAATAGATATAAAAATTCCATCCGGTTTTAAGACACGGTGTACACCTTGAAGCATCAGCATGACTTTAGCTACTGTTGCAGGTCGAGGGTTCCATGGGTCGCCACTGTCCACGAACAATACATCCTTTCAATAGAATCATTTCAATGCCATCTCAGGAAAGCTAGAATCTCAGATAAAAGATACAATTATTTACTACAGCTAAAACAGATTGAGCAAGGAAATATGAAAAAGAAAATGCAAGACATTTACCATTGTTCCTTTCTCAATTACCACATCAAAGCACTGATCACCAAAGGGCAGGTCTAGCATGTCAGCTTCTAGCACTTTAATTTCTGATATCCAGGAAATGTAAGAAGTATATATCTTTGGCCTTAGATTCTTTCATCGAAACAGATATTCATGCCACGATAAGAAAGATGCCATTCTGTTAAAAAAAAAAATTGTGCTTTTCTGTTTTAAACATGGTCAATCCAATGAAATTCAACAAGAAAAGGCTGACTAGTCACTAGAGCTCTGGAAAAGTCAAGTGAAGACAAGTTTCAAGCCCACGCAAAATTGACTACATGCTCCATGCAACAGAATTAGCATAAGCTCGTACATAGGATCAGCATCAAATAAGTTCAGCCTCCCAATTTCATGCAGGAAGCTATTTTTCCCACTTCATCTCGCACTATGCAAAGAAAGCACGAAGTGACACAGATGCATAATTTCCAAGGAGGCTTTGGATTGGCATAATCAAGGCAGGTAGAAAAATAAACTCAAAGGCACCATAAATGATAATAGAGTCCTCAATATCCTGATTCGCAACTAGTTGTAAAACCTCAAATGATTAATGCGAAAATGGAGTGTAAGATGTGGAGTGTAATAATTTCTGCAAAAATGAAAGCATGTATACCTTTATATCCCTTGGACTGTACCCGCTTTTGTGTCCTTTCCACAGCCACAGCTGACAGATCAATACATGTTATTTCCGTAACCCTGTCTTCATAGAGATTTTCGCATAGCTGTGAGTTTCCACAACCAAGCTCCAGAACCTTCATTACAAAGTTCCCTCTTCAGAAAAACCCGCAATAAAATTTTAAAAAATAAATAAAATCCTTGAACCAATTAAAGTGACAATTCAAATCCAAGAAAAATCTAAAAGGAGGGTAGAAATGTAAACGACAAAAATGGAAACAAGATCACTGGACAACTCAACATTTTCCCATCTACTTCCACTGAAAATTCAGGATCAACACCGAAACATTAGTAATACTTATAAGATGGGCAAACTACAAACAAGCCCCTAATGCAAATAAACCTTTTGCTCAAACTCGGATGAGCAAGTTAATGCGACGGCTCGATAATCTACGCTTTAAATGCTCAACGCCAAGGCTGTCACAACAGCAATTTCTATACGTGAAATAAACCACAGAAGACCGTGACGCCAATTTATCGTAACTTTGCCAGGATAACCGGGTCCGAAGACCAGATACAGAGCATCAGGGAGTCAAAAAAAGGGCATTGGAAGAACGCGGTGCTCACGGTAGAACCGGGCTTGACATTCTGCTGCATCAGGTGGCGGAAATGAGAGTAGTCCTTGAGCCACTCGTAGTGCTCCTCGCGAGAGAACCTCTCGTCCCTAAAGCAATACACCGACAACAAACAGCGTGAGATGAAGTCGCGCACTGCGATGGAATGGACCGCGTTCGAGCGCGCCCTTCGGCACGAGAAATGGCGAGAGACGAATCCGACGAGCGCACGCACCAGTAGGAAGGATCGAGGTAGCCCAAGGCTGTGGAGGGAGCGAAGTCTCTCTTCTCCGCCTGGTTCGATCCCTCCGATTCCGCCATTCCCAAGACCTTGCCGCCTGCTCTTCTCCTCCTCCTCCTCCTTCACATTGTTCAAATGCGCGAAACCCTCGTCCCCAAAATTGGCGGCGGACCGCGGGTCATGGGCCTGGGCCTTGGAGGCTGAGGCCTTGAGTTCTCCATGGGCTCGACCCAGCAACCATCTTCTCGCCCATGAAATCAAAGTTCAGGCCCAATTAACGCATCGGGGAATATGCTGACCCGAGGGTGAAAACGAGAGAGCAGGGCGAGCGCGACGGCCGCATTCGACAGGTAGAACATCAGGCGCTCATTAATGGCGGTGCATGCTTGAAACACGAATTTAGGAATGGTTACCAGCATCTAGGCGTTCTCATGGTGGTCACACGCCGTCCATCCTACTCTCCTCCTCCATAATGGGTTGGTTGGTGGAGATGAAATCACAAACATCGCCATAGACCCGTCAAAATGGGTAATCAACCCATCTCTTAACCTATATTTGATAGATCGAGTTATTATATAAGTTTGTTATTTAGTAAATAAGTCATATAAGTTGGTTTAGAATACTAAAACTCAAATAATATGTGTTAAAGGGATTCATAGATTATTTTGACTCAATCCACATTTATGATATTATTTCCATTTTGTCTTGTCTCGTCTCACTACCCTTTTGACTCATTTTGAATAAGAATTTTCTTAAATTTGGTTTAAATATGAAAGTGTTTTAACAATATATGTTGAGTCAGGTGTGCGTTATGAGGATAAGTCAAAACTGGCTAAAGAATTTAGTTTGAATTAGACCATTTTTTACTTGACCCAAATCCAATCCGATTTACTCATTTAATAGATCTACTTGTTCACGATGACTAATTGTAATTAGCCTCATTTCCAAGTGCTCGGGACTCGTACCTTCTAGACTCAGATAACGCCGATCCCGTTCAACTGGACAAGCTATGCTGACGTTTGATTAGGTTCCCATCAATCAACTCCCCGATTTTGTGAACTCCCGGAGTTTGTGAAGCGGAGTTAACGCCTGGCCCAGATTTTTTAGGACGGCGACACCGAACTCGTGGAACACGACAAGTACTCGGCCATTGTAGTCGGACGTGAAGTTCATGGTAACTGGCGGAGAGCGAACGATGTTTTGCGCAAGCCATCGTTTTTCTTCGTATTTTCGTGAATCTCGTGGTCGTTTGGTCTCTGGCTTTCCCTTTCATGCCGTGATCGGAATTATACACGTGGCCCGATTTTGCTGCTGCTTCTTTCCTCGCCCTATATTCTAAAGATTAAAAAACTCTTGACCAAATTTCCAAAAACACCCCATTTTTCATGGATCATATCATTCTCCCCCCCGGTTTTTTTTTTTTTTTTTTTATCAGCAACCCTTTTCCAATTCATTCATTGAGAAATTGACTGAACATTGGTGATTGATTTCCTATCCAGGGCTACTTCTCCTGATTTTCTTTTGTAGGGCATAGTAAATTTCCTAAATTTTTGTTGTATTCTTTTTCGTATATTCGTAATAAGGTGAACGGAAAAGCAAATGATGCTTGCTCATGCTTTTTTTGAAAATTAATTTCTTTTTCTTTCATTTATAATCGAGATATTCAATACAAAAGCTTAAACTCTATATGTATACAAAGATCATATGATTATCAAATCAAGGGATGTGAGATGCAATTGAGATATAATAACAAATAAATTAATCAAAATTCAATTTTGATATCATCTTAAAAATATTTAGAAAAGAATTGTATAATAATTGTATATAATTAAAAACTTTAAATTCATAGATAAAACGAGAATATATAACGCTTTTAACACCATATGAATAATCAACTTTGCTTTTAGCACAAAAATAGCAAAATAACACACCTTTTATGTGCGTCGGGGTTGGTAAAATTAGAAAGGGACATTGGAATCGCCCCCAAGAAAAAACCACCGATCCTCTCTACACAAAAATCCAAATCGATATGCAAAAATAATTTAAAAAAAAAAAGAAAAAAAAAGGAAATGATGCCCAAAAAACATGAGACACGAGTCAGAAGGCGATAAATTCCCACCACCAGCACCACCAGCACCACCACCATCGTCGCAAGCCATTTGCAGTTCTCCATCAGCTCAGCTCAGCTCTCCACCAGCATCGTTCTGCTCGACGGACGCGAGCTCGCGCCATGGCGATCACCCTCCACCTCTGCCGCATCCCCACCCGCCCCGACCTCTCCCTGCCGGAGAGCCTCGCCGGCCCCGGGGCCGCCCGTCCCCGCAGGGCTCTCTCCGTCCGGTGCTCCGGCGACCCCTCCTCCTCGTCCTCCGCCGCCGCCGTGTCCGCCGACGGCGACTTCGACGCCAAGGTTTTCCGCCATAACCTGACCAGGAGCAAGAACTATAATCGGAAAGGTTTTGGCTACAAGGACGAGACCCTGCAGCTCATGAATCGCGAGTACACCAGTATGTTCCTTCCCTTCGTTTTGTTCTTCTCTCGATTATGGGTTTTCTTTAGTTCAGTGCGCTGTTTAGAGCTTGGATGCACTTGTAGACTTTGATTTTTGGCCTCAGCGCGGATTGAAGGAGAAAATTCGGCTTTCCTATAACCGCTTCCAGTTTACTGATTAGTTATTGATTGACTAGAAAATATGGTGGTTGTGTCAGGAAAAAAAAACATTTTTTTTTATAACAATGAATGAGCTTAAATCTTTAGACTACTTTGCTGCAGTATATTACGTTTATAAAGTTCATATGCTTCGTGTGCTGGCGTTGTTGATTCCGTTTCTAGCATTTCTAGCTGTCAATCTATGTTGGTATGATGTTTTTGCTGCCACGATGCTACTTGTCAAGGCATCGATTACCAGCCTTTCTGAATAATCGTGAAATGTTGTGACGTTGTCAGGTGATGTTATTAAAACCCTGAAGGAAAATGGAAACGTGTATACCTGGGGAAACGTTACTGTTAAACTTGCTGAAGCCTATGGTTTCTGCTGGGGCGTCGAGCGAGCCGTACAGATTGCCTATGAAGCAAGAAAGCAGTTCCCGGAGGAGAAGATCTGGATAACTAATGAAATTATCCACAACCCAACCGTTAACAAGGTCAGATACATAACAGCGTTTTTGCTGTTTTGGGTGATTTGCTTGAATATCATGAGTATTGCATTATGTACTTTAATTTACTGATAATTTTTCATCACACTGACAGCGCTTGGAGGAAATGGAAGTGGAGAATATCCCCCTTGAAGAAGGCCAAAAACAGTTTGATATCGTTAATAAAGGCGATGTTGTCATTCTTCCTGCTTTTGGAGCAGCAGTGGACGAGATGTTGACTTTGAGCGAGAGAAATGTACAAATTGTGGATACGACTTGCCCATGGGTATCCAAGGTATGGCTCTGAGACATAGCATGTTATTTCCTTTGGTTGTGGCCTTAACTCCGTTTGTACACATCCTTATTCCTTCATTTCCCTTCTTAAATCTTTCTGATCTTTGCACTGAAGGTATGGAACACAGTGGAGAAGCACAAGAAAGGAGACTACACTTCAATTATTCATGGTAAATACTCTCATGAGGAAACTGTAGCTACTGCATCGTTTGCTGGAAAGTACATTATTGCGAAGAATATGAAGGAGGTATGGCTTAGATGAAGCCCTCTATTTATTTGCTTTGCGGTGTAATATTGACATTTATGTATGTTTCTGTCAAATAGTGGGATGAAGATGTCTTATCTGTTACTACTTTTGCGGTTTGTCCAGGCAGCGTATGTGTGTGATTACATTCTTGGGGGTGAGCTCGATGGTTCTAGCTCGACTAAAGAGGCGTTTCTAGAGGTACTGCTAGTTTGTTAATTTTTTCTATTTTTGATTGAGACAACACTTGTTCAGATTGTGATCCTGCTGTGGTGCAGAAATTCAAGTATGCTGTTTCCCCGGGATTTGACCCTGACAATGATCTTATTAAAGTTGGCATCGCAAATCAGACCACAATGCTTAAGGGAGAGACTGAAGAGATTGGTAAATAGCAATCAAATCTTTACAAATTTTTCTCCCTCTGTGCGACTTGCTATTCAAGTTGAACTTTTTGTTAAATTTTCAGGGAAGTTGGTGGAGAGAACTATGATGCGCAAGTATGGAGTGGAAAATGTCAATCAGCACTTCATAAGTTTTAACACAATTTGTGATGCTACCCAAGTAATTTCCCCTTCCTCAAGCTCCAAGCTTTTTCAGGTCTATGCGTATCAAAACTTTTTGCGAGATAACTAGAGCTTGACATGACTATCAGCCTTTAATTTTCTTTCAACTTGCCGAAAAGAAAAAGAGTAACCATGGTTGAGATGTCAAATGACTTTCAATGTCAGAATAGGAAGGCCTGTTGCTTGTTTGTGGTCGATGCCAATTTTCATATGAAGACCTCAGGTGCTAGCTCTCTTCTGTAAGTGCCCCAGAGATTGAACTAGAGAGATGAGGTCTAATATGCAGAGTGCTGCCTAAAAGGCAGGGAGTTAGTTTTCATGATTGGATTTTTTCCATGACAAGTTTTATATGTGAAAGGAGCATAATACAAATCCTGTAGCCAAAAGTCTGATGAGATACTACAGAACGGAAAAAATGAGAACAGTATAAAGAAGAATGAAGTTTGAGTCGATTGCTAACTCACGACTTCCGCTTTGTCTTTAAGATGTTGATGCAATTTTTTCAACATTGGCCTTCTTCAGGAACGCCAAGATGCTATGTATAAGTTAGTTGAGGAGAAGGTGGATCTTATGCTAGTTGTTGGTGGGTGGAACTCAAGCAACACATCTCACCTTCAAGAGATTGCTGAAGAACGTGGCATACCCTCATATTGGATTGACAGTGAGCAGAGAATAGGTCCTGGAAACAGAATAGCCTACAAATTGAACGTAAGTCTGTAATTCAAATTGCACTCCTTAAGTAAATTTTAGTGTTTATGCCTTTTTTTGACTGACTTTTGTACTTTGTTGTTGCAATAGCATGGGGAATTAGTTGAGAAAGAAAATTGGCTTCCAGAGGGTCCCTTAACAATTGGAGTAACATCAGGAGCTTCTACCCCAGATAAGGTAAGCTTCTAGCCTGGTGAAATTCTATTACGCTTTTCTTCTTCATGAGTCCTTTCCTTCTGCTGTTTCCCCATTGACTTCTCATCTAACTCTGGTACCTGTACATTATGGGCGTGACCGAGTTATCCTTGAGACTCTTGTTAAGCATGATTTACCGGATCAGTATATGAGTTTTCTATCATGCCTTTCCTTTGTATATTTGTTATCACGTTGGGCCCATTGTCCAACTATTATGCACTGAAAACTTGGTCTCCTTAGGACTATCGTTCAATGCAGTTAGATGTTAACTACGTGAGGCTCTAAAGATTCATATGTTGCATTTTTACTGGTACTTT
The DNA here is from genome assembly GCA_014182735.1 of Corymbia maculata. Lineage (NCBI taxonomy): Eukaryota > Viridiplantae > Streptophyta > Magnoliopsida > Myrtales > Myrtaceae > Corymbia > Corymbia maculata. Next base: position 24,258,305 of record CM024690.1, read on the forward strand.
GTTCTGTTCTGAAAATCAATCCTTCAGAAATTGTAACGATGCTTTTGTTCTTTACCAGGTCGTTGAGGATGCTTTAGTGAAGGTCTTTGACATTAAAAGGGAAGAGGCTTTGCAACTGGCTTGATATAAGATCACAGATTATAAGACCATGGCTTAGTTATCGGCCAGTGCTTGCGCAAATAAAAATAAGAAGCTCCACAAATTTGATGTATAATGGCTGAATACTCTGCATATTTTGATGTATCATAGCCTATATGCCACTGAACGTTAGTCTGCACTTGCAGATCTAGTGATGTGATGCAAGCCTTCAATTTGACAGGATTTTGCAATGGGATGAAAACCATATGTTCATCTCTGAGCTTCAACAAAGTAATGTCTGTTTGTGCAGGCTTGATATGCTTATGGATATACAAAAGAATGAGATGCCATCGCTCCCTAGTCCAACTCGTTCCATTCGGGTTCTCAAAATATGTGTTATATTCATCTTTCCTGTGGGCCGTTTTAACTTAAATTACGGCATGATATACTAATTCTAATTCTTGAACCCTTTCTCGCTTCTCCCTGATGTCACATTCAAAACGATACAAAATATGAATGGGAAGTAATGGATCTTTAGCTGCGAGGATGTAGTAATCAACAATTGTTGGGTCCGACAAGACTAATGACTTGGGAAACGAAGGAAGCGGGCATATCGTCATTTGTCAATCTTTTTTGGAAATGAACCGAGAGAAAGAGATGAGCAATGTGGAAGTTAATTGGCTTTCTTCTCATGCTTCATGGTGGCACAGTTCTACAATGGACCTCCACGGTCAGTTTATGCTGTCGATGCTTTCATGTTTCGCCTTTTGGAGCTACTAGTTCAATAAATAACCCAAGGGCTCTGTTATGATATTACAACATTGTTGCTATCATGGGTTTATACATTTGACTGCATGGCGGATAACCATCTCGTATCAACTTACTTATCTTCATCTGCACAATTCTATATGTGATTCGAACTCAGAAAAAAAATGAAGAAAATTGATAGCAGGGCTTTATTGCAAAATCAATATAGTGTCAATGTGTGTGTATTATGTATTCAGTCAGCTTGTTTCATTGGGTTCTGATGTAGCCTCCGGAGGTTCCGATGGTCCACCCCATGTTCTCATGCGTACCTCGGCCTTCAGAGCCTGCACATCATTTTGCAAAGACTTTTTGGTATGTTGGGACTAAGGAATGCAAAGGTAGTCAAGTAGTAGAAGAAGACTATGCACATGGTACCTCCTTTCGCCAATTCGCTCGAAAGATAATAAAGAGAAGCACAACAGTCTGCATTAGACATCCAATCAGCATCCCAATCCAAATGCCAAGTGCATCAAGCTTGAACTTGTATCCAAGCAAAGCTCCGATTGGAAGCCCCACAGCATAGTAGCATCCAATGTTCACTATGGCAATGAAGAATTGCCATCCTGCACCAACCGCCACCCCTGGACAAGTATTCATGGTTCACCCAAATGCTTGGTCAAGTTCTACTTTGAAAAGTCTTATAATTGTCACATTTCAGGTTATGCATGTAAGACATAACGAGAGAGTACCGTGAAGAACTGGCTGGATACTATTGAGGAAGATTGTAGCCGCAAGATAGTAACCGAGCTTTGATGTCTCTTTTATGACTTCTTTTTGGTTGCTGAATATCTTGGGGAAATCATTCGTAGTTGCAGCTACTGCTGCTGTAAAGAAAATTCCTATTACCGTGGATGTGAAAACATTGATCACTACCGAGAATTTTGCTGCTTTGGCATCTCCGGCACCGAGTTCATTGGACACTCGCACACTGCAGGAATGCAAAAGCATGGTGAAGCTAATAGGAGAAAGCGAAGAAGACCTGTAATCTAAAACTCATGGTGCTTAAAGGGGAACATGTCCCGGTCTAGATGTCATGCCCAAAAGTTTGGGGAAAAAAAGTAGATTGGGAAGTGAAGGAGCTAACCTCACAGAAGCGTTGAAGCCTAGGGCAATCATCAGAGCCCAGGTTTGCAAATTCATGCTGCCATAGGCAGGAATCCAATTAAGTACAAAACATTCTTAAAAGAGAGAAAAACATAGGTATCATCCCAATAAAGGAGGAAAAATAAATGTCTAACCAGATTGAAATGGCGTCAACTGCAATTTCTGGATTCTTCAAGCTTCCCACCATGAGAATAACGGCCGTGTAATACCATAGCTCCAAGCTACCACGATAAGCACGTAAATGCCATCAGTATGGCAAATGCTTCCCACAATAGAATAAGAAGACAAATAGTATATTTTATATGGGAGTTTGAAGATTTTGATGTATATCATCTACTAACCATAACATAATGGCTGACGCCAGCGACAGCTTCACGAAGCCAGCTAGTGACTTGAAAGCAAGCATAGAGAAACCAGTCCACGCCTCTGGGAAGAAACCACCAACCACGTATATTGTTTGAACCACGACCAAGAACCACCATGATATATTTCCAGCCATGGCAGCGCCAAGAAGTCCATATTGAAGCTTTGGCAGGAACAACCAATTCAGAAAACAATGTAACGCCAGAGCCACCAAGGAGATGATGGTCATGACCCAAACTTTACTTTGAGATTGCAGAAACTTTTGAGCAGGAAAGTTCAAGGCATAAGCATATAATTGTGGAATTACCCACTTAGAGTACTTCCCAGCAAGGTCGGAAATATGCTTGTCCTGACGAAGGATTTGAAGGATTGGTGATATAAAGATATAGACAGGGGTTAGAACCAAAGCTGTGACACCAGTGATGATGCATGATCTTTGCATATAGATACCCAGCATATGCACTTTCCCTGCACCAACAGCTTGACCGCAGAGTGTCTCAAGGGCACTTCCCATCCCTAGCTACAAGAAAAAGATCAGTAACACATCAAATTGGGACAGAGAGAAACGTTGTAAGTCTAAATATTTGTGATTATAGGAATCTCTGATTTTTCTTTTGGGCCAAAAATCAATAGCATACAGGAAGAATTCAGCATATGTATGATGAAATGCAAGTTGACACGATAAGGCTGCAGCAATGAAGAGATTGATTCGCTCAAATACAATAAATTTGGGTTCACAGCCTTACTAGTAGGAATTCCAAGTTTGTCAAGCACAAGAACACTCTGTTTAAGCATACAATTCGCAGTTACAATGAAATTAGTTTGAAGAAGGCTAAAGAAGGCTAATGTTGATGTTTTCTGAGCGAAAGGGAATAATCAGAACAGATTACGTGGACATCGTAACAGATCATATATCCTGAAAAACAAAAATCTCATGATCAAAAGCCAAAGTTTTCTCCAATGTTGCCTTAAAAACAGCGTTATGTTTGAGTTTGAACTCAAACAGAGAAAAAGCAGGGGAAAAAGAGACTCACCATGACCCCATAGACGAAGCCTTCAAGCACATTCTGAACAATGGAGACGGCCGCAAACTCTACATCACCCACATACCCAACAAAAGCAGCAGTCACAACCCCAATTGAGAACTGCGCAACTGCTGTGAGAATAGCAGGCGCGGCTATCTCCCATGTCTTCTTGGACTCTTTCACGCATTTCCTGGTCACCTTACCACCGCCCAGGCACCCCACCATCTTCCTCCAGATCTCAGAGGGCTCTTCTCCTTCTATTGCAAAAGCCTTCAATTGTCTCTCATTTAGCAACGTAGTCTTTTGAATCTTTTCCTCACTGGCCCCCATACTTACTCCGGCCGCACAAGGACAGGTTTTTTGTTCTGTTCTCACTTACAAACACGGAAAAAATGTGCACGGGTGCTATCCGAGGGAAGCATTTTCTAACAACCCCTGTTCTCGTCATCTCCTCGTCGGGCATATACTATACTTTTAAAGCATCGATTGCACCCTAAAAACAAGGATGCTCTTTTGGATGCAATGTTTTGGCAAGCTACAGGCATTTTAATAATTATCAAATTCGTGTAAACCTACAATATCCTCATAATGTGAGACCCACTATCTTTGTCTGCTCACCGTCCTCCTTTTCTCGATGGACGGAGAGGACTTTTGGGACCTGTCCCAGGAGCAAGATGGGCCGTGCCAATAAAGAAGAGCTTTTTTCCTGGTTTGCTAGTAGATCAATCCACCAAATTCTTTTGAATTGATGGCGTGTTAGGTTGGTATGTGGTTGGTGCTATGAGTTGTCCTGAACGCTCTTTGCCTCTCCTGATATGTATATTAATTTGTACTGTGCAAGTTGGTGTTTGATTATCCCCACCATTGAAATTAAGAAAGTTCGGCCGTTTTTAGTCTAATTGGCAACTCACCAACCCCCCTAATGCAACCTTCTAACTACATTCGACTTTATGCCAGGGTGCTCTTTCGAAAGGGGATTGGGACCTGCTCGGATCATGCTGTGAAATGAATGTGCGGCGGTGGATCCGGCAGAGATTTCCACGTCAAAAAGAGGAAGCTGGAGGAGACAAACGTCTGCCCCAATGCTGCTGCGGTGTCCAGAATCGACAAATTATTCCCTGTGTCGAAGCCCATAGATTTATGAACTAGTGGACGACAAAAATCGACATTTATCAAGTCAGATTTTGAGACTCTTTTAACTCCTGTACTGCCCACGAATAAGAAAAATTTTGTTAGAGAATGAGAGGGGCTGGTGATGATAAGATACATGGCATCTCAGCTTCTTTTATGCTGCACTTTTCTTTCCACTTTCGGGAGCTTGGAATAAAGAGATTAGGACTTCCAATGCTGGCATAAGAAATTCGTCGATGCAGCGCATGATGGAGCACGCCAAGACAAAGTGATCAAGTTGCGGGAGCTTGGGACTTGGAGAATTGAATTTAAATCATGCTCCGCTTTGTGTGTGTGTGTGTGTGTGTGTGTGTGTGTGTGTGTGTGTGTGTGTGTGTGAGAGAGAGAGAGAGAGAGAGGGGTAAACAAAAATTAGTATTTTGTTACTGCCACATCAGCTAGGTATGTATTTTTTTCAAACTCAAATACAATCGCAAATTGACATGTAATCAAACAAAAAATCTGCCTGCAAAGATTTGTTTAGACATGGAAGCTTCCTCTATATTGTGCTTTGTGGTCGGCTCCATCGTCCATCGTGATTGGACCCCTCCACGGCCGAGCCACCCTTCCATCGTCATGGTGGCTTGTAGATGTTGCCCATCTACATTTGGATCAGAGTCGTGCCTCCAGATATAGTCTCGTCCATGGCTCACAAGGTGGCTCATCCATAGATCTAGTGACTGCAGCTTGTCCATGGCCATGAGCCTTGACGGCAAGCTCGAGATCTTGACAACCATGGACTCCAAGCTCAAACAGCAAAAGAAAAAATAAAGGAAAACAGAAGAACAAATGTCAGGGAAGATGGGAGGAGCTTGAATGCGGCCTTGGACAAGCGACGTCACGTACGGTTAAATCTTGAGATTTGAAGAATGACGAGACGGAAAAAATGGAGGAAGATGGCTTTGACTCCACTTAGACATTATGACGCCGACAACGGCCATGTACGAGCAGGACGATTTCAGCCATGATCAGCCAATTCTCGAGAACAATGAGACGGAAAAAATAGAGGAAACCAATTGGACGCAATGATCGTCAGCCTAATCAGAACACCGGCGACAACACCGATTACGACAGCGATGGAGGAGCAGAGGTTAGGCGGCTGTGGTCAGAGACGGGAGACGGAGGAAGAGAGACCCTAGAGGTGTGAAGAGAGGAGATTTTAATTTTTTTACACAGATTCCACATCAATTTTTGACATGGACAGGTGGAGACGTATCAATTATTAGTGGATATGAATAAAAAATACACGTCATGTGTGACGTCAACGTAGTGGTATCGAATCATTGCCCCTTATGTAGAGAGAGACCGCGTTTGAAAGTTTGACTTGCCTATCCCGAGAAATGAACCCACCAAACTCTTAAAAGACCTGTGCATTTGGCGTCTACATCAGAATTGACCAGCACACCATTTTACTACCAAACAAATATCTCTGGATATGGAAAAGAACGGACTATTGCAACACTAGAAGACCCGTGCATAGCAAGGCACACGGCCCTGGTTTTTTTTTTTTTTTTTTTTCCCCTTCCCCTTCAATGCTTCTTATGGTGTGATTTGTAAGTCCATATCATAGTATCAGAGCTTTTGCTGGCAGAAAGAAAATTGTAGACCTGTGAAGTCTCAATCTGTTATCATGTAATCTCCTACACAGTATACAATTCCCGACAGATGATACTTTTAAGGCCAATCAATGCCTCTCAAATGTGGCCGTTTCTGTGTCCAAATAACCCATTGTTCCTCCATGGGAGCATGGATACTGTTCTGAAAGACTTTTGTATAGCAGGTGTTCAACCCCACGGTGGAATCACAAGCGGTTGAATATTTGCACAGCTGTCAGGAGAAAACAGTAACAGAGAGAAGCCAAATAAGCACAATATTTCGCATAGAGTTCAATGAATTGAAGAGGAAAACTGCTCCAGGCCCTATAGGAAAAGTTGCAGATCATTTTCTTCGTGAGAATAAAAGATAAATGTCTGATGCTTACGACTTGATCAAACTACCCGGGGCATTAAGCATTTTCTGAGAGGATCTATAGGATGCATGTAAATTCAGGATCTGATTTTCAACGTATACGAGAAATGCAGTAGTCTAGAGAGATAGAATGATCATATGCTTCCACCGAGGAGTCTTATGCAAATTCCTAGTGCCATATTTAAGATCGACAGGAACCACAAAAATTTGTCACTTACCTCAAATAACACTAAATCAACTCTGCTTTATTAGGAGTTCAATATCTGCTCCTACTTCAGCAATCTTGGCTTCTTTAGAAGTCCTTGCAGCTTTGGCAATGAGCTCAACATCAAAATCCAAAGCGATTCTTTTAACAAGACCATCAAGCATCTGTTCAAGGAAATTAACAAAATCATGACCAAGGCTCCACAACAACGAATACTGTCATATAGATTCACCTGACATATAAAAAAATAAAAAAAACCTGATTCCTAAGTCAAGCACTAGATCATCATTGATATATATCATCTGTTTCACTTTATATAGAACCAAGCTGCATACTGCCGTTCACTATAGTATATGTATCATTTTTATTGTAAGCCCCACTCATCATAAGGAAGCAACCATAGATGTAAAATGCATAAAAATTTCAAGAGCCACTCAGCATTAGTAATGAACCCATTGAATTAACTTGAATTCCTTAAAAGATGCACACCACAAAGTAACAACACTTATATCTGCAGGGTCTGACGGACAGCCCTAGAAAATTCCTTCCTATTCTTATCACAGAAAGAAAGGGAAGTATCCTGATAAAAAAAAAAATGTAAATCAGGGTTGAAAAGAGAGGTCTGTTAGTACCAATGATCCAACAGCTACTAAAGCTCGAAATCTTGCATCAACTTCTAAGGATTCATTTTCTGCAAGCTGAAAAAAGGCAGCAGCAAATTATCAAAATGAGGTACTTCAGCCACTAAATGAAAAACAAAAATAAACACTTCAGCAATTTAAGCAATCCAGCCAGAAGTGAAAAATCAAATCCTACCTCAAGTGCTGCTGAAAGAACTTGAGATTGACCTTCTTCATCCTTCTTCTCAATCAATAGCACAGCATAACTGTGAATGGTAGTATTGAACTCTGAGTCAAAGAGGAAATAACATGTCCATCGAGCTACCTTGATAAAAAGGTAACAAGTTGGAGCTATATATCTCTTAAACGAGATGAGTCTGGTATACAGTATAACAAAAACAAAGTAAGCCTCATCAGACCAAGCAGGGTCAACTATATGGATCCTTTTACGCCAATCACTCAATTCGGCATCAAACCTTTTCTAAGACATACATGTAATTTTCCCATTATTGTCTCCTTTCATGTCTTTCCAGGTCTTCTCTTGCCTTTGTTAGCCCGAGTCCCCATCCTATAACAACATTTCCTCCCTAATGTACTTATAGCTAACAAAAAAAGTGAGAAATCATATTGCCAGGGTCTCAAGAGGGCAAATAAGATCTCAAGGGCTAGCAATGTATGTACACTTTCGATTAAGATCAATGATCCAACCATTGCAATGCCATTATCTCTTGGCCATAGATACAGGCATACTGATTCTCTATGCAGATGATACTAGCCTGCTTAAAAATGAAAGAATCCAACTTATAGAGTCAAAACATAGTTTTTCCAAACATTCCATGTCAAGAATTCATGATAAATGACAAACTTCTTATCATCTCTACCAGCTTAAAGAACAGCCATGAAAAAGGGAAAGCACTACTCTTTGGTTACGAGTCTCAGGATAGCGCAGGTGCTTTATCTTTTTCAAGGATAGTCTTACCTATTTTCAACAAGTAATCATGAGAGCACAATCATATGAGTTCCAGTTTGGAAAGGTACTATGATCTTAAGTAAGAAAATATTTGAGAACAATATGCTTAAGTAGTCTCTTAGATTATCGACAACATAATTGACATCTACTACCATACTCAAGAAATTGCAAAACAAACAACCTTTAAAGTATATGTACATGAATTAAAAAAAGATATTAAACTAGTTATCCATCCTCTTTAATGTCAAATCAAATTTACACTGAAAATGAAATAGGTTCCTCTAAACAAAAGGCAAAGAGAAAATGAAGAAATAATTGTAAAGGCAGTAATAAGTAAGGAGATTACAAGTAAAATCTTGAGAGGAATTATCAAGAACATAAATTATTAAAAGGAGAATGGAAAAGTGCCCGCCCTGAACAGCAGTTAGAATATACTCACTTGAGTAATAGTGTAGCGTAAGACAACTGTAGATTCTTGTTCGAAGATGAAGAGCAGCTTGAAAACGCATCAAGAATCTGAGCCATAATATCAAACGATCAAAAAGTTACAGAAAATTGAGTCATATTCTAGTACCAGCATCTAACCCAATAATGCCCAATAAGCATGTAATATCCCATGATATACCAGGTTACAAGCTCAAGTAATTAATTAACTGACTAATTTGTCAAGCAGTTCCCAAGTATTGAAGATAACGACAGTTGAACACCTATATTTTCAGTAACAACAAGTTATTTGTATCAATGGTCGAAGCTTTGTATTGTATTACGAGATTACATCACGAACAAAAGCTTGACCAGATATTATAGATTAAATTGAAGAACACTAAAAATTTTCTTTAGACTAAGAGAAAAGATTCATGAATGGCACACTTTTATCAGCTTCTTAAGAAAAAAATACTTTTGTTAGCTCCTTCCTTCTCACTACATGCATGTATGCGTGCATGTTTGCTTGCCTGTATGTAAGATAGCCACTTTTTCATCAAAAAAGAAACATGACAAAATGGCAATAACCTCACTGCGATGCTTCTGCAACCAGTTGTAGTATGCTGACTTCTTGAATAGATTAGTCACAGCCCGGATGCTAGTTAAGAAATTTGCAGGAACTGAAGGATTTCCAGTTGCTCTCTTGATTGATTCCATAAGAACATCTATCACAGTGCAAAATCAACATCCCATCAGAACGAAATAATCTTCAATTTCCAACAGCTAGTGAAGTGTTTTGAAACAAATAGGCCTGAATTCCTAGGTAATCTGGTCTGAGAATTTTTCAACTTTACAACTTGTCTAATAATTACATCTAAGTTTAGAAGAAATTGACAATACCCTTCTTGTTCTCTTGATGCCTCAGAAGTCCGGCTGCCCCATCTGGATGCAGGATTACCATCCTGAAAATATCAATAACTGCAAAAGAATGAGCACAACAAATCAACTAATCGTGATGCATTAAATCCTCACGTATATAAGATGCTACAGACTACAGAGTGCAAACAAAGTAAAATTCATCTCAATATATCAACAAATTGATGACAATGGAGCAACATTTCAGTTGTTGAAGCACATCAACCTATCTGGTGAAGTGAACAAATTTTTATTATTCATCTACTCATTGTGTCAAAACCATCCATGAAGTTGATTAGTCAATATGAAAACTTTCTCACTGGTTTTCCAGAACTATTTCTTCTGTTTGTCCAAAATCATTTTGTCCTTTTCTCTTCTTGGCACGTCTTTGCTTGGGTTGAAACAATCACTGTGGAGCACTTATCAAGATTCACTTCTTTTTGATCAATATATCTCTGTTATTAATAATTCCCCTTCAGATGGCCCCACGAGCTAATATCTCAGTCCTACATCCAAAATTCCAAGAGGCATCTTTCTGAAAGATTTGTTGTTGTACACACCAGATGAAAGACCAAATCATGCAACTTGAAAGAAACAGAATGAAATTTACAACGTCATCAGTATCAACATGAGAGTGAAATGTGCTTGAAGGACACAGGTCAAAGAACCAACCAGGGAACATCATTTCATATGGCCATGATTCTAGCAACTTCAACATCAAATCAAAGTCAGCAGCAGCAAATTTGCTAGAATGATAATGTGATGTGTCCTTTAAAATTTTGACAATTGCACCCAATCTGGAAATCTCCATATCCGTCAATGATAAGTTCTTCTTTTCCTTCAAACGAGTGGGATAAAAATCAATCAGCACAGTAATGATATAAGAACAAGAAGTTACAGACGAGGAATAATGTCAAGAATTTTCCCATAATGTGATAAAACAAGACAATTCTGCCTCACAACATTTGGTCTAAGCTGATCTTTAAAAGAGTACAGAAGAAAAGAAATACATCTAAGAAAGGGTAATCTGAAACAAACTGCAGCAAAGTAATGGTTGAAAGACAAAGAAAGAAATTGAATACCTGATTAGAGAGCAAAGCAGTATTGAACTCATTAATCTTTTTAAGAATTCCATCAAACTGAGCAGCGTCAAAGACCAGCATTCCTTTCTGGAAAAGAAATTGTGGAGAATGGATGAGAAAGTGATATTAGGGAGATATTACTCAACTAATCAGATAATTAAAGAGTCAATAACTGGATGAGAAAGTGATATTAGGGATATATCACTCAACTAATTTTATAATCAAAGAGCCAATAACTGGCTTTCCAATGAAATTAAAATGCAGCATATGGTCCCTCTGAGGTGCCCACACCACTAACTTTACCATAACAGACTGTACTCAAGCTAACATATGAAAAAGTTGGAGGGCAGACAGAAAGGAACAAGTGACCGTCAGAGCGACTAGAATGATTTTGGAAGTTTTATTAGTTCTATTTTTCAATTTTGTAGACATAAGATTATACAAGTCTTTTTTTTTTTTTGGAATTATTAAAAGCAAATACTAAATTTAGATTTCCTTCTCATCTGCTCTTTCCCTCACTTAGGCAATCTTTTTAGCTATCTCTAAATATCCCTTCATATGTCTCCCCACAGCCATGCCCTTTAGCAGGCCCAGCACACGTCTTCCCAACAGTTCATTTCAAATGTAAAATCACAAAGAAAAATCTATCCGAAAATACCTTGGGTATATGCCTGAAAGTAGGTCTTGCTTGTTTAGCTGACATATAACAAGAACACGCATAGCGTTAGAACTAAAATATGTCTTCAATAGACAAGAATTAGAGCAAACATAAGTTTTGTTTCAACAGCATACCTGCCAGCTGTGAAGGTGCACCAGGAACATATGCACTGGCTAAGAAAGAGAGAGAGACCAATGAAAATGGAGCCCTCAATAATTGCAACATTAATACGTCACAGTGCCGTCAACAAAATATACTTACAACCAGTATAGGGATCACGAAATGATGGATCAAGATTGAAGTCCCTCTGCCCAGAATTTGCAAGTATGAACTCCACTATCTGTTGGCGATAGGAAAGAGGGAGGTTCTCCTTGAGAAGCCACTTATCGGCAGTGTCATATGGATTATCTGGAAAAATCTCACATTCTATAAACTTACATATTTCTAAAGAATGCATCAATCAACAATATGCAATAGATCATATTACAAAGAACACCAAAAATTACAGGAAGTGATCTACATGCATATATATTTTTCTAGATTAATCTTGAATGTGCAAGACATTCCATTGGAAAGGTACCAAAGGGGTGGTAATCCCTAGAAATGTCACCACTTGCCCTGCTAAATTCACAACTCAGGTGCTACAGTTATCAGTATTAACTACACCTGTCAAAATGAGTGCATAACCCATTTATGACCCATTTAAATATAAATGGGTCAGACTAAAAGAAAGCCTGACCCATTTAATATTAAATGGGTCCTAAATGGGTTATGCACCCATTTTGACAAGTGTACACAACAGTACGTCGTCTTGCTCCCACCACTCATACAGCAGCTCCTTTTCTTGCTTGCACGGCGGTGCTGTCGCACATGGTCACCACCATCATCGGAGGTGGCTTGATTGGTCATTCTCCCATATTTGTGCGTGATTTTTAAAAAATAAAAATATTTTAAAATATTTAAAATAAAAATTATTAATAATTCAATTTTTTAAAAAAATAAACAACATTAAAGGAATATAATCTTTAAAAAAAGATTATAAGAATAATTTTTCCTAAGTTTAGTTAGATAGGGAAGTATTTTAACAATATGGGTCGGGTCGGGTATGGGTAGGGTATGGGTTGGGTTGGGTATGAGTCAAAAATTATATACTATGCTTAAATGGGTCATAAATGGGTTAATGGGTCAATTTGGGTCGGACCATTTATGACCTGACCCAAACCCGACCCAACCCACCCATTTAACAGGTCTAGTATTGACTCACGAAACAGTTGTCTATCCTTCCTATAATGCTGCTGTCAATGTTCTTTCTGGCTGAGTAGCAGCGTACCATAAAGACACAAAAGAACAGGCATTATGGAGTTTCTTTCAGTAAGATTACTTAAGATGCTATTAACACAAAAACAGCATATAATGACGATCGATAACAAAGCCGATATGACCATCAAATAATCATTTTTTCATTAAGCTTCACTCTTGAAGGCCAAAATGAGAATCTCTGCTGAATGAATATTAGGAAAGGATTATATTCCCAAAACTGAAACTTATCTCCGCCTTACATTATCATCAACTCTTCAGCTTCAATTTTTTATTTTTTATTTATTTTAAAAATGTTATACATATCTCCAATTCCCACTTCTTATAAGAAAACAAAAAAGCTATTATCCGTAGTTCATGGTACTATCATATCTTCTACCGTAATTTTGGTCAAAGGTTCTTATAGTGAAAATTTCTTTCTCAAAATTCAGTTTTTTGGCATTTATATTGGAAATAAAAGAAACTCTCCCTGACTTCCAGATATCAAGACACAATTCTGCATTTTCAGAAAATTAAAATGGCAACCACAGGCATTTTCCCAGTAGGTTTGATTTAACTGACATAGATAACATAAAACTGGAGAATTTTTCGAAACAAAATAACCTATCTTTTGCCAAAGCTATATTTGCGACGAAGAGATCTCAAAGTATTAGAGATGGGGATACCTGATCGATTGTAGGGCAACTTACGTATAGGCTCACCATCTCCAATATCAACATCAAATACTGCACAATCAAATCCTTTGATTTAGCCTCAATATATACTCATAATACCAAAGCACACATCTAGATGTGAGGAGAAGCAATATACCATAATCATAATGAGCACCATCTAAGACTGGGCGCTTCATGCTATCTTCTGGTCCATCAACTACTTCACCAATCTACAGAAGTACTTGAAGGGAATATTTAACTTAAAATAAAAACAAAGCAACAAGATTGATAGATATAAAAAAAAAAAATATATATATATATATTGATTGTTGCATAAAGGACATGCACAGATATCTTATTTTGTTAAACTAAAAAGTTGAACAAAAAAAGAGAAAAAAATTCTTCAATGCAAGTGGAGGACAGAAGATCAGTTTACTTAAAACATTTAATAAGGGTAAAATACACACAAGTATTGTGTATAGAGACACAGCAACTCTTCTGCATACATGCCACATTTTCTATAAGATATAGCTAAAAAATTATAGTTACTTGCATGCCTGAACTGGGATAAAAGAAGTGAGCTTTCAGAAGGCAACCTGTCTGAGCAGATGTTGCTTGGGCTTTCTTCCTCAAAATCACATAGCTAATTAGACTCCAAGAATGTATTGCACATAAAAAAGAGAAGGAAAAAGGAGCTATCCCTAACAACAAGAAATTTAAAGAGAACACGATAATGCTCACTCATTGAAAACATTTCTTTTCGAACATTTGTAATGTGTATATTTAAGGTGTGTCTGGAATTAACTTTTACCTTTTGCTAATCTACATCTTATGATGCACACACTTTCACCTTTTATCCTAAACACATGAAACTTTTGCAACATTGTTGACACATAGAATTGCATCTAATTTTTTCGTAAGTTTATGAAATTTTTTGGATGTAATTATAAATTTTGGTGAGAAAGCACAAAAAAAGAATTTTGTTGTCATTTTGAGAAGCATAAACAAACAGGCCCTTAGTTTTCAGTGCAGTTAATTGACCACAAGTAGCGCAAATTCTGCAATAGTCAAAGGCCACACCCTTAACAAGTCACTTGACAAAATGTTTCAGTAACTACAATGATCTAACGCTGCACCAGGAAGATTAAGTGTGCTGCAGTGCTAGATTTAAAATCTCACGTGTAGAAGCAGTTACAAAAACAAACTTTAGTTTCAAAAGTACCTTATCCCATTTTAGTTCAGTTGAATTCCATGCATACGCCACCCCATTGTCTCCTTCTCTGATTACTTTTGTCTGGCCATTACTAGTTCCTACACACAATATAAATGAAGCACTTAAAACAATTAATAATGCTTGCAGCTTGATATAGCAATCCGCCCTTGACAGCTTAACAATTTTCTTAGGTCGCATTTGGTCAATGGTATATAAAACCCAATAAGACAGGATTAGATAGGATGACAAAGCCCCTGTATTTTCCTCATTATCTGATCTTAATTTGGTAAAATTCAAGATATATAGATCTCTTCATGTAAAGGCAAAGCTAGAACAGGACCAGATAAAAATTTTAAACAGTTAAAAAATTAAAGAACCCTAGATCTACTGTCAAGGATGGCCATGGGACACCAATGTGGTAGTTTCCTGAGACACCATGACTTAGGCCACTAACAATATTTGCAACTCATGAAATCGAATATGCAATTACGGTTAGAGTCAAAACAAGGATCTCCTTAAGAAGATCAATCCACCTTAACAACTCATTTCTAAAGATATGTGTTAAAAAATGGATGCATTTAAACTAAATAGTTATGACTTCAATCCACTTTATTAACTGTTTCTCCCTACTTAGTTAAGTAATAAACAAAAGATGATGTTCCAACTGAATAAAAACTGGTTAAAAAATGCATGTAACCCTAGACTTACAGTTTCTCTAGCTTTTTTTTTTTTTTGGGAGGAAATAGCTTCTCTAGCTTGATGGCCATATTTAAGTGCACAAATTCAACAGTAATTTCTAGAAAATAGAGAAGATAAATAACTGAAGGGTCATACTGGAATTAGATGTCTAAAATCCTACCTGGCACTTGTAAAGCCTCTAACCCAGGCAACTCTTCCAATTTCAGTCCTCCGACCCTTTTCCTGTAACAGACAAAACAGAGAGAAATACGCCAAAAGAAATGTCCGCATACATTAGATTCAGAAGTGTCTTAACCTGAGCATTAGAAAAGCCAGCTGAACCACAACCCTAACCCTTCAGCTGAAAAAAATCACTACCTAACCAAAAGAAATGATTCACCATAGCCTCTCATGAGGAGCAACGAGATAAGACTATTCTGCGATACAGATCTATCTGGTAACTGTATGTTGTGGTCATAACAACAAATAAATGACAAATGAAACACTGTCAAATTACTGAAAATTGAAGACCTTGCAATCATTCACTCAGCAAGTAATGAGTACCAACCAAAAAATGTTTGATCTCATCTCATCTATACAGCCTAGAAAGCGAAAGAGACAAAAACCTTACCAAAGTCCAGAGTTCAGAGAAAAAAGTGGAAGAGGAATAGAAAGAACAGACAAATACTCAAAGTCAGTGATCTTCCTCTTAGTCATCACTTCATGATGCACATATCACCCTACATACATCAGATATTGGCATCTAATTAATTATAATACCTGCTTCTCTTGTAAGAAGATAGTTCTGAATCAAATAACTCGAGCTCAGTTGAGTCAGCCATCCTGTCTTGTTGATTTGTCCATATACGTATGGTCCCATCAGAACATGCTGTCACAATGTCTCCATCTTCCAGAAATTTGACATCCCATACACAACCGGGATGCTCAATGCTCTGAACACAAACTCCATCTGAAAGATCAAAAGCTCCCAAAATCCTTAAGATGATTTTCAATGAAGATTAATTTCTGATGCAAGGACACAGACTCTCAATTTTAAAAATCATCATCTTTCAAAACCATTTCTATAATTGCTATCAATCAGGCACATTTGACCAGTTCCTATATATGTTAGAAAGGTCGAGGCAAAATAAGTGGCTGACTGCATCGAGAGAGCATCCACATTAAATCCAAGGAAGAATTATTGCGTTTGAAGAAATAGTAAAGGGTTTTTACGAGTGAAGTCATTTTCATTTTAAAGCAACCTATAAAGGGATAGAGCCACGTTCAACAACAGCTGCACACTATTACACTCAAAACACTATGTTCAACAGAAGCAATGTGAAACCTAGTTGATACCAAACAGAAGCTTCCAACCGCAATGGACAAGAACACTTCCAGCCAGAAACATAAAAGACCCAAGCCATGATGCATGAGAAGCTATGTAACTCTACTATATCATAATTATTCTAACATAACTAAAGGAACCAGCAACAAA
This sequence comes from Corymbia maculata, assembly GCA_014182735.1. Classification (NCBI taxonomy): domain Eukaryota; kingdom Viridiplantae; phylum Streptophyta; class Magnoliopsida; order Myrtales; family Myrtaceae; genus Corymbia; species Corymbia maculata. The sequence continues at coordinate 24,275,049 of CM024690.1, forward strand.
CAGCTAAAAAAAGAAAAAAAGAGAAATAAGTGATTGGTTAAATCTCATTGCAACCCCGGTGGGAAGTGAAAATCAAAAGCAACTACCTTTCCATATTTTGGCAAAACGATCTTCGCTACCACTGACTATAAGGCCTGAAGCATGTGAATCAACAGAATAGACTATAGAAGTATGATCAACCATCTCCATTAGACATTCACCACTCACTGCCCATAACCTGATAGACCTGTTTTCAGGGGATGAAAAACTATTCACCAACAGCAAGCGGCAAATTATAGAACTCTGTAAACATAATTAGACAAAATTGAATGAGAAAATTAGACTACAAAGTAAATATAATAAGCTTAGCAGTATGCATACTTATATGCTATATTAAAGACATGACAGGCCAAATACAGGCTCCCTTTTAACCCGTGATCAGAATCTCAGACCTGCTCTGCCATGCTGTACCTATGAATGATAAGATAACTTCTCAATGGCAAACATTGGATGAGGTATCATCAAAATGCTTAGGCATTTCACTTGGTGTTCTCTTGGTATGTAAGTTTCCATGCCCATGCAAGATTGGTCAGACCAGCCACAAAGAGTTGGCACAAACTTACATCTTGAATCACTTAATATTATTATAAGCAGATTTGGACACATTTCATTTGTTTGCTGCAATTTTTCTCAAACGCTATTTGATCTGAGCGATCCAGGGTTTCGACTGAGTCCTCCTTTCCACATTTACTTCTCCTCTTATCTCTCGCATCACTTTAGGTTTCCAAGCAAATTTATACAGGAGACCGCTTCTCTTGTTCTCAATTGTTGAAATGTTGGCATAACTGCAAGTTTGTTTCTACTCTCAACTAACCTTTCAGTCACCCAGTAGGGTATTTGTGAAACCCTCATTTGAGTTAAGACGGCATCTTAAGGATTAAAGCATTATTGGACTTGAATATTTAATGGTGACTTTTGTCTGTTGTATCATTTAATCCTAAAGAAACTTCAAAACTTGCAAAAAAGCAAGAGCATATACTAACTACTTTCATGGACTTTAGACACAGTGAGTACTGACAGATGAATCTCTCTATACCATAAACTTAATTCACTGAATCACCAGTAACAAAAATAGTGAACCTACCCATCATGTGATGCAGATATAATGCCCAGATCAGGCATTGCTGCCAAGCCTCGAACGGTATCTGCATCATCCTTCAGTGAATAAGTACATGGAACAAAACAATAGCCATCAACCTAGTTCATTTCTGTCAAAAAGCAGAATGCATAAAAGGAAAAAAAAAAAGTGATGGAAGGAACTTCTATCATTTCAAATGAAACTAACATCAATCCAGTAGCAGCAGAGGCCCAAATTGTTCAGCTTCAAAAAATTGAATAATAGCTTACACAAATTCATAAGGACTCCATGAAATTCAGGCTTCATAAACACAATAGAGAACCGGTAGTTTCCAGCCAATAAAGAGAGGAAACAAGAACTGCTTCAATTTTTAGATAGTTAAGATGATAAGTAACAACATAATAGGGGGTTTCTCTCAAACTGATTATTATCAAATTCAACAGCTATACAACAGATTTTGGAGAATTATAAACTACTAAACTGCTATTGACTATTCAAGATAGTACGCTAGCTAGCTCAAGCAGTTTTTTCTTTTTTCTTTTTGGGTTAAATTAGTAAGTTGGAGCAGATAGAAACAGAACGGAAGAGAAAGGTTAACCTGTATGCCCAACAAAAGTCTGAGTGCACATCTTTCCTCTCCAGAGTTTTAAGGTTGTGTCACTTGAACCTGGATAAAGTAGAGAAACAGCCTATCAATAAGATTCTTCTTGATCTTCTAAGCATGTCAATACATCTATAGATGTGTCTGACGGCAAAACTGCCGCTAATTATGAGTAAAAAAAAATCCATCATGTTTTGTACAAATAAAAGTATTGAGGACATGAGTATGACCACTGATCATAGAATCATTTGTAAACAAAATTGTAACAGACCGAGAAGCACCAAAATCAAAAGAAACTTAAAATTTAAACGGAAAAATGGAAAACAACAAGACTTCCCCTAAATGCTGAAGTCCAGTCTCAAGTGGAGGGCACTTCTAAAACTTTCACAAAATTCGTTGATGATTCCTCGGGAGAATGATCTAGTAAACAAGTTTATTAGGAACATCTCCTCTTGCAAACTCTAAAATCTAAATCATGCGGAGGAACATGTTCTTGACTGAAATTTGGCCAACTTGGTCAAAGAAAATAATCATCACTTCTATCGATGAAAATTAGCAGATAGATGGGAGGAAACATAACAAAAAAGTGAAGGATATCCTAAACATTTCCGATTCCTTAAGTTCCCAACGGTTAGAAGAAGAATAATCCTAATTCTTTGAAGTTACATCAAATATAGACCTCAAGCAGAGAGAACCCAACCTGTAACAAGCTCCCCTGAGGGCAACCTTATGACTGCTTGTACGGGGGCCTTATGAGCCTCCCAGTGTTCAGTAGGCTCGCCATTCCTCCATCGTATTAAGGTACTGCAAACAAGCAAGAGAGCATCAGGCAATATATCATGTGCAAGCAGCAAAATACTTGAAACCAAGCCAATGCCATCTGACTCAACTTGTCTAAGAAAGTCAAATGTAGCAAAACTTGGGAAAAAGTGCCAATAGTAAAGTTGAAGTGAACTAAATTAAACAGGCCTCAAAGCATCTTGAACCATAGCAAATGAAGGCCTCTGCTATTTCTTGCAATGCGAAAGCCAAGATTTGAGAAGAAAGTTTAAACTTGCATTACAAAATTAACAGACAGTAAAGATAGAGTCCTCTACTTTTCCACTCCTTTTGAGCCCTGAAAGTAACAACAGGCACAAGATTGTAGATATATCCAACACCTCCAAGTCGCAATCAATTAAAAAACCAATCAGCGTGTAAGATTTCACCAAATGGATTAAACCACATATTAGCAACATTACAATGCTAATCACTTAATCTCACAACATCCCAACAACAATGCACAATTTCTCCAAGATACCGGAAACATTATCATCTACTTCAACTCACCAATCAACAGAGGCAGAAACAATGTCACCGCCGTCCAACGCGATGCCGGTAACTTGCGACTGATGGCCCTTCAACGTCCGCGCCTCTCCAGTCTTCAAATCCCAAGCCATCACGAGAGTGTCCATACCACCGGACACGATCCCGCCCTCCGGAAGCTGCTCGCTCGGCGGAATCCACGCCAGAGGGCCCACGAAGCTCTTGTGCCCTAACAGCACCCTCGCCGCCTCGTACTTGCGCCCATCGCCGGAGCTAGGAGCCCACAGCCTCACCGTCCGATCCCTCGACGAGGTCGCTAAGCTGCCGTCCCCGCACACGCATATGCCCCGAACCTAAGGAGAGACAAAAGGACGACAGAGCCCATGAAATTCACGGCAACGCAACAAACATGCGCGGCTGGGAATCGAAGATCGTTTGCATAGGCTCTAGCAGAGCCGCGAACGCATCCAATTCTGAGCAAACGCAGGGAATGCGACACGATTCCATCGATGAAGGAATGACGGAGAGATCATTGCATGAACTTACATCGTCCTCGTGGCCGCGAAGCTCGCAGCGAAGTCGATAATTCTTGAAGTCGATATCCATCGCGCCGAGAGAGAGGGAGAGAGGAGAGAGAGCGAGACGAAGAGAGAGTTGATGAGTGAGGAAAACGAAGCTGACCAGACCAGCGTCGAGGCCTTTACTTCTTGCCCAAGCACCTGAAATTCTCCTAAAGTGCAGGGCTTGGCAATCGATGCTGAGCAAGAACTCGGCCGGACCGCCGGTCGAGTGTATAGGACGAACCGGAGCCCGAGAACGGCCCATCGAGCGAACCGCCGGTCGGGCATCAAACGAACTGAATCAAGGTGCGAGGCGAACGATCGGGAACTGACCGACAGGGACCCAACTCATTATGACCATCGGGCTCTCCAATATGATTACAAGCCCAAGAAAATTCTCTCTTTTCATCGAACTTGTACTCCGTTTAACCCGAATTTGACATAAAAGTCTAAAATAATTTTGTTAAAGTGATGTCATATTGCAAATCGAGCCATCCAACAACTCATAAAAATTTAATTTTGTATTAATAAGAAAGTGTATATACGAGTCAAATAAATTGAACTATTTCATTTAACCATCAATAGAGAAAATCAAATATAATGAATGAGCTTTTCATGTGATGAATGATTAATTTTGTCAATATTAATCTACTTGCTCTGAATAAATTATTATGTCAATGCAATTACTCCTTCAACAATGAATGCTTCCTTAGAATATACAGAGTCGAGAAAACCCAAGAGAGTTTTTCTTGAAGCTCATTCCATTTGCACCAAATTAAAAGTCTGTTCTAATGCATCAACTTGTTTGTCAACAACCGCAACTGTAGATCAACTCTATCCGTTATCTTTTTTTTTCCTTAATCCCTCTTGCTGCTCTTGTTGATACCCTGCCAATACTCATCTTCCCATGCCTCTACCTGCCAAGTGAAGACAGCTTTGCTCTCGAGGAAAGCTTCAGGCGAAGGAGGGTCGTACGGAGGAGGCAGGGAACAAGGCGATTCTTGGCTCGGCGACTCCACCATCGAATCCAACATGAATTTCTTGTACATCCCCTTCATGGGGCACGCCATTGTCTCTGAGCAAAGCTCCACGGCGCCTTCTGGTACGGCAGGCTTGTACCTGAAGAGCTTCGCGTATTCATTGAGCAAGTGATACATGTAATCATAAACGTGCTCCATCTTTAGATCCTCATGTATGAAGCGGCTCCCGGCTTCTCCAATGGCCTTTGCCTGTAATCAGATAGCGAGAACGTATCAATTCAAGATTGGCACGCAGCTTAGGTCCATGCAACCGTGGGACAATGGAAGATTGAACGGACCTTCTCCGTATGATTGTTGCCCCACTCGACAGCAAACTTGAGGGAGGTGCACTTCTTGTTTGCCTGAATCGGCCAATAATGCTGCAACGGAACGAGACCTCTGGTGTAGAAATCGAAGTACTGAGGCTTGATTAGCAAGGTCATGGAGTTGCATGCCAAGATGTACTTTTCACTCACGGACCACCCCCGGCCTTCGATGTATATCTTGTATCTGTTGTAAATAGTAAACTAACCATTACAATAATATGACTGAGGTCGATAACATAATTAAGACAAACATATTCTTCAGCTATAGAACCAGGTTTAGATCATTCTGTACCTATGAGTGCACTGATCCGCTAGATTGGAGTGCTTATACCCTTGATTAGATTCTCGATGCCAGTCCTACCATTAATCAATGAAGCGTGATTAGTTTCCCAGTTTTGAAATGCCAGGTTTCTGATGAAGACAGTCTTGCAACTTCCTAAACACTCTAATGAGAAATTATGCGTTTAAACGCTACCTGAATATAAATCCGGGTATTCCAGTCATGTTTCTCGGTAATGTTACACTTGAGAAGGTCTATTCTGGTTTGAGCCACGTACGGATTCCCCCTCCAGTATGCATATGGCTTTCTGTCCGACCATGGAGTCCTCTTGTTGCTTTCTTCTATGTCCTTCAACACATATCTCCACGGCTTTATATTCGTCTCAACCCTACAGTTCAGTAAGACAACCCTTTCGATCAACTATGCCTACAAACATAATCAACTAAATCGAACTCCAAGACAAGCAAAAGACAAATCAATCCAAATGGCAACATCAGTGAAAGCTTAAGGTGAAAGTAACTAAATACTGTAAGAACTGCCGGCAAAAGTGGACTCTAGGATGATGAATTTAGCGGAATGCGTGCCTCTGCAATTCTCAGTTCGTATACATTTTTTGACATCATGCCATCTTGTATAAAACCCTGTTCGTTTTCAATGGAGTTTGTAGAATGAGAATACGGAAAAGCATCTCCTGAATATTGATGAGATAGAATTCATTACCATCCCCAAAAAGACCAATCTGGGAACACGATGTCCAATGTTCTCTGATCTCTACAGTACGCAAACAATGGTGGGGGAACCCGTTTGGGGTGGGGAAAGTCCCTCGATTGGATGATAGGCTGATCGTTGCAATGGAACATCAGCTCCAAATCAGGAAGCTTTCCGGGGTACCGTCTGAGGAGCTGTAGTATACCCCACAAAGTGAACATGTCCCGAGTCTGAAAAGCGTCCTCAAACTTCTCCAAGTAGACCTTGCCATCCAAAATCACTAGTCGGAAATGGGCAATCTGCCCAGCTCTTTCAACCATGTCCTTGGTGATCCCTATCTCCTTCCATGGCCGTAGATCTTCATGGATCCATCTGAAGTACGATGGACATTCATTCCCGGGTATGTGATGAAGGAGATGGCGAGCATGGGTCTGTTTGGTTGGATAGTTCGCGGGACAAGTTTGAGTCATGTTCCATTCTGTGCATTTTAGAGGGATATCTGGTGCTTCGGATGTAGTAAATATTGATATTTGAGAAGGACCTAAAAAGATGGACTGGAAGGCACAATGCATCACTTGCTTTAGCCATCGCATTCTGGGAATTGGGACAGTAGCTCAAACTCAAACTATGACACACTAATTTCTTATAATCAGGGTAAATAGTTGCTTCAATTGATTTAAATTGTATTCGAGAAAAATATATCCAATCAAAGCAATGCTATCAGAGCATGTTTAGCACGACTTACTGTGTTGATCCAACCGGCAAAGACTAGTGCGCTAACGAGGAGGAAAACGAAGGGTGAGAGGACGGCTGGAGAGGCAAACGATGCATGTGTCTTCAGCGTCGAACGTGCTTCTTCTATCTCCCTTCTGATTTGCATCATCACTGACATTCACCACCAATTGCCAAAGGAAGTAATCGGCTTAGTACGACAGAACAAAGCAGCAGGAACTGCCTTTCATGCTTCATTACATGAAGCTGTTGTGGTATGAGATGTTTTTGAGGTTGAAATCGAAGAAGAAAGACTCCAGAAAGTCACGTCCTTGTTCTCTTCAATTATTATTCTACATTTTCTACCTCATGGCTACTCACTTTTTCTTTGAGGATAACAAAAAAGAACCATGAAGTTGTCTAATGGTTTGAAAAGTTTTCCTCTGGCATTCGAGTGAAAAGATCATTTATTATTCTCAATCATCGACAACGGTAAATGAAATTCAAGATTCGAGATCACTTACCGAATGATTGTGTGTTCAGAGTCCACCCATATTCTGATACAGTATAAAGTTTCAGTTTGTCGAGCTCATCGGAGTTAAATTGACTCAAGTCAGGAGATTTGATGAACCTCAACGAGAGCTACCCAATCAATTATCAAACTCTCTTTGACCCAGAAGCCCCGTTGCCAAAAGAAATCTACCCACCAAAGGACTTCTTGACATAAAAATGTTGTAATAATTTAATGTTGTAATATTTATTAACTAATATATGATCTCACATCTAGTACTTCCCAATTAGTGTCGATTTCTTACCCGATTTACTGCCCACCTTAATTGTAATAATTGCCCGTTAATTGTTACCACAACAGTCTTGATCGAAGACACTGGTAATGTGAAAAGCAGAATAAAAACATTCAATCATCTAGTTCAAACCCTATCACTTCAAAAAGCACACCATCGAGTTTTGAGGGATATTAGCTAGTGGAGCAGGATATTATGATGTGGTGATTCCAAATTTGCAAAACCGGATCAATATACGCTTTACGCTTCTGTTTAAAGTTTTGGGATTATCATGTTTGCAAAGCTTTCATTGATGGATGGAGGTATGCACCAATCATTTACGTTTCCGCAAATCGTTCTCACTTTTGTACGAATTTGTCAATGAATGATAAATTGGGATCATTAGTATTTTGTTAGATTTCCCCTTCAGTTCAATTGGTTGTTGAACAACCAATCATTAAAGATCCACTACATGCTAATATTGATATAGAGATTCAACTATTCAACAATTATCAGAAACTGTTGAATATCCCCTTGAACAAGAAACTCCTCACGAGAATGTTAATACAGCATTAAGAAGCCTACGAGAAAGAAGAAATTGGCAATCCATAATGACTACATCATGTATTCATAAGAATTTGACTATAATATTGGAGTTGAAAATACTCTCGAAACATTTTTACAAGTTATGAGTTGTGATAAATACAATTTATGATACAATGTCATGAAGAAAGAAATGAGTTGTATGGCATCTAATGAGAATTGGGATTTAGTTGAGTTGCGTAATAGTGCGAAGGCCATTAGTTGTAAATGGATCTTCAAAACTAAGAATGATTCATTGAGCAACATTGAGAAATACAAAGTTGAGCTCATTGCCAAGGAATTCACTCGAAAGAAGAGAATCAATTACACAAAGACATTTTTCTCATATATCTAAAAAAGATTATATTCGTATTATTTTGGCATCAGTTGCTTATTTTAATATGGAGTTACGTTAAATAAATGTGAAAACGATATTTCACAATGGAAAACTAGAAGAAGTGGTTTACATGAAACAACTAAAATGATTTTTCTCTAGTGCTAGTGAGCATTTGATGTGCAAGCTTAATAAGTTTCTATATAACTTGCAACAAGCATCCCTTCAATTGTACTTGAGGTTCTATGATCCCATCTCCTCATTCAATTTTGTAGAGAATGTCATAGATCAGCGTATATACTAAAAGTTTAGTGGGATTACGATTTTTTTCGTAGTCATATATGTTGATGACATTTTACTTGCAACTAATGTTAAGAGGTTGTTACATGAAGTGAAATAATTTCTCGCTAAGAGTTTTAACATGAAGCACATAAGTGACATATCTTATATTATTGGCATTAAGATCCATAAAGACAGACTTTGAGATGTATTATGACCATTTCAAAAAACCTATATCAATAAAGATATTTTAGATGAATAAATTCACTCAATATAGCACCCATTATGAAAGGTGATATGTTCAATTTAAACAAGTACTTGAAGAACGATTTTGAAATTCAACAAATGAAAAACATCACATACGCTTTCACTATCAGAAACTTGATATATGCTTGAGTTTAAACTCGATCTGATATTGCTTTTGCTGTGGGAATGTTAAGAAATTATTAAGAGTAATCCAGATGTGGACCACTAGAGAGTTGCGAAGATGATATGGTATCTTCAAGGTACAAAAGGCTACATGATTATGCATATAGACAGATTGACAACCTGAAGATAGTTGATTACTCGAATTCAAACTTCGTTGGCTGTGTTGATTCTTGTAAATCAAAGATACATTTTTATCTTTGCTGGCAAAGATGTGTCTTGGAGGAGTGCAAAAAAAAACTTGGTTGCTGGCTTTCACTATAAAGACCAAGTTCATTTCCTATTTTGAGACCACCTCACATAATATGTGGTTGAAAAGTTTTATATCAGGACTTAGAGTTATGGATTTCATTGCTAGGCCACTAAAAATGTCTTGCCACAATTCAGCTTATAGTTTTCATTACTAACAACCAAAAAACTGGTAGTCAGAGCAAACGTATTGACATCAAGTATTTAGCTATCAGAAACATGTTAAAAAGAAGAAGGTGGTCATAGAACATTTAAGTATTGAATTAATGATAGATGATCATTTGACTAAAAGCATGCCATCAATAAATTATAAGCATCATGTAGTTAGAATCGGCATTGGTCTTATCATGTGAATTTTTTCTTCATACAAAAGACTTTGCGATACTTTTATTTACTTGCAATATTTTTCTCAATACAATTGTATACATTAAGTTATTTTGAAAAAACAATCATGTTTGATAAACATAAATTTTATTCATTTAGTTATGTTATCATATATAGGTTAATAAGATGCATTGTGATATATGGAAGATAATACTCATTCTAAGATGACTTATTGTCGTGATTCATGTGTTTTATTTCAACATAAAGTTTATGTGGGTTTGGATTAATATTTCCTTTGATAAATAATGGGATCAAATGGGAGAATATTATAACATTTTAATGTTGTAATAATTATTAATTAATATATGATCCCATATTCAGGGTACGTTTGCTTTAGTAATTTGAAAACCTATTGAGGAAATGCAAAGTAGTTTAACCTAAAGTACTTTGGGCAAATGCAAAAGCCGTTTAATAAACTACACTTTGAAAATCAATTTTAAGAGAAATGCCATTCGTAGAAAACACATTTAAAAAGTCATTTTGGTGATTAATATTATTTTTTTAATTTTTATTTGTTTAAAATTGAAAAAATAATTTTTTTGCAACTTTTTAAATATAATTTTTGACAATAATACTAAAAATTCAAATATATATAATTAAAAAAAGGACTAAAACCTTCACTGATCCAACTGTCCTCGCCACGGTTGCCAACGTTATATCTTGCTCGCCGATGGCCATAGTCCTTCACTAGTTTGGCAAAGGGTTTGGTCCCTTTATACTAAAAAAATAACGAGGGACATGATTGGAAATTTGAAAAATTGGTAAAGGTAGTTTTGAAAGAAAAAAATGAATTTTGGCATTTGGCCAAATGCTGAAAGCCCAGTGCTAGTCCTACTAGCATTGGGCTTTCAACTTTCCAATGCTAGCTTTCACTTGAAAGCTCCCTCAAAATGGTTGCCAAACGATCAAGGGACTTTGAAGGTCGAAAGTTTCTTGAGAATGCTGAACCAAATACATCATCAGTATTTCCCAATTAATATTGATTTATTACTTGATTTATAGCTCACGTTAATTATATAATAGATGCCCATTAATTGTTCTCATAATAGTCTTGATGGAAAATGTATGTAACATGAGAAACGAAATAAAAACATCAAATCATCTAGTTCAAACCCCATCACTATAAAAAAAAAACATACTATTGAATTTTTAGGGGTATTGGCTAGTGAAATGATACCTTCATCTAGTAATTCCAAATTCATGAAATTGATTTAATATATGCTTCTCACTTCCGTTCAAAGTTTGTTTTTTGGGGTGAAGGGGGGTGGGGGGTTTGCATTTGTAGAGCTTTAATCAATAGCTGGAGATAAGTAATCAATCATTTACGTTTCCGTAAATCATTCTTGATTTTGCACGAATTTATTTGTGAAAGATAAATCGAGATTATCGATATTTCGTTAGATTTAGTCTAACAACAAAATTCTATCTGTGTATTCAACAAACATCGCAAAGGTATATGGACAAATTGATCAGATTTTTTTTTTTTATTGATAACTCTATTCTCCGGAGACTAAAATTGAGTGGATCGTTTGGGATATAATCTATATTCTAAGACACAAATCATGCCTCTCTAGATCTTATTAGAATTGATCTTGAAAAATAGCTCTCTAGGGTAAAGTCTTTCTTCGGTCAAAGGGGTCCGAGATCAACACATCCAATGGGACATGGGACACGTGTCTTGGCTCCAATTCACTCAAGTAAAAAAAAAAAAAGAATATTTACGTTAAAGAAAAAGTCCATTTATTTATTAAAATTTCTGAACCGGTGAAAAGACAGAGTGGACCAATCCGTCTCATTCAATGTTTATAAAGAGAGGGTCTGCTGACGCGATCAAGAGAGCCCTCGGGGGGAAATATGATTCGATACGGACTGGCTGGCAGGTGCTCTGAGCTTGACTTTGACCATCGCGGTCGAATCTTGGCGGCATCACCTCCCATCCGAGCCATCAATTTCCTGGTCGACCGAGCCTCCTTTTGACCCTTGGCTCTTCTTAGCAAGACTGTTCCTCGAAAATAACTACTGTTGAATTTTTCGGCGTTCAAACGCGGGACGAATCGTTGAACTTTCTTCTGCGATATCCGTTGCTGGCGAAGTGCGAGCTAAATTCTCCGGTTGCATCTCATCTGGATTCATTGAGTCCCTATCAATCTCATTCAAATCACTCAAAGACAATTCTCATTCAAATTCACAGATAAATCAATGAAAAGTCAGTGTAATCTCAAATTAAGGTGATAATAGCTAATAAAAAAGGAAAGTATTTGCAAATGTAGGGCATTAATGCAGTCTGCATCGAAACATGATGAATAACAAATTAGTCCATTATTCGCATAAATTTATTCAGACGGAGCTTGTCCTCCTGATCAATCCTTAAAATCTCCAATTCACGACGGAAATAAAAATACGAGGAGCGCCGCTCCTTGTCTTCTTCACTGGTTGGGATTCTTGATGATCCTCTGAAGCACCACCGTCCTCGCCCGACGGATGTCGCGGCTGCAGTTGTCGGCCTGAAGCCCCAGTTTGTCGATGTTGGCCATGAAGGCGCTCAGCTTCTTCTTGATCTGCTCCACCCCCATCTTCACCTCGCCTTCCTCGACCGCAAACTCGGCATTCTGAAGCATCGACTGGATTTCGATCTCCAGCCGGTCGACCAGCACTCGGATGTTCTCCAGGTCGCTGATGACCAAGCCCGCCCCAACCTGCATCGAGACGACGGTATCCTTCTGCCCTTTCACTGCGTTCTCGTAGTTCTTCAGCAGCGAGTCGATCCACTTCCCCACGGAGCCGACAGGAGCGGAGGCGGCTGCCGCGAGAGCCGCCGCGAGCGGCGGCGCGGCCGCCGCGGCCGCAACAACAGAGCAGATCAGGATGGCGGTGAAAGTCGCGGCGAAGATCATGCTCGAGACTTTCCTCCAGGCGTGGATGGACTTGAGCTTTCTGTCCAGCTTGCTCTTCCGGAGCTGCAGCTTCTCGAGCATGGTGACCTGGTTCCGGTAGACGGCCTGGAAGATGCGGAAGAACTCCTCCGTGAACGGGTCGCCGGCAGCCTTGAAGTTCCTCAGCTCCTCCAGCGTCCTGGCATACTTGTCGGCCCCTCCGGCCTTGCAGTCCTCACGCTCGAACTGCTGCAGCGCGATGACGACGAGCAGCTGCCTGTCGCGGGCGTTCTTCAGGCACTTGTCGAGGGTGGAGAGTAAGTCGAGGGTCCGGAGGCTGTTCTCGAAGTATTCCTCCACCAGCTCGAACAGCTCCTGAGTCCGCCAGATGTCCTGCTTGCAGTCCAAGATGACCCGGACCACGTCCTGGTTCATCTCCATGAGGCAACCGGTGACCTCCCTGAGGGAGTCGAAGGAGAGCGCTCGGACCCCGATGCCGGCAGCAAGCGCCTCGATGGCATGGCTGGTCTGGGCCCGGAGGTTGGAGTCGAAGGACTGGAGGTCGGCGTCGGCCTGGCAGGCCGCCTCGTAGGCGCTCAGCTCCGACGCGTGGGGCGGCTCCGTCGGGTTCCTGGCGTGGGTGTTCCCCATGAGTAGTAAGCGCTTCGACGTCGGGTTGGACCCAAAAAAGCTCCGCGAGAATCAGCAGACCTGGTCGTAAACAGAGAAGAAAAAAGAGGGTTGCGGGTGAAATTGCTAAAGGAGAGAGAGATTTGATTATAAACTGGAGGAAGCTTGAAGAGAACTGAAATCGTTGAGAGCCAAGAGGAGGTTTGTGGTGGAGAGGATGAAGTTAGAGAGAGAAAAATAGAGAGAGAGAGAGAGAGAGAGAGAGAGGGGATATTTAGGATTGAGGGAAGGATGATGATGATGATGAAGTCAATAGCTTGCACGCATGGACTAACTGAGGATTGTGGGAGGGCATGGAAAGGCGGGAAGCAATGTAATGCTCTCTGTGCGCTCACAAATCCTCGCTCCTCTTTCTCTCTCTCTCCCCAGAAAAACCTCGGTAGGCGGCTCCGCTCTCGCCTTTTATCGTTCGGACGCGCAGACTAGCG